>CAWUFW010003059.1:1200000-1946176 GCA_963921515.1 Calotriton arnoldi
TGACTGCATCGATGTTGCTTTACTTAAGTTACAGCACCATCCATATGATTCCAAGGGCCCAGGAACTGGAGTTGGCACCACTTGGAAATCAGGACTACCAGCAAAGAACTCCAGGTGCTGTTAGAAAGATGCAGGTGAAGTTGTTGATGGCCCTGAGACTTCTTAACAGGAGACTAGTACGCACAAGCCCTTGTAGAACCTTGGAAGCAGGACTCAGAAAGCAAAGTCCAGCCCTTTCACTCCCATGACAGAAGCAGCAAGCAGCCGGCCAGCACAACAAAGAAACAGATAGAGTGGCAGTCCCTCCTACAGAATCCAGCTCTTCTTCCTGGCAGAATATCCTTAGTCCACAAGTGTTCTGATTTTGGGTTGTCAGAGATCCAGTACTTATACCCCTTTCTACCTTTGAAGTAAGCACACTTCAAAGGAAAGTCGTGGTTGTGCACAAGACCCTGCCTTTCTCTGACCTGGCTCCAGCCACATTACAGGAGGGTGGAGACAGCTTTGTGTGAGGACAGGCACAGCCCTATTCAGGTGTCAGTGACAACTCTTCCCACCACTCTAGCTCAGGAAGGCCCATAGGCCTGGTGATGGCCCATCAGCCTATGCAGGGCACACCTCAGCTCCCTTTTTGTGGCTGTCTAGCCAACCCAGACATGGATTCTACAGACAGCCAGAGGCAAAGAATGGCTAAACAAGAAAATGCCCACTTTCTAAAAGTGGCATTTTCAAATACGCAATTTAAAAACCAATTTCACCAAAAGATGCATTTTTAAATTGTGAGTTCAGAGACCCCAAACTCAAAATCTCTATCTGCTCCCAATGGGAAATTACACTTAAAAGATATTTCAAGGCAATGCCCATATTACCGTATGGGAGAGATAGGCCTTGCAATAGTGAAAAATGAAATTAGCAGTATTTCACTATTAGGACATGTAAAAACACAGCAGTACATGTCCTACCTTTTAGATACACTGCACCCTGCGCATGGGGCTACCTTTGGCCTACTTTAGGGTTACCTTACATGTAACTAAAGGAAAGGTTTGGGCCTGGCAAGAGGGTGCACTTGCAAGCTCGAAATGGCAGTTTAAAACTGCACTCAGAGACACTGCAGTGGCAGGTCTGAGACATGTTTGCAGGGCTACTCGTCTGGGTGGCACAATCAGTGCTGCAGGTCCACTAGTAGCATTTGATTTACAGGCCCTGGGCACACCTGGTGCACTTTACTAGGGGCTTACTAGTGAATTAAATATGCCAATCGTGGATAAACCTATCACCAATACAATTTAGACAGAGATTATATGCACTTTAGCACTGGTTAGCAGTGGTAAAGTGCCTAGAGTCCTAAAGCCAAACATCAGGTCTGAAAAAATAGAAGAAGGCAAAAAGTTTGGAGATAACACTGCAAAAACGGCCATGTCCAACAATACTGAACTGTGGTGTAGTCCTGGTACAGAGTCTGTACTATCTACTATGCAGGAAAGTTTCATGTAATTAGCAAGCTGTACTGAAATTGCTGTAGGTGCAGCAGGCCTGGAGTGAGGGGGATTTCTTGCTGGTAGCTAGGCTATTTCTATATTGCAGCAGCTCCAGGTGAGTGACAGAAAAAACTAAGGGTACCGGAGCATTGCTGTTCTGAGAGGATTATCAGATGTGCATGTAGATGATTTCTTGGATGCAAGAATTAAAGTTGATCCTTTACTTCATTTTTAGAAAGGATGAAAGTTATTTAGTTTCATCTGAAGTCTTTAAGCCCTGGGCAGGTTCTTCAAAGATGAAAGCTCTTGCTCTCCTGCCTGAGGAGAACCCATTTCTCAGAATATGACTGATGAAATTAAAGATCTTAAGATATTGTGACCAATAAATTTTTACTGTGAAAAATGAAATGTCTTCAACATCTGAGCTTGTAGCAGGGTATGGATTTAGCAATGGGTGTGGAGAACAGCACACCAGAGATTTTAGCATGCCTGTTTTCAATGCAAACAAGAAGGTTTATGCTCTTGAAGTCTCATTGGAGGTATACTATCACAGTGGTTAGTGCACCATTCTAAAATAGCTTTGGCTGCTATTATTCAGACGTGAGGTGGGCTTGATTGAGAGTAAAAATAGTGGCACTGCAAAAGCCACAATCTCCCATATCCAAATAAATGTGGATTGAGGTCTAGTGTAGACGTATTAATGT
This sequence comes from Calotriton arnoldi, assembly GCA_963921515.1. Taxonomy (NCBI): domain Eukaryota; kingdom Metazoa; phylum Chordata; class Amphibia; order Caudata; family Salamandridae; genus Calotriton; species Calotriton arnoldi. The sequence continues at coordinate 1,202,183 of CAWUFW010003059.1, forward strand.
TAACTATTGTAATTGGATTTATATAGCGCTTATTACCGCTGACAAGGCATCAAAGTGCTTTTTCGCCAAGTAGCATGCTACCCCGGAACCCAAAGGGGATTAGTGGTGAATTAGTATAGGGAGATATGAAATTCATTTGAGCAGTGGACATGTGAGCTTGTTATTTGGATTGAAAAGGATAGTTGAGGGATAGAAGAGGGAAGGGTTTGCATTTATATAGCGCCTGCTACCCCTGATGAGGTGTTGAAGGGCTTTTTGGTGGGTAGCACGCTACTCTGGAACCCAAACAGGATTAGTAGAGAATTTGTATACAGAAATATGAAATTAATTTGAGGGGTGGATATGTTAGTCTGTTGGTTGGATTTTTATTTTTATTTTTTATATTTCTTTTTATTGAACATAAAAATCGACAATACAAAGTACATCGTGGTGTAAAAAATAATTCAATGGTACATTGTAGTTACAGTGTGATCGGTTCCTGAGTCATAACTTGTGGGTCGTTACATCATTCACGGCGACGGAGGGTCATCATGTGTGGGAACGTTCGGGGGGTACAGATATCACCTCGATATACATTCAAATCATTCCAAATGGAGGAAAATTTGCGGGGGCACCCCGCGCCACGTACACTGTCTTTTCCCTAAACATGCACCAATCCATGTCTGCCTTCCAGGCCTCTATTTTGGGCGGATGTGCGGCCCCCCAGAGCTGTGCGATGTTCCTCTTAGCTATCATCAAGCCCAGTGTTACCCAGAGAGTGCGCTTACTGTTGAGGTCCGTGGGCTCCCACACGTTTAGGAGACACCTCTTTACTTCTGGGCGAATAGTAAGTGTGAGCACCTCACTGAGGACCTCGTGTATTTTGCGCCAGTACAGCTAGATGTGCTCACATTCCCACAGTATATGCATGAAGGTTCCCTCCAGTCCACACTGTCTCCTGCAGTCCACTTTCTCCGTTATCCCCATTCGTACCAGACACGGCCCTGTTATGTATACTCTATGCAGAATTTTAAGTTGAACGAGTCGTTGGATTGCTGTGTCACAGTTTGTTGTTGTTGCTGTTGTGTTCTCATTTCGCCAGTGCCAGTGCGAGAAGCAGCAGAGAGGAGCGGGACCAGGGATCTGGGAGTAGGACACCATTACCGCAGCTAGGAGCACCGAGAATATTATTGCCGCAGCTGTAGCAGCATCCAAGAATACTGCAGTCGGGGTTAGCCCCTGTTTCCTACAAAAAAAAAAAAAACAGCCCGTCTTAGCACAGGGTTTCTTTTCCTACCCTACCCTGCCCAGCTGTTTCGCTTGAGGGGCGGGGTGCGGGCCGAGCGCGGCCGTGTGCTGTGCTAGGCTGAGGCCGTGCTGTGCTTCAGGGGGGGGTCGGTCCCAGCGATCCCAGAGGTTTGTGCTGTGGTTTATTTTTGGTGCTTGAGGTTGAGGTTGCAGAGGCAAAGGCGGAGCTGTGGGGAGTTTTTCTTTTTTTTTTTTTTTTTGGGGGCCAAAAATCGAGGGGCTGTAACTAAGTCTGTGGTAAATCTATAAGAGTATAAGAGTATAAGAGTATAAGAGTATACATGAATAAGTTTACAATAATATATAATATAAAATTAATAAAATAAGATAAGTTTAGGCAGTGCACTTTTTGTACAGGCCTTAGATAAAATGACGGCAAAAAAACTTAGGTCAGGACGATTGCTGGTGGGTAGGACCTGTGCAAAAACTAAATCAAATCCCTTACGTAATAAGGAAGTTTCTGGCATGTTGTCGAAAGGAAAAAGTCAACTATTCAGTCTATGGGAAAGGGGAAGGGAAAAAAATCTTCAAGCTGGATCTAATATCGCAACTATTGGGAATGGAGGGGAAAATGTGATTGGGAATGAGAATGATGGTGAGATGGTAAATACTGTCAACATTGTCCCTGATATGGTTGAGGTCGTAGAATCACATTCTGCTGGTAGTAGACTTGGAGGGGGAGATTCCCCAGAATCCCAGAGGCATCCAGTACGGTGCCCTGGGGGTCTGGCTTGCTCTCCAGTCCTCCAGGTATCTTCTGATCCTATTGATCCTATTATACCATCTTTTAAAACAGCAGATGTAATTACACACAGAATACCATACATACATCACGGTATCATAGAAGAGACCCTTGGTCCCTATACAGTAGAGGATGTCCAAAATAAAGATTTTACTCTCCCCGACTTGGATTTAGAGCTCTGCAGGAGGTATATTTCTCATGATACTAGCAAAATTATAGAGCTAGTAAATACCCCAGCTATAACAGTTCCTATAGGACTAAAATTATTTAGTAGTACCCCATCCAATAAATCAAATCAGTCTCTCTTGCTTTCACACTCCTCTCTGACCCCTGATTTAAATATCAGTGATACCCAACCCAGTCAAATTATAAGGAAGAATATAATAGTCTCGGATTCACTAGTATCCTTAGAACATCTATTATCCTCTATTCTAACGCTATTGGAAAAATTTGTAGGAGGTTCAGACTGTGTGTTGGAAACTGTAACTCAAATATTAAAGGTATTGTTAAAGAGTAATCAGGAGAGGGAGGTTACTTCAAAATTAGATATTAAACATGTAGAAGCGGAAGTAAAGGTAGAAGAGGTTCTAGAGAATATAGTTGAAAATGTTAGTAGTCACCCAACTCTTACTGTTCAGGATGGCAATCCCCAAATCGATAAGCAAATGAATAAAGTGGTGACGTTAGAAAAGACCTCTGATCCTTTACCCGAACCTATACAGGTTATCTATGATTTAGCTCAAGAAGTAAAAGGCTCGGTGGGATCAGTGAAAAGAATAGACAAGGAAGTATTCTCTATTTTTAAAACCCAGTTAAGTGATGAGAAAGAAAATCTCTTAGCATCCTCACACTTGGAAAAAAATGGGAGAAATGGGAAAAAGGAAAAGAATAGAGGGAAAAAGATGAAATCAATACGAAGATTATCAAAAAAGAAGCAAAGGAGAATTCGTTTTAAAGAAAACTCCGAGGCCTCAGCTAGCAAGGAAACTCTCTCCCAGACTCCGCAAAATATATCACATGATATGAAGCAGAAAGATGAAGTTGATCTTGTGAACCCAGAGAAAAAAGATCTAATAACAGAGTCAATGATGGCCTATGATGCTTCCCCTATGAATATTGCATATCCCATAAAAGACTCCAATAATATCGTAGCAGAGGGGTCCCCATTACTTAAAATAGTGGAGCAGTCGAGGCCTGTTGACCCTCTTCCATCAGTACTTAATCCCTTGGCTGTCCCCTTCTCTGACATTGTAAAAATGAGAGGTAAACCAGAGATAATTGATGTTGAATGCATCTAGGAAAGTATGGACACACTTCAGTTAGATTTTATTCCTCTGTTTGATACAGATTTAATATTAAATAGGACTTCGCTTCTTAAATGTCTCTTAGAGACTGAAACTTTGAAACTTATACAAAGTAGTGATATAGGTTTAGTCTCCATTTTAAAAACAGAAGTTGGTTATAAGTCGAGGGTAAGGTTCAATTCCAAAATTATAGCAAACCTTATATTACAATGGTCAGAAGGCCTACAAAGTAGGGGGATTGATGTTATTCCATTCTTTGAGAAACCCCGAAATAGAGCCCTCGACAATAGGTCTTTGTCGACTCACTTACTTCCAGACAGTAGAGATTGTCCGTATGAAGCAGAGGGATTACAAATCTGTATTACAAAAAATGGTAGACAAGTGAAACTCAAAGATTGCACCTTCTCTTCCTTTAAATGGAATTCCAAAGAAGAGAGTCCAAAATGGAACTGGTTACCTGGTGTTCTATCGAGTAGATCAAATAATAAATATCCACAACAGCCATCCTTTTAGCAATGAATTAAAAATAATATCTTGGAATGCTGCAGGAATAAAGAATACTAGGGAGAAGTTACAATATCTATGCGCATTCGATGCAAACGTCATTTGTCTTCAGGAGACCTGGTGTACAGAGGAATTGCTATGTAAGGATTATTTTATTTTAGATTGCAAAGCAACCCCGTCCAGGAGAGGACATGCAAAGGGAGGGGTTGCATGCTTACTGTCAAATAAGATAAAATGGAATTATGATTACTATAAAGATCCTAGTAATCTTTTTCTAGCAATAACATTGTATAATCCTGATAATGTAAAATCTCTACCGCTGATGCTGATAAATGCTTATATTCCACCAGATGCCTCTCACGATGTACTCTTAAAGACGGTTTTTTCCTACATTAAAAAAGTTAATGATGTAGAATTTCCCCCTCATATAGTCCTGGTAGGGGATCTGAATTGTAAAATCTCTAACTCTACCTTGGACATATTTCGAAATAAAGAAAAAGAAGAATCTCGGCAGATCCCACAAGCGCTTTTTCCACAAAATATTAGAACAAATAAGAGAGGGAAAATGCTTATTGATGAACTAACGAAGGTTGATGGCATTATAGTAAATGGAAGATTGCCTTCGGATATACCGGCTACCTTTACTTGTAAAACTTATAGTGGAGAATCTATTTTAGACTATGTGGTAGTGGGAAGTACCTCCTTCTTCTTATTAAAAGATTTAAAGGTCTGTAACTCTCTCTATAGTGACCATAAAGTATTAACTCTTACCGTAAATTTTAATTTATTTTCGAACGATCCATGGGCACTAAACAGTGAATCTGTTAGTTTCGCTAAGAAAACAGGGAGATGTCACTGGGATAACAAAGCCATCTTGGGCCTGGACAGTGTTTTAGAGGCCACTGTAGAGAACTTGTCTAGCTGGAATGGAATAGAAATTGCCAGTTTTAATGCATTTATGATCAAAGCGATAGAAATTGCGAAGAGGTCAAATCAAAGAAAAAGTACTAAAGTAGTCCCAAGATCCCTCCAGCCTTTAAATCTTGAAATAAATACATTAATTAGAGAACAGTACTTGAATTACTCCTTGGAAAGATATCATAGAATATTGCTATTAAAAAGGAGGAGGTCTAGGGTAAGGGTTAAGTTAAGAAAAGAGAGGGAAGATAACATCTGGGTTAAACTGAGAGAAGCAGCGTATAAAGGCCAAGTAAGAACGTTTTGGTCTCTTATTGGAGAAGGATGTGGAGCCAGATCTCGACCACTCCCCGTTGCCATTGAGGAACATAAATGGGTTGGCTTCATTCGGGACTTATATGCAGATAATGCAATGGCAATTAACCATATCGCATCAAAGGAAGTCTCCTCATCGTATGGATCGCCATCTGAAAAAGAAATTGAAATGGCGATCAAGGGGATGCGATCCTCCGGAGCGATGGGTCCCGATGAATTACCAAACACAGTTTTAAAACAAAATAGTTCACTGTGGAGCAAAATTCTTTATCCGGTGTTTAATTATTGCTACGCAAATAAAATGGTTCCCCTCTCTTGGAAGGGGAGTATATTAGTCCCCCTGTTTAAGAAAGGAGATCGAGATGCCCCACACAATTACCGTCAAATCGCACTTCTTGACGCAGTGGGTAAAGTTTTTGCTAAATGCCTCTTGATTCAAATTAATGATTGGGTGGATGTGGAAATTTTTTTACCATTTGAACCAACCGGGTTTAGGACAAAACATGGAACTATTGATAATCTAACTGCACTACAGGTAATAAACGAAAAATATGTTAAAGTTAGAGGAGGAAGAGTGTACACAGCCTTTATAGACTTCTCCACAGCATTCGATAAAATAGATCGGCTCTTGCTGTGGAGAAAACTGTCGGATCTGGGTATGCCGGCCATCCTCTTGGAGCTAGTTCGTGCACTTCATACAGACACTTGGTGTAGAGTTTTAATGGGAGGGGAAAAAGGTCTCTCTCAAACTATCCTTACTGCAAATGGTTTAAAACAAGGATGTTTATTAGCTCCTCTACTTTTCTCCCTATATATATCTGACCTTCCTCACGCTCTGGCGCAAAGTGAGGGCATCGCCCCATTACTAGGGGGAAAACCGATCGCTTGTTTACTTTATGCCGACGACAAACTTTAATCTTGGATTTAACACCTAAGGGATTAAATAGTTGTCTGCAGGCACTATATACATTTGCAGAGGCTAACTATTTAAAGATTAATGTATCTAAAAGTAAAATAATGTGCATGCATGGAAGAAAAAAGCTCCAGTATGGGAATTTTGTTTGGTCTGTAGGTGGACAAAAATTGGAACTTGTAAAATCTTACATTTTTTCTTGGGAAAAACGGTGTGTGGTAACCTAAGTGACAAAGCCCATATAGAAAATAACATCTATAAAGCTACTACACAGGGGAAAAGCTTGGGCTCCCTATATAGATCCACTGGAAAAAGACATTTTGCACTTTTATTAGAGGTATTTCGTGCAAAAATTCCTGCTTCCCTGCTGTATGGTATTGAATTACTTGATATAGAAAAATGGTCTTTTTTAAATACAACAGAAGGCAAAATTTTGAGGAGCCTAGCCTCAGTCAGCTCTGCTTGCCCTGTGGCTGCACTAAGGTTAGAGTTTGGTTTAAGAAGTAGTTGGGTACAGGGTCTTGCAGGGATAGTGCGGTGGGTTACAAGTCTGGTAAAGGGTGATCCTGGCACACTAAGATTTTTAATCCAAAAAGAAATATTAGAAAGTTTAAAGGAGCAGTCATTAATTGTTAAAAATTTTAGAATTGCAGTTGATTTGCTACAACTGGACGAATCCCTACTTTTTACCCTATCGCCATATCAATTACGGGCCATTTTGAAGCAGGCCACTTGGAAATTAAGTTTCACCAGGGATAAGGAAGCTCGTATTTTAAAGAGAGGTACCCACCCGGCCATAGATTCCTGTGTGATAAAAAAAAGCACAAGCTTATATCTCTTGGAACCTGCCCCATGGAGTGCGCCGCTTTGGCTATTATTGAGGCAGGGTATGCTCCCTTTAAACAATGTACTATCTAAATGGTATGGTTCTTCTCCAATTTGTAATCTGTGTAATAATTCTATCCAGGATGTTAATCATGTGCTATTTATCTGCCCCGCTCTATTATTGTATCGGCGTAAATGGATGAGACCAATTTGTCTACAATTATCTATCCTTTCGGCCTCTGCACTAATAGATTCTATCTATGAACCACCAAATGAAATGTTTTGTCATAGGATTTTTAACTTTTTTAAGTGTTTTCCCGGATCGGAGACTTCTAATGGCTTGGGCTATTTCGTCATTGGTGAGGTCGCCTTCCAGTAATTTTAGGTCATCAGTTGAAAGGGATGGAAGGGTTATGTCCTTGAGTAGCAGTTGAGAATCACTTTCGGTGAATACGTGTGTGAGCGGTAAATCTCACTGTAGTGGGCCGCAAACGTATTCGCAATATGTTGGGGATCAGTGATCGACTGGTTTGTCCTATCTACCAGCTCTGGTACCAGCCTACTCGCAAGTTCTTTCTTGTCCAGCCATGCGATTAGCTTCCCCGCCTTGTCCCCAAGATCGTAAACTCTGCCCTGTGTCTCCCTTCCCAGTGCTCTGGCCCTATCAGTCACTATTGCTTTGTAGTGGTCTCTCTTAAGTTGCAGGACATGAAGTTTCTCTCTTGTTATCTCCTCACCGAGCTCTTCCTCCAGCCGGAGGATTTCATTCTCTGCTTCGACCTCCTCTTTTAGTCTCTCTTTCCGCACCCCGGCTATCTGAGAGAGTGCATGTCCCCTTACTACGGTTTTGAATGCTTCCCACATCATCTGGGGGGATTGTACCGATCCCTCATTTTCCTGGAAGTAGAGATCTATTGCTGTGAGCAATGACTTACGGACCTCCGGGTTACGGAGATGCCAGGGGTTGATGGGGGCGACTCTACCCACCTTGTGCTGGCCAATAACTAGCTGGGCCCATATCGGGGAATGGTCAGAGATGCCTCGCGCCATGTGTCTGATCTCTTGGACATGCATGATGTGGGGTGCCGGAACAAGCAGAGAGTCTATTCGGGACAGGCTATGGTGGGCCCCTGAATGGAAGGTGTGCTGGATGCTGCCGGGGTGTGTTAGTTGGATTTTAAAGGATAGTGGAGGGATAGAAGAGGGAACGGTCTAGAAAGAAAATCTTTTTTTTTTTGGAGCTCATAGCAGTAGGAGGAAGTTTGGGATGCGTACAGGGAAGGTGGGGGGGGAGGAGTCAGAGGGAAGAGTTTAGAAAGGCTTGTTTTGGAGATCTGAATAGTAAAAGAGGTATGAGATGTTGCAAGGAGGGTAGAGGAGGGAAGAGTCTAGAAAGGGTTATTTTGGGAATCATAGTAGTAGAATGGGGTTTGGGATGAGTCAGAGAGTGGAAGCAGAGGATATATTGAGAGAGGTATAGTGTGAGAAATAGGGTAGTGCATTGGAGAGATTAGTAAATGAGGTTTGAAATGATTCAGAGTGGAGGTAGAGGATATATTGAGACAGGTATAGTTGGTTCTTATTTCATTAAGACAGTGTAATTACTTGTTTTTTCCAGTTTTTGGGAAACATTTCTCCTGAAGAAGTGCTATTGTGAGCGCGAAAAGCATTGGGAATATTCAATCAGTCTGTGGAACATAAGAGAATCTATTTTGATTTGATGAGTAAAGTGCATTTCGCTCAAGAACAAGTTGAAAAAGTATCATGTTACAGGTCATGGTCACAAAGAATTCATGAAAACTAAGTGGCAGGTCTGCAAATTATGATACGTTTTTATTGAGTTTAAAACTTCTATTTTGAGTCATCAAGGATATTTCAAAATTTCGATAAATAAAATGTAAGAATACAATTAAAACATTGAGCTAAGACAGCAAAAGAAGGCTAGAGGTAATTCTGTGGTGCAGATTGCCACAGAATACAATAGGTTTGATTGGAAACTTATGCCAGGGCTCCAGATCAGTGCACCTGGGGTTTGATGAAATAAAGGAAATAATATTGAAAACACAGATTGTAGAGTAATAAGACAGAAAGAGGTTCGTAAGAAATAGGTAGTGCCAACATGCAAAATACATTTTGCTTTTATTCAGTTGTTTCCCCACTTCTAACTGGAGCTGGTAAACCACAGCTTTGGCGTGGTAAGAGGACACTGGAAGACATTCCTTTTGCTCCGCCGAACATAAATGCTCTAATTTACACGTGGTGAGACTACCAGCAACTGAACACTGGGGCCAGTCCCTTATTTGTTAAAAAGAAGTGCAAGGGACAAAGGTTTTATTACAAGCTCATTGGCGCTGTAGAATGACATGATTCACAAATACCAGGCCTTTTTTAGTCCACTCTATGCTCCTTCCTTTCACTATCATACACTTCCAGTTTCTTTATCTCAACCTTGCAGATTCTTTACCATCCCTGCTTTTTATCATTGTCACTGTTTCCTATGTTTCTCTTTCTCATCCCTTTTCTCTTTTCTGCCTTTTGTCTCTCACTTGCTCACACTCTGATGATTAAAAATAAGTCCTGATCTCCTAAAATTAGTGATGGTGCCCATCACCTGCTACCGCTGGCTCGAAATATGCACTAACCAAGGTGCTCCGTTGATCATGATTGTTGGAAATGGCCCTTTTTGCAGGGTTATCCCCAAACCTTTTCCTTCTTCCTACAATTTTTTTCCTGACCTGTGGATGCTGGCTTTAGGACTCTGGGCACTTTACCACTGCTGATCAGTGCTAAAAGTGCATATGCTCTCTGTGTAAATTGGTATCGTGATTGGTTGTCCCTGAGTGGCATATTTGTTTTACAAGTAGGTCCCTAATAAAGTGCACTGAGCGTGCCAGGGCTGGTAAATCAAATGCTACTAGTGGGCTTGCAGCACTGATTGTGCCACCCACATGAGTAGCCCTGAAAAGATGTCTCAGGCCTGTCACCGCGGTGCCTGCACGCAGTTTGTTAACTGCCATGTCGACTTGGCAAGTGCACCCACTTGCCAGGCCCTAACCTTCCCTTTTCTCACATTTAGGGCACCCCTATGGGGCATAGCTTGACGCCGATGTGAGGGGAAGCGGACCTCGGAGCTCCGTCGTGGCTTCCCCCCACTCGTAATGATCCTGCGTGTTTGAGGTGGCCCCTACCCGCGCAACTGTGTCTGGATGTACTGGTGCCCTTGCTGGTGCGGCGTGAGGGAGCAGGAGCGCCATTAAAGGGGTTAAAATGCTGAAGTTTCCCCCGAGAGCGGCCGGCTCCGGAGCACCTAAAATGGCAGACGTGCCGTTCCGCGGAGGACGTCCCTGATCGCACTGACGGTGGTGGTGCTCTGCGGGTGAGACTCTGCACATCTCTCGCTGGGTGCTGGTGCTGGTGGGCCCCCGCAGCGGTGTCCGCCGGAGAGGGCTGCTGAGCGGCGGCGGATCTGCTTCACCCCCTCGCTACTGGTGAGCGCTCACAAGATGGCGGCGGCGGGCCCGGCGGGCGAGCCCTGAGGTGAGCAGCGGTGGTGTGCGCTCCAAGGCGGAGCTGCTGCGGCGCCCTGACTGTGGGCAACCATACGGCCTTGAGTGCGGACCTTGTGCGGATCCCACCGCTGAGAGGTGGGTCGGAGGAGGCCACCGTCCAGGAACATAGCTGCTGGAGGTCGGCGAGGCGGAGCGGCGACGGGTGAGGCTGCAGCTGAGGAGGCGGCCAGCCTGTAGCGGAGTACCTGGGGAGACGGAGAAGGGGCTGGTGTCTGCCCGCGACGACTCGTCCCTGCGGGCTGGTGGATCTGGAGGCAGCCGCGAGATTCCGCCGCTACTGGAGGTGTGCGCCGCGGCGTGGCGGCACGGCGAGGAGGAAGCTGACTACTGGGGGCCCTGCGGCCTGCTGTGAACAGGGCTCCGGTGAAAACGGACATGCCAGGTGGCACGGTGCCTACTGTGGCAGGATTGCTGTGTGACAGCACGGAGTTTGGGGTCCAACCGGTGGCTGACTGGTGTGAGATTGCTGCACGTGCGTAAAGGCTGGGAACCGCACACGAGGCCCATTTGACTCTGGGAGGTGTGTGCTGCAGCCTCCTTGGGACTGCTCCTTGCGGACTCGACACTTGGACCACCTAGGACACCCTCCCCTCCTGACGGACTGATCTGGCCTGGGCAATACAGGGGGTCCAATCCCGGAGGCCTACTGCAGGACTGTAACGATCGCTGGATACTGGTAGTCTCTTGTGAGGTGGGGACGACAGTAGATCCCTGCTGCAGCTGCTGAGTCCTCGCCGGGTGACTGGAGCTCCGTGCGCGCCCAGGTGCTGGGGTGTGGGCAGAGAGGGGGTCTTCCCCTCCTGTGCGGCTGCCTGCCTGGAGCAGCGGGGGACCCCTTGAACCGGTTGCTGAGGTGCTGGTCTAGTGGGTGACTTTGCCCGAAACCATCCTGGGCAGCTGCGTCCACATCGGACAAGATGGGGAGAACATCGCGGAGGAAGGGTTTTGAGGTCCTACGCGTCGAGGGAGCAGGCCATCACACAGATGATGATGAGGATGCACCGGAGTGGCGGACGCAGACTGCCCCTGGGGACCCCACCCTGGCTGACATCATGCAGGCCATCACCTCCACAAGAGAAGCGCTGGAGGCAAAAATAGACTCCATAGGAGCCGATCTCACTCTGCTAAAATATGACCACCGTAAACTTAAGGAGAGAGTGACCCTCAATCAGAAAACGATGGCGGAAGTCCCGGAGGCGGTCGCTACGCTGCAGCGCACACTGAAGATGGTGGAAGCTAAGGTCAAGGTACTGGAGCTGCGGGCGGAGGACAGCGAGGGGCGCTCGCGACAAAATAACCTGCGTATAGTGGGGTCCCGGAACGTGAGGAGGGAGCTGACGCCGTGCAGTTCCTGGAGACTTGGCTTAAGACAGAAGTGGCCCCGGAGGGCCTATCCCCCTTCTATGCGCTCGAGCGCACCCACAGGGTCCAGACCCAGCTGCCGAAGCCTGGTGCTCCTCCCCACCCGCTGGTGGCGAGGTTGCTACATTATTAGGACCTGGACTACATATTGAAACGGGCACAAGAGAAACAGAACTTGCAGATCGGGAACAGCCGGGTGATGATATTTCCGGACTTTACGAGAGAGGTTCAGTGCCAGAGGGCCTCTTATACGTCTGTCAAGCGGAAACTCGGTCAGCTGCAGCTCCCATATGCCATATTGTTCCCGGCATGCCTCCGGGTGACTGACAGCTCCAGATCACTTTTCTTCACCACCCCGACTGCCGCTTGGGAGTGGTTAGAGGACCGACAGGCTCCCGGAGGCCGAGTGTCATCGCCGGGCTCTTCTCGGCGGACCCAGAGCCCTTCTCCGCCCCTTCCGAGTGCCCCTTCCCCGAAGGGGCGTAGGCTGGAATGAGATCAAGCTGTCCAAGCGGTGGCGGACATCAGTCAAGGGGACGCTAGCCCGGCCAGGACCATCAGTGACCATGCGACGGGAGGATCGGTGGGCTCGCGGGTGAGCAGTGAGCAAGGGGATTCGGAGGCTGAACTTACAGAAGTCACCACGCAAACTGCAGATGGCATAATTTGACGCCCGCCCATCAGGTTGTATGAGAAGCCAGGGCTGGAAAAAGGGGGACTTTCAAGGTTAGAGGTGGTTGCTGGTTGTGACTAGTGCAAGAAGGAGGACACAAAAGTGTATCGATGCGGATGCTGGGGTTACCGCCTGACCTAAGTGAGTGGGGGGGGGGCCTGGGGGAGATCTGGGTCCAATTGGGTTAGCTTACGCCCTGATACCTGTTGGGACTTACTGTTCACGAGCACTAGTTTGGATGGGGCCTCGTTTGGGTGAACCTGTCCTGGGGAGGGGGAGTTGGGGAGATATTCTTGTTGTGGGGATTGTGTTGGGGGCCAGGCATGTCGGTACAGGGGGTTTTTCACATCTAGATAGGGTACGGCTTGTACTATGGGAACTGCTGTAGGTATTAAGTGTATATCCTGAATGTTAGGGGAATGCACACTATGACCCGGCGGCACAAAATACACTCCTACCTGGTTAGGAGAGGGGTGCAAATCGCCCTGTTACAGGAAACTCACCTATCGCAAACGGAGGGAGCTGCCCTGCAGAGGCGCTGGAGGGGGCAGGTGTTCTATACTGGGTACTCAGCTTTTGCCAGGGGAACTCTGGTCTGGGTGCGGGCGGGGGTCCCTTTTCAATGTGTCAGGCAAATCATAGACCCGGAGGGCAGATTCGTGGTGGTTCTGGGGAGATTGGACGGGCGCGACAATGCTCTAGGGAGTATATATGCCCCTAACGTGGATCAACCTACATTCCTGGCGCATCTCTCCCAAACACTTGCTTTGGTGTTAAAGGGTTCAGTGTTGTTGGGAGGGGACTTTAACAGCGTCACTGACGTCAACTTGGATAGATCCCACCCACCACTCCCTGATGCTCCTAGGCATAGAATTGCTGAGGCTAGGAGAAACTGGCAGCGCCACTGGGGATTGACAGACACCTGGAGGGCTCAACATCCGGGGGAAAGGGATTACTCTTACTTCTCTGCCCTACATGAGTTACATGTCCGATTAGACTCGATCCTCTGCTCGCCGGATGTTCATGGTGGGATTGGGTTGAGTGAATACTTAACTAGGACGATTTCTGACCACAATCCCCTGCTGGTGACATTGGATTGGGTGAGGGCTCGAACTAAAATTCCTAGTTGGCGTTTACGACCAGAGTCACTGGAGGACCCGGTATTTAGAGCTACGATAGGCGCTGCCATCGAAGACTACTTCCTCAATAATGCCAATACAATGGCAAGCCCACTCATTAAATGGGATGCTTTTAAGGCTGTCATTAGGGGCCGGTGCATCAGTGAGGTAGTGGGGGTGCAAAAGGTTCTCCTGCGTGATGTGCAGAATGCAGAGCTGCGACTTAGGGAGGTGGAAAAGGAGCGGCCGGAAAGAATAGATAGACAGGCGGACCTCCTTGTAGCCAAGGAAGCTCTGGCGGCGCAAGTGGAACAACTGTGCTGTTTTGATTACAGGTCCTACACTACCCGGGCCCATGCGGAGAGGGACAAGGCTGGAGCATTGCTAGCCTGGCTGGCTAATCCAGCGCGTAGGGGGACGACGATACTGGAACTACGAGGACATGGCGATGAGGTCTTTTATAGCCAGCGAGATATTAATCTCCAGTTTTTGGAATATCACACCGACTTGTACCGAAGTAAGCTTGACCCAGCAGTACTAGACGAAGAACGCTTCTTAGATGAGGTGGAGCTCCCCCAGATCGATGCGGAGACTGCTACGACCCTGGGCAGCGCTGTTGCCCTAGGGGAAGTACGGGGAACCATTAAACATATGGCCCGGAATAAGACGCCGGGAACGGATGGGCTCCCGATCGAGTTTTATTCGGCGTATGTAGACATCTTGGCCCCCCAATTAGTAGGACTATATAATAGGGCGAAGCGCGAAGGACAGTTACCGGCCACTACGAGAGAAGCGGTAATTATCCTGCTTTTGAAACCAGGAAAACCAGCATGGGACCGCACTGCGTATAGGCCCCTAGCTATGCTCAATTTGGACTATAAGATATTAAGTCGTATATTGGCGTCTCGCCTGCTGGCCCACATGTCCACACTGGTGCATGAAGACCAGGCGGGCTTTATCCCAGCTCGGAGCACGGCAATGAATATACGCAGATTTATGCGTATTTTAGATGCAAACACGTACAACAAGGAGGAGGCATGTATATTGTCCATCGACTTAGAGAAGGCTTTTGACAGCCTCGAATGGCCGTACCTCTTTAGAGTCTTGAGAGCGTTCGGATTGGGGGAGGGGTTCATAGCTTGGATGGCACTTTTATACAAAAACTCTACCGCTAGGGTCAAAACGGGTGGCATAATTTCGGATGCCTGCTTGGTGGGCAGAGGGACGAGGCAGGGGTGCCTTGCTGTCTCCCCTCTTGTTCGCACTGGTGGTAGAGCCATTGGCAGTCCATGCTAGATTAGGGCATTCCTATCAGGGGTTGGAAGCGCTGGGGCAGCCCCAATACATCGCATTGTATGCGGACGACCTCCTGATGTTCCTGGCTAATGCTGGGGATGCTTTGAGGGGAGCCAAGTCTTTGCTGGGTAGATTGAGCAGAGTTGTGGGTCTGAAGGTAAACTGGGCTAAGACGTGCCTTTTCCCAACTATTGCGGAGAGAGCTGGGCCGCTGACAACGGAGGAGGTGCGATGGGAGGACAGGTGCCTGACTTACCTGGGGCTCAAAATATACCACGACCCAGTCGGCTTGTTGGATGGCAACATAGGGAGAGCAATGATGAGTGCCAAAGGTAACTTTGAGTTCTGGGGCTCCCTTCCGTTGTCGGTGGCAGGTAGGGTAGCCCTATTGAAAATGGTCACGTTGCCCAGACTGCTTTATTATTTTAGGTCCCTCCCAATATGGATCCCGCACAGGCTTTTCGCCCATTTTAATACCCTGATCACGGGGTTCCTATGGGGCTCCGGTCGGAGGAGGGTGGCGCTGTCTACTATGATGCGACCTAGGGCAGTGCCGGACTTTGAAGCCTACTACCATGCGGCACAATTGCAGTGGTTCACGAAATGGATGGCAGGACGCCTTCAGAATCCAGGGCTCCCTGGAGGCCCGGATCCGAGTTTGCAGCACCTTTCCAAGGTTTTCTTGCACCTCCCTCTGAGAGAGGGTGCGATCCCTTCAGACCTGCGGGCGATGCGCTGCTGTTGGAACCGGTCCTTGGGACGAGCACGGCTACGCTCCCCGTATGCACCGGAACTTCAGCTGATAGTCTATGAAGCTCTGCCCCATGGCGGGGACTGGCAGAGGCTGAGGGCCTGGGAGGAGGTGGGGATATCTACTATTGGAGACTTATTCGAAGATAATACCTTGCTCCCTTTTAATGATTTGTTAGAGCGGTTTGACCTCCCGAGGGGGGATTTCCTTCTACACGCTGCTTTAACAGCGGCTATTCGAAAACATTGGTGGGAGGGCCTGGCGGAACCGACGACTTCCCTGGCAGGACAGTACATAGTGATGGCTGCTGGGATGTTTAAAGCGGTCACTTGCCTCTGCCGGCGCATCACGCAGGAGATACGGAGACCCCTTACGGCCTTGCGCCTGAAATGGGAAGCTGACCTAGGAGAGGACATAGAAGAAAAGCCATGGGGGGAATTAGTGGAAAGAGCATGGAAGTGCACTAGAAATGCGCGCTTCCAGCTGATTCAGTTCTTTGTCCTTCATAGAGCGTATCTTACCCCGGGCAAGATTACTGAATATTTTGGGACCCGATCCACTTGTCCGAGGTGTGGCCTGGAGGCTGCAGGGTTCCTATATATGTTCTGGAGCTGCCCGACATTAGGGGAATACTGGCGAGAGGTGACCTCTAGTCTAGCGGAGGTGACGGACCGGGAAGTAGCGATGACACCGGGGTGCTGTCTATTACATTGGTTCCCTCATACCTCCAGGAATAAGGTTACAAGCAAGTTCATAGACCTGGGGTTGGTGTTGGCTAAAAGAGAAATCACAAAAAATTGGAAAGCGAAGAATGCACCTAACGTGTCCAGGTGGACGAGGGAGCTTATAAGGTGGGCGGACTGTGAGGGGACCCTCCGCCTGCAGATGGCCCATCGCAATGGGAGTGACAAGTCCCTGGAGACGGCGAGGGCCTGGGTGGCACTGGTGGAAGTATTGAAGCAACCGAGGGACGATAATGATGCACCCCCCGATGACACAGACCGGGGGAATGAGAGGCTAACTTGGGAACTAGCCTGACCCGGTTCCGGGGACACAGATCGGCTTAGAAGAGCAGAAGGGCGATGGGAAAACAGCAACAACGTCCTCCCACCGGGGTTAGCAAGCCAGGTACCCTATAGGACTGCCCAGCATTACTTCACATGGAAGGTGACCTTTAAGCGACATGCCTGGGGGGGAAGGAGGGGGGGGGGGTTTAGTTTTTTCCTTTATGAGGTCTGCTAGGGGGTAATTGGGTGGGTGGATCACTGAGAGGCCGCTCATCACGTAACTGCAGAACTGAACTATGGGGCGCTGGAGGAAGCAGACCATCTGTGATGTTCTATTATGCCCTTAAATAGGGCAGGCGAACTGCTTCTTTGACTAACTAAATCCAAGGATTTCTGCCAGTAACTCTAAAGGATGGCTGCTTAGCGCAGACTTATACAAACGATTGTGCTTGTGATGTCAATACATGATTGCTATGACAAAACCTAATAAAGTTTGTTTAAAAAAATAAAATAAAATAGGGCACCCCTATGGTAGGCCCAAGGTACCCCCCCCCCAGGGCAGGGTGCAGTGTATGTGAAAGGTAGGACATGTACTGGTGTGTGTAACATGTCCTGATAGTGAAATACTGCCAATTTCGTTTTTCACTATTGAAAGGCTATCTTGCCCCATAGGACAGAATGGGGAATGCTTTGTAACATTTTACAAGCATATCTTCCCAAAGGGGTAAGATTGAAAAATGGAGTTTGGTATCCCTGAACTCAGGATTTAATAACGCATCTTTTAGTAAAGATGGTTTTTAAATTGTGTGTTTTAAAATACAACTTTTAGAAAGTGGCTATTTTCTTGTTCAACCATCCTCTGCCTGTTTGTGGATTGACTGTCTGGCTTTGGAGTGACAGGGGCTGGGGAGGTGCAGTGGCTCCAGGAGTCTGGATGAGTCAGCACTAGGCTGAATAGGCCTGATTTGCATTTGGAGTGGTGGGAGGAGTAGCACCTGTACCTGAATAGGGCTGTGCCTGCCTTCCACAATGCTGGCTCCGCCCCCCTGTGGTGTGTCTGGAGCCAAGGCTCACACTGACAATAGATGTTGATGTGCACTTGCAGAGTGCCCCCCAGAACTGGTTTGAACTGGGCTCAGAGCCCCTTGCACAAAGAGAACAAAGACATTTTGGGGTATAAGTATCAGACCCAAAACCCCAGACGTTGGATCATTCCTGGAATTCAAGAGGAACCTTTGCCAAGGAGAACAGCTGGAGAGACTGAGGAGAAGTACCACCCTTGCTGTGTGTCTGGGGTTGGCCTGCAGTTGCGGTTTCTGCCAAGGAAAGGAGAAGGACTTTGCTGTGTGCTGTGTCCCCTGCTTGAAGGAGATCTCCATGGGCCTGGAGTGAGCTGGCCTCATGTTCAGAGGTCTCAGGGACACAAAGACTTCACCTCCAGCTCCCCTGAACTCTGCTGTTGTGAGTTCTGACCTGCCTTGAGGTTCCTGTGCCAGTTTTGGGCCTCTGGAGGTTGCTGCTGCTGTTTGGGAGCTGGAAGAGAGAAGAAACTCAAAGAACTACAGAAACCGACGCATCGCTCTTCTTGCGGCTGTTTTTCCGATGCATCTTCACGGCGTGAGAAGAATTTCCACGCATCGCTGCACCGCTGCGGAAACCGTCGCAGCGCCTGTTGTCGCTGCAAGAATCGACGCATCGAGGGATCGCGGCTGAAGAGGACCTATGCAGTGCCGTGCAGCGCCGCCGCATCGATCGCCGACGCATCCCGGATTTCCACGCATCGTACCTGTGCGGCAAGTTCTTCCGACGCATCACCTGCGGGCCAGAACCGGCACGAAGAATCGACGCATCACTCCCAATACAGACCGGAATCGACGCAACCCTTCCTCTGCGTGCAGCGGGACTGTCGCATCACCTCCTCAGGGTCTCAGGAGTGTCGCATCTCTTTGTTTACCGACGCTGCAGCTGTTTGGTTTGGTGAACTTTGACGCAACTACAGGTACTTTGGCGAAAAGTCTCGCATCCATAGTTTTCTATGGTACAAGTTCTTGAAACCTTTTGAAGGTCATATTTTTAACTGTGTATGTTGGATTTTTGTCGTTTTGGTCTTGTTTAGTTTAAATAAAGATACTTTATTTTTCTAAACTGGTGTGGTGTCCTTTTGTGGTGTTTTCACTGTGTTACTGTGAGTGTTGGTACAAATACTTTACACATTGCCTTTGGGATAAGCCTGTCTGCTCGTGCCAAGCTACCCAGGGGGTGAGCAGGGGTTATCTAAAGTGTGTATCCCCCTTACCCTGACTAGAAGCAAGGGCCCCTATTTGGACAAAGGTACCTACCCCTGCCAACTAGAGACCCCATTTCTAACAATGATGGAAGTAGCATGTTGGCAGAGGTCTTTAGAAATTGTAGGCCTTAAATAGTGACAGCTAACACTGCTGTAAGTCATAAGCAGAGTGATTTGGAAGTATAGCATATGGGTCATTTCAAAGGTTAAATAACTTTGGTGCTGCTAGCGAGTATTAAGGTGCAGGAGGGTTCTCCATTGACATTCTAAGACTGGACTGATCGATTGTGGTGCATTTAAGAACTGTATCCGTCATGTGAACAGCTAAAAAGTGATTAAAGCAGGAAGAATGCAGGCAGATAGTTCTAAAATAGTTTCAGGCTAATACAAGTTGACAACCTGTAATTAAAGGTAACTGTTCCAAAAATAGCCTGCAAGGAAGTATCCCACGTTAAAGTTTTTAAGCTTTCACACAAGGATTTTGTATGCAAGAGCAAGACAATGTAGCAAAACTCATAAGTGAAAAATGTGACTCAATGGCAAACGATTTACTGTTTAATGGAAATTAATTTAAACTTATAACCACCTCTACAAAGTCAAACCTGGTAAAGTGGACAGAGGAGCAGGAAGGGGCGGGTGAGAGGCATGGTAAAGGTTTCAGTAAAACAGGGTCCATACAAGAACCTGTGAGACCAAATGTAAAAAATAGTTTTTTAAAGTTAATAAAGTGAATTACAAACTATAACAATGACATGGTTTAAAAAAATTCAAAGTATCAAAAACAGGACCCAGAACCAGAATTGTATTTTCAAATGAAGGTGTCATAGAAGTTAGTCCCTGCTCCCTAATCCCACCCCGCATCCTGAGACGAGAGATGCAAATACCTGTTACTGCAAGAGAAACGTTGTTGCTAAGAATTGTACATGAAGAAAGGGGAATTGCATAGAGGGAGTCTGCATAACATAAGTGTGGTATATCAGTTTATCCTTATCCCAGAAATAGCGCTAGAACATTTTCAATTGTCTTGGCTAGAGTTAGCAATGCCTCTTTTCAGAATGAGTCAGCGGATCAGCCGGGTTCATGTCAAATATAATCCATGAGAATCATTCTATGCTAGCATGCAGAATTGCCTTTGCAGATATAAATCCCAAACCAAGCGGTAAGCAAGCTACAGGGGCAAGACAATAGGACTCTGTGTTTCCGTAGTTCACCTTAAATATTAGCATAAGAACTGGAATAACAATTGATTTGATGAACAACAATGAACTTAGCATTTGAGTGCTTTAACCACAAGGTTAGGCAATGACAGAACTTAGATTAGAATTGGCTTGTGGTGAGCAAATTGATTCTACCCAAGTATGGGAGTTGAACCTATCTGACATTGAGCAGATGGGCTTAAGTAACAGCTGGCACGTGGGTTTCCAGGAGAAGAAAAGATGCCATTTGGGCAGACACGAGAAGATACCAGCATTACAAACTCACAAACTGGAAGTCTATCCCTGATTTCCTTTCCACAAACTGAATATAGAATGGCATTGACTTTAGGAAGCATTGGAAATCTCTCTGAGGCAATCAGACACGCAGTTGTGTCTATAAAATGACCTACCTTAGAGAAACAAAGTCAACTTGTTAATAGCCTGATACTAAAGCAAAGAGGATATTATTTTCAATTCTACCATCAAAAAGTTACAGTGAATGAGGATTCGACCAAGCTGAAGAAGAAAATTGATTATTTTCTCCATCAACCCTAAGAGAAGGGGGGAGGGGTATAATCGCTGAACTAGGAAGTTTGACCTGGAAGTAACTGCTTAATTATAAGGGTGTGACACCCACATGAAGCACTGTGCCGGGAAAATAATCACAATTGCAGCCAAAAAATCGGCACAATGATATGGTTGAAGTATATAGCTGTACGTGCTTGTGTTTGGAAAGACAGTGGAAGAGCATAGAACATTCCCTACTTTATATATTTTGAACAGCTACCTAACTCTCCTCTGGACCCAGGCGTTTTGGGGAATTTTTACGTCTGGCAGTATTTCTAGGTTGAATACGTCTAAAGAAAAAAAGGCCTTTTTCAATATAATTTTGTTAAAACATGATGGAAATTGATTTGAACTCATAACCACCTCTTCAAAAGATTAAATGTTATCAGACGCTGAGTTTTCTGTTGCTAAGTTTTTTGTTGGCATCACCTTATTTCGAGAATGAGGTGAAATCGGTACCAAAGATGGGTCAAGACATGTCCTATTGGTAGACAAAGACAAAATAAAAAACTTGTGCGTGCATTGAAAATAAAATTCCTGAAGTAACTGATAATGGGACAGAAAGGTTAAACGATGCACAAACTGAACAGCGATGGCTAAAGCTACTGCTTTTACCCATAGCTTTCTAATAGAAACTGTGCTCAAGTACCATCAGCATTTAATGTCATTATGTCCATATGATACGCCGGCAAGGTAAATAAGGTTGCTTCCAAGATGTGGTCAGTGCAACACCGACGACCTTCAAAAGTGTTTTAACCTGCATTATGTTAAATATTGGTTGGATGCTGGAGACTATATTGTGGCAAAATAAAGGTCAAATACTTTACCTTATAATTCAGTATTGCAAATGACGGCGGATATCACTTTAGAAACGTATTACGGTTGTGTTTCCATTCTAGTAATATATTCAGGACATGTAAATGCTAGTGGGATAAAAAAAATATAGCCAGAGATAAGAGGATGGCTGAACATAACGCATTAAGAGATCAGAAACTGCATTACTGGGTAATCTCTCAGATGAAGAATATAAGGCAGAGCTGTTTGGGGGAGTGCAGAGAGTGCAGTCTTGAGTCAGTCTCTCTCTGATCCAGCAGGTCTTGCACCAGGATGTACCACGGGTCTGGCAGTAGTGTGCCCTGTGGATCCTGGTACTTTTAAAAGAAGGGGTGCTGTATGAACGAGCTCAAGCCCACTGGCCATGTTATGGAGGTCCTGGTGAAGGAACAGAAAGCGCTACTTAAGGAAGGTATTGATTTGCTTTACCAAAGTCTTTACGATACAAACGATATTATACTTTGCCCAGCACATTAGGGTTCATTGTGATTGCATGCATTGTCGTAGCTTTTCAAACACAATGGAGGATCTTAAGTTGTCTTTGCCCACTTTTCCTCTCGATGGAAGACTGTTTTATTCCATGTGATAATGGGGAACTATATTGCCGAGCATTCCATCGCATGACTATTTTGTACTTTGCAACAAATCATATAGGCTGCAACATCCCATGATTGCCTAGCATGTATCAGCCAATCATATATTTGATAAAAATGTTACACGTAGGCCTTGGTTTGCAAACATGCATAACACACCTTCATCCTCTCCAGGAACAAAGTAGGACACCCTGTATATTCTGCCAATGCCCAGTTACGAGTTAGATGGATTTAAATGGAGATTTTCAGGCTAGTAAAATCAGGTCCACTGCTTCAACATCTGGTCTGGGAAATCCAGCCCATTTATATCAGAGCTGAGCACAATTCCACTTGTAAATTCCACTCTGCTCATCTCGTAATGGGCTTGTAGTCTCCAAGAAATATCCTCCACTCTCAGGTGCCCTGCATTCACTTTTTGATCTTGAGGGAATATCTACAAGGGAGGGATGGGAAAATGGTTGGTCTTCAGACTAATCACACTGTCAATTTTTCATTGACAAAAGGTCATAGAAGATGGAGGTCCCTCCCAGCTGCTGTCAGTGCAGTTTTGGATCATTTCTTGGAAGTTGAGTTTGCTATCCCTGGATCTTACTCCCAGATAGTTTAGAGAAGAAAAAACCAGGGGGAGTCAGAACTTTTTCTGCTACTAGATAATCTAGCGAAATTTGAATTTTTAACATGAATTACTTCACATATAAGGAGCAAAGTTTTCACAGGTGCGTGTTGGGGAGAAGTTTGTATCCTACTATTGGTCAAAGCCTTTCACAGCATATTCCCGGAGGCTTTGAGCTGGTGGAATTCAAATTACAAAGTCCAAAGAATTGGGATAATAACTGTATTGTGACGTAGCAAGCATGAGGAAATGCTACATTTTCACATTATGCTAAGCACTGTGCAACAAATGATGGGAGCCCAGTTGGATCTAGGATCCAGCCTGGACCCCATGAATGATGCTGAATTTGTCCTTGTGTAATTTGCCGAAACCAAGACAAATTCAGTAGCACCTGCACATAGTGTGCTTTCTATTCAGATTAGCAACCTGCAGGTGGTGAGGGGCGTTCATATTTTTTAAATGAGGCCAAAAATAAAGGCCTGATACCAATGCAGTGGAGGGAAACAAAAACACACCTCTTGTTATCACTACCAAAAAGAACCTTTTTTTAAACAATTTTAGAATAATGACACAATGAGAAAAAACAAGGTTCTAAATCCATGCCTCGCAGCTTGCATTCAGCTCCTTGATGCTGGTGCATAGCTCACTGTGCTATATTAGAAAGATTACAACTTATGTGCTGCAAGTAACAAAGAAGCTCTGTGTCAAAAGCAGTAACCCACTTACCTATCTATATAAAATACAAATCTGTGATTTGTAGGTTACACAATGTGTTTTGCAGCAGGCACTTTAACCCTCTATAGTACTGCGAGTCAAAGCTGTGACTATGCAAAAAGAAATATGTCCATGAAGTGCATTAGGTTCCAGTGTTCTCTAAGAATTACTATAATACCCTGAAAGTTGCTGGGCACACAAATATCTCTACTGCAGGTGCTTTACTGCTATAAGATTTTGTAAAATGCAAACTCTTTGTGACCAATTAAGTAAGCCAGAACAGATTTACTTTCACATGTTTTCTTGTCATTTGTTTGCTGCAGAATTTTGAAAATAAATAAATGTATAAATTGGCTGTGGACTCAGCTTTTTATGTCTCATGACTCCACCGCCTCCCTTCTGCCACACTTGTCTCCCAATTTACAGGTTCCCAAAGTTATTTTTTTTTCTATATCCAGCTCAGCATAGGCACAACTGAGGCAGAAGGGCAGGGCCACTGGAATTGTGGGATTCTGAAGCTGTGACTTGTTTTTTTGCATAATTATGGCTTTGCAACGTTTGCCACATAATCCATCGTCTGCTGCATAATTTGCAGATTTTAGCCAAAATGATGGTGTCTAGCTCCAACAGATCACAAATTACTGAAAATGCAGCGACTGGTGTTACTGCGCTATGGAAGGCCCTTTGCAAAGGTTGGCTGGCCATCTTATTTGCTCATTGCTGTATTTTGGCACTAGGCTGTCAGTAGTGAAGTGAAACCATAGCCCAGACATATATAAAACTAATGAAGTAATGACAACTTGTGCTCCGCTGTGCTGCATAATTTGCCTTTTCTTGTCTTTTAATTTTGAGAACCATGCCACATAATTTGGTCTTTCCCTACCACATAATTCCAGTGGCCCTACAGAAGGGACAGGTTCTGTACGGGATCAGATTCTACTTGCAGCTGCACAGTTGAAAGATCTCTCGCATGTTGAACTGAATGTAAAAGCAAGGCAGAAATCAGGACCTCCTCTTTAAGCTTTCCATTCTAGTGGGTTTGGGAAACAGCCCCGTAATCACTTTCTCAAATGAAATCATTGCAGAAAGATCGTAAAAACTAATAATTTGACTTAAGAAATATCTTGCAGGGTTGTTATAGCAATGATTGTCAAGAAAAGCAAGCTGAGAAGAAAGCATGAGAATGAGTTTGATTTACTGGATTTTCTGTATGAAGTTTAGATAACTTGTGTAGGACTGTATTACCATATGTTCTACTTTGCAGCACTCTATTGCCAAATGTTCATTCTTATCATCTAGAGTGTACGCCTTTCAGGCTGCAAACTCAAAAGCAAAAAAAATATTTTCCATTTTCAACAACTGTATGAAGTTATAGGCATTTGTGGTGTGTTAAACAGACTTTGATGATTAATGATTGATTTTAAAATTTACTATTGCATATGGGAGAAAGGAAAACTCCGTCACAAAGGTGACGGATACTCTGTCCGCTGTATTACAAGTGCCATAGGATATAATGGACCTGTCATTTGTTGGACAAGATATCCGTCATGTTTGTGTTCCATCCCCTACTCTGCTAAACATTTGAAAATCTACTATTAGCATTTTTCACACACACTCTCTATCTTGCATACTTCAATCTTTTTGCCAGTTTGCCTTTTTCACACTCTCTTGCATTCTTCAATTTTTTGCTACTATTTGCCTGTTTCACACACTCTCACATGCAATATTTGTTATTTTTGCGTATGTTTGCTTTTTGCCTCTTTTTTCCTTCTGTGTCTTGCTTTTCTCCACTTTTTTTGCCTCACTATCTACCCTTTTGTGCATCTCCTCCTTACCTCTTCTTGCTCCCTTGTGCCTCGCCGTGCCATTCCTGCCTTTTTTCACTGCACTCTCCTGGTTCCCGCTGCTTGCTCTGGCCCCAACCAATGCCGCCTGCCTCCTCTAATGCAGGGGGTCATGGATGTGTGCAGTGGGTGCACCGTTGGCCTGCCAAAAGCATGTTAAATTGAAGCTTGTCTGTGCCTGCCTGTACCCCGCCGGTGCCCAGCGCCAAGAATTCTGGTCCTCTGCCCATCTGCCACAGCCCAATCGCTACTCTGTCTCCAACCTCCGCACCCTGAACCTGAGCAGACCTTCCCGTCTCTGCACTTGCGCCTCCACCACCTGTGCCAAAAATACCTTCTCATGCTCTGCCTGCAAGCTGTTACCTCCCCTTTCTCCTGCAGTGCTGCATACTCACAAACACACCTTGTGCAACACTGCCGCTGACAACACACAGCCCACCTTGTCCTTCCTCCTACTCAACACTCGCTCCCTCGTCAAACATGCTGTTGTGATTTGTGACCTCTTGACTGACCTCTCACTGGACAAGCTCTTCATGTCTGAAACAAGGCTAACACCTACGTAATCCCCTGCCATTGCTATGGCCATCTACTGGTTTCAAGACAACACAAGATAGAACCACCAAACCCAGAGGTGGGCTTGCCATCATCCACAAAGATTACATCAGCTGCTCTGCAATCTCCAGCAGCCTCCTGGAACAACTGGCCTTTAAACTACACATCTCCAACAACAACACCCTGGGCAGAGCTCTTCTCTACTGATTACCTGGACCATGGGCAACTTCTGAATCACACTCATGGAACTCATCATCCCCATGGTACTTGGCTCCAGCTCTTTCACCCTCCTCTGAGACCTCAACTTCCATCTGGAAGACCACATAGACACAAACACTTCCAACATCCTGGTTGACCTTAACTCTCCTGGACTCACCCAACACATGAAGGACCCCATCAACGTTGAAGGCCATCTCCTCGACCCTATCTTCACAAACTTGGACACCATCACATTATACCAACCCACACCACTCACTCCCTAGTCGGCTTCAAACTGCACATCCTACACCAATGCTGACTGCACCCTCCATGACCACACAGAGAAATTGGAGGAGGATCTTAGAAAACGTCTGGATCTCTGAGCTCCAAATCAACTGCAACTGCAAGACGACCTCCCACCATCCATCACTCAACTCATTGCCTGTATCACCTCCTACGCTGACTCCCTGACCCCACTCAAAACCACCACCATCACCACTTCCAGAACAAGACCACAAGCAAGTCGGTATACAGAAGAGCTTAGATTCTACAAGTGCCCCTGCAAGCAGCTGGAATACCACTGAAGGCACACACATGATGACAACAACAGAAGAACCTTCAAATCAGCCCTCCGTCACTACCACCAAACGCTCAACCCTGACTTACTGGATCACAAACAGCTCCTACAAGGCCAAAGAAATCTTCGCAAGTATAAAAGCCTTCATCTCCCCTGCTGCAAGCTCCATCACCCCCTCACAGGATCTCTGCAGCCAGCTCTTCCACTTCTTCCATGACAAAATCAGCAATGTCTACAATAACTTTGCCAGCCAACCAGTCTCATTCTCCCTCATCGCCCTCCAACTCAATGACACAATCCACCCACAATCTGCCCTGACATGCTTGCTCATGATCTGTGCAACTGAAACAGCCTCAACCATGTGATCCATCCACTTTGGAGCCCCTTTTTACCCCTGCCTTCACTTCATCTTCACCGGAGGATTCGACCTCATCTGCTCCATGCTCACCCAATCTTCAACAATTCCCTCACCTCTGCCACCTTTCTGGAAGCCTGTCACCATTTTTCCCCTCCTGAAGAATCCCATGGCAGACCTGAAGATACGACTTACTACCAGCCAATCTACCCATCAAAAATTCTTGAAAATATCATTAACAGACAACTATCTAACCACCTCAATGAAAATCATCTTCTCAACCCCTTTCAACTGGGCTTCAACTACAGCACCAAAACCAACCTTGGAACCGCCATCGAAATTTGCATGATCATGGACTGAGGGGTACAGCGGCACTCATTCTGCTCAACTTATCAACTGCCTTCCACACCGTCTTACACCCAATCCTCATCCAGTGGCTCCATGGCTCCGGAATAAAGGGACCTAAAATTAAATAGTTTTACGCCTGTCTCACAGGGCACACACAGTTTGTCTGCCTGGCACCTTATACCTTCATGGCCACCAGCCTGTTCTGTGGAGTATCCCGGGGATCCTCGCTCAGACCTACTCTCTTCAGCATATACATGATTCCACTTGCCGACATCATCAGATCCTGCAAATCAACATAATTGACAACCAACATTTTCTCTGCTTCTATGACAACATGCCTCACACCTGGACCACCTTCACCATCTGCATGTCCGAAATTGCCAACTCGATGAAGATCAACTGTCTTAAGCTCAACTGTGACAAAACAGAAGTGATAATCTGGTTCTCCAGGAAGGACACCCCTCTCTGGACTCTAGCCTGGTGGCCAGATGAACTTGGTCAAGCACTCAACCCCGCCAGTCAAACCAGGAACATCAGCATAGTGGTGGACTAACAACCCTTGATGACCAGCCACGTCAAAACCGTGGCATCTTCCTGCTTGCACACCCTCAAACTACTCAAGATCAAGTTGAGTACGGCAATGTTTTCTTTGTAGGCATTGTGCTCATTTTACCAAACATATCCAGTTAATTCAAAATGCAGCGGCCAAACTCACACTCCAACTCCCTCTTGCCTCCTCTGCTTTCACATCACCAGCCACCTCAGAAAGCTTCACTGGCTCCCTATTCACAAATGCGTGCATGCTCTTTAAATTTCTCACTCACATTTACAAGGTGCTTCACACCCTTGCCCCACCTACTAGAACAGCCACTTCAGCTTCCACACACCATTCAGAACACTGCGCTCGTCCAGCCTCCTGTTAGCTTACACCTCGCACATCCGCATAGGCAGACCTAGCGTGCGAACTTTCTCTTAACCCGTGCCTAAAGCCTGGAATGGACTCCCTCTGCACATCAGTGCCGCCTGCTCTGTCCTTGTGTTTCACAAGAAATGTAAAACCCGTCTCTTTACCTAGGCCCCAGCCAGGCCCTTACACATCTGCTGGCGTCAAGATCGCCCACTGGTGACATGCACAAGCTACAAATACTGTTAACGTAACATAAGCTACGTTAAGTGCTACATAGCAGTGTTAAGTGCTGTAGCAATACATTGGACAGCTGCACTTATTTTGCAGTACTTTTGTGGGCATTTACAATATCAATATGGTGTCATTTTTAGAGATATTAGTGGCACTTTTCTCAGGTGAGTTTGAATCAGCCTAAGAGTGGTTTACAGAGATTAATGAAGCATCTTGCATATTCTATTGAGTTCTGGCACATTAGGTTACCTGCAATGGAAGGAGTAGCACAGAAGTGTGGTATAACAGTAAGGGATCTGTCTTAGCCACCGCCTCCTGCGCCAGCTGGAGGTGCACGACTTCATCAGGACTTCATCAGCTCTGGACTGCTGGCCGTCAGCGAGGCATGGCGGCCTCTAAAGGTCACGTTCCCTATTCTCCTGACAGACTCCCTGTGGGCGGGCCCCTGGCGCAGTATCCGAGCTCGCTGCCCGTCCTTGCGAAGCGAGGTTGCGGGGTTCAACAGCAGTTACTGCGGAGAGCAGCAGAGAAAGGAATGATGGAAGATCGCTCCATGCAGGGGCTCCGTGTCTTCAGAAGCTGCTCCTGTAGGGATTTCCCGGTAAATGAGGCTACTCTTCGCCCCGCACAGGTCAGGCCTGGTCTGGCGTCTTCTGCAGCGGGAGTGTTTTTAAAGCCTCCCCTGGGCGAAAAGAGCTGCTCCGCAAACTCTGCTGCGTGAGACCTTTGCATGTGCTGTGTATGTGTTTCTCTACCCCTTTACGGGAAGGTCACGTCTGACTTGTTTACCAACTGAAAATTGCTTTTTTTTCCCTTTTACACCGAGGGTGAAAATGGATTCTGAAACACAGCCTTTGTTTTTGTCGCATCCTCGCTTTCTCAAGCAGTAACTGATAAGCTGATACACGAAGCTCTTGTTGATGCTCTTGAGGCTCCCTTGGATCCCGAGAGTTTCCTGGCCTAGGAGCATCGGGGCTGTGGCTCCTGCAGTTGCAGTATGTGACAAGTACTATGGCTGGGGCTCCGGGGCTTCGCCAGAGTTAGAGGCTCCTCAACACCAGTAAATTGTGGGGATCACCCAAATCCTACCATTTATCCATTGTAGACCTGTGGAGGAGACCCAGGCGACTATGATGTCTGGGGTTACTGGGCAGCTGTGGGTCCATAGCATTCTTCATGCTCCTTGGGGTAGTGGGTACCCTTGCCCAAATTTCTATGGCCTAGAAGAGCTGCTCTGGGTTTGTCCCTGATGCTGCCACGCATCTAGCTGGCCGGTGCGGATGGCACACTGGATTCCTGCATGTGCAGGAAAGCAGAACAAGTGGACGTTCTGCCAGCTGAGGATTGGTAGTATCAACTGCCCGTCCCTTCTTCCATACCCACCTGTTTCAATTAGGACTCTTCCCAGTGTAGTATGCTTGTTTTACACTGCCAAAATCACCGAGGATCCAGAAGTGAAAACAAGTGGTGTCTGTCAACCAGGAACGGGACTAATGTGAGTATAAAATGTTCCTGTGGCAGATATATTATGATTCCCTGGTGTCTCACTGCAAACTGCAGCCTCCTCATGAGTACCGAATGTGCTAGCCAACATTACTCACCCCTCTCCTCCATGTGCTGTGAGGGAACCTTGCCTCACCTTGCTCCTCCCACCTTCTAGGATCCATGCTCAATGCTGTGGGGCTGGGATGTCATAAGCCCGATTTGCCTGTAAAATGGTAAGCCTGACAACAATGCACCTTGGGCTCGGGCCTCCTGCATGTTACATGGTGTACCTCTTTCGATGTTTTGTTACCGTGAAACAGCGGGTGGTCATTCTGAAATTAATCTTAACAAACACGCCTATCCTCCATTTCAATGTTGGATGAGTTGAGGGCTTATTGCTGAAATATGTGATGTCCTGCAGATTATACAATCATATCCTGGCAAAGCTTGAAGGAGCCTTACTTCAATGATTTCATTACCATTAAAATTGGGTTATAGTCCCGCCTATTATTCAAAAACACAGAATTGTGCTATGAAGTGCTATCTAAAAAGCAAGTCTTAATTTTTATTTTTGTAAATATCATTGTTTCATTTATGCATCGATCAGAAGTACCATAACAATGTGTTTCAAGACACATTTAACAGGATAAACAGGATTTGCAAGTGTACCAGACTAAATGGTTCCATGAATTAACAATGGATTAAATAATTGATTTAAGGATGTTGGTTTTTTCTATGTTTTATTAAAGAATTGCATTAAAATATCGTTTTAATCTGATATTGTTTACCTATTTTTATTTTCCCTTACCCTTTTAATTGGGGAGGAGGAGCGTTCCTCCCTCCCCCACACCTTATGCCTCTTTAACTTCATTATTCACATATATGTAGGTTTCCCCCCGATGTTTTGGTCAGACTGTTTTAGTGTTCCCTATTTCTTCTTCCACTATTTTCATTATCCGATGTTTTGGGAGTATTCTCCACTAGAATAATATGTCAGTGGGTGATAATAGTACCTGTAGGCGGACTTCAAATGAACCAAGTAGGTTGAGCTACAGGTTGTGCTATAAGTGTATAAAACCACAAAATGCAGTATCTGGTTTTTGTTCCAGTGATTCTCTGTAAGAGTTTTTGGGAGGGGAAATCAGCGGGAGGCTGTTGTGGACGATAATGAGCAGGGATAACTAGACCGCAGTATTAGGGGGGCAGTGCGCTACAGAATTCCAGGCAGTGGCGGCTCCTCCACTAAGGCGGAGGAGAGTCGCCCCACTGCTCGTTTGAGCAGTGCAAAATAAAAATAAAATTATAATAACAAGCAGTTATTGACATTTTATTTTTCTTTAGTCTCCAGCCAGTTCGGGCTGACTGAAATCGCTTTGTGAATCCTGATGGGTGTAAAAATGGTAAATTCAGCCATTTACAACTGAATTCATCTTTGTGAGTAGGGCCCAAAGAGTTTTATCTCCTGCTATCCGGAAAAGTGTTCTTGTTTCTACCACATCTGCCTCCACCTGCTGCCCTGATCAGTTGTTAGGACTTGCACCATCAAGCATTCCTCATTTCTACATTCTGACTTGCCTGGCCTGCTATCTGCAATACATCTGGACCAAGCTCGCTCTGGCTCTCCTTTCCTCACTGACTGGGAACCAGGCTGCTCGCCTCACCCGTACTCTTCCATGGGCTTATCCTACAATAGTGGCTCTAGCCTGCACAACTTACCATGAACTCGCCTCTTACCTCTAGAACACTATACTCGGGTCCCCACTGTGATCACCCAAATGTCCTAGCACTGGGAAAAGAAGTACACTTTTATGGAAGAAGCCAAGTACCTGGGGCTCATTGTGAACTTCTACATAATATACTGAACTGTTGGACAAACCTCAAAATTCTGAAATTTTAAATGATCTGTATTTGGCTCATGGAGTTTTCTACAATTATTTAATTTGTTCTAAAATCCCTTGTTTTGCTGGTTTGTCCCACATGTCTGTGCTCCAAGCCATGTGTTGCCTTTCCCATCAGGTGACTGCTGATTATTTTGACATCTCTCAATAGGAACATAGAGTGCCCAATTCACAAAAGCTGTTTTGGAGTACATAAAGTAATACTACTTTACGTACTCTAAAATGCAATTTGCAAACTTCCAGCCGGAGAACCCCATCTCCGCCTCTCTTGTCTTTTCTTTGTGGGGATCTCTGTACCTGTGGCAGAAATCTAATCCACACATATAGGTATAGGTTTTAGTAGTGAATGTGGGAAGATGGGGAACACTTATTACTAAATGGATTGTGCTTTGGGAAATTAAAGGTGGGGCTTAAGAAGAGACACTTTGAAAGAAAAATACACCCACAAATGAGTAAGACCATTCCCATTCACAGAATAGCCACCTATTTCTACTTCTGTATTACTACTGACAAAACAGGCCTAAATGTACTCCAGCCAAGCCTTGAAGAAAGTCAAGAACCATACCTGGCCAACCACTGGTACTGCAATGCACTCTAATAGCAAACAGTAGAGGCATGGAATAACACTAACACCAAAACCACACTAGGAATCTTATAAAATAAATTTGAATAAATTAAAATGTGTATTATATTTAATTGTAAATATGTTTATTATAATTTAAATGATCTATTTTTAACCTTTAAATAGATTTGTAATTTTCATTTAAATGATAACTTAAAATTAATAATTACAACAATTAGTATAAAGCATAACCTACAATGAGATGTGAAATACATACCATACAACTATTATAATATTAGATTGTAATTAATGTAGTTAAAAAAAAATATATATAGCTTGAATTAAATGATATTTAAATAGTATGTTTTTTTTTTTGTACTGGTGTGCTATATCGTGCTGGTGAGATAGTCCTAAGTATAGAAGAATTAGGGACTTTTAAAAAAAATATATTTGTTAAATTATTAACATGTATTCATTTTTACATGTAACTTTATTAATTTTCCCTATTACTTTCCTCAGGGGGATCTCAGCCACAGATGTAGAGATCTCTGCAAACAGCCTGAAAGGTACTTTTAGTTTGGTAGTGAGTTACTCTCATCGTAAATCCAGCAACGTGTCTGGGAACCCTACAAAAGTCCCTTGATGGCACTCTTTATGCACAACACAGAATGGCTATCCTTTTCTGAGACCAAGCTGGGTGGAGACTTCTGCATGCCCTGAATTTGAAATCCTGGATCTTCTCACGAATTCCCACAAAGCAGCAAATCCCTCCTACACATTCAGTACATTTAGTGGACAACTGTCTGCATTTCTTATTGTTACTAGTTCTGTAAAATATGCATAAATTGAGCACTTACCACCCACATGTGTTTAACTCTCTCACCTCATGCTATTGGCTGTTTTGTGTATCATTCAGCACTCTAGAAAGAGCTTCCATTTAATGGTATGAGGTACTATTTTACTTCTGAAATGTACACTGAAACAGTAGTCAAGTCAAGATACTCTTTATTTGATTTAAAATGTCAAATCATAAAAGCAGAATTCATCACAATAAACATGAGAAAAATTAATTCAAGTGATCACCATTTGACAAAAGTATGATAAAATTGCATCGGTGAAAGATTAAAAAGATTTCATTTAACGAAAACCGCTATGTACAATTTGCAAGAAGGGAAGAAAAAGAAAAAACTAAAAAAAAGTTTCGATTTGGCCTTGACCTAGTTAGAAACCAGAATCAATTAAACAGAAGATGGACCTTGCATTGTTTTCCTTGCTCCTTTCACCCCTTTCAAATATTTTACAATGTGGGCGTTAAAAATTTTGTTATCTAAAAATTGCAATTTGATAAAAGCAGGTTGACATTGTCTCAGACCTTGGAGTTTCAAGTAGGGAAGAATCCATCTTTTCCTGATTAGGGTAAAAAACTTACAAAAAAATAAGATATGGATTGTGGACTGTGCAGATGTATCGTTGCAGGGGCATGGGCAGAGCACGCGTGACCAGTCATTTACCTGAGGGAATGTTACTAGGTTATGGAAATTACCAAGACGCAGGCGTGTCAGTAGCATCCTGTCGTAATTTCTATGAGTTGTTAATAAATAGGGCTGGATTCCCGGCTGGGTCAGAAGCAGCTGATTAGTTCTAACTGAGATTTTCATAATGTTAGATGACAGTCTAATCGTCTCCAGATGGTTGATGCATAGAGCCTTAAGGTCCTTTCTTGAAATGAGGGACAAAGTATCGGGATTGGCAAAATAATCTGGGCAATCTAGATCATGCATGAAATTCTTAACGTAAGCAAGCCAAGGGAATCATTGGGCCCTTTGCAGGTTCAGACAGTCTTTTATGATGTCTCGGTTAAGGCTGGTAGTGACGCCTGTCCAGACCTTATGCCATAATAATATTGGCTGGATTCTAATAAGGTCAGACAGGTATGACAGCCCAAGTTCAGCGTGGCAGATGTACGTAGCCGTGGAAATTGGGACGGCCAATAGAAATCTCAGGAACCTGTTCTCAACTTGCTGGAGAGACTCTACGTTTGCATGACCCCAAATACCAGCTCCGTAAAGAGCAACTGAAATGCATTTGGCTCTATATATTATCAGCAGGTCCTCAATAGAGTGCTTTCCTAACTGCCTGGTAAAATTGATCAAGGCGCCTATAGCTTTGGCAAAAGGCAATTTTCTACAGTTAATAGCTTTTGACCATAAGGGACCTTTTAGGCCCCTATTGTCAGATAATACCCAGATAGGAGAAATGATTAGTAAATTCCAGTTTTTTGGTGTTTATGAAGATGTTACGGCACTTCGTGCTCGGTTTGCTGCATTTCATCACAAAGGTTTTGATGATATTAACATGGAGATCCAGACTTGTCATGTAAGCTGCAAAACTCGTCACGACTTTCTGCAGGCCTATTGGGGTGTGGGCTAGCAGGACCGCATCATCAGCATATAGCAGGGCACCAATTGTCCTTTTACCTAGTTTGGGAAGATCTTGGCATTCCCTAGATAAAGTGTCTCCTAAACTCTTTATATAGAGGGTGAAGAGCAGGGGTGCTAAAACGCAACCCTGTCTGACCCCTTTTCTAACGGGGAAACTATGACTGAGTTCGCCTGTTCTGCCATAGCGCACCCTAGCCCGAGCGTCTAAATACGACTGCTTTAAAAATTTAATTAAAGGCATTTCTACCCCCATATCCTCTAGGATACGTCACAGCTTTTGATGATTGACACAGTCAAAGGCCGAACTCAAATCGACAAAGCACATACAAAGGCTATTTCTTTTGGCCTGGGTATATTTACCCATTATTAGGTTCAGGTTCAAACTCTGTTCCACAGTACCGAGACCTTGGCGGAATCCGTACTGTAGCTCTGAGATGACGTCTGAATCCTCCACCCACGACTGCAGTCTGTTTAAGACTACACGACCGGACACTTTCACGATGGAGTCTAACAGGGAAATGGCTCTGTAATAGGCCGGATCATTGCGCTCGCCTTTCTTAAAAATACACATTTAGTACATTTAGTGGACAACTGTCTGCATTTCTTATTGTTACTAGTTCTGCAAAATATGCATAAATTGAGCACTTAACACCCACATGTGTTTAACTCTCTCACCTCATGCTATTGGCTGTTTTGTGTATCATTCAGCACTCTAGAAAGAGCTTCCATTTAATGGTATGAGGTACTATTTTACTTCTGAAATGTACACTGAAACAGTACATTTCTTTGTATTTTGTAAGAAAACGGGCGTTTTTGCATGCCCCCCCCCCCCATTTTTTGCCCCCATTTGAACTACTAGATGCTGGTTTTCAACTCTGACAGTGCAGTGAAGCTTGCTAACCCGGCCCCAGTGCCAGTGCTCTCTCCCTAAAACTGATACATGTGAATTGGCAACCCAAATTGGCAAGGATGTTTACCCCCTTGTAAGTCCCTACTATATGGTACCAGGGCATAGGAGTTAGAGGGTCTCCGGGGCCTGAACCACTGTTTGTACCACCCTGAGTGACCCAAGTAAATTGATGACAGCAGGCATGCCATTGCTGACTGCAGTACCAGTGCATACTCTCGAATTCGACTTTGCCCTCACCATGTGTGGCAAAGTCAATGCCCTATTTTTATATATGCCAGTCACCCTAAGGAAGGCCTCCTGAGCCCAAGCGGCAGGGTGCATTATATTAAAGGTGAGGACCCATCGGTGCAAGCTTATATTTCCTTATAGTGGCCTTTACCATTAAAGGCTGCTGCAAGTGGTAAGCGGTCCACTGGATAACATGGGCTGGCACCCGGGCAAACTCAAGGTCGCCAGCTCCATTATTGTACAGCCAAAATATGTCATGTTTTGTATCAAACAACGTGCCTCGTCACCCCAGACACAATTCTTGTGTCTAGGATGATGTGGCTTGCTCCCATGTGGCTACCTTAGAGGTTGCCCAACTGGTTTCCCTAGCCTTTCCTTTTCTCTGACTGCCAGCCCATAGCTACTGCAGCCAAGACAGGAATCTGACCCCCTTCCACGAGGTGAGAACTCTCTCATGCATCAGAAACAATGGCCTGGACAGGAGGCGGCCACACCGCTCTCCATGACATGATGGCTAGTGAAGTGGCACTTCAAGGCGGTGAGCTTCAAAGCCTTTTCCGCCTGTGATAGGCAAGCAGGCTGCCTCCCAAAGGAGGAAACAGCATTTCCTCTTCCCCCCAGGCACATTTGCACCAAGGCAGACAGGAAAAATAGGTATTCAGGAGGTGTACACCTCCAGAAGACCAGCAACACCTCTAGGGTGGGCTACCTGATCTTTACAGCTAAGAAACGGTTCTGCCATTTTTAAAGGTGGCAGAATAGAGGGCTCTGGGAAGAAAAGGTGACACACAGCCCTGGATGTGGATACCTCAGGTGCAGATTAGTTGCTAGGGCTAGTAGTCCATTGGCCACTCTTAATGCCCCTAAATCTAGGATTTAAGGGCTACTCCTGACACCAGAATCTCAGTTCTGATCTGACTTGCAACAATGAACCAAGAAGAGACCCGTGTCTGTGAAAACAAGATCTGCACAAAGCAAAGGCAAGGTGCTCTGCAGCTGTGGCAACCTTCCTGGAACTGCACGACTGCGACTCATTCCAGACCAAAGACCGGTTCCCCCCGACTGAAGGACCTGTTTGAGAGCCAAAGGCAACTCCACATGCCCCTGGACTAGTGGCACTAGTCCCCTGCTCACTGCAGGTAAAAACAACGTACCAGAACCAACCAAAGAATCGCTGGCCATGGGGCCCCCTGAGGGATCGCCCAAAAGTAGATTGTCCAGTGCATTGTGTGAAACTTGTGAATAACTTTCGAGCGATGTGTAATTCACACTATGCGACAGGATCGGGAAGTGAGAAAAAAAACATGAACACTGAAAAAGGACATCCAACTTGTACATTGGAGCAGTCGAATTTATGTTAATTATGATTTGTGATTGTCGAAGTTCATTGAAATTCAAGGAGAAGAATTTCCGATGAGAAATGTTACAGATCATGTTGCACTGATTATGTGTAGTTGGACTTGCCACTTAATATTATGGAATGTAAAATGAAGAAAACGTGACAAAATGAAGGTTGAAAAGGGTTATGATGCTGGGGACTTAACACTCTAGTGTTCTGTGGGCCAATGAAAACAAGGACAGACTGTATGAATAAGTAATGGCCACCATGATAGCAATGTAGGCCCAGACAAAGGCGTTTAGCCAAAATGTGTCCACTGCGTGATTTCTTTTGTTCTTTTTTGCACTCTTGTATGATGGTTGTGGAAGGCTGCAATAAATCATAGAACTATTTAACACCATCTCCGTGTTTTTGTGCCGCTGTATCACAAGCTGAGGAAGCGACTGTATGAAACGATACACATATATCTATATATAGTACCTCAATCCCTATGGTTCTGACCCTGTAGCCCTGTGTGTCCTGTGGCCCCCTGACCAGGGTTTAACATTTGCTATTTGAAAGTCCTTTCTGCTTCTCACAGGTCTCAAAGTTATTTCAATGTGTTAGCTTCAGCTAGTCAATACCTGAGCAAGATTGCAGAACCAGGGAAGGGCCAAGAGTCCTGTATGAAAGACAATAGGCATAAAGGCAATTGTAGTATGGCTTGTGATTAATCTCTATATAACATAGACAGGGAAAATGATCAATTGCAAACAGGTTCCTAAAAGTAACCTTATGTTGCCTTTGGTAGTGTGATAAACTGACTAGTCTTTCTTTAGAGAAGTACAGGACAAATGTACTAAACGATATGCATTCGAACAATACAGCAAGTAAAAATAACGCAAACTGCAAAGCTAATTTCAAGCACAAATAAATCAAAGATCATATGAATAGTCTTGAAGGTTCAAACGTTATACTAAAGTTGATTTAGAATTGCTTATTGGTAAAGACTTTTATTTTCAACAAAATCAAAAAGTTATTTTCTCAAAACCTCCAAAGGATGGCAATGCAATAATTTTAGCACTGAAAGTTGATAGTTTGTCCCCAGCAGATTCTTCAAGGGTAAAATGTCCTTTGAGAAATGTGTTAACAATAATCTTCCGAGTTCCGCCGCTTGCAGCTGTACTTGCATCTCTTTTTGGGATATTCTTTCTTTCAGAGTAGATTTCGTAGTGAACCAGGCCCACGGGTAGAGCTAAGGGTGAGTCCTCTTCACACGGACCAAATCTCTGACTTCTCCGCACTTCAGTGACTGCAAATCCTACAGCAGACATTTTCACGCATGTTGACACACTAGGTGGAAGAACTCTGGAGACAGACCAGGCAGCTAAAAACGGACTAGCACTTCCTCCTGACTGGTTAATCCCGCTCTCAGAACAGTAACGTACCCAATTTCAGGACAACCTACACCGTGGGAACACCAAAGAACTGCCCACCAGCGACTTAAAAAGTCATAATTTGGCAGGCGGTCTGGTTTGGCTATGGTGGTGTGGGAGCGGGGTGGCAGGGTGGCAGCCCGCTCCCACTCCGCCAAATTCCTAATAAGGCCCTAGCCTAATGCAGAAAGATCAGTGAAACCTACAGCATGAAGTTTGCACGACCAGTTGTCTCCCACCTCTTCAAATATTTAATCAGCAACAAATTTTCAATAGAGTTAATTTTTTTTATAGTGAAATACTGACATTCCATAGGTGTGGAAAATAAGGGCCAAATTTTAAGTTTGATGGACGCTGAATAACAGAAATTCCTATTGAATATATGACATAAATATCATGTCAAAAATATTTTAAAGGAAAATTATCCTGTAACAAAACTCAAAGGCATTTTGTTTCTTCAAATTAATTTAATGTGTTTAAGTTGATATATTAATTTTAGGTGTCAGTATTCATAGGATAATAGTTATCCATTTTTTAAACTATAGATTGCAATTTTAAATGTTTCTTTTTTACATTTAATTAGTAATTTACAATGTGGTAGTGGGTTGTTTGGTTTTTAAGGGAATAGGTTGGGAAGTAAATTGAAAATAAAATTAATTTATGTTTATTGGTTATTGTTTTTTTATTGCAAATCAAATGCTTAGTTGAACAATAATTATCTAAATAGTGTTTTGTTTGATTGTTATTTTATGTAATTACGTGAAATTTATGAATTTTATTGTATATTTAATTTTTATATTTTTGTTAAAATATATATTAGTAATGGCTTGTTGGGCCTGTAGAGGAATAAAGTAGGACATCAATTTAATCCTAAGTAATTGAAATTAATGTAAATTAATTTGTTACTGTGAATTTTACATTCAATTTAGTATTTCTTATGCAAATATTTTAATTGTTTAATTGTTATTT
Source organism: Calotriton arnoldi (assembly GCA_963921515.1). Taxonomy (NCBI): domain Eukaryota; kingdom Metazoa; phylum Chordata; class Amphibia; order Caudata; family Salamandridae; genus Calotriton; species Calotriton arnoldi. Next base: position 1,241,830 of record CAWUFW010003059.1, read on the forward strand.
TATGTTTTAACTTTCATTTCTTATTTTTAATGAATATGTTTGTTTTTACATTTTTGTTAATTATTTATATTTTAAAAGCGTTTAGTTGAGTTTGTTGGGGAATAGTGTGGGATGTTATCAAAGTTGTAAGTTTTTTAATCAATTGTTCATCATATTTAATAGTTTTTAATTTAATAGTAATAGTAGTTGATAATTAATTATGCACATTTTAATGACTTAATTATGATGTTAATTGTTTGTTTTATTTGAATTATTAATTAAGAAATGTTTGCGTTTTTTTTGTTTTAGGTAGTATAGTGCTTTTTTAAATAAATTTTTTTTTTGAATGTTTAACATTATTTAGTTTTTTTTAATTATATAGCATTTTTTATATATTAGGATTTAGTATTTTTTGGTATTATGTTTTTTAAATGTTTTGTAAAACAAAAAATGTGATTCCCCCATCCAAAGTCCAACAGTTTCTCTACTGTTGCATACACAGGAGTGGCAATAGTAAATCTAACCCCACTGGGACCTAGACATGTGCCCACTCAAGGCTTTCACATTGCGATTTCTTTAGTGGGACTAACTGACTTCTCTGTGCGGTATAGGCTCCCGTGCCCCTGCACATTTCCCATGGCACTAAGTGGTAGAGCAAAGAACTTGCCACACCCATGTTAAATAATCACATCCTGTAAACGGAAGCACAGCAGTGATTCAATTGACAAGTTAATGCGTAACTGCTAACTGATATACTATAGAACCTGGGTTAGAAATAAAAGGAAGAGGTGCTGTGCTACACATCTTACTAATTAGGACTGTTCTTTAAATTAACGTTTCAACATTCTGTCAAAATTCCACACCCCAGAACTGAAGACAGATAAATCAGCCTCAACACCTCGGCAATGTTCTGGAAGACAATATCACCAAGAAAGCAAAGGAGTTTTGATCTTATCATACAGATGACCACTAAGGACAACACTCATGAACACATGCCTCCACCACCTTCCTCAGCTATATTCCATTCCATCTTTCAACAATCCAAATGTGTTTTTTCAAGCCTTCTGCTTCATTACGCTAATCAGGACCACCAGATGAACTATGACTGCAGGAGTCTTCAGAAACTCCTAGTATTCACCTCAGCCTTGTCTGCAGCACAGACTATTCTCAACTCCTCTTTTCAATGTTGACTTTTCCTGGCTGCTCTGAAAACCTCTTCCTATAAGCAACCTATGAAGGAACTTTCCCTTGATCCAAGAATCCAGACAAGAGAGCTATTGGCAGTAGCCTTGAAATGTTTAAGTTGCACAAAATCTGCTCTTTCAAATATATTCAGGCCCAGCATACCAGTCAGAAAAACAGTTAACAGTACATTTTTTCCCTGTTACATCGCGTTTTACTCATAGTTGGAAAAAGTGTGTGCAGAGTTTGTGGCCGATAGTGATAATTCCAGCCTCCTGCATCTCCACACGGAACTCATAATTGGGCCCTAAGTGTGGAAAGTTTTTCAGGAGTCCCAGGGCAGAGCAGGGTTACTAGCCACATATTGTAACAATCAGAACGTCTTACCACTAGTGTCCTGAGGTTTTACCTTATATGGAGCCCCAACTTGAGCACCAAGTAGCACCCCTTTATTTCTTAACCTGCAGAGTAGCAAAGTCGAGCAGCCTAAGGCTTACTCTGGGAGTTGGTGTAGTGTAGAAACACAGAATTCAATTAAATATGTAATAAAAGTAAATATTTCAATATCCAGCAGTGCTTTTGCATGGAACAAAGTACTTTACTTCTAGCACACAATGCAGTGCTGTACAATTGAATTTCACAGGGCTGAAATGGTAAACAGTGGTCAAGGTAACAATCACTCTGGGAGGAAGTCATCTAGTATTAGCTTGGGCTGTTCCCAGCTGATCAGGTCTTGTGGCAAAATATAGCTAATACAAGACAGGATAAATTGCTCTCCTGGATGATTGAGGATTGAGGCTATAGCTCTCCCTAAAGAAAATTTTGGGCATGTTCTTGGTAGCACATAACATTGGTCTTCACTGCGAGGTAGCAAGCTAACACTGTAGCCTGTTGTTCATGCTCCAGCCCACTAGGAACAGACCTTCTAAATTAAACCTGGCACTACCGACTCTGCTGAAGTCTCTAGCCTAGTCTCTGGTGAGCAGGTGCATTCTTCAACGAAAGAGGCAGGGCAGTGCATGTATGGAGCGATGAAGCCTACACTCCACTAGTGCTGCCTAAGATTATTTATGTCCTCACTGGTGATTTCTCCTCCGCCCAAACACAAACGTCACCCAAACTAAGCAAAGCACCCATCCCGTGTTGCAGCAATGTTGCAGCGGACGCAGTACTGGTATGCGATCTCGATTTAGCTCCAACCTTCCTTGGGCACTTTGACATCTGATCTTATGTCCAAAGAGGTGCTGTCACAGTTCTTCAGGTGTCATAAAAGTCACAAGTGCTTTGTCTGTTACAGGGATATCACGGGATGCCATTCAAATTACTGTGAGCAAGCCATTATGGGCCCTTTAACTTCTGTGTGTGCTACAGGTGCCATAGGGTCTCAAAGCCTTATCACACAGCCTAACCACTCAGATTCTTCTGTGCTTTGCACTGGGATTCTTTGTAGTTCTCCTGCCTGAGCTCCTCACAGTCCTCCTCTTCCAGGTAGCATCTTCATACAAGGGCAGCTCCAGCACCCCTACTAAGCATCCAGGCAACTTCTATCCTCAAGACAGGTACAAAGCAGCTCCTCCTGTGAGGTTGCATAACTTCCAGGTTTCAATTCCTGAATCTGAAGGGGAGTTTTCGGTCAGTCACCGTAACCCTGTAGCACAGGAGAGTTTTTCAGTTGTCCCTGGTGTGGGACAATCGATTTTTGGACAGAATTCTTGGCACACTGGATAGTATTTTCTTGCACACACTTACACCAAGTTTGCAGACTATGGGGCTGATTTCGATGTACTTCGGAAAGCATTCCGATCGAATCGGTTTCGGAATGGTTTCCAACTGAATCGGATTCCGGGAGTCCGACCAACCGATTACGATGGTTCCGTACACCGTTCGGTCGGACTCCCATTGACTTCAATGGGAGTCTGTGTTCCGACCAACTACACAGGCTCCAATTGAAGAAAGGGGTGCCTGTGGAAAATCGTGCACCCTGTGGCGGGCACCCCATGGTGCCTGCCCCACTGTGCATGCATGGTAAGGGGGGACCCATGGGTATCCCCTATGGCCCCATTCGGAGACCCCCGTGTAAAGGAAGCCAAAGTCAGATTCCGACAGCAGATCCGTATCGGAACAACCAATTGGGAAAGGCTGTCCCACTCCGACAACCTAATTGCTCGGTCGGAAACGCGGTCCATAGACCGCTGCGATTCGGCTCCGACAGACTGGGTTACTCCGAATGCCATTTGGACCTGAATCGGAAAGTCCGAACGGTTTCTAACCATCGTAAACGGTTGTTCAGAAAAGTGTCCGAGTTGGTCAGAAAGGCGGGTTCCGAATCGGATTAGGACGAACCGAATGCCATTCAGAGCCTTTCCCAATTACATCGTAATCGACCCCTAAGTGTTTTTCACAAATTAAACTCTGGTACTGGTTTCAGGCAGTCCCGGACTTTTGCTCTTTCCTCCCAGGCCGGTCCTGCTATAGTCTTTATCTCCCAGTATCATCAGGGAGGTAGGGTGAATTTGGGAATCTCTGGTCAGAATAGACTCAAAGGCACAAAACTACAACTCAGCATGTTGGGGTTCAAATTGGAAAGGACCTCTGTTCTCTATCCTTCACACCCCTTAGTCTGGTTCACTATTAAAGGCAGCAGGAATGCTTGTGAGCCGCCCTCCAATTCACTTAGCCCTCTAGGGCTCTTTGCAGCTTCTCATCTTATGTACTACTCAGACTAGGAAAACAAGGACATGGTTTGCCACAATCACATGCAGCTCAAAGTCATTCCACAAACAGTCTACACCATATACATAAACTATACACATTCTTGCCATCCATGTCATACACAAATGGATAAAAGGATCTATTTGCTTTGGACTGACAGACCAATTTATAACACAAGAGAGGCTGGTAGGCAACTCTCCCTGGAAGCCTATAGGTAAAAATACCTCTCCTGCTATTATTAGGCATTGGTGCCACCACTGACTGTATTCTAGTGCCTGGTAAGTTGACTATAGTAATGCTCAGAAAAGAAGGGAGTACATGGTGTGCCCCTCAGACCACAAAGTTTGGACTTGGGTCACAATCCATGTTACTGGAAGCCTTCAGTGCACACAAATGTTTGTTGTGTATACTGAGGCTCAAATTTAAAAACTCACTTAAACTTGCTGTGAGGAAATTGAGGGAAGGGTACATGGTGTCCAGAACCATGCTGGAGACCATTTCGTCCTGACATTAAATTTCATTGATTCTCCTTGCTCATGTGTATGAGGTGATGTAGAATGAGTCCAGGCACAGTACAAGGCAATTTTAACAGTGCAATAAAGATGTCAGTGTTTATTCAGAGTTGTGAATATGGAATAGCTATCATTACTCAATAGCATCGAACTATACTCATAGTTGAAATAAGAAGTCAAATAAGAGAAAATATTCAAAGCACATTCACAATGTAATAATGTTGTAAAACATCACTGGAGTAAAACCAGGACCCCTGGTCATGCACACTACATATGATTGTAAGGGGTGGTGGAATCCACATGGAAGGCACAATTTCCCAAATAATGCTGTTATGAAATCTTTGGTAAGGATAAGCAATGCTTGTAAACAGTAGAGTAGTGTGATCACTATCTGACTGTGATCAGTACGCTACAAGATGGAAATTTTACAGTCTTTGGGAAAGACAGACACAGCAAAATTGCAGTGGAGCATGGAGCGAACTGTGAGGTGCTCAGCGGCTATACAGTGACGTGAACTGTTGTGAGACGGTGTGAGCAGCGTCTACTGAGGCTGGTGTGAGGAGACAGCAGGGGGAGCCCAGAAAGACAACAGTGGTATCGACGTCTGTACCACTGCACTGCTTTGATCACGGCCACCCACCGGCTTCAGCCCTGCCCTGCCTGCCTGCAGCCGCTAGTCACCAGCTGCCAGCCAGCCACCTCCCCAGCATTTCCCGCATTCCCTCCATCCACCTCATAACTGCACATAGCAGCGGTAAGCACTGCTGCATCTAAGCCAGAGGGGCTCAGGAAATTAATCAGGAAAACAGGAAACAACTAGATATCAGTGAGAGGACTTGAGTGCCCACACTCCCAGCAGCGCAAGGTGCTATTAGGATATTTCCACCAGGGGAGGAGTGTGGGAGTTGCAGAACCGGCAGAGCCAGGACTCAGTGTGGTTTGCAGCCCCATGTCTCCCTTGGGGGTCATTGCACTCATCATTCGATATTGCCGCCTGTGTCTGTTGCAAGGGACTCCGTCCCTCACCCCCGCCAAGCAACAGTTTTGGGCTGAACCCAGGCCTTTCAGTCCTACTCAGTCCCCATTCAGTTCTATTTCAGCACTACCTCATTTCCAACCCTGGCTGCTTTCAGCCTGTTCCTGTGACTCCATTTCACTATCCCTGCTGTGCCGTTTGTGCCGCTTGTAGCACCACCTGCCACCAGCCACTCAAAGCCATCATTATTATCGCTACCACTTTGGCTCACATAAGCTCTAGCACCTGGCACACAGCAGACTCACAACCAGCTACCTGGCCTTTCGCTCCCCAAGCCTGAGACCGGCTGCAACTCAGTAACCGGAGAGCCACAACTAGAAGATGAATGCTCAGGAGCAGACATACATACAAGTATAACCACAGAAATAAGTGGTGACACCGCCACATGGACATCAAGACCTATTAGGGGTGTGGTGCAGATTAGAGACTGTTCACCGAGGGTGGAGCTGGGGTCAGCACAGAAGCAGTCGGGCCAGGTCCTGGTGAGGCTTGCACCACTCCATAAGCTCTTCCACCAGTTCCCCTGGGTGCCCCATGACGTACTTCAGTTGACCACTTCTTGCCAGCAGTAAAAGTGCTGACTCTCACATAACCATATGTTCTTCCTCTTACGGCACCGATGCCTGGCAACCATGAGATCTGGCAAGGTACACAGTGGTGTGAAGCCAGCCAATAAATATGGGGGTAAGGAGAAAGCAAAACCCAAAGATCCAGAGAGCCCTCTACACCCAATAACACCAGAAATGATCAAAAATAAGTGGCCTCAACAGTAACCACCCTATATTCTACCATTGCCATGGGTTCCAGGATAGCAAAAATAACATACTTCTTAAAATTTCCTAAAAAATCAGGCCATTCCTCCCTAGGCCTTGAACATATCTGCACTCTCCCATCATCTGCACCATCGAGCAGGCCCCTGAATAAGCAAGAGCAGGACCAGTCCCAAAATCAGGAGAAGCAGGTTCTGAGTTTGTCTCGATCCCGAACACCAGCAGGCACCAAGGTCACCCACAGCCAGTACCTACTAGTGGTCAAAGCGCAGATTTAGGGCTCAGTAAACTGCAAATACAGGGTGAATGCACCCACACTTTGTCAGCAGAGATGTTGCCTAGCCCCCAGGAAAAGAATATCACCCACAGACCACCCCTGGGTGCATTCTAAAAGGACCCCAAACTGCTTTTCCTCCCAAAGTTTAGACAACGCTTTATTAGAGGGCACACCAGAAGACTCTTTGGTGTGGCAAGAAATGAATTAAGCCCCTTTGATCAGCCTGATTAATGCATTATAGATCACCATTGCTTTTCAAACAATTCTGGGCTGAAGCATAATTGCAACGTCCTGCTCTCTCCCATCAAATTACTACAAGGAAATACAATTGCCCTGATACAAATCAGTACACATCTCAGGACTCCCAAAGCAGGGCCAACTGTGTGCAACTTCGACTTGCCCCACGCTCAACCAAGCAGCAATGAGGATTCAAGTAATTCTTCCAATAGCAATAAGGGGGGCATTTGCCAGTCAAAATTAGCCCAAACTCTCCAAATCTCTGTTAGACACTATGAGGTTATATCCTCTACCCTAACCTTCCACTCGGAAAAACTAGAAATTCAGGTGGACCTACTAAATGCTTTGGCGGCCTACGTTTTAGGCATAGACAAAAAAATGCAGGCTCTAAATGACCTGATTAGGAGAGCACAGCAAGATCCGGCCACATCTTATCACTCACGCCTATGCTCCACAACTATCGACCTATTCACAAAAGTCCCAACTGTCCTGTCTGACATTTTAGCAGAAGTTAAATCCTTCAAAGCCTCTCCCCCATTACAAACAGAACAACTTGTAGCTCAGGCTCACCATCCCTAAAATACCTCTTCTCAGAGTTCGGTCTAGAAGGAGTGGGACCATCAACAGCCAACATGATCGCGGTGTGACACCCTGCACCCAGATTCCACTAAGCCCAGTCATAAGGATGAATTGGAAGCCACTGATGAAGCAAAGCCGGCCAAACAGGCAACGGAAGCACCGACTAATCAGCACTTTAACGAGGTCACACTACTTCTCCTCCACCCCCAACTGGAGCAGGACTTAGTCCAACAAGGCCCAAGCCATCCTTCTCGAAAAGAGAGCATAAGCATCTCAGAGAATCCAGAAACGACAGAAGAATAAGGAGTGGAAACGGCGCGCGAAAGCCCTCTTCTCCAAATCATACCAATGGGGAGCCAGGTAATCTTCAGGCCACTACAGAGGTCCAGCAAAACCAGTTAAGCCAATCAATAGCCCTCATATCTGATATTTCAACAATTTGAAGGAAAAATAAAAGTCACTCAGCAGCCAGGGACTCGACACTGTGGCTCGATGCCTGGTGGCCATTAAAACCCACGAGTCAAAAAAGGCCAGTACATCCTGCAAAGCAACCACAACTTCCCACTTCTGGGGCATGGAGATTTCCACCACAACCAATGAACATACTTCCACAACAAGTAGTGCAGTTATTACTCGAGACTGGTTGAGTCAAGTTTCACAAACATCCTCTAAAGGCAGCAGGCCAGCCTCACCAAAATATACCAGTATTACATTTCGAAGATGGCACATGCCCACCTGCAATCATGCAACGGCAACCGTCCGTTCAGACCTTTCAAACGCAAATGGCCTTTGAACAACCCAGGCATATAGACCTGATGTAACTTGAGAATCCCCTCCCGACATTCCATCAGCCTGAGCAGGGGGTTCTACCACAACCACAGGCAGAACATTTTGACATGGCCCTATCAAGGCTTGAATTGATTCCATGCTATAAAACCAGAGGTCCTCATGATATCCTAAACAGAAGTGGCATCCTAAAACTAACCGGTACTCTGCACAGCCGGAATCATTTCCAATCCAAGCACTTAGAAGCAGTTTAATTCAAGTCCAACTTGTTAATCCCAGGCAACAAAATTATGGCAGTCACCTGGGTCAACAAGACAATAGCAATTCAGGTTTGGCCAATCAAGGAACAATTTTCAAAATTGGGCATTAAAATAAGGATAGGGTCGGAGCTTTCTACTTCCCTCACAGGGACAGTTACACACGGGGCTAATTCCAACGAGGAGAGTATTAAGGGCGCAATTGGTGTGACAGATTCAAGCAAACATAGAGCCCTCTTACAAATATCATGTAACCATCACACTGATAGTCTAGGAGTGCCATCAAACACAAGGCCGGTCTCCCTACAGACACCGAAGGAGTTCTCCTCAAGGGTGATGTGGGAGATATGAGCTCAAAGGCAAGGGAGCCCCAGGAGTGAACAAATACCATTAAAATAATGTTCCTGGGATGTGAACAGTCTCAGCAGCAAGGTAGGTGAGAACGATTTTACAACTTACCTACAAAAGTTTGACATCCTGCTATCGTAGGAGACTTGGAAGCAAACTCAGACACACCTAGTCCCCTTCAAATACTTCCACATTGAAGCAATCAAATAGAACCAGACAGGTAGAGATACAGGTGGGCTCTCCACTTACATCATCACCAATCTTCAGTGGGATCAAGACCCTTAGATCTGGGCCTTCCCTGGATTCAATGTGTCAAACTGTTAGTCTCCTCCCTTGTACACAATGACTTCATCCTTCTAGTTCTCAATCAATGCATCCACCCAGGTAATAAGAGCAAAACTGACATTTATTGCCCTGATCAAAACTGTCCAATCCACCTTTCTGCAAGCCCACCTGGTGATGTCGGGGGACTTCAATATGCACTTACTGCAAAACAGATGTGAGAAAGTCCAAGAGCGCCATACACAAGCGTAACAAATTTTACCAGCAATAATCTCTAATTACTCCAGAACCGACCAGTATGGGAAGTCTTGCATCTGAGCCTTAGAAAGTATTGGCCTCTTTACACTGAGTGGGTGCCTTCCTCAGGATCAACCGGTAGCATACGCTAGGCTGTCACATAAGACAAATGCAATCCTGGATTACATGCTGTTCCCGATGATCAATCACTATGGCATAACCTCTTGGATGGAGAGCGACCACTTCCGCCAGCATTTCAAGCTAATGATCTGCCCACCAAGGGGCCCACCGGCAAATGACATGCTAACAACTTCCAGGGCCTTTAATTTAAAACATCTTACATGGTCAGATCTGGCTGCAGAGGAAATTATGGACTTCACAATTTCCCACCTTGCAATTGAGCAACCATGCTCGTCTCAATCCACAACTCCAGCATAGGCCTGGGAGTCCTTTATCAACTCCCTCACTACCACTTTTTCAATTAAATACATCCTGAAGCAAGGCAACACCCGGGCAGGGGCAGATTGGTTCTCCCCACCACCCCCCATTACTACTGAAGAAGAGGCAGTTAAATAGAAATCTCTGATGGGTCCTCAAAACAGATCCTCAGATCAATCAAAATGTGAGGAAGAAGCTCTCCTCATTGAGGCAAGTCTACATAAAACCCATATAGTCAGTCAAAACCACCCATCAGATAAAAGTATGTAAAACCACTTCAATGCGAGCAAACAGAAAAACAGCAAACTGCACTGGGCTGAGATCAACAAACTTGCAAAAGAGAGCCACGGCCACCATAATGCCGACATCACTGAAGGTAACTGGGTCGCACACGTAGGAGCTGTTAACACTTTGGACAACCTTGTCCATTCACCAAGATCTCTGCTGTTCCATTCCGGGCCCCACATTCAAACAACCTCAACAGAGGATCTAACAACCACTCAATTAGACTGCCCGTGATTGGACCATTCGCAGGTCTTGCACATCCTCAAGTGACTTAGATCTGAGGGACCCCCAGGCCCGAATCGACTCCCAAATGCTTTCTTTAAAAAGCCCAACCATTATGGCCACTCACTTAAACTGTTCAATTACGCCTTCTTCACCAACTCCATTCAGGTATCCTTTCGAGGTAGCAAACTCCATCCCTTCTATAAATCAGGCACACAGTCCAATCCCGCAAACTATAGACTGATTGCACTCATTGACAGTGAAGCAAAGATCTTTGCCTCAAATCTTTTGATAGACCTGGAAGCCTGGATTTCCTTCGCAAACATCATCCCAAAAACTCAGACAGGATTCATAGCAGGCATGAACACAACAACGAATCTCTTAGCAGTCAGCCTCCTCGCAGAAAAAGCAAAGCCAAAAGATCCAAACTCTTTGCTCTTTGCATGATCTGTGGACCTGAAAGCAGCTTTCAATAGGGTACCAAAGGATCGTCTTTGGGCATAAATGGCAAATTGGGGAGAGCCATCAAAGCTACTGGAAGCTGTTATCAACTTATACTCATGCTGTGAAAAAGGGGCCCAAATACAATCGGTCAGGGACCTTGGGTAATTAACTATTTCTAAAGACACATTAAGGGAACCTTGGTCCACCACGAGAACCTGAAGTGACAACTCGAGACCGCCCACGCGGCTCCGATTGATTTTCCCTGCCACCCCATCAGGTGGTTATCCATCCACTGTCACAGCTCCTAAACTCACATCTGGGTCCTTCCTCATTGTGCCAGTGTGCACCGCAGCGCAGCCTTCAATACTTACCTTCGCCCCGCTGTAACCTTAGTTAGGTCAACTTTCAGAGTGCCATCGTGCACCGTAGAGTCTGCACACGCAGCTCTACCTTCCCTGCCACGTACTCCACCTCGGACGTACGCTCAATTGTCATTGCTACAATTGCATAGTTATTACAGGCATATGTATACAGGCATGTTAATTCAAATGTCCTGAAGATGATCCTAGTATGTTCTCTAAGGATCGAAACGCCGTCGACTACTTGTACACCTTATACACGCTCTTAAATTACTATTTTTGTGTAATGGTGTCTTCTGCATAATCTGTTTGTTATATCAAAAATGTGTTCTAAACAAACAATTTGTTTTGCCTGAGCCTTCTGCTTTATGTTGTACGTCTTCTTTGCTTAAGTTGGATGCAGTTTTGTGTCCCACTTTAATTGTTCCTAGCTTATTTTTGTATACCTATCTGATTGAATATTAAATACCTGTCCGGCTGGACAGTGTTAAAATATAGCACTGATTGGGTCTATATTTACTGATTAATTTCATTTACTGTCTAGGGACCACTGTCTTTAGAAATAATAAACTTATACTCAGACATTTGGGTCCAAATCAAGGTCAGCAGCGGCCGTAGAACTACTCGTAAGATCACCACCCACAACTGCCTAAAATAGGGTTGAGTTTTAGGCCCCTGTTTATTTAACATCTACACAGCTGACTTCAACAACCAACTAACCCAAGTGGTGTGCGAACCCCCCCCCCCAAAACTAGCTCATGTACCACTGCAATGTCTTCAATACGCCAATGATATTGTCCTACTGAGCCAAACCCCGATTGTCCTTCAGCGCCTTTTTTCCTAACTGGCAAAATACACCTAAATGTTGGGTTTGGAACTAAACCACAATAAAACAAAAGTAGTATGTCTTTCAACTTCATCTCAGAGAACTACCCCCCACTTCATGTGGAAAGCCTCAGGTAAATCCTTAGAATTGGTCAAATCGTGCAAATATTTAGGTGTGTTCGTGGACGCCCGTCTGACCTTCAGAGAGCACTTCTCTAGAAGAACCACCACAAATAAACTTCAGTTTGCCTTTAAACTGTTACAAAAAAAGCTATGCAGCACATCGTATCACTATCTGCTCCAGGCCATCAGAGCAAAGTTTCTTCCATCACTCACTTGTGGCTCTGAACTACTGAAAGGGAGTGATGTAATCACATTATACTTGATCCAATCAACACTATTTAACAGATAATTTTTTCTCCCGCAATGTATTTCACAAGCTCAGGTCAGACTAGAGTTTTGTCTGTTTTACCAAGGCCCGGTGAGGAGCGGAGCCCTCATCAAATTTTGTTGAAAGCGTAAATCAGCTCCACTTGGTTCACTTGCCGCTATGTGCTGGTTAGAAATGGGAAGGAAGAATGATCATAAAAACTTATGGCCAATTTTCCTTCAGCAGGCCAATCATGCCCTAAAATTAGAACAAGCCTCAAACTCACATGGAATTCCCCGCCTTCAAAATAATAACCAATAAGGCCACTAAACCACACTCATGGATCATTGACAAGGCAGAGCTTGCCCACAAATGGCACGCATGGGCAGTCTTGCAATCCTACACTTCTTGGGGCCCACAGCCATATTTGACTACACATATGTCAACGCCCATAAAATACGCTCTACTGCTCTTTTGACATAGCAAATTTCCATCTAAGGACCTCGTACCCACATGGAAGCAGGCCTGGCTGGATAGCCACTGCACCTTATGTGGACACAGCCAAGAAAGCATGCTCCATTTAATTTATGTGTGCCCTGCCTTCCTATCCTGTAGGCGGAAACTGCTATTTCCAGCACTGAGGTACCTTCAAATCAGGTCCTGTTGCCCTTCAGTAATGACTCTTTTGAATGGCAACACCATCCAGCTATCATGCAAGACACCAAGGTTTCTGCTCCAGGCGGCAAGGCAGCTCCTACAGCAAACATTGCATAGTCCTAACCAAAATAGAGCATTGACAAAAGGGCCCACGCCGGAAGCAGCCCAGGCCGACATTGAGAAAGTCGCAATGAATTGCACGAAGCCAAGCATCCTTAAAAGTTCAGAGCCTATTCGATTATGTGACTACAATCATTCCCACTCCCAATCTCTCTAGCTACAGAGCATTAGTATCCCACCTATTAAATGAGCTTTGTTCAAGAATCATTACAGGTCACAGTTTTCATTCACAAGACGCTTTATATCCATCATTAAGCATTGGTCACTTTATAGTCAATCAACACTTTAAGTGGAGTTTTTGGGAATGTCGAGTTTTAAATTCCCCCTTGCTCTAATTGTGGCAGTCAGTGCCATGATGTGTGCACTCAATGCTGCTCCTTTTTAATGTTTTAATGTGATTACCTGTTTTAATCTGATCCTATGTGAATCTCACCAATTTACCTTGTAGAAATATTCAGTTTCATACTACAATGATTTAAATTAATAGGCAATAAAGAATCTTACTTCTTACTTCTTGCATTTTTTCAACTAAAATGGTCTATTTGTGAGATGCAAATGTTTACCCTGTGGCCCTACAATCTCAGTATCAACGCCTCCATACTCTGTGGGGACCAACCTTATTGATGATGAGGAGCAGATGTAAACCCAGAAATACAGAGAGTGCTTGCCAGGAACATTTGTATGTGTGTATTCCCTGTATAGCCCAAATTTGATATGTTTTGGGGGTGACTCACAAAGTAAAATTACGCAAAAGAGTACTACAGGAGTACTACTTTTTTAATACTTTGTGAATATGCCAACTCCCCATATCCCTGGAGCTTCTGCACGGTTATCAGTATTTTTCTAAGCTTGGAGGATGTTAGCAACATTCACCTTTACGTTCTGGAAGCACCAAGAGCTGCAGAATCTATGCAGGTCGAGGTCCAAATGGTGTTCCTCCAGCTGAAAGGAAACCTCAAAATATATGTCTAACATTAAGAAGCACTAATTTACTGTTTGAGGGGTTCTCAGCCTCAGTGCATTAGAAACTGTTGCTAAAAAGCAAAAAGACGGAGTTGCTTTCAAGGATAGAGGAAACATGGTCGGGGAAGCACAGCTGCATATGTTTTCAGGGACTCTCCTTCTTCACCCACTCCCCATCCCAATAGTTGAGCCACTATCACAGAACATATTTGGCCATCATGCATGTCACTACAGATATACGAAGCCCATCTACCACCTTATACTCCTGTTCACTTAGACTCTACCCGTCTCCGCAATGCTGCCCTACTGCTAAGCTATAACTTCCTGCCTTTTGCCCTCCCTACATCATTTCCGTCTCATGCAAGCTCTGAATTTTGCTGCTGCATTCTCCCTGCCATGCAACTAGAGCACCTCTTCAGTCAACACGCTGCACTCTACACATGCCGATCAACACCCTTCACATCCACACATGCACGCGCCTGCATTCTTCAAGGGCATGGAAATCGGCTTCAAGGTGACTCAAACTAATGGAAGCAAAGTGCTATGGACATGTTTGTGGGAACAGGAATGCTCTACCAAGAGAGACAATGAAAGATTATCCTTCCACCTCACATCAAGTAGCCAATATTCTGGTCAGCAGGGAACACATGCGCTCTTACTATGCTAGGTTGTATTTGCATTGTCATGGATATGGGTAACGACCTAACATAATATTGGCACATTATTATTCAACACAATACCTTTTATTTCTGTTGTTTCAGCTTGGTCTCATTTTCATTACAACAATATTATACTCAGTGAAGAGTCGACAATTCAAAAAATGTGTTCAGAAGTATTGTGCAGTTCATTACCTTGCCCCCTCGTATCTTTCCTCTTCCCAGCCCTTGATAGAGTGGCTGTGTGGCCTGTGCAATTTTGCAGAAATACTATCATTTCCGTTGCTTTTGGCAGTGGTTAGATTTTCCCTATATTTTGCATACCATATCATTGACGCCGTTTCATGAATTTTTGAAAAATCATTATCTGGCGTTGCTGACAATGACTGCTATTCTACACAAGAGTCATTTGATTGTTTTACTCTCTTGCGACCGATTCCTGCTGCAAATGCACGTCTTTTTCATAAGTGCAAATCTTTCTACATCTGATGCTTCGGGGTTGCTCTGATCACTTTACAGCGGTAGGAAATTGTCTGGGACAATTCCATACCGGCAAATTTCTGAATCATCAGTTAGTATTCTGAATCCAAACAATAAAGGTGATTAGGCTGTCTCATTCAGCTCTCACTAAACGATGCAGCATTATCCCATCAGAGACCTTTTACTGTTAGTCTGACATTCCTATTCCATCAACACACGGAGAACGCCATGGGTTTCGTTTTTGGATATTTTCCTCTGAAGTTAACGTTTTTAGTTTTGTCGCATCATTTTATATTCCGTTTTAAAAAATGCAAAGCGTAAAATGCTTCTAGGAGAGGTGAAAAGATCATACTTTTTTCGTGTGTGTTTTTTTTTTAATTTAATGTAACCTGTATAAATCCTTACTTCTTGGCCGTGATTTACTAAGATTTTGCGATGGGTTGCATCACATTTTTGGCCATTTTGGGATTTGCAAAGCCACGCAAAGTCTAATTTGCATGACGTTGTTAAAAAAAACAAGTAATGCTGACAAATGTTACCTTGTGTGAGGTAGGCATTACATGGGTGGAGCTGGGGCATTCCCATGCAACACCAATGTATTTTGATGAAAATCCATATTTACAAAGACTTGTAAACATGAGTTTTCACCAAAGTGGTGCGCCTAAGCAAGGCTGGTGTAACCTTTTTACTTAACATGCGTGCTGCATTCTGCAGAGCACATGCCAAAAGGAAATAGGCTTATAGAATAGCTATTGTGCAGGAAGATTTCTATTCCTGCACAAAAACTATCCTGACCAGAATGCATGCACGCTTGTGCCATAGCGCAAGAGTGTCTGCATTGGCACTAGGCAACCACAAGTGTTCCATTGCTAGAAGAGAGCAGAACTGCACCATCTCTTTAAAAATATGGCGCTCTTCTGCTCTCTCTCTTTCACATAATGCAGCGCAGCAACTTTACGTGCTGTACTGTGTTGCATTGCGTGAAATGTTGGTAAATATGCCCTCGGGTGTCCATCTCAGCCTGTGTACCATGCAAGCAGGTACTATGTATGTCTGTGAGCGATATGTGTATTCAAATTATGTTGCTATAGGGAGGCACAGGGAGATGCACTTGGTAGTGCCAACAGTGGCCGCTGCCAGCTCATAAGAAATCTTTGGACCCTGGCACTTAATTTAAAAAAATTACGCAGCAGGAGAATCGTTACAGACTCTCCCCATCTCTGGGGAGCATGAACATACAGAACTGTTTGTTAGGGAAGTAATTTCTCTCATATCTGATCTGTTAAAACCATCTCTCCAAGTCCCTTGCATGCCACTCCCGATTAGGGAGAAGAACTCCTAACAAGCACTACCATCAGACAGGGGCAACAGGTGAGGCACTTTACCCCATGCCACCCTCTTTGAAGATGCCCTTAGAGGCGGTGTGGCCAAGATTGTCAGATGGCATTGAATGTTTCCCAGCATGGTTCACTGTAATAATAGCCCGCTCTATGAAACAGGTAGCACCTAAGCTGGCAAGCCAAACTCACAGGTGACTGGGTGTGTGAGTGGCAGGTGTACATAGGCCTTAAAATGGCGTGCCAGGTGCCAAACACCCAAGGAACTCCCACCTTGCTACCAGGGCCAATAGGACAGTGATAATGATACAGAGACAGTAGCGGCCCGTGGTAGAAGTGCTGCCGGGCGGTGACGTGGGGCGGGGGAGGGGCAGGGTGAGGGGTAGTAAAGTACGGAATACGGCCGTATAGAGGTAAGTAGACATATAAATAAATAAAACAAATTTCGTTTCGAACGCGAAAAAAGTTGCGATGTGGCCAACCGCGATAAAAAAATCAGCGATAACCAGCGACAGGCCTGCAATTCCCACGCGTCATGCAGGAAAATGCACTATAAAAGCACCGAAAACCACAAACAAAATAATTCAAACTGCGTAGCACCATGGAGGAAGCCGGAGCAAGTACAGAGGACGACCAGAACCCCACAAGCCCCCAGGAGGACCAGCCTGGGACCTCGGGGTCACGGAAGGGCAAGGAGAAGAAGACGAGGAAGACGAGGTTCAGTCCGCAGGAAAACAGGATCATCATCACGGAGGTGATAGAACACCACCAACAACTGTTCGTCACCTCCAACGTGTCATTGGCAAATAAAAATGCAATATGGCAGTCCATCGTGGACAAGATGAATGCAGTCGGAGTGAGGAGGAGGACAATTGGAGAGGTCAAGAGGCGCTGGAATGATGCGAAGCGCAAAACCAAGAAGAAACTCGCTGACAACCATCAGGCAGCAATGCAGACTGGAGGTCGCAGTCCAGCGGAACACCAGGAGCTGGATGAGATGGAGGAAATGGTGGCCACAGTCATCAGTGGGGAGACGGTGGCAGGAGTTGGGGGTCCGGACACTGCTCGACATGACCTGACACAACAGCACCAGGGTGAGTACCGAACAGCGACTGGGGGACGGGGGAGATGGGCACAATGGCACACATGCACAATTAAGTAGAGCACACTGCACACCCACAATGACTCTGGATCATGTCCCTGAGCCCCTTGGTACACTGCAGCACACATACAAACAGCAAGTAGGCCCCCATCCACTATGGGCACAAAGGGGTCCCTCCCCACACAGCACCAATCTCACAACCAACCCATGCACACGTGTCAAAACCAGCAAACCTGAGTGTCTGTGAGCCACACTAACAATGCAAGTGACACTGCATGACGAACAGCATGGCGGCAGTCCAATTATCATGACATGGTGCACGCCCCGAAACTGAGGTGGCTGAGTGTGGAACACATCCGTAAAGGAGCAGGTCACACTCTGACACATCCACGTGCACAAACAACCCCTGACGCCAACAACACATCTGCGGATAAACCATGCCCAAGAGTCCAAAATCCGAACTAGAGCCAAAATTAGCCAAGTCTGCAACATCTCAGCACTGTAGAAGCACAGAAGTCAAAGGCACACCGCCTCAAAGGGATAAGGGGCAGCAAAATCACAGCTGCAAGGGCGACTCTCCCACAATGCAGCACACACACATAGCAATAACAGCACATCATCATTGACGACAATGTGGTACAAAGTGCAACACTCTCACTACAGAACAGAGGACACAACTGGTTCCGCTTGTGCGTAGAAACTGGCCAATCACATCTGGCATAGCAGGAAACTGTGAGATGATAATGTACGTGTACAACCTCACATCCGTGATGTAGTTCAAATGTCCACTGTCCCGCATCAAATAGTCAGCTCCTCCCAAACAGTAACAATGTACATTGTCATGCAGTCTGTATGTAAACTTGAACAATGCGTCAACATACATGTCAACACAATGTTAAAATGCATCTCCCCTTCACATAGCAGAGGGACAATCAACACCTCCTGCAGAGCAGACCAGACAACTCATCAGTGATGATGAAGGGGACCTCCACACCTTCGACACCGACGCCCTACAACAGCTCATGGACAGCTACGGCAACCCACCTCCAGGAGCAGGGCAGCCCAGCTGCATCGAGGAGACCCCACCCCCTGCACAGACCACACAGCAGGAAGCACCCACCACCACGGCTGGCTCCCAGCACCTCACCGAAGAACACATCGCATTCCAAGGCCATGTGTTAGACTGCCAGAAGGAGGTGGCTGAACAGGTGCGGGTGGGGTTCGACCTCATGGCAGCCAAACTAGATGACATACGTGGGTGTCTAAGTCCCATCAGGGACCACTTACACTCCCTAACCAACACCCACAGTTCGCTCCATGATATCCAACAATCCATGCCCGACATCGTTGGAGTCATGACTCTGGGAGGAGAACAACTGTCTAGTCAGAGTGGCCTCAGCGATGTCAGCCGAGAGTTGGCACAGATGCTGAGGATAATGGAGAGGATGCATGCGGAAAGAATGGCTGCCACGGATGCACACCAGCGAAAAGTTGTTGGGATCTTCCATGCCCTGCAGATCCTTCTCATCGCATTGCTGCCACTAAGGCAGTCGCTGATGAATGCTGCTGGTACTTCTACACACACATCTCTAGCCCCTGATGTGTCAATGGCACACAGTGCTGCAGACCAAACATCAGCACCCACATGTCAGACAGATGACATAGAGGACGAAGATGCGGGTGATTCCACCTTTGTAGTAAGAAGGAGCCAGTAGCATTCTTCTCTGCCATATGCCCTGTTTCAGCTTGGTTCTGCCCTCTGCATCATGCCCTGTAACAACACCTCCCACTGTCCCCCGAAACACTCTGCTACACTCACCTTGGACCTCGACATGGACTGCCATATTTTGTTTGCTTACCAATGACACAGCAATCAGACTGCGGACTGTACTCTTCCTCTTCCAATGTACTAAATGACTCTGGCTGGCCCTCCACTAGGCTACAATGTAATGTGGGGTTTGAATGGCCATGTACTGCTCCAGCTCCGACACTCCACCGAATGTGAATAAATCATTCAAATTCACACAGATGTGTCATGTCCATAATCGATCAAGTATGAAAGTATGGATGAATGTAAGGACATTGATTGCCCAAAAAGGTACACCCTGGGAAATGAAAGCAATGCGCATGTTTGACCGTGACACACATAGGAAGTGAGATGACTGGGAATGTGTGCACTAGCTGTGGCCTCATTGCTCTGAAACAACAATCGCACAATTCCTCAACTTTGCCCCACACAATGTTAGAAATAGGGCTGGGTATGAAATGTCAAAGTCGTTGGCAGGCCTAAAGTAGTGTCCACCATCACATTTGACAACAGAACATCTCTTCGCATACCTACTCACACTCAACTGGGTGGACACAGCCTGTAGTGATGGATCACATTGATCCACATGGCAAGAATATGGACACCATACTCACATTGCTGAAGACACGTAAGAGCACAGGTCTATCAGCAACTATCCCAACCACTATGTCTGGCTCACAGAGGTGGAGCTGGCAATAGGGACTCAACCCTAAGTGAAATGCGTCAGTCCGTCCCTCCCTGTGTACGGACAATGCTCATTGAGGCACACGATTTGTCATTCCAATCAACACTCATCACAGTTGAACACTAGTGAAGTTGCGTAGACTTTATTGCCATCTGCGCGTCAGTACGGGCAAGACAAGTGCCACAACATGCAGACCAATGCATCAGACACTAACAGGCAGCCTTCGGTCACGGTACAGTTCCACGTGACAGGCGTTGTGCATGCGCCCGGGATGTTCTGCCATTGCGTTGGTGGCTCTCGTAGAACCGGCACTCTTCTGACCTGCGGCAGTTATGTGGATGATATGCCACAGCTCGGAGCAATGAGTCGTATGTGTGTGCAACGTTTGGACGTATGGGTTGTTGTGTACGTATGTGTCAAGGGCATTCCATGCAAGAGTACCTCGAGCAAGAACTTCTGTGTGTGGGGTGTGGATACGTTGGTCTTTCATTAGCGCTGTGTGTAGTGTGGGAGTCGTCATCATCTGCTATGGTATCTCTCTCAGGGGGTGAGTGCCGCATGCAAGACCAAGGTCGGAGGTGCAGATGTCCTTCCGCCTTATGTATTGAGACAAAGGAGCTTTCATCCCTAATGTTAGTCTGACTACTGCTTGCATTCTGGAAATGTGATGTGGGTTCGCGCTGCAACTGAGGCTAGGCCTTAGGCTTATGGTGCACCAATAGCGACACACACACAACAGTTGGCATGCATGAGCCAAGAGCCTGAGCGGCCTTGCGCTCCTTGTACAATCCCTTCGTGCGCGGCCGCCCTCCGGGTGCATGCAACATTGCAACATTGTCGATTGTGGGCCGTGTGGCGCAGACACTGCAACAGAGACACACGCATCAGTTGGTTTCCTGTCCAGCCAGATAGGAACCACGCCCAGAGCCCAGGGATAATTATTCACACCCCTACGCTGGCCTGGTGTACGCCGACCCAGCCCACTCGGCTTACGTATAAAGGGGGGGACGACGACGCTACGTGTCCCAGTTCTTCCCCACTGCCGGAGGTGACATGGCTGCGTCCGCCTGGCATATCACGAGACTCAATCAGTAAGGGTCCATGACTTGCGTTGCACAGAGTTGGTGGCACCGGAAACACTGCGGCCGGCACGGGCCCACCGCCACAGGACGGTGACTTTCGGTGCACTGAGGTAGGGGCACCTTAGGTGCTGAGCAGGTGTGCAGCCTGCGATGATGCGCCGTCCTGGCGGTCCAGACTGGTAAGGGTTTGTGTGAGCCCTGCTGGACCGCAGTGTAGGCCTGAGCCAGCGGGCAGCGTGGGCCTACCGCCACGTGCTGTTGCATCGCGGTTCACAGAGTTAGTGGCACCTATAGAGCTGAGCGGGTGTGCAGCCTGCGATGATGCCGTGTGCACTGATATGATCTCTGCCATTGCGAAATCAAGACCCAGAATCACGTGTGTGACCTGGTGGCCCGCGGGGCTGCATGATGTGGAGGCTGCCAAGGTCACGGGCCCCGGACTTGGAGCTTGCACCGGCACGTGGTGGGCCCTCTTGGAGACACGCTGGTGGCAAAAGGTGAGCAGTGAGGCCTCGGTGCGCAGGGGCGGGCAAACACCGCTGGGCAGCGGGAGGGGCTGGGGTGCAGCAGCCTGAGTGTGCAGGGGCGGCCAAGCGATGATGGCGTGTGCACTGGTATGAACTCTGCCATTCATAAATCTGGACTCTGTTTCAGATAAGGGACCTGGTGGACTGCAGTGTATACCGGCACGTGGTTGGAGACACACCGGTGGCAGCAGGTGAGCAGTGAGGCCTGGGTCCGCAGTGTTGGCACTCTCTCTCCCTCTCCCTCTCTTCCTTTCACTGTCTCTCTCTCTTCCTCTGTTACTCTCTCCTTCTCCCTCTCTCCCCCTTTCTCTCTCTTTCTCTCTCTCCCTCTCTTTCACTCTCTCACTCTCTCCCTTTCTTTCTCTCTCTCTCTCTGTCCTTTGATGAGCGCATGACACACCTTCTTATCTTGAATTTTGTCTTGCAGGCTGTGTCTTACAGATTGTCCAGAGAAGACCCGCCATGTCTCTTCCGAATAGTTGTTTTGAGTTAAATTTGAATTAAATAATTTGTTTGGAAATTCAAAGATGAATGAATGATTCTCCTTTTTCTGACCACACATGAATGTTAATTTTTGTACTTGTGCGACATCAGGCGAATTGTTTTGTTCATGATTTCGTAAAGTTGATGCAAAATATCTTTGTCCGGGGTAGGGCCCCGGGGAGGGGGTCCTAGGGGGGTGGCGGTGGGTGTTGCGGCCATCTTGGGTTCCGGCTGCATGATCAGTAGCTCCATGGCATCTGTTGTTCTTCTGGTGTGGCTGTGGGCTGGGCTCCCATTTCTGGTACAGGTTATCGTCCGACTTAATACCAGGAAAGAGCAGGTGTTAATTCCCTGCTGCTAACGCGCCTTATCGCATGTTTTGTGATCTTATCGCCGATCTGGCTGGTCGTTGAGAATGTTGCGAAGTGGTGTTGTTGCTGGTTTTTGCACGGGAACGCCTACTCTGCATCTCATTAGCGTTAGTTGCCGGTGTCATCCGTGGCAATGTTTTTTGCGGCTGCTATCGCAGGTAAACTGGCGATATCGGCTGTTAGCACCAGCTTGTGAATAGGGCGATAAATCTATCGCCACTTTGGCTGCGATAAAGTGCCGCTAACTCGGCGATAAGTCCTTGAGAATATGCCCCAATGTATTTTAATTTATAATAACTTTGAATTTTTTATTTATAATTTACAAAATATTATATCTAATTTTGAAAGAGTTTTTTTAGGAGTGGGATGTTGAGTTTCTAGTGGATAAGGGTGGGGAGTGTTTAAAAAATATTAAAAGAAATCTTAAAAAAATTTGAAGTTTCTATACTGAATTTGGTTATATTTTATTTGTATAGTGAATGTATTGTTTAATCAGTTTGGAGTTCTGTTTATAGGATATAATGTTGGTTACAGTTTTATACATTTTGTTGAAATATTTAGAAATGTAAAAGAAAAAAAAATATTTATAAAATAAAAACAAAATTGTGTATACAGTGTAAATTATTAATCTATTAATATTTATATTGAATTGTGTATTATAAAGAAATAAAATATAAAAAGTTAGAAAATGTAATATAATAAATGGAAATTATTAAAAATTTTATTTGTTAAGAATGAAAACTTTAGATTTTAAATAAAATGTGTAATTTAAAAAAAAATAATCTAGGAGATACATTTATAAAAATCTTTAAAATTTAATATTGAAATATTTGTATTTAGGTATTTTATGTAGATATATTATTTATATGTGATATTTTAAATTTAATAAAACAAATATTTAAATAAATAAATATATATTTTTGTTTTATAAATTATAAAAATAATAAAATGTATTACATTATATAGTGTAGTAATTTATTATAGGTGTTGTCAAATGCTGAAAAAAATTATGTATAGTGTAGTTAGACATATTATAGTAATTTTAATGGGAAAAGAAAAAAATATATTTTAAAGGTCTGGCAATTCTATTTATTTTACAGTAATTTCAGTGGGTATAGTTAAATAATTAAGTTTAATGACCAGCACTAATCCAAAATTAATATTCATTGGAATGGGAATAGTAAATTAATTAAATTTAGGATCCAGCCCCTACCCCTAATTAATATTACCTGGAGTGGGAATAGTAAATTAATTAAATTTAGGGTCCAGCACCTACCCCTAATTAATAGCAATTGCAGTGGGAATAGTAAAATAATTAAGGGGCACATTACGATACCCGGCGTAAATAATTCCGCCAGGCATGGAAGCGGCAAAAATCCGCCCGCACACACCGCCTGAACACCGACCACGCCATTACAATTACACAAACCGAATACCGCCATCGGCGGAAAAAGCACACAAAATACCGCCCGCCAACGTCCGAGTCGGAGACAAACCGCCCGCCACGGACGGAAACACGCACGACAACACAAAACCGCTCGCCCTCACGGCCGACACACCGCACGTGAAATTACGATCGCACCGACATGAGCGCGGAAAAACCACAAATATACCGCCCGCCAGCGCAAACAACGCCGATGAGAATCGACACGGCAGAAGCCATGGCGCCCACGTACCTGCACAGAAACCATCCGCACACAAAACCAATAGCACACAACATGGCCAACAAGTCCACACAGCAAGGCACGCACAAATACACAAGCACAGTACATATCCCGAAAACACCCCCCGGACAAACAAAAAATACAAAGGCCAGAACCCCAGACACAACACACCTGAAAACAACAGACCATGAGGACACACCCACATAGGTGAGTACAAAAGCAGCACTCCCACAGACCACAACCCCTTGCTACATTGCAAACCAGAGAGGAGAGGAGAGGACACAGTGACACAGCAAGGACAGCAGCACACCACAGAAACGCACACATCACTACCACCACCACCACCACCACCACCACCAAACACCACCACCACCACCACCACCAAACACCGGCACCACAAACCCCCTGCACATTACACAACACACACCGCACCAGCACCACAAACACCATGGCACCACAAAGGATGCCCAAGTTCACGCCCATGGAGCTGACGGTCATGGTCGACGAGATCATCAAGGTGTACCCACAAATCTATGGGAACATGGTCCAGCACACACCACTAGCCACCAGAAACAGAATGTGGAACCGGATCGTAGACCAGGTCAATGCAGTCGGGACCCTGCCCAGGAACAGAGTCGAGATTAACAAACGTTGGAATGACGTCAAGAGCCTGGTCAAGAAGAAGGAGGGCAAAAACAGAGAGCTGGCTGCCGTCACTGGCGGAGGGAATCCCGCGCTCTTTAAGACCTTCAAAGCGTGGGAGGAGAAGGTGCGAGTCGTAATCCATCCGGAGATCCTCGCCGGATTAGCAGGGGAGTGGAGGCTGGTAAGTACAAACTAATGTATACCAGCACACCGCTATGTACTCACATGCACTACCACCATGCCACAGCTCCCAGGGACAAACACCCCCATGTCCAGCACACAATACACAACACATCACACACACATGCAACAGACACCACCACACACAGCCCAAACCGAACAACTGCAAGATGCGTGGGGACATGTGTACACTAAGCCAGCCACGTAACCACCAACAGGTCCCCAAATATGCCAGAAGCGCCACAACGAGCACCCACCACACCCATGTGTCCGCCACAGCTGCACCAACCGACAAGTAACAGGTAAGTGGCAGGAACACAAAGTGCAGTGGGTGGGACGGTGGACAGCCCAAGTACAACACACACCAGGCCCCAGTCCCACAGCACAGCAAGGAGGAGCATCCCCCACACCCCACACCCACGTGTCAGCCACCGCAGTGCACAACGACAGCCGAAAGGCAGACATCACGGTCCACAGCAATCGGTGTCAGTGGGTATCCAGCCACCCCCACGACCCACAACACCCTCCCACCCCCACAGACCTGCAACATGGAGCACCCCCGCTTAGAGCCATGTGGCATCCAGTACAGTGCACGCACGAACAACTTGCAGGTGGGAAACTGGACAGGGCCGGATTACTGGAGGCATGAGGACCGTAACACGACCAACACATGGGACATGTCACGTAGCAGACGAACACGCAGCACCGCCCACCGTCACGAACAAGTGAACAATGTGCACACGGACATGAACAACAGACTCACACCCCACATGACCCATCACAGACATAGCAACACCCAAGGAGCCACGTCTGCATGCACAAGCCACACTGAATATAGTACCACACGGCAGCCACTGTGCAACTCATCACACACAACCGAAACACCATTGAAGTCCTGTCCATGTAGCCCCAACTGCCTGTCAACCACACACCCCACAACTACGCCTATGTAAGACAAACAACACTAGACGCAACAGAGCGGAACAACATAAATGCACACGAACACCACTGAACCCATCAAACACACAGACACACCATGCACAAACAACATACCATCCATCCCATCCGCCAGCCCCAGTCTCATGAAAGGCATGTCATCCGCACAGCTGCCACACATACAGCAGTCACGCTAAGATACATGCCCATTACCAACCATGTGCCAGAAGTCAATGAAGTGCACGACACACTGTGAGCAACAACACACAACATGGGCCACACCCCCCCCGAGCACTGCAGTGATGCACATGGCACAGGGCAGCACGCACACCAAGGAGATGGGACAACTGCAATACGTCGGGTGGCACACAACCATCACACACTCATAACGATGCGTCCAATGCCATGTCCAGTAATCACAACAGACAGCAAATATGCAGGCCATGTCAAGCATGCACACACCTCAAACCATGCACTGTCATGCTGCCACAACACATGTCACGTTCGGCACCCATGGCTCACAGCATGTACCCCAAAAGCATATTCCCTCCCAAATGCGAATCCGGGGCATGGCCCCCATGTTGCCATATGCTTTCCTAAGCGTTCCATTTGAACCCCAAAAGCATATTCCCTCCCAAATGCGAATCTGGGGCATGGCCCCCATGTTGCCATATGCGTTCCTAAGCGTTCCATTTGAACCCCAAAAGCATATTCCCTCCCAAATGCGAATCTGGGGCATGGCCCCCATGTTGCCATATGCGTTCCTAAGCGTTCCATTTGAACCCCAAAAGCAAAGTACAAACCAGACCCAGGATGGGCCAGGAGCCCGCATACACCAGAGTCACAATAAGTAGGGGCACAGCAACACACCCATCGGCATGGCCAATCCGTCCCATGCCACATGTGCACAGCACACAGTCCCATTGCCAAGCACACACAACTACAGATGCTACAGCCACACACACGCCTCCGGGAAACCCATGTACGAGATTGCACGAACTGTCAATGTCAGACGACAAATACATACTTCGCCAGGTGCAACACAATAACTAATCTCATTCTCTCCACAGGTGACGAACTGCTGGATGCTGGGGATGGAGCCAGCAGCCAGCACAGCCAGCCTACAAGCCCCCAACGAGGACACACGGATCTGGAGGATCTGTCCTCCTCTTCGGACACGGACAACCAAGCAGGCCCATCTGGTGTGGCAGGGCCCAGCCGCTCCCCAGGACCCCTCCTACCCACCAACCCATCATCCAGGGCTGCTGAACATTCACAGCCCCTGCTGCCACTGTCGTTGCGGCCACACCCACGGTCATTGTGGCCACTACCACTGCCGCAACCGCCACCATCGCCGCACCGACCACCACCGCCGCCACCACCGCCACGTCTCCGCTGGCACCAGCCCCAGCGCAGGTGGTGGCCCGGACGACTGGATCCACCCTGGGAGCCACAGAGAGGACCGTGGTGAGCAATGTGGCTAGTGGGCAGGCCGGTGGCAGCAGGACTGGTAGGAGGAGCAGGGTCAGGAAAACGCCAGCCTCCCCTGGGAGCCATGCCCTGCCTCACATGGCCAGAGTCCTTGGGGCCTATGAAGAGGCCCAAGGACAATGGGTCCGGTCTGCCTCAGACACGCGTGAGGTGCTGGGGGTGTTGAGGTCCATGGACGCCCGTATGGGCCAAATCGTGGACCTCATGGGACAGCTGGTGGTGGCGGTGAGGTCACAGCCAGGGACAGCAGCTCCCCTCTGCCACCACCTGCCGGGGCGCAGGGTGGAGCAGCAGTGTCCAGTTCCCCTGCGTCCACAGCCAGTGATCACACCTCAACCACCAGCATGTCGCAAGCAGGCACCCCCCTCGCAAACGTGGAAGGGGCCGTCCGAAGAGGAAACAGATCTCCCGGGAGGACTTCGCACGCTCCAGTCGCAAGTGAGGCAGCCAGCCAGCCTTCCGCCAGCCTTCCTTGACCAGCCACTGCATTGACTTGGACTACGATCCCACTCCACACAGCCATCTGGATGGCATGTGTGTGTTGGACTATGGACATAGAACCAGTGGGTACACCCTGATCATCACGCAGCCATGACCGACAGCTCATTGTCACTGCACGCACCACTTTTGTCATCACCTTACACACAATCACATGTCACAGTTTGTAATAAATGCACCTTTTTCACTAACTGCTGTTTGTGCCCTGTGTCTTATTTGTACGGAATACAACGGCCACCTTGGGCGGAAAGGCACCTGATGCGTGGCATGGCATTTGAATCCGGAGGGCCTGTAGGGACCTAGGGGTGGGAGACAGAACAGGAGCACATTCAATGAGTGTGTCACACACCCATCACACAGTACATGTCAACAACTACAAGCAATGTACACACATCGCACAGAGCAATAGGGCACAATGCCACAGCCACCAACAGTGGCATACTACCCTGGCCATGGAGCGTTGACACACAGCACGCAGTGAACAAACGGCCACCCTGACACAGCACACACACACCTGCACAGATACAGCCACATCAGCCGTCGTACATGGACACTCACCGTCAAGTGAAGTAGCGGGCGATGAGCTGCTGCCGCACATTACCAGCTTCCTCCTCTCCGCTGTCCTCCTCACTCGAGCTGTCCTGGTCTGCGGGCTGGGGCCCTGGTTGATCTCCGTCATCCACGATGAGGGGGATCTGCTTCCGAATGGCCAGATTGTGCAGCATGCAGCACGCCACCACTATCCGGCACACCTTCTGTGGGGAGTACGCCAGCGCACCCCGGTGCGGTCCAGGCACCTGAACCTGGACTTGAGGAGGCCAAAGGTACGCTCGACCACACGTCTGGTCCTCCCATGTGCCTCATTGTAGCGATCGTCTGCTGGGGTGCGAGGATTCCTCAATGGACTGAGC
The DNA here is from genome assembly GCA_963921515.1 of Calotriton arnoldi. NCBI lineage: Eukaryota > Metazoa > Chordata > Amphibia > Caudata > Salamandridae > Calotriton > Calotriton arnoldi. The sequence continues at coordinate 1,270,562 of CAWUFW010003059.1, forward strand.
AGCCATGCCCCATTCGGATACGCAGAGTCACCTGGGTGTGAGGGACACAGAGAACCGTTGCTAATCCAACTGGACAGGGGACAGCATCGCACAGCCAGCACGCTACACCACTCCACATACTCACCGACAATACAGGCACGATCCTGTTGCATATTGGACATCAGTCGTGGCAAGATGCTGTTGCGCATTATGTGTGCGTCATGGGCCGAGCCTGGGAACTTTGCACACACGTGGGTGATCACCATGTCCGCAAGGCACACTACTTGCACATTCAGGGAGTGCGTGTGCTTCCTGTTGCGGTACAGGTGCTCAGTGGCCTGTGGTGGAACAAGGCCGACATGTGTGCAGTCAATGGCTCCAACGACGTGTGGGATTCTGCCAAGGTCATAGAATGCACCCTTCACTGCCGCCAATTCACGAGCCCTGGGGAAGCGGATGTACCTGTTCCGGTACAGCATCATGGCTGCCAGTACATCCCTCAGCACCTTGCTGAACATGGGCTGGGACATCCCTCCTCCACTGCCCACTGTGTGCTGGAATGACCCAGTGGCGAAGAAATGCATGGCGGCCATCACCTTAGCCGTGGGGGTGACAGCAGTCGGATACACCCTGCGGGGACGGAGATGGGGTTCTAACATGGCACACAGTCGATGCAGGGTTGGCCCGTCCAGCCGAAACTTCCTAATGACCTCCGTATCCTCCATGTCTGCCAGCAATTGGTATGGGCGGTCAATGTTCGGTCTCCGCCTAGGGACAATGGCAGAGGACACATGTCAAAGCAACACGACACATAGCAATTTCGCATACACATCACTGACATGACTGAGCAAGCACATGAGCCACAGCCCAGCTGTCAAGCTGGGACGGCACGGCCACAATACACTTACACAGGTCTCCCACCAATGGCAATGGCTAGTGATACAAACCACTGCCATGTGCATGCACATGGGGATCTAGGCCCCAATGACTTGCGGGGCGTGCTGATGGGGACTGACTGCATATCCGTCAAGCGGCAACGCCACGGCAACATGAATGTCTGCTGAGCATGGAACTGCTTCCGCGGCTGGATGAGTATGGCACACGACGACGACGATGTGGGCACAGGCTGAGCGGCCAAAACAAGTGGGACCTGTGGCACGAGGGGATATGAGACTGTAGTAGGTGTCAGCACTGCACCCTATGTACAGCACTGTACGGATCACACCTCCCGAAACATTGACAGGTGTCCACATTGACAGCCCCATGCCAAGACGGCTGTGTGCTTGCAGTCACACGTCACAGGTGAGAGGTTACATTGCACGTGCCAGGTGGCAGACGTACACAGTGGGAGCTGGCATGTGTGTGCATGTGTCTCCTGTTCAGGATCCACCAGATGGGCGCTGACTCTGTACTGACCATTGGACACAGCATGTTCCGTGGAAGGCTTGTGTTTGTGGGATGGTGGCACTGGATGTGCCTCCGTTGGGTGGGGGCCATGCACAGGGCGGGTACGTCGATGATTGCGCATTGTTGGTCACGGTGGGTGCACCCACTCAGATGTGTTGCCCTGTGTTCAATTCCTATGTCCGCATGATGATGGACTGTAGATGTGGGCAGACTACACATTGGTCGATGTGCTGTCTATATGCATGTGCCTTCACACCAGGCACAGCTGCCCCTGCACATGTGACCCCTGCTGGACTCGCTGCTGGGTCTGTGGAGCTGATGCACCTTCTGCGCGTGGGGCGGACAGCTCTCCTCACTTCCCTCATTGCGCATGTCATGACTTTGCCGCAGGTGACATGGATCATGGAGGGCCCACATGTTCGCGTGGGTAGGCTACACATGATTGTACACTGGTCGCCACCCCCAGTCAGTGTTTCGAATGGGAAGGTTGTCGTGCTGGTGGTATGTTCGATGTGGCGGATGGGCGGGCCTAGGTGCGGGCTTACATTCCGGACATGGGGGGTAGTTGGATTGGCGACTAGTTGCAGTACACACGGGACACGTCTCTTCCTTTCCACATCTGGGTCATCCCTTGTACTTACTGACAGTGATACAGTCATCTTCGCCCAAGCCCTCATGTCCTCCCCTCGCTCCCCCAATATGCATGCTCACCTGCGAGGCTAGCGCTTGCACAGGCAGCCCCAAGCTCGCACCAGAGAGGGCAAGGAGTGTATGTGTGGGTCCAGTTGCACGAGTGGGCTGTCTCAGGGTATGATGTGTGGCGGGACGCCGTCCACCTGCGTGGTGCCCCAAATGGAGACCCGGCCTGCATGGACTATGCATCACAGTCTTCGCCTTCCGGATCCGCCACCTGCGACACCCAGTGGCTGTGGCTGCCCTTGCGGCCATGCCGCGTCCGTCTGTGGCTGATGGCCCACACATTCACTCTTTGGCCTCTCTGGGGAGGGCTCGGGGGTGGTGGCGCACGCGCTTGCACTTAGTCGCAATGTCATGTGGCGTGGTTGGTATGATGGGCAATGGATGGGATGGTGCGAGCCACCTCCCGTGACGTCAGTGCTGCTCGTGCTGTGGTGCGTCCCCCTACACTTCCATCTGACTTGTGCCATGCTAGACATTGAGGTTCTATTGCCTGTGTGATATGACCAGGAGGAGCGCGAGGAGACCTCTCACACACCATGCTCCACTGCCATCCCGTGCCCTGTATCGCCTGTGCGGATTGACTATGTTGGGGTTACACCTGGTCGACTGGGGCTGTGTGTGCCTTGTCAGGGGCATGGCGGGCGCACAACAGGATCCAGCTTGTCTACAGAGGGTGGGCTGAGGTGCGCCTGGTACCGCTTTGTACGTGTGCCCGGCTGCTATGCACACACGTGTTCACTCCCCCGACAGGTGTCCTCTCACAATGCCCAGGGAAGCGGTGGTGTACTGTTCATGACCCCTCCCAACACGGCGTGCTCCAACTTGGCATGTGCGCATCTACCCGTCGCACCCACCCACCTGAGCACTGCGTCCATACGACTACACACGACACATGTGTGTCTTCCACAGTAGTGCTACTCATTTGCGTTGACATCCAATACCAGTGGACTACATGGTCATGTCACGACTGCCGTGTACTTCACATACTCTCATCCTCTCTCATTCGTACTTGTGAAATGAGTCAGCGGAGACAGTTTTGGTTTCAAACATTATATTGAGTCTTCTGTCCTCTGTGATGCAGTATAGTGGACACTACTGGCAGCGGAATACATGTTGAGGATATACTGAGCATGATTGCAAATGGGATAGGGAGTGGGGTTACATGTGATTGGCTGTTGCATGTGGGATGTGGGCTTCAGAGTGACATCTGCTTGGCCAAGGCTGTGCTAATGTACATTTACGTATAGCTGCGGAGCTGCGGACTTTGACACAGACGGTATACATGTAGCCTACCAGACCGCTTGGCATCATGGGCACAGTCCATCTCAGTTCCATGTGACAGGTTTGCTGCGGTTGTTCCTCATGCACGCGTGCATGTGAGATGACATCAGGGCATGTGCTTGCGTGCATGCAGCGGCGTGCCACTTGTTGTTGCACTGTGGTGGTTACTGGACATGTCACAGTCACTGGGGTCGTGTTGTTGTTGTATGCACTTGTCGTCCATGCAAAGGTCCTGGTATGGGATTCCCGGGGCGGGGGTGGGAGGGTGCAGCACCCACAGACTCCAGGCGACCTATTCATGTCCACTGAGCGGTGTGTGTGTCCATGTGCGCTGGATCCATGTCGTGTCCTGGTTGTTCGTGCAGTTCCGTCCATGTGGGTGCGATACACAGAGCCCATGCCACTGCCTCCCACGATGCATGCGGTGTTCCTGGATGTGATGGGGAACAGTGTGCATGTCCCGGTCATATCCGATGTCATGGCGATGTCGTTGATGGTGTGGTTACAGTTGCCGGTCGTTTGGTATGGCTGTTGTGGTGGTGACTGGCCAGTCCGTGCGGAAGCTAAGCATGGGTGCGGGGTTGGACATCATAGGTCACTCGGGGAACCTGCGTTGTGGTCCGACGTATTTACAGGTTGTCAGGTATGCGATGCCGTCCAGCAGGGCTTCCATGTCATTGGTGGTGTACATGTTTGCCAGCCAATGAAGCGGATGGTGGCTGTCAAGGTGTTGTTCGTAGGTTGTCCCTTGGAGGACCATGATGGGGCATGCTGGGTGACATTCGATGTAGCTGTTATCGATGATCCGTCGTGTGGAGGCACAGTGGTCCCATTTCAGTGCGGGTGCGATGTTGGCCACATACGCCATGCCCCCATAGGCAGAGCAGGCCCTGTCGTGTGCGTCCAGAGGGAGGAGTAGTGGTAGCAGGTCCGCCTTCAGACATGCCGGGTTGGAGAGGCATATCTCGACGGGATGCTGGTAGGGACACCTCCGACAGTAGAAGACGGGCATGACGCAGCTGAACAATGTGATGCGGTAAGTCAGTCGGTAACTTACGTTCAGCAGGGACAGGAGATCGCATCCCAATGTATGGCACAGGTTGGTTTTGTACAGCTTGAGCTGTTCGGCGTAGTTGGGTAGGTGTGTTGCGGTTGCCATTTCGCAGCGGTTCGTTGAGGTGGCGTGCTCCGGCTGTGTGTGCAGTCTGCAATGTGCACGCTCCGGGGTTGCTGTGAGCTCTGTGTAGTCGTAGGGAGACAGGACTTGTGTTCTGTTGGCTTGTTTGGAGGACACGGGCCCTCTTCCCACATGCTTCTCAGACAGTTCAAGGTCAGTGCTGTGTGACTCCTTCCAATTAACTTGCATGTGGCCGACATGGGGGAGTGTTTTCTTCTTTCTTCCCCGTCCGTTGTGTGCTTCTGTGATATGCGCTATCTGCCCTGTGGTCGGTCTCCTCGGCATGCCTGTGTTGGTCTATTCTTGGACAATGGCTGTATTCACCGGCTTCTGTCGTAGGGCTGTGGTTTCGGAGTTGGAATGGAAGGTCATTCAGTGCTGTCTGCTCTCCCTTGTGTGGGCGGCAGGCTGCCTTTCCGCTCTGCGTTGGGCCTTGTGTGTGGATGTTATTCTTGGGCCACCTGTTGTCGGTCCCCGGGCTCTTTGGTGTTCCGTTTTATATGTCTTGTTCATATGTGCAGGGTGGTATGGGTGTTTCTGTGTGGTACTGGCGTTCCTCTTCCCGAAGGGGCCCTGCTTCTCCTAGTTGGTGTTGCCGCCGCTGTGTGCTACGCCATGTTTGTTACACTGGGGTGTGTCCTGCTGTTGCGTGTCTTCACTGACATGTGTGCGTCGGTTGTGTGGCGTTGGGTGTTGTCCGTGAATTGGGCGTTGGGGACATGTCTGTGGCCGGCCTGTCACGTGTCATGTGCGTTCGGGGTGGGGCTGATATGTGTGCTGCTTGGTTGTGTCCCTGTGTCTGTGTGCGACGCATGCATGGCGCTGCGGTTGGCCTCTGCGTTGTGCGCATGTGTGGCGGCGTCATCGCCGCTTTGGGGCCGTGACGGGGTCGTTGGTTCCTAGTCCCAGGTGGTGTGTACACATGTGTTACGCGATGTTACGATTTGGCCTGTGTGTCATATGTGGATGCAATGGTGGATGTGTAGTGTACACGCGCTGGTGGGGGTTGTCCGCTTTTTCCGCCCTTGCACTGTGTGCGCTGTTTGCGTGCACTTGTTGTGTGTGTGCCTACCTGCGTCTCCGCGGTACGTTGCGTCCTTGGTGGTGCATCAGCAGGAGCATGGGGAGGGCCTGCAGTGCTGGATTCATGCTCGGGGAGCCGCTTCTTCGTTGTCCGTGCTCGGCGTCCGTGTTACCGCTTCGGTTTGTCGTACGGTATCTCTTGGCCGTAGGAGCCGTTTGTTTGCGGCATCGTAATTTATGCGCCGGGCGGGACGTGTTTCGTCGGACGGTGTGTGTCAGTTGAGCTGCGCCGCTACGTGTACGGGCGCACTTTGATGGCGGACGGTGTTGCTGGCTTGCCGGCGGTGTTTGGCCTGCTTTTCGCATCGTAATTGGGCGGGCGTGTGGACTGCTGCGTGCCGGCGGTAACTGGTGCTTTTTGCATCCGCCAGCACGGCGGTTGTGCTTCCGCCCGCCATCGTAATGGGCCCCTAAGTTTGTTGTCCAGCACCTACCCCAATTTATTTTGACGATTTATGTATCGTTAGTTTTCAGGCCTAGTTTAGAAAATTTACAGTATGGTAGGATATGTTTTGTTATCGTGTGTATAATGTTTGTAAGACTGTTACATTGTATATTATGTGTATATTTGTGTGGGTGGGAATGTTTGTGTGTCTTTTTACAGGATTTATTCGAAAGAAGTTGCGGTTTTCGGAATATTGCGTTTTTTTAAATTAAGGAAGTGTACATTAGTTTTAGTAACTAATAATTATTTTACACTTCTTCAATTTTTCGGGTTTTCATGGAGCGTTTAAAAAAAACAAAAACATTTTTTTTTTTTTTATGGCTTCTGGATTGTGGATTTACCGACCGAGGATTACTTTTTGGAACAATTGGATTTTTTCATTTTTTTGGGGGAAACTTTTCAATTTATTTGGATAATGAGCTACCTGGATTGTTTTACAAGATGTGGAATTTTCTGTCTACAGCTACGGAAACGGTAAGTTATTTTAATTAATTATTGTTGGAAGGAAATGTTATGAAATTTACTATTGTTGTTGTTTATTTTTTCAAATATATAATTAATGTGTCTATATATATTTATTTATTAATAAAAATCTATTAGACAAATTAATTAGTTTTGTGAAAAAATAAAGTTGTTTTGTATGCATTTTAATATTTTAAACAGAAAAGTATTATACATTTTACACTGCTTTGAGAGTTTAGAGTAGGCTTTTGGCAATTATTGCTAAGTATTCTAGGCCTCTTGTTGTAGGGTATAGTTTGACTTGTTGTTGTAGGTATTCAAACATTTGCTTAGTTTGTTTGGATAGTTTAGGCTTGATTTGTGTAACAGATTGCTCCATTCTTAGCTGTTGGTAGCTTTGTTCTTTTTGGAGGGAGAGTAGGAGTTTGTGTAGAGTAGGTGTACCTCGTCCTGTTGATGCTTGGAAGGCATTATGCCAACCTTCAACAGCATTGTTGGTTTTTGCCTCTTGGTTTAGTGTGCTAAGGTAGACATTCCACCATGGAATTTGGTATTTTGATTGTCTCCTATGGCCTGATCTATAGAGTCTTCCCACCCAGGTATCTTCAAAATAGTCTAGGAAGGGACTTAATTTTTGTTCGTGTTGCTGTTAGTAAGGACTTTCTAGTAAAAGGTTGTAATGTTCGGCCACGTCAGTTACTGGGACATAGGCCAGTGCAATACGTTTTTTTATTTGGTATGCGAATGAACTGTTTGTTGCATACTCTACACTTAGGGGCCGATTCCGATCTCGCTCGGAAGGCCTACGAATCGGATTTGGCTTTTACGGATCCGATTCGTAGCCCTTTTTCCAGTCCGAATCGTACACAGGTCCGAACGACCAAGTACGATGCAAAGATCGCGTACGCGCCGACCGAATCGTTTCCCAACCCGATCCTGTCCGTACGACTCTTACGCAGACGTTTCATACAGTTTTATGGAGTCTTTTTCCAAGCGAGCAAGTATGATGCACGATTCGGACAGCCTTCACGATCCGGTATGTCCGGCTCGAAAAGCTGCCGGATTCGTGCTTTGGGGCCCGTAGCAGGCCCCCACCACCTGGAGCCCTCCACTCGGACCCGTGGGGGACCCATGGGTCCCCCTTCCCATGCATGCACAGTGTGGCGGACACCATGGGATGCCCACCACAGGGTGTACGCTTTTCCCCACCCACCCATTTTCGCGATTGGAGCCTGTGTACACGTCCAGTACACAGGCTCCCATAGAGTTCAATGGGAGTCCGAGCGAACCGAGTCTGTCAGCATGTGAATGCATCGTACTCGCTCGCTCGGACTCCAGGTGCACGATTCGCTCATAAAGCCCTACGGATCCGAGTCAGACGGAGGGCTTTACAAGCGAGATCGGAATCGGCCCCTTAGTGTTGATTTCTGAAGGTGTCTCCATAGACACTGATTGAAATGATAGTAACATCCCTGAATTGATGTGTGTGGGTAGGATTTTAGAATTGCAGTTATCATTGCCTGCTCAAAATCTATTATTATTTTCTGTGGATAATAATTATTTGTTTCTTATTTAATTTTAGTTAGTATTTCCATATATGTGGAGTTTTGTTTATTGGGTAGCAAGGCGTAGATAAAGGGGATGTTGGTGTTCTGATATAGGGCATGCACAGTGTATAATTGGTAGAATGGTTTGGGACAGATTTTAAAAGTCCCGTCCATCATCCATGTTTCTGATTGTTGAAGCTTTTTTAAATTGTTTGCAGTAGCAAACATAATTATTCTTTTCTCTTTGCATTTGTTGTCATAGAGGACAAAGGGTTCTTCATTATGAGTTATAGATAGTTCTGGGGGAATTACCACCTCTTGAAAAGTTTTTGGAGTAGGTGTGGTAGTTGTTGTGGCTTTTTTGGTGCAAGCTATAGTTCTTTTTAATGAAGAAATAGAGGGCATTTGCCCAGTAGCATGTTTAGGTACTGTAGGCAGCATTTCTTTCAGAATTTGACTGGTAGGTTTCTGTGAGCTAGTGCTAGCCTCTCTAATGTCATCAAGGGCATTCCTAACGTCTATTTCAGTAACATTTGGAGGGTGGTTATGCCCCCTGGTATACAAAACAGTTGTTTCTCTAGTTGTTGCCCGACCATAACATTTATTTGAATAGTACTTGCTACATTTCCAATTGACTTTTAGTCCACTTTGCTTTTCCTGGGTATAGACATACCCCATGTAACATAGCAAAAATTTTCTTTTTTGGGATGTTATAAATTGGGCGCCTTCTGTCATTGTGATGTGGTAAATTCTACAACAAATGTATATTAAAATTATTAAAATGAATATCATACATGTTTATGTTTTAATAAATTATTAATATCAATAAGAGAGAGAGGAACAGGAAAATAGGATAGTTCACTTCCCTTGGTATATGTAGAAATCAAAAGAGCTAGCACTTGGTTAGAAACTCAAAAAGTGTGTGCGAGGAAAAACATTTGTTTTTTATGAAGGCCCTCACTCACCAACCTAGTTGGTGGCATGCTTCATCATCGGGCCCCACCCTGGGCACCGAGTGTGCCTCGGGTGTGCTGCAACATCTGTTTACAGCGGAGCGGATTGTGTTAAGTGAGTGTGCAGTGGTGGTGTTGTCAGTGTAGGTTAAAAAACCGTCCTAAGGGTCCCAATGTCCACAGAGGTAATTTTAATAGTGGGCCCTTGGCAGTATTAAAAACAAGGCAGCAGATGTGTATGGAGATGACTTTGAGCTCCCACATCCAATGGGGTCAACATGTTTCAGCCAGGCCTTGAAGTAGTTCTGGCTTTCATCAGTACCTTTATGTGAAGTGTGAATTAAATAGGTGGTTTACCAAATGTGCTTAACCTCCTAAGTGACGCACTCGCTAAGGTGCGATAGAAGTAAGACGATGTTTTCCTCTAGTTTAGTACCTGTGGGGGTAAAAAACGACAGACAAACAAATAGACAAACGCACACAATTAAGTTATTATCAGGTCAGGCACATCAACAATGTGTGATTTTATGCCGTTGTGCCTGTGAGGTAATCGCAATAAAACGGAAGTGTAGCGCGGTTCGTGTCGGCGCGTGATTTAAAATTATCGTTTTGATAATATGCGGTACCGTGGTAAAAGTTCAATAGCGAAAAGTCCCCGGAGGGGGTCTGGCTAATTGTCACACTCTAGTGATAGAAAAGGAGGAAAAAAGGGAAAAACAAAGGAGAGTGAGGCATGGCCCTGCCGTACTTACGAGGAAGGTCCAAAAGGACATCGTCTCCATGACAGCATCCCCCGTTCCCTCGCACTTACTCCGTCATAGCTCGTGACCCGTATCTCTACCTAATCGGTCTGCACAGGGACTCAGACGGTAAAGGACCGGCTTCGGGCGGAGTTTAAATACTTTCTTCGTCCCGCAGCTGAAGGTATTTTCCACCGCTGGAGGCAGTTTCCTGTTAGGCGAGAGCAGCTTCTGGAAAACGAAGGCAGTAAAAACAAAAGACAGACCCAGCATTGTGTATGTATAGCGCCCCTTGGAGTGCTCGCTAAGAAAGCTTACGCCGAACTTGCTCATCGTGTGGTTTGCCTAATGTGCAAACTGCTCTCTTGTGTTTGGCCACAAAAATGTTTTAAATAACAAGAGTGTTTTAGATAAAAAGAATTTGTATAAGTCATACTTCCATTGGGTATCTGAAGATTGACTATCATGATTATATTCTCAGCTGGTGACGTTAAACTGATAGGATTATGAGAGCGCTAGATAGGTCAAAGTGTCAAAGGAGTATACATTGCCAGAAGAAATGGCAAGTGTAAGTGGGAAGGTTCTAAGCAAATGCAGATAAAGGCTAAAAAAGGCCTGATCAGATGCCTCATGTGGTGGTTAGTAGTAGTACTGATGTGGGCACTGTTACTTTATCACCTTAAGTGCATGCATTTAAATGTCATTTGTTGAGGCTATTCCAAGGGATATTGTCATTTAATCCCTCGGTGTGGGTAGAAAGGCGGTAGATCCAGCGTTGTTCTTTGGTGAGGCTGAATTTGTCATTGTTGGTCTGTTGATATGGTATCTGTTCTATCACTGTCCATGACATATCATTTGTGGTGTGGCCTTCTCGCATATTGTGATCCGTGAGTTTGCTGGTGTTTTTTTTACATCGGATGGTGCTACGATGTTCCACAATTCTTGTCCTTACTTTTCGTGTTGTCATACCAACGTAGCGGAGTCTGCAGGGACATTTAATCAGGTATACTACATTGGTTGAGTTGCAGTTTGTATGTTTTAGTTAGCGCCATGTCTTTCCCGACTCCAGGTTAAGGGGCAGATTTACAACTTCTGGTGCATCCCTGCAAATCAGCAGGGATGCGCCAGAATAGTTGCGACACGCAATTCTCTCCTTGCGCCACCATGGATGCGCCGCATTTACAATGCGGCGCACCGTGGCGCAAGGAAAGGCCGATGCGTGTCGCATCCTGTGGCGTAAGGGCGTCGCATTGCTGGAGTCATGTCGCAAGCGCGACGCAACTCCAGCAATGCTCGTGGGCCGCCCATACCTAATGTGGTGCGCCACTAAGGATTTGTCGCAGCGGCGTCGGAAAAGAGACTCAGTGAAATCTTGTAAATTTCACTGCGTCACTTTTACGAGGCTTTCCTTCGACGGAACGCCCACCCTGCGGCGGAACGCCCACATGAAACCTGACGCAGGTTTCATGTGGCGCAGGGCTTTACAACGTGACGCATCTCCCTAGATGCGTCACGTTGAAAATAATGCGCAACGTAGCGCATGGTTTACGTCGCCGCTGCGTCACAAAAGTGACGCAACGGCGGTGCAAAAGTGGCGCAAGGGGCTTGTAAATCTGCCCCTAAGTGTCTTTGTTGGTTGTGTCAGATGGCAGACACTGCAGTCCCCGCATGGGTAGTGTCCGACCACATTAGGTAATCCCCAGGCGTTAAGGACTATGTTGACAGTAGTGTTTTGGTTGATCCTCCGGCGGGTTGAGACCAGTCGGTCTCTGAGGCTGCTAGCCTTTTTGTATGCAAACAGTGGTTGGTCCCAGTTTCTTTTTCCTGTGTTGAGGATACGCCAATGTTTGCGTATGATTTTAGCCACCTTATTTGATGCTTCATTATAGGTTGTTACGCAAGTGAGTGGTGCAGGTGTGGCATTCCATACGTTGTCCTCAAGAAGTGCTTCCCTGTTCTGGTTGCGAGCACGTTTTTTGGTAGTTTGAATGATCTTGTTTGGGTAGCCTCGTTCCCGTAGTTTTAAGGTTAGATCCGCTGATTGTTTCTGGTAGTCTGAGGTGGAGCTGCAATTCCGCCGTATGCGGAGGAATTGGCCGAAGGGGAGATTCTCTCTGAGAGGGCAAGGATGGAAACTGTCGAATTGCAGCAGTGAGTTTCTAGCGGTTGGCTTGTAGTAAGTGGAGGTCTTAAGGGTTCCTGCTTCCGCCTCAATTGTGAGGTCCAAGAAGGCTATGCTCTGTGCACTGGCTGTGCTGGTGAACCGTAAGTAGGGGTCACATTCATTGAGCCAATCGAGGAAAGTGGACAGAGAGTCTTCTGAGCCAGCCCAGATCATAAGTATGTCGTCTATATACCGACGCCACAACCTGATGTTGTTGGTATGTGGATTGGTAGCTGGGAGGATGTGTGCCTTATCGAAATGGTATACATATAAACCTGCCACACTTGGGGCGAAAATGCTGCCCATGGATGTGCCATTATTCTGGAGGTAGAACTCGCCTTCGAACTCGAAGTAGTTCTCCTACAGAGCTAACACCACCACTGCACACTCACTTAACACAATCCGCTCCACTGTAAACAGACGTTGCAGCACACCCGAGGCACACTTGGTGCCCTGGGTGGGGTCCGATGATGAAGCATGCCACCAACTAGGTTGGTGGGTGAGGGCCTTCATAAAAAACACATGTTTTTTCCTCGCAGACACTTTTTGAGTTTCTAACCAAATGCTAGCTCTTTTTGATTTCTACATATGTTTTAATAAATACACATTTTTATAAATATACTTACAATGTTGGTTTTGAGATGCTTTTAAATGGAGATGTTCTTTCTTTGTTTGTTGAATCCTGTTAAGTTGTGGATTTTTCTGTAGTAAGAGTAAAACATATTTTTACTTATTTTGTTAAATTTGTACAAGGGGTGGGGTGGGTGTTTGTGATGGAGTTGGGGTTTGGTTTGGTGTTTGACATGTTTTTAAAAGGCGTTTTTCTGAAAACTTACTTTATTAGTAAGATGGTTTAAGGAGGTGATCTGTTATTTTTTTGATGATTTGAGATTTATCTGTAGAGGAGACATAAATCGAAAAAAGATATATATTAATTATTTGAGTATGATAAATATTAGTTTATGAAGATTAGCATTACTGTTATTTTATAGATGGTAATTTACTTCCTTTTTGAAGAATGCAAGTTTTTTCTTTGATGAAGTCCTTGCTTCTGGTAGAAATCCGGCAGAGTTTCGGCTTCCTTATTGTTTTGGGGTTAATGTGTAAAATAAGAATAGGTTTTCCTTCTTTATATAGTGTTTGTTTAATTGTTTGGTTAACCTCATTGGTTAAATTTAATATTGTGTGTTTTTATTGGTTGATATTTATTGTTTTAATTGTTTTGGAAGTTGTTTTCTATATATGGAAAACACTAATTAAGAGTCAGTTTATTCATTTTTTTTTCCACTTTTGAATTATTTAAATGTGTATTATATTATATGTGATGTTAAAAAATGTGTGTATATAATGTAAGTATAACATTTAAATGGTTATTAATAGTGTATTTATTATTTAATGTTTTAAGATATGTTTTAATATTTTCTAAAATTATGTATTTGCTTGTATTTTATATGCAGTGTATGTTTATTTATTTATCTATATTTATGTTGTTTAATTTTGTGTGTTTTATCTTTTTTTTGAGTTGTTGATATTTTTACAAAAACAATAATATTGCTGTCTATATTATTGTGATCGATATTTTGGATATGTTGTATATTTTTAAAGGATGTTCGATATTTTAGATAACGATAATTATGTGTTCGATATTACTGTAATCGATAATTTGGGATGACGATATTTGGGGGTCGATAATAGTGTATTTTTTTAATTAAGTATAGGGTATCGATATTAGTGTCGTCGATATTTTTGTGTCGATAAAAATGTAGATCGATATTGTGTCTGTCGATATTATGTCAGTGATTCAATCTCCCCTTGCCTTACAAAAATGAATGTGTACTCATGTAACGCAACTGATGCTATTTAAAGCGCTCTGATACCCGATACCTTCGGGTCAAGTTCGCTCTATATAAAACTCCGTAAAAAAAAAAAAAGATGGAGTAACATTATGGTTGACTGCACCATGTAAAAGAGAGATTTGTATATATTGTGCACCCTGAACTGAATTCTTTCAAGGTCCTCCCAAATATGATGGTCATGGAAAAGGAGATGCAGTGAAGAAAAGTAATTGACTAGTGTCACAGAGTTTAGTCAAGGTGAGAAGCTGGGATTGAAACCAGATTTCCCCATTACACGTTGTGCATTGACACAGTTTGGCTAAGCTGGGACACTGGTTGAAACCAGGTTCTTTGCTTCATGGCCCTGCAGCTAGTTTTTGCCCTGGACCCAACAGCGCCTAAGTGGCCTGCTACCAAAGAACAACTCCATTGTTAAGGACAACCGACAAAATTGACAACCTGCTCCTTAATCAAATTTTTATAAGTACATGTCCCCATTAAGTTCACCAGTTCACCCACCTGCTATATCACTATTTATACACATAAAGTTACAACTATGTTGGTGTTCTTGCACTACTATGTCTATTTCAGTCTTTCTTAAATTCTGTTACTAATTTTGTCCTCACTCTGGGTAGTGATTGTGCTCTGTCTGCTTCTCAGCGCTGATATCCCATAGTCAGTCACACAATGAATAAAGTGAATACAAGCATGCAAGTTAATAAAGACCACAAGCAAAATAAGTGAAACCACACCAATTTTGATTGGAATATCTAATGTTTCACATTCATTATGCAAAGTATTCGGTTAACTTAGGGCAAACAATGGGCAGCCAAGGTTGATTAGAGCCCCCATCTATGATGTCAGCTGTCTGAGTTACATCAGATCTTTCTATCACTTTTCCTATGAATTGACCATTGAAGGTGTGAGTGTGTTCTATCCCTATATCTTATACCTCAAAGAATGTCCAGCGGTTGGGTGGAACAGAGACAGTGTTAACCTCTGTTACATGAGATAATGTGCCCCATAGACAATGTACAAACCAGCATATCAAAAAACAGCTAATGACGGAAAGACTGTATCAATAAATGACTTCTTGAGTGGAATTTAGAAAAACCTCAAAGGTTTACTATAAAAATGTAAAAGGCACTATATAGGATAATAGAATGCTGAAACTGCTGGGCTACATAGAAAGTAATTGTCATACTGGCCATCAATTCAGATTTATACTAAATAGTAACAAAATCAGAGAAATGCTAAATCCCAAATGTGCAGCAAAATCAGTAAGAATTCGGACAACAGCCTTAGTACAACTCAAAAGATTCTGGCTGACCCCCAATTTAGAGGGTTTATGTAGGAAACTTTCCTCATAGAAGAGTATGAAAACTGCACAATCATTGTGGTGTGAGCAACGGAATACATTTTCAATTTATAGGATTACAGATTTTAAAATCTTCACACAGCCTTACTACCTAAGCCCAAACCTACTACATGAGTTTTGATTCAGCCCCTCTGAACTAAAGTCATTCTGCCTCGCAGTGTCAGAACCATTTAGTTACATATACAACGGTGAACCATTGTGAATGAATGCAATACTGCGAGCAAGCAGAAGATTGTTTGAAAACTGTTAAATTCATGAGCTCATGCTAGAGAGCCTTCTTCAAGAACAGTGTAATTAAGAAATAAGCAAAACAT
This sequence comes from Calotriton arnoldi, assembly GCA_963921515.1. Taxonomy (NCBI): domain Eukaryota; kingdom Metazoa; phylum Chordata; class Amphibia; order Caudata; family Salamandridae; genus Calotriton; species Calotriton arnoldi. Next base: position 1,286,026 of record CAWUFW010003059.1, read on the forward strand.
GTTTTGCTGGACTTCATGCAGCAGAATTATAAACAAAGCACAAACATGATGAGATATTGATTTTGAATAAGATGACATCAAGGCCTGAGGCCTAGTTAGTATAAGCCAAGAAAGAACACTTTAACAGATCATGGCAGAATCACTTCGACGCAAATAGTCTGATATTAACATATACATGTGAAATCAGGTGTAAATTATTATTCCACACATTGTTAATAATACACATTCTTGATTAATGTACACGAGCTCCCTCAAAGGTAATGAATAGGTGGTTAATCTGATGGTGTGAAGTAGTTCTTCATGAGCAGTTTTATATAGCAGTGCTTGCAGATGGAGAGGAAGGTTCCTAAAACTAGAGATTGTTGAATATATTTCCATATGAGACTTGAGGTATGCTGTGTAAAATCCAAGCCTGTTAGGTTTGTGATAATGCAGTACAGCTTTACTGTGTCATAGCTAATACCTGTAAGATCCATTTAACCTGGGGTGTCGCTGTGCTGTGTGCGGTCTGCTGAGCCTTTAAGCTTGGGCTAGAATTAGGCTTTATTAAAGAAAACACCTGTAAGAACCAAATAAATAAATAAATTGAAAAATAGCTCTACTGCATAATGCCTAACTGTGCAGGTTGTGTGTGTATGTAGAGTATCCAAGCAAGGCCCGAGTCTCTCTTAGGCCACTTAGCTGGCTCAGGTCCACATCTTGAAATATGAGACTGGAAATCCATTATAGAGCAGAGACCAACTTCCCAGGAACTGCCTCATTCCCTCCATCACACAGTTTTTGAAGGCAAAAAATACTAAGTGATTCCCAGATGGCATTTATTCAATACACAGGCATAGGGAACTTACATATAACATGCAGCCATACTACCGACTTTTCATGTTTCTGCTTGAAGACTTGGAACCTGTGAGGAAACTCCTTATTTTGCTGATTCTGAATGGTTTTGCTGTTTTGCTATTGTATTTTATTTATATGAGTGATGCCTGAGATTGTTAAATCATAGGAAGCCAGTGATATTAACATAATTACAGAGCACATTGGCTTGCCTTATACATCACTGTGTACTATGGAGATACATTTTAGTCCTGCAGATTTCTGAAATTAGCTATTTATTTGCAATAGTCGTGTCTTTTCTGAAGCTTCATGCTAGAAATGGGGTCTCTAGTTGACAGAGGTATGCACCCTGTCCAAGTAGGGACCACCGATCTAGTCAGGGTAAGTCGGATAGCACAACCTAAATTAACCTGTGCTCACCCTCTGGCAGCTTGGCACAGAACAGTCAGGCTTAACTGGAGAGGCCATGTGTAAAGTCTTTGTGCATACTTTAATTACAGTAACTCAATGAAAACACCACAGAAAGACTTCACGCCAGTTTAGAAAATTAAATAATAGTTATCTGATTATAACAAGACCAAAGCAATAAAAATCCAATAAGTAGAATTTGAGATATGAATTGTTAAAGATTTAATGTGAAAAAATGCTTAGAAGTCACTAGTGGTCAAAATGTTACTTGAGGTCGCGAAGGACCTGTGCAAATCCGAAGTTCAGGCCGACTGTGATCGACGCCATGGTGGCTACAGGCCTCAGACACGTCCCACTAGCAAAGTACCTTGGATGGAGCTTTTGTCGTCATTGCAGACTTGTGGAGGGGAGTCAAGGAGGTTCTGCATCGTTATTGATCCGTGGATGGAGGCATGGGTCGGCACCGATCTGCACTGTTGATGGATGCTTCGGTATCGAAACCTTTTTCAATGCAGGCACTATGTTGATGTTGAGCCGTGCTGTCATCATCGAGCAGCTTCGGCGATCAGATCTCTTTCATCATAGAGCTGCATCAGTGCTGGAAATGCTGTCATCAAGCAGCCACTTCTGAGGTCTAGGATTGGGGGGCACCTCAGGTAAGGGTAGGACTTACAGATAGCAGAGTCCAGCACCAGGAAAGTTGCAAGAAGTCTTTTATGTCCCTGAGATTCCAGCAGAGCAGGAAGCAAGTCAGCAAGCACTTGGAGTATCTTGGTTTCAAGAATGTAGAGAGCAGGTCCAGTCCCGCTCACTGTCAGACAGGAAGCAGCAGGCCAACACAGCAGTGCAAGTTGCAAAGTGGCAGTCCCTCCTACAGCACATCAATCAGCAGACAGCAGGGCAACACAGCAGAGCAAGTAGCAAAGTGGCAGTTCTTCCTACAGCACAGCAGCTCTTCTTCCAGGTAGAATGTCCTTTGTTCCAGCAGAGCTCTGATTTGGCCAACCCCACGCTGCACACAGCCATGGGCTGATGCGGCTTGAAGTTGGATGGGCATGGCGTTTAGATGCAGGGCATGGCCGCAGGCCAGGGCCTGTGTACAACCCTACACTGCGCACAGGCAAATGCTGTCTGTAGGGGGTGGCATAGGTCATGGCCGCAGTCGCCCGCAGTAGAGGTGTTGGTTATATGCATGGTAATAAAGTATTACTTTACTTTTTTTTTTAAACTAGAAATTCACTGCAAAAAAGAAAGTTTAAAGTAACGCTCTAGTTCGGTGAGAATTGCAGTGACAATGTAACATTTCAAACTAAAAGAAAACACTAAATTCACCAGTTATAGTTATCTCAAGTAACTGTAACTCGTGCCCTAAGGTAGCTAAAGCTTGCGCCCTCACCATGCACTGCTAATTACCCCACATATTGCATCACATATGACATCTTCTAAGACATCATTAATAATATCAGTGCAACATTTAAAATAACATCATAGATGAGAAGACTGTGCATGGCGGGGACGCGATTTATAGTTACATTAAGGCACGAGTTACAGTTACTTGAGAATACTATTACTGGTGAATTTCAGTGGTGTTTTGAGTTTAAAATGTTATTTTGTCACTGAAATTCTCACCTAAAATAATGTTACTTCAATCCTTGCTTTTTCAGTAAATATACATACACACAGACATACACACACATGTCTTGATGTCTTGTTTTACTTTTTTAGTGGTGAACACCACAAATCATAAAACCTAATTTATCAATTTGTTTCAATTTTTTAAAAATTTCGGGGCATATTAGCAAGGGCACTATCGCCGCTTTAGCGGCACTTTTTGCCGCTAAAGCGGCGATATTTATATCGCCCTATCAGCAAACTGTCTCTAACAGCAGTTAGTGACAGTTTGCGGGCATTAACGCCTCGTTTTTACCGCTTTGCATGTCAGCGATATTTATCGCTAATGACATGCAAAGTGGGCGTTCCCGACGAACAAACCTGGGAAACACTCGCTAACAGGCCTATCGCCTATTAGCAAGGTGGCCATGGCCCCAGTTAGCGACGTGAAAAGTCGCGCTAACCGGGGTCATCGCCATTTATTTAACACCTGCAATTAGCAGGTGTTAGCCATACCTAACATGGGGGGTGGATTATGCTGATACGACCACAGGGTCGTATCAGCAAGGTGTTCTCCCTTCTCCATGCAACATCGCTGGTTTTTCAGCGATGTTGGCCCATTTCCCGCTATCGCTGGAATATTCATCGCCATAGCGCTAATCGTTGCTAATACAGCGTTAGCGTGGCGATATATTCCAGCGATAGCCGGCGATAAAAAAAATCACGCTAAGCAGGGTTAGCGATGATTATCGCCTCTTCTTGCTAATATGCCCCTTCATTTTTAGTCTTACCTCCCATTACCTCTACCCGCCCCTCAACTCTAAAAAACCTTACCTCCCTTTACCTCTACCTGTCTTTGACCTCTAAAAAAACCTGCATCCCTTTGCTTCTCACCACCACTGAACCATAAAAAATTGACCTTATTACTAGATACTTACCTTCTACACCTTACATGTGTTGTAAAGGCATGCATTGTTAAGGCATGAACTGTAAAGTTTTATGCATTGTAAAGTATTTGTTATAAAGATAGACTGTTGTAAAAATGCATTGTAAAGGTGACATACCTAAAACAACTCCTGTGGTTTACAAACTATATAACATCAATATTGACCAGATATAAAGTGCACATGCTTCACTTGCCTCTTGGTTGACTCATGGCACGTCATCAGGGCACCCAGTGTTGAGGGGATTCTTAAATGTTTCTAATTTTATATGTCAAACTATGACTTTTAAGTGCAGCATACTGAATAATATGATATAATGTAATGCAGGAACCTGACTCTCTTACAAATGTTAGGTAATATATTTTTCATGTGTGTAGATTCGCCAAAATGCAGGAGTAGCAAATATGACATCACATACCCTTTGGCCTTAATGACATCACAAGAAGTGATATCATATGACTCCTCACACTGATGTTTTCAGGAAGGCATGCACATGGCCCTAATATCACAACAATTGACATTGCTGATATTCCACAATAACTGAAAGATTAATATACCTGCATAACACAGACAAATGTCTATTTTGGATACCACCTATATTATGGTGCTGACTTGATCTTTGAAAGTTATGGGGCATAACAGTTGCCCTGTTTTGTATTGAATGAGCAAAGTGAGTAAGCCAGACCTCTTCTAGGAGGCTTCTCCCCAGAGACAAATTTTAGAAGAATAGGATAAAATAGTGCATTAAAAGCACGATTTTAGAATAAATCTGCAAAAATGCCATTGGCTCTGAAAGGGCACTCATTAAATATTCAAATCAGTTCATGGTGGGCCAAGCCAATGAAACCTGACACTCCTCAGGAATTTGCCCCTTTTTTTCAAATTGTGCCATGGGTACATTTATATGTCAAAACGTACCTCCATTGTGCCAGGGCCAGCATTTTGTCATGGGTGCCACTATATTCCATGGGAGCCCCCCTTATGTAAAAATGACGTAAAATATGTCAGAGCCTGAAATTTGTAGTTATATGCCATTCATATACCATAGGTGACTCTTATGTCAATCAGTATGTCAGGGCCAGCATTCTGTCATGGTTGGTACTCTCTCATATGCCAGTTTGTCCACCATTCTGCCAAGAATTAGATCCAGTGTGCTAGTGTCAGCATTTTGCCACTGCTGTCCACATGCCAACAATTTCCACAAGTTATGCCAGTATTTTTCCACGAGTGCCCTATGTGCCATGAAGTACCTCTAGTATGCCAGTACCAGACTTTTACCATTGGTACCCTTTATGCCAAGAACTTCTCCAGTGTGACAGTATTTTGCCACAGCTGCCTGCAATGCTAAGAAATGGCACAAGTATGCCAGCACTAGTATTTTGCCCTGGGTGTCTTTATAAAACAATAACTATCTTCAGGATACCAGGGTCAACAACAAATTCGCAATCTTCACATCATATTCTTGCTCACACTCATTCTGTCACTTACACACAATCTCACTCATTCATTTCAACTCACTCTCTTACACCTCCATACACTCATTCACTCTCACTTTCATTCGCTTTTAATCTCACTACTGTCACTCATTCTCACACAATCTGACTCACTACCTGTCACTGACTTTCACTCACACACACATGCTCACACACACGCTTACTCTCACGTAAACACACTCTCACCCGCAAGCATGCATACAACATACTTTTAAAGCCATTTTTTCTTACCACAGCTGCCACCAAAGGTCCTGTTCCAGCTAAGTGTTCTCCATTTTTTTTTACAGTTGTAGTGAATAGTATATTTTACATGATTTTGTTAGGTGATTTACATACCAAATGTTTAATACTCAAATTGCAGTGGTCTCTTACAGTGAAGGCAGAAACCCCTGGTTAGGCTCTGAATAAGCTCTCACTATAAATTTGCTGTATAACATTCCTGCTCTGTGTCGCTTATCTCCTGGTGGATAGCTGTCTAATACTGAAGACTGTGAGTTTGGATAACCTGCTTAACAGTCCTGGCTCTAGGTTTTCTGAATGTGGGAGATGTTGAAACAGTACAGAATGAGTGTTTAGGTTGGGTCCAGCACGGTCCTTGCAGGGGGTCCCTTAAGGTTACCTTACCCCACTGGGGTTCGCCCCCTCTCTGCATTATTGAGTATGCTTTAATGTTTCCTAAATTGGGCTGCCAATTTTGCCTTCACCCAACATGCTGAAGGGTGATTCCTCGCTGCCTGCGTATTTTCTGTGAAGAATTGCAAAAAAAAAAAGTGCCGCTCTCGTTCATTGAAGCCTCAAAGCAGGAGCCATCCCACCCAGAGCCGCTACACTGATCTGAAATTGACTGGCTGGTAAACCTGGAAGCGATATCCTTTGCCCTCCTGTGCATACATAGTGCTGAGGTATAAAAACAACAGCCAGCTTCTTAGCATGTCTTTTTCCTTACTTAGCCTATCTGTTTAGACCTGGGCGCCACTGCCTCTGTAGCTCAGTCTTTGTGGCCTTAGAACATGCCCTGCCACTTTGAGAGAAATTCTTCTATTACCTGGGCCGAGCTGACGCGGTAAAATCTTTCATTTCCAGGAAAACTGCTGAGAAAATAAGGGTGAATTACTCTGTCATATTTATGCAGGTACAATAGACTCCAGCAGACGTGTCAGTGTGTTCTGCACTACGTCCAGGCCTATATGCGCAGCGATGGCGCGTACAGGTATGCGTCGGGGCAGCATTTAGCTCATGAATATGTTCAGGTTGAGGATCGTGCTGCTGTCTACAGGTCCTGCGGCACACGCGCTGCTTGTGGGTCAGCCGCTCAGCAGGCCTGATTTCCGGATGTTCGAGAACGCAGCGCCTCGAGGCAACATTTAGCTGCGGAACTGCTACGCGATCTGATGCATATTGAGCAGCACTGTGGACACACGGGGGCATATTAGCAAGGAAGTGGCGATGAGAGGCGTTAGCCTCCCTGGCTTAACACCTCTCATCGCCACTTCGGAAGCGCCAGGCTGCACCATATGTGTGCTGCTTCATGCAGCACACATGTAAGTTACAAAATGGCATTTTAAGAAAAGGTTTGTTTATGTACAGGAAGGGACACCTTCCTGTACATAAACAAACCTTGGCATTTTGCTTTTTCCATGTGTGCTGCACAAGGCAGCACACATGGAAAAAGCAAAATACGAGGAGAAATTAAGCATTTCTTCTCATATCGCCACCTTAAGACCAGGATTTTCCTGGTCTTAAGTTCGTCGCTGCTACCTATTATCGCCTCTCTTGATAATAGGTGGCAGCGTCGAAGTGAATGGGTGTTGCGGTGGAACGCCCACCGCAACACCCACTGCACGCCCCTTTCACGCTAAATTTAGCGTGAAAGGGGCACTATTATCAAGGCAGCGTTAAGCCAATTAACGTGGCTTTAACACAATGCGCAGGATCCGCTGGAGACCAAGCAAGGACCATACATCATAGCAGGATGCATGCACGTGTTGGGGGCAATACACAGCACACAGGTACAACCTGTGCCCCCTGGTGACACAGCACACAATCACCGCAACAGGAAGCACACGTCTCACATCAATGTGCAGGCAACAACAGAACACCTTGGAACACCCACCAGACACGACAGAACAACTTACAATGTCCACATGGGCAAGCCCTGAACATGAGCCAGCAACGGCATGGCACCTCAGCCACATAATAGCCCAATGTGGGGAGAGGTGGCAACCAGCCATATGTGAAGGATGCAGTAGAACCATGATTGGGAAAGTACACAATGCCAAGAGTGCCTGAGATGTGCTGGACACCTCGCAGTATGCAGAACACACCCATATCCATGGCGACATACACCGCTTGCGTATGGAGTGTAGTGGACAGTTGACTCCACCATGTCACCCCAGCCAGTGGGGGACCCCGCGGAAATGTTGCCTGTTACGCCCCCCAAGCGTCAGCGGAGTGGGATGGCCCTGCGTACGCCAAGCCAGCGTAGGGGTGTGAATAAAAAGCACGTAGGCCTGGGCGTGGTCCTCTACCGGAAAGACCCACGTCTCCGCCAGGGTGGCGCCTCCCACCCCGCCATGAGGCCTACGCCATCCTCATTGCCTGCGATGCTGTGCGCCTGCCGGACCCCGGCACGCTGGACCACGAACCCGTCAGGCCAGCCCCTGCGCAGCCAGGCCACACTGATCACCTTCCGACACCGGCGTGTGTCAAGGAGGGTACACCACGTGCAGGCGCAAGCCCCAAGCCCGAGGCCTGCGACCTTGGCAGCCACCTCAGACCATCACGGCCTCCACGACACAGGCTCGCTTTATTCCTTTTTCGTTGGCGTACTCTACTGCCACCCCCGGCCTACTCTTCTGACCAGTAGGTCCCATATGTGAAACTGTGTCCTGAGTCATGAATGGCAGTGACCCCACATCCGGGCCAGCGGCCACAGCACCAGACCCCCCCGATCAGTGAGGCATAGTTCCGTATGGGCTTCTTGCGACACGTGGTGCCACTAACCCTGTTCAACGCCAGCCTGCTACACGTGGTGCCACTAACCCTGTTCAATGCCAGCCTGCTACACGTGGTGCCACTAACCCTGTTCAACGCCAGCCTGCTGCACGTGGTGCCACTGAACCTGAACTACGCAGGCCGGTGGGGCCATCCAACCTATGCCGGCGACACTCAGTGAATGGGCCGTGCTGACCGCTGCCTCAGGCCTACACCACGGTCAGGTAGGTCACACATTTGGAACTGAGTCTTGATTACACTATGGCAGTGAACATTATTTAAGGCAGACAACAATTCACTATACACCCTCCGATGTGGTGGCAACAAGTCTGTGCATGGCATCACAACCACATGTGTCTGTGGGCCTACGCGGACCACTGCCCTCAGCCTACGCTGCGCACGAGTGGGATCACTGATTTGCAACTGAACATCGGTAATTCAGAAGGCAGAATACATTTCCTCGCACGCACGGAGGGGCGTAAGAGAATGGCACGTTGCAGTCCGGAGGGAACAGGATCAGCGTCACGGAGGTGATTGAACACTACCGACAACTGCCACTGTGTCACCAACTCTGTGCCTCGCGAGCCAACGACCTGTGGCTGTGGGCCACTGCTGACCGCTGCCTCCGGCCTACACTGCGGTCCAGTAGGTCACAGAGCCTTGGATTGGCATTCTTGGAGTTCACATCTGTGTACGGGCATCATCGCAGACTGCATCCCCTCACAGCACCTGTGCCACTAAGTTTGTTCCCCGACATTCATGGACACTCACTGGTCGGACATTGGTGGCGTTTGAGTCCATGGACTAGGGGCTAGTTTTCATCCTCATGTAGCTGATCCCAAATTGTTGGTGAGGACGAGGGTTGCGCTTTCCACTCCTCCATTTGCTGCTTCCAGATTACATCAGACCTTCCGCATCATGCCCTGGAGGACACCTTCCACTGTCCCCGCAACCCTCCGCAACATACACCTCGGATATTGATGGGGACCCGCTCAGGTCGCATGGCCCATCTGACAGCACCGCAAGTCACCGTCCCGTGGCTGGGTGCCTGTGCCGGCCGCAGTGCATCCGGGGCCACTAACTCTGTGCTGCTCAGGCCTGGGACCCCTTCTTCTGAGACATTGAATGCCCTCTGTAGCGATGGTCTTGGGGTCATCAACGCCATGTGTCTGTGGCCCTGCGCTGTCCGCCTCATCCGGCCCCAACTGCAGGCCACCAGGGCCCACACATGGCATCAAGTCTTGACCGGCCCGAACGTCGCATCACTGCAGGAGGCACACGCCACCACCGCAAGGACCACCTCCAACCGCCATCTGCCAGAGTCGAAAGGGTGGTCCTGACAGACCTACGGAGTTGCTCAGACCTGTCGTGGATGCCATCAACGGCCTGCTATCCTGCTCAGCACTCCAGGTGCCAGTGACTCAATGCACCGCAAGCCATTGTTCGTTACTGATTGAGTTTTGTGCTGTTGTGAGGTTGCGCAGCTATGTCCCCCCATGCAGTGGGGAAGACCTGGGACTATTATGAGGAAGATGTGTCAAGTGTGCGGTCGGGGGAAGGCACAGACAATGGGAGGGCAGGTGGCAACAGCCCCTAGGCAGGAATGCAGACTGGTGGTGGTAGTCATGCTACACAGCCGGATCTCTTACTGGGTATTGCGCTGTGGACTGCGGACGCAACTGTCACCTCAGGCAGTGTGGGGGGGCTGGGACATTGATGAGGAAGTTGATGCAGGTGTTACACACCCCACTGCATGTGCATCAGGACTAACCGGAAGGGACACAATCCTAGCACTTTCTTCACATGTGCGCGCTCTTCTCTAGTTTTCCTGCCTCATGCACTACAACTCACGGAACCTCCTGACTGAATATTGGGTGACCTCTGTTCTTACTCCAGATCCCTCCATGTTGCTCTGCAGTTGACTGTTATGCTGGTGTTTTCTGTTTCCATTACACTGGTGTCCACTGTTCAGGTTGTTGCCAGCACCAAGCACTCCGTGCGGGCTGGCCTATACTCACCCCACACACATCCAGCACAGGCGTCACTGTACATGTGGCCCTGCCAATAAAGGGGCCGGGCGCACGTGCCCGTAGCCAGTTCAACATGATATGTGCATGTGTCTCTGTGGGGGTGTGGGTCTCCTTTGTGGGGTGTTGGTGGTCCCTGAAGGGTATTGGACACCCACGTATGTGTTCTAGTTCGCATTCCATGGGTTCGGCAACACCCTCACCTGTTGGGCCACTTCCTTTTGGCGTTCTGCCACTTGGCATTGGGGTGCCATGTGTGGGTGGGTGAAGTGTTGTGAGGCAGCCGTGATTGCGGGTGCTACATGCTGTGTGGTTTGTTGCAGGGGCTGGGTTCTCCTCTGAGTGGCTTGTCTGCCCTGGTCCTGGTGGTGGGTTGTGTGGGATGTCCATGGGCTGTAGTAGGGCGTCGGTGACGAGGGTGTGTTGTTCGTCTCGGGCATCACTGATGGGTTGTCTGTTCTGACCTGCTGGAGGTGTTGTTTGTCCCTCTGCATTGTGAAGGGGAGTTGCATGTTGGCATTGTGTTGGCGCCTTGTTCTTGTCGACATGCAGACTGTGTGACAATGTACGTTGTGACTGTTTGTGCGGTGTTGGCTATTTGAGTTGGGACAGTGTACATTTGGCCTACATGGCTGATGTGGGGTTGTAGGGGTAGATGTGCATCTCACAGTTCCCTGCTCTGTCCACTGTTATAGTTCTGTTTCTGCGCCTGGGTGGACCCAGTTGTGTCCCCTGTTCTGCAGTGTGGGTGTTGCACTTTGTGGCACATTGTCATGGTATGTGCTGTGATTGCTATGTGTGTGTGCTACAGTGTGCCACGGGGATGGGGGACATGTCCCTGGGTAATTGTGGGTGTGCAGTGTGTTACACCTCATTGTGCATGTGTGGCATTGTGCCCATCACCCCCCGTCCCCACAGTCCCTGTTGGATCCTCACCCTGTTGTCGTTGTGTCGGGTCCTGTCGAGCTGTGTCCGTACTCCCTACTCCTTGCACCCTCTCCACACTGATGGCTGTGGCCTGGGTTTCTTCCAGCTCCTCCTGTGGTGCTGGACTGGCACCTCCTGTCGCCGTTGCTGCCTTCCTGTTGGCAGCGGGTTTGTACCTGGTTTAGGTTGTCACGTCCTGCCGGCGCCTCTTGGCCTCCTGGATTGGCCTCCTGGGCACTACGACTGCGTTCCAGGTGGTCTGCTTGTGGGTCAGTTGCTGGTAGTGTTCTGTCGCCTCCGTGGCCTTGGTCTTGTTTTCCTGCGGTCTGCACCAGGTCTTCCTCTCCCTTTTCTCCTTGGCCTTCCCCGAGCCTGTTGTTCCTTGCTGGTGGTCTGTGGGGGTTGTGGGGTTCGCGTTGCCCTCTGCGCTGGGTCAGGGTGCATCCATGTTGCTACGTGCTTTGGCTTGTTTCGGGTATGTTGTGTCTGTGGTTTTTATGGTGCAATTTCCCGCCAGACGCGTGGGATTTGCAGGCCTGAGGCTGGTTTTCGCTACTTTTTGTACCGCGATTGGCCTCATTGCATGATTTCTCGCGTTCGCATTTCACATTATTTCGGCGTGGCGTTGATTTTCACGCTGACATTTGACGCGTTATCTGGTGACTATCGCATGGTGCAGCCTTGTTGTGAATTCCACGTTGACACAGGGTTAGTTTCCCGCGATGGGCTGCGATATTGAAAGTTGCGTTACGCTACTCTTGCGGTAGTTATCACACGTTCTTGTGAATATACCCCTTTGAGTTTATCATCCATTTTCACCTAATTTAAGCCTTTGTGATTCCAAACAATATTAAATTATATGTGACATTTAAAAAAATGGGGAGTCTAAAAACAGCCCAAAGTTCAGCCTGCCCATAGTCCACCCTCCAAGATTTGCTACGTGAGTATTGAATTTTAAATATCGTGATATCGTAGTCAGATTACGAAAATATATAAATACTAAACTCCATCTAATTGTACTTTGGCAATATATGTATCTTGAATGTGTGTGAATGCGTGGTTAAGAATGAACTGTTACCTAAATACTCACTTGCATACACTTAGCTTCACAATATTGTTAGTAGATATTCTGATTATGGTATTTTAATAGCACAGTATTTTTGTGCCTGAGGTTTTGACTTTCAATCTCAGCACAATAGTATCAAACGAAAGCTTGAAAAGGCTTTTTCAAAAATATTTCTTTTTGTGTTTGGAGCTATATATTTTTTGTCTTTCAACAACATTTTAAGCCTTTCTTCTCCGCTTTCTGTGTGTACACTTCTCTAACTAGATAGTGTCCTCCGACTATGCGGAGTTAAATAAATGAGGGACAGTACACAAGAGAAGAACAGAGCGGTAACAATGATCATCATCAGTGTATGTCACGTAAATGGATAGAAGCTTCCCACGGATTTTCTTTTGTGTGTGTGTGTTTAGGCTGTGAGTGTGGCTTGGTTGGTGAGATTGATTGATTGATGGTTTTCTGTGGGGTCACATGTATGAATTAATAGAATGTATTCACATGTCTTTCCATGTATTTTCCCTGTAAATAATATTTTTGTATATGTCAAAAAAGAAATGTTTACTATCAACTTGATTGTTTCCCTGCACATTGAGATTTGAAAATAGATACGTACGTTTTCACTGATTGAGAGCTTGAAAAAAGCAACAACAAAAAAAAAGGAGAAAATGATGAATATTTACAAAATGAAAACAATCTTTTAATAAAATGTAATGACTTTTGTACAACTTTGTATGGAAAGACTAATTATTGTGGAACAGCCCTGTTGTTGAGCCTTTTGTAGGCCACCAGTAAAATGATATAGGTCTGACAGGAGTATCTACTCGTGGGACAGAGCGGTAACAATAACAATATTGTATTGTATAGTATGTTAAGTATAGTGAGAGAGGTGAACTAGAAGGAGACAAGAGATAGAGGTAGCAATGGTGTGGAAAGAAAGGTGAGGTGGTGAGAGACACAAGGTAAAGAGAGAATGTTGAGGTAGCCATGAAGACAGATATACAGGAATAGAAAGAGGAAAAGATAGGTAGAAAAAGAGAGGTAGAGCTATAGGTAAGATATTCAGGACAGGTAGAGAAAGATAGAGAAAAGGGAAAGGAAGTTTGAACAGTGGGAGATGGGTGTGTACACCAAGGAGTGAGGAAGAGAGAGGCAGAGGTAGACTTCTCGAGGCTTTGTTTTATTAATACCTATTATTGAGGGTCTTTTGACTCTCCAATCACTTTACCAGGGGTCCTTTGAAGCTCGGAGCACTGGGCAATTTCCCGCCTTGCCCATACCTTAAAACCACTATGCTGAGAGGTGAGAGGAAGCAAGAGAGAAAATATGGGAAGAGCAGAGTTGGAGGGAAGGGTCAGGTGGAGCAGTGCTAGACATTCAAAGATAGTTGGTAGAAGGGACAGAAAAGAGGAAACACTTGGAAAAAAGCGAAGTGAAAACTGATTCAAGTATGAATTAGGTGGGACAAATGCACTAGTGTCAATTGTGGTGGAGCACTGAAGCCCTTGCAGGGCCCTCGGCCCCTCTGTCTTTCCTCTTTAAGGGAAACCATTCCAAGGCGGGGAGGAGAAGCAAAGAAAAAGTGCTTATAGACACTGACTGAGGAAATGTCACTTTAAGTGTATTTCTTTGCATTTCAGTCTAACTTTGCAGGCTAACTGCAATCTGAAAGCGCTAGGGCTCATATTTCTGTTTGTTTTTTCATCTCAGTAGCACTTGGTGTAAAGTGATCCTGACACAAAAAAAACAATAGCTGTTGCCTTAGGGCTTGTATTTGGCATCATATTAACAATTTCTTGTGTTTAGTCTTCTAGAACAGTTTTCTTTTCTATACTCCAGTATTGCTAGAAAGGAGTGCTTTGGGTGAAGCATTGGCTTGACTTATAAATGAGTTTGATTCAATCATATGCAAATACATATGTAAAAAACCTGTATAAACTTTCCACTGAGTGAGAGGTGGGGGCTGGCCTTGTATTGAGAGGAGTTTTGTGCTGGGGACAGCCTGCGGCACTTCTAAAAGTTATTAAAAAAACTACAGTAGCTCTAAAGCTAACGCCCTGGTCCAATAAACAACTGCTGTGCACGTTTTGTGCAGGGGTTTCCAGCTAGCAGCGTGTTCCACTATGTGATATCAGCTTTTCATTGGGAAAACACGTGAAGGGATTCGATATTGTGTGACACAAGAAGGCAGCCTGTGAATTGGAAGGCCTGATACATGCCTTTTGGATGCCCGAGCCTGACCATTACAACAAGGGTTAGCGCTATACTAATGTGCCTAATATACCATCACATAATATAACAATTAAAAAAATTGCATGGGTGCAGCCACAATCTTTTTTTACAATGTACTAAACCTCGTTTAGTTCCCTCTGGCAAATCATCACAAGTAAAACCTTTACTTGATATGCTTCCTTAAAAAAGAGTCAGTCAGACTCTCAGCATCTACTCCGCACCCACACATGTTCCTGTGTCCAGTGGTGACATGATTGATACTCCTCAACTCAAAAGTTGCAGTTAATTTGCATTGCTGAGCACAAAGTAGCTGCACTCTTCAAAACAGGGACACAGGGGCCCATTAGGATGGAGGGCAGATCGCCCCTGCTGGGCCGGCGGTAGCCACCGCTGGCCCGGCGGGGGCGATCTGCCCGCCATCCTTGCATGATTGACCCCCCCGCCATATTAGTATGGCTGGGGGGTTCGCGGCGGACGGCAAGACCGTCCGCCGCTTTTCCGCCGGTCGACTCGTCGACTGGGCGGAAACATGCCATAATATGGTGGCGGTGTCTGCAAGACACCGCCATCCATATTATAATGCAGGCGGTGACTCGCCTTTCCATGGCGGCGTAGCCGCCATGAAAAGGCATAAGGTTTCTGCTTTGGGGGGCCTGTTGCGGGCCCCCGGAGTGTTGGGGGGGTAGGGGTGCACATGGGGGGTACCTATGGTACCCCCCTACAATGGCGTGGACAAGGTGGCAGGCACCCCGCGGTGCCTGTCATCTTGTGCATGCCAATGCACAACGTGCATCCACAGCATTGTGGCGGGCGGTGCTGAGAGCACCGCCCGCCACAATGTTGTGGATGGGGGATGCCACCACCACCGTGGCGGTGGCATCCTAATGCCCACGGCGGGACCGCCGCACCTCTGGCGGACGGTCCCATTCACCGTTACGGTGGCGGGCGGACTTTGTCCGCCCGCCATCGTAATAGGCCCCAAAGTTCGCACCCACATCCTTGACATATTCATACTTGCAGGCTACTATCTCAAACATGTATACTACATACAAGAGATCGAAGATAGACACAACCTCATCCACAATTTCTCTTGGGCACACACCCAGGTCATTCAAACCTTTCACCTGCATTTACCACTCACAATTTCCCAATCATCCTCCTTCAATCTGATCTACAGTCTCCTGTGCCCAACAAGAACGTAATAAAAGAAATCTCAGACCTCAACACCTAATATTCCTTTCAGCACTCCATACATACCTTCTTCAGAGACTTCACCCTAGATTCCAACACCAAGAACATGAAGGAATCCCTTAATGCATTCCTCACAATTCTGAACATCAATAGGCATGTCTCTAAACTCATTTATACCAAAGGCAACACCTTCAATCTCAAAATGTTACAATCATGCACAAGCCTTTACTGAGACTAAATACCCTTGGACCCGACAGTCCATTTCACTATCCCCCTCTCTTCATATGCACCACTCCACTTCACTGTGTTCAACCAGAGAAAGAAAAACAACTCTCAACTCTGCTAAAGATCTCAAAATGGATGCCCTGTAGGAAGACCTGAGCAACCACTTTAAAACCACCAGGGTCCTTATTATTAAAGGGGTGCTCTTTCCCTGTTTGCACCACAGCTCACCTCTAAACAGGTGTGCCGGCCTCAAAAAGGTAAAGTGTTCCCTATGACAATGAATGTGCTGCTTTCAGGCAGCCATGAGCTCATTTATCACTAGGGGCAGTGCACTCAGTGAAATACAGAGTCCTGATACTTTGCAGATGGGGGAAGACATCCCCTTAAAGGCAGATGCAGTAAGTGGCCGCACCTTCCTGCAGGAGGATGTCTGGGGCATCCATGGGACCCTCTTTCACTCCTCGAGAGGGCTGCCCTTAGGGGGCACACTGACAGTGCTCCACCTTTTTCTGGCACATTGTGAGTGTGCCTTCTCGTGGCCTGTTTGCGCCAGTGACTGCCTCATTATACAGCACAGGCACAGAGGCAAAGAGTTCCTTCATATACATGGGGCGAGGCCCCCATGCAAATGAGGAAATGCCCTCTTATGATAGCACTCCCTCTTCCTTCCAGAAACAAATGTCGGAACAACGGGACAAGCTCCAGACTTCACACACCTGGAAAAGGCCCCTCTCTGCACCACTACAAACCTGACAGCACCTAGCACTTGTTAAAGACATCCTACACACCGCTTCACGTTATTAATGGCAGACATCACCACAATGCTGAAGGAACATCACTGCTCCCCTTCTCAGTCCACATTACCATCAGGACCAAAGGCCATCAGCCCACCTGGCCAGGAAACAAATCACCTCAGATGGATAGGCTTATACCACAGGCTAAAACATCACCAGACTGGAGATGACTCTGTAAAAAGAATAAAAACGTTCTATACTCTCAGTATATGAAACAGCTTCCTTACCTAAATCAGAATTGCCCCAACCCTTCTCCAATTCAAAAAGAAAATGAAGATTCACCTCCTTATTAAACATTACTACCACCACACTATAGGCCCTCTTGCCATCAATCTTACTGTAAGGATTTCGATTTGGACCCAGGTGCTCTCTTTCTTTTATTAGTGTTATATTGCTTCCTAGTTGAGTTCTTCCTAATAACACCCATACGCATGGTGTATTTGTGCCTCGTCTTTCCAGCACGTCACACCTTAAGTCTATTCTGCTTTACAGCAGCCACTTCAAAGAATTCTCACACAAAGCATAGAAGAAAGAGGATAAACTACACTCTTTCATGTGTGACTAAATTAAATGGCTAAACAGTATCCTCATTTCAGAGTACAGGTCCAAGTATGCTTTTTGTGCCTTTTCCCAGCCGGAGCCCTTGTCCAAATGTTGGTCTGTGGAGTGATTTTCACTGTAGCATAGAAGACTGAACGTGAAAAGACATGGGTGGATTTGAGAAGCATTAGTGAAGCTTTGCACTGCTTGGAGTGGGTCATACCATCTTGGCTCTTAAATGTATGGAATATTGGGAATTAGTCTGTGCTGAAAGGCAGAAAAGCAAATTCATCCGCAAGTACACACTGTAAGAGTTGGAAGTATTGGACTGTTATTAGGATTGGTTTAGCAGAAACTGCCAATAGTAAACTAGTTTACATTTTAAAAACATGCTTGTGCCACTACAAGGACAGAATGTCATACTGAATGCCTATCGGGCATCTGTGTGCTCAGTAATACCATGTTCTCCTAACATAAGTCTTCTCCAGAATTTGGAAAGAAAGATTCTTGACTTCTGCAGTCCACAGAAGCATTTGTAACTACTATGCAAAGTCTACTTTCTGGAGCAAGTTGATCAATGAAGCCTGTGTGCTCTCAGAAGCAGAAAATAATACGACCACTGGAAAACCCTGTACTGCAAGAAGTTACTTGCCCTACGAGCCTTTGTTTTGTGGCTATTGAGAATAGCATGTCCCCATAGGTAGTTGATTGGAGGAACTGACAAATGGGGAGTTGGCTCACTGGGCCTTTCCGTGCATTAACCTGTAACTGGTAAAATGAACGTTCTGAGTTATCCTAGCAGTTTTAATCTTGGAGACATGGAGACCCTGAATTAAAGGCAAGTCAAACTTGCTGATCGAGCTGTTGCTGCAAGAGATTACTGTTCCCAATCATAGACGTCCACATAAGATAACATACTGTGCAATATTTCAAGCTGGCTGTATGTAGGTTTGATCTCACCACGAGCAGCCTCTCTCTTTGGTTTCTACCTATGCCATGCTAGCATCTTGCTGGAGTTTTCCCAACATTGAGCCATGTCAAGCCAGGGACATAGCAATTGGAAACTACCTTAGTTAATGTTTTTCCATCAGTTGACTTAACCTAGAATTTACCATTCCACATTCTCAAGCTGGATCTCCAAAGTTGCACCATGCTTCTTCAATCCTTCAGCTTGGTCACCAGGAAGTCAGCATTGCTTAAGCAGGTGAGACAGCTTGTTTTGAGCCACAGATCCGATTTCAAATTATAATTTTGAACATAAACCTGAATTTGGCATCATTCTGAGTTCTGTGGTGTAAGAAATTGGGTTTTTGGTTGACTGGGTTGTGAGCCTTGGTCAAGCAGCAACCAAAATCCTTGTCAGGGTCGGACAAAAGCAAACCCCAAAATAACCTGTACTCACCCCCTAGGTAGCATGGCACAGAGCAGTCAGGCTTAACTCAGAGGTAATGTGTAAAGTATTTCTGAAACACTTCAAACAGTAAAACAGTGCAAACAACACACAAAAAGATCCCACAACAGATTAGAAAAATAGAGCAGACTTTAATAAACAAAACAAGAGGAAAACATAAAAAATTCAATCAGTACAACCAGATTTCATAATTTTTAAAGAATAAACTGTGAAATAGTGCCTATAAGAAAGCACCAACCACAGCTATCTGGTCGCACTGGACTGGGTCAAAGTCAAAAGTTCAGGCAAACCATGACGGAGTACGGGTCGGATACAGTCCCAGATTAGTCGAGTGGAAGTTTTACAGTTTCAAGTTTTGTGCCAAGAGTCCCATTCCCATTGGAGATGGCCGCAGGGAGCAAGGAGAGCATCACTGGTGGTGGGCGGCGTGGCCCGAGGAGCAGGCTGGGTGTCGCAGACGGCTGAACTGGAGCCTCGGGTTGGCGGTCCTCCATGACAATTGATGCTTACTGTGTGAAGAGGAAGGCTGGTGGCGGCTTTCCCTGAATTTCAGTATGAGGGGCGCAGTTACGGTGCAAAGGAGCCCATTTGTGGTCGCAAAAAGAACAAAAGCTTGATTCTAAAAGCCTATGAGCCACACCAAGGGTCCAAAACCTCAGTGGCACCACTTGGGGGTCAGGGACTCATTGAAGACGTGCTCAGGAGCTGTTGGGGAGCCTTTTAGGTTCATTAGGCTGAGATCAGGAGGCCAGCAGACTAGCCCTTTTGAGTCACTCTGGGGTCCTGGTTTCAAGATGGGTTGCAGGCCCACTTCTTCCTTCCCGTGCAAGAGGGCAGCAAGAAGCAGGTCAGCAGAGTGGCAGGCAGTAGCTCCTTCAGAGGCAGTCCAGCAGAGTGGCAGTCCTTGTAGTAGCACAGCAGTCCTTCTTCCTGGCAGAGTATCCCCAGGTACAGAAGTTTACTGAAAAGTTGATGTCTGAGATGCTTCTTTTATACCTGGTTGCTCTGGTTCTGGAAGGTGGGAGAATCTTTTAGACAGTGTCTTTAAAGTGTATTGAATTTCCTACCTCCCCTGACCTGGCTCCAAGCTGGCTGAAGAGGCAATGCAGGGTTGTTAGGCCCTTTGTGTGAAGACAGAACACAGCCTATTCAAGTGTAAGTGGGCTATGTAAGCTCCTCCCTCCCATCCTGCCAGTGATGACCCACCCAGTCACACCTAAACTCCAATTGTGTGTGGCTGTCTAGGAAGAATACACAAAGCCCAACTATCAGCTACACCCAGTCATGTGACCCAGGCAGGCTGCAGGCACCAATTGTTAAAGGCAAGAAAATGCCAACTTTCTCAAAGTGGCATTTTCAATCAGCATTTTATAGAGCGTGGCACTGTCACCCCTCGGGGTATCTGGGCACTGGGGTGCAAGGTCTCTGTCGAAAAGTCAGGTCTTGAGGAAACAGCGGGAAGAAACAAGCAGAAGAAGTCAAAACAGAGGGCAGAAAAACGAGTGTGCAGAAAGGCAAAACAGAGGGCATAAAAATGAGCAGAAAAGGCAAAACAGAGCACAAGAGGGCAGAACAGAGGGCATAAAAAGGAGCAGAAAAGACCAAACAGAGGGCAGAAAAATTAGCAGAAAAGGGCAAAACAGAAAGCAGAAAATGAGCAGAAAAAGAACAGAGGAGAAGAGGACAAAACAGAGGGCAGAACAATTAGCAGAACTGGCAAATAGAGGGCAAAAGACAAACAGAAAAAGCAGAACAGAGGGCAGAATTGGCAAAACAGAGCAGAA
Organism: Calotriton arnoldi; assembly: GCA_963921515.1. NCBI lineage: Eukaryota > Metazoa > Chordata > Amphibia > Caudata > Salamandridae > Calotriton > Calotriton arnoldi. The sequence goes on from CAWUFW010003059.1 coordinate 1,306,501, forward strand.
GAGGGCAAAACAGAGGGCAGAAAAACAGGCAGAACAGGTAAAACAGAGTGCAGAAAATTGAGCAGAACTGGCAAAATAGAGGGCAAAAGACAAACAAAAAAAGGCAGAACAGGGGGCATAATAGGCAAAACAGAGCAGAAGAGGGCAAAACAGAGGGCAGAAAAACAGGCAGAACAGGCAAAACAGAGTGCAGAAAAACGAGCAGAAAAGGCAAAACAGAGCAAGTGGGCAGCAGGTAGACAGACAGCAGAGGGTAGCGAACTATGGGCAAGCTGGGCAGGTGACCTGTCGCAGGGGAAGCTGGCATGAGAACCTGTCAGAATTTGAGGACAATCAGAATTGTAATTTAAAATCCAACTTCACCTTAAGTTAGGATTTTAAATTAGCATTCCAGAGACACCAAGCATGAAGTTGTTGTCCCTACCCATTTGGAAATAACACTTATAAAATGTAATGAGGCAACATCAATATTATCCTATGAGAGGGATAGGCCTTGCAGTAGTGAAAAACTAATTTAAGAGTTTTTTTCTACCAGGACATGTAAGACTTAGAAGTGCATGTCGTACTTTTTAAGTACATTGCACCCTACCCTCTGGTTTGCCCAGGGTCTACTCTAGGGAAGACTTATAGGCAGTAAAAAAGGTTTGGCATGGCAAAGGGTTTATTTTGCCAGGTCTGCAATGGCAGGCCTGAAACATGTTTAAAGGGCTACTTAAGTGGGTGGCACACTCAGTGCCGCAGGCACACCAGTAGAATTTAATCTACAGGCCCTGGGTACATATAGTATCACTTTACTAGGGATGTATACATAAATTAAATATGCCAATTTGGTGTAAGCCAATATTACCATGTTTAGAGGAGAGAACACATGCACTTTAGCACTGGTTAGCAGTGGTAAAGTGCTCAAGGTCCTGAGACTAGCAAAAATGTGGTCTGAAAAAAATAGAGAAGGAAGGCAAAAGTTGGAGGGAAGACCACCCTAAGATTGACATGCCTAACGTGATAAATGTAACATTAGATTTAAACTGAGTTTACACCCAATTCCATGTACCAATTTGTGGCCTAAATACTGTTTGTTAGACCAGGCCAGTTCTGGAGGGTCACCCAGGTTTTTTTACTTTACTTTGCTGAATCTGTTTTTGTTGGCTTTTAGGACTCTGTGCACTTACGTACTGCTAACCAGTGGTGAAGTGATTGTGCTTTTTCTTCTAAACATGGTAAAATTTATATACATCCTATTGGTCCATATAATTTACTTATAGGTCCCTATTTTATGGTACTAAATGTACCCGGGGCCTGTAAATGTAATTCTACTAGTGGGCTTCAGCACACATTGTGCTTCCCACTTAATCAGTCCTGTAAAGCATGTCTCTAGCCTACCAATGCAGCCTGTAGTGCAGTTTTAAACTGGCATTTCGACCCCCTAAACCTTAATTTTTAATACTTATAAGTCACCCCTAAGGCAGACCTCAAATGCCCATAGGGCAGGGTGCATTGTATTTAAACAGTAGGACATGTGTATTTATGTTTTATATGTCCTTACAATAAAAAACTCCTAAATTCGATTTTCACTGTTGCAAGGATAGTCCTCTCATAGTCTAATACTGGGTTACCTTAATACTTAATAAGTGATAACTTCAGTTTGGGGACAAATACAGTAATTCTTCATCTACTCATTTAAATTGTAATTTAACATCCCCTTTAATGATAAACTCGGATTTTAAGTTACTATTCTGAAAATGCTACTCTTATAAAGTTGGCGCTTTTTGGCCTACATTAATGTGCCTTTCTTGCACGTATCCAAGCTCATATGACTGTAATGGGTCTCCTGTGGTGGTGGTGTGTTTTCCTTTAGAATGGGAACAGAAGGGCCTTGGATGTGGAAAAGAATGTTCCTCTCCTAAGCAGGATGGCTTGGGGGTTATATTCAGCCCTTCCTGAGCTTCAAACGGTAACTTGAGGGCTGTGCCCACCCGCTTTGTGACTTGTGAAGCTGCCTGCCCTGTCACTGTCAAATGCAACTGAAACATGGGCCTGTCTGTCCTTTGTTACACATGACAGTTTGGAGCAAAATCCAGAGGAATGGGCAGAACTGACCAGAATCAGTTTACGGATTGACAAAGAGAGGGACCCCCATACATAGGCTAGCACGGGGTACAAAAGTGGCGCCCTCAGAACTTCTCATCAGAACACTCCTGGAACTGTGGAAGGTTAAAAAAGGACTGCCCTGCTGTCTGAAGAAGGGAGACTAGGCCTGCTTGCCTTGAACCCAGCATCCCAAAAGTGCCTCTTCAGGTCTGTTGGCTGACCTCCCGTTTGAGCTGCAGGGACACAAAAAGCTTCCAGAGGCCTCCCTGCAACTGCTAAGCTGAACAGGATTACCTGGACCTGCCAGAGCCCAGCTGCTGGACTCTGCTGTATTGAGTCCTGATTCCAAGAGGTGCCCCCAGGTCTTGGGCCCTAGGCTGGTGGTTTCAGAGTGTACTCTTTCTGCTTCAAAAGTGAACTCTAGGTGAAAATCGAGAGGTTTGATGCTCTTTGCAACAGCAAGTGCACGCCTTGCATCAGCAATGATCACTGCATTTCTGGCCATGCCGCAGTTTCAACAGCAACCTGCTCATTGCATCAAACAGTGACCGCCCGCATTTCCTGCCAATGCGAAGCTCCAGCAACGACCTACCTGTCACGCAGATAACAATCTCCTCACGGCTTGCTCCAATGCAAAGCTCCAGTTGAGGCTCCTTGGGTGGACTTGGACTCAGAGAGGGTAAGCTCTTCATCAGCACAAACCTGGTCCCTGTATCTGACCCACTTCTTCGTGGCTGGCCTGAACTTCTAACTTTGGCCCAGTCCAACGTGACCATAAATGCACGACTGGCACTTTGTGCTTTTCTGAGCTATTCTCACTAACCCTGGGCAAAGCACTACGCTACGCTCGCGTAATTTGCGAAGTTTGCGCTACTTCGCACTACGCGAATTGCACGTAGCACAGTGCGAACACGCGTAGCGTAGTGCAGCGGTCATTTTTTGCTTGCTCGCGGTCCTCAACGTCAAGTTGGCGACCGCGAGCAAGCAAAATGACATCCCGGCGAGACTTTTTCTCGTTCGCGATCAGCAACATCAAGTTGCCGATCGCGAGCGTGGAAAATAAACCTCCCGGCGAGATTCTCAACGCGGGAGGTCAGGGTTTCTCATTGCGAGTGGTCGCGTATGCTCGCGACCGCTCGCGATGAGAAACTACCAGTCCGCGTTGAGAAAGCTGCCGCTCGAGTAAAAATCTACTCGAGCGGCAGTAAAGACAGCTCGCACTGTGCAAGATGCCGTTTTCAATGATTGCACATTGCGGACAAGCATCCGGCACTGTGCAATCATCGTGAACAGCGTACTACGCAGTTCGCGTAGTGCTACGCGTAGCTCGCGTAGTGCGAAGTGCACTTCGCGTAGCTTCGCGTAGCGCTACTTCGCGGACTACGCCCAGGGTTAATTCTCACCTAAACATTTAAAAGTAATAAATGCATTTCGACTGGTTGGATTTATGTTATTTTGGTGTCATTTGATATATTACATCGTACTCTATGTTTCTAAATTGGTGTAGGATTTTTCTTGTGTTGTGTTTTCACTTTATAACTGTTTGAGTGCTGCAAAAATAATTTACACATTGCCTCTAAGTTAAGTCTAACTCCTACCACAGGGTTAAGTTCAGGTTTATTTAGTGACTTTTGTGATTCACCTTGACAAGGACTGTGTTTATTATTAGAGTTGGGCTTTCATCTCTCTCAACTAATAACCCAATTTTTCTTACACTGTTCAGTGCAAAACAGTTAGGCAATAATGGTTGCTAAGACTGGTTTCAAACATCATTCCTCTTTTGTCTAATGATGAACTTAAAACCCGGCGTAAAAATATGGAAATGGTTTATTCCCTGAAATAGTTATGCATCTAATATTTCTTAGCATCTTGGAATGAGGTGCTTATACTAAATTGAGACTGTTTTAGACAATTTTGAATATTTAAGGGCTGATTTATATGTTGGTGGCATGTATACTCAATGGCAACGGAGTATACATACCACCAAGATAATGGTCCACCCACCAAATTTAAAAGTGGACGGACCTTATATTTGATCACGGTGGAAATTAAACCCCTCCAATGGCCCTGGGGTGTAAGGGCCATCGAAGGATGACCTCTAATTCCGCCAGTGGCAGCTGCCACAGGTAAGACATGGGGTGGTGGGTCGGGCGGGACGGGGTGGGGGTGGGGGAACCCGACATACAACAGGATAAGTTAACGTAAAATAAAAAAGATATAAAACCACTTACCTTGCGCTCTCAGCATCACTGAGTCGGCTGCCACTGAATTCGACCCACCTAATTTAGATGGGTGGAATTAGAGGTTAGTTTTCACTGTCCATGACCGGCAGGAAAACCCTGGCAGTAAGTGGCAGTGAAAACTGTTAAATGCTCACCTCCCATGTAAGAGGATTTCCATGGTGAGGGGAGCATTTTCTTTTTTTCTCTTCTAAATTAATATCCTGCTTTGGGGTTTTCTTTTTGAAAATAAAAAAGTAAACAGTTTGGTGCAAGGCTATGTCATGTTGACTTAGCCCTGCATCGAACTGTAAACAGCATTGACAGAAACCGCTATGATGGCAGTTCCTACCAATGCTTTAGAAATGACCACCAGCTCAGCAGTTATTTTAAAATTTGGCAGGTGGCACCTCTATCAGGGCGATGGAGTACTTTACTCCATCTCCATGGCAGAGAAATGGGCCGCCCACCATTATAAAAATTAGCCCCTTAGTTCCTGCAACACTCCTTTTTCATACGTTTTTCGCTAGTTTGTGAGTTTTTGGTTAACTCTGTGTCTTGTTAGGGCACTCACTATGGACCATTACATTTTTTATATCCTAGCTGTGCATTTTCTCTGAGGACAGTTGTGCTTCTTAGGCCAAGCTTCCAAGGGTGAGCCACGGATTCATGTCAGAAACTAGTATACTTTATGGGTCAAATTGTTTAATCCTTATGAGCAGGGCAGGACTGGGAACAGAAATCGGCCCTGGCAAACTGCTCAGCCGGCCCCACCCTGGGGTGAGGGGGAGTGCAGCCGAGCAGTTTGCGAGGGCCGGTTTCGGCCGATTTTGTTACCGGGGGCCGATATTGCCAACCCCGGTAACAAAAACGGCCCCCCAGGGTTTCTAAACCGGCCCCCACAATACCGGCCTACCGGGGAAACGCCCGGTGCCCGCTATGGCCAGTCCGGCCCTGCTTATGAGAGCTTATTCACAGCTCACATTAAAGTTATGGCATTGCTCTCCACTATACTCCAATTTCTTAAAGCTAGAACGACATATACTTAAATGATTATGGACAATGTCACATAAAATTTGCAAAAACATTGCAAATATTTTTTTGTTTTGTTTTTGTGTTCTAAGCAATGCAGCAAACTCAATTTGCCCAAATCCACATTACAAAACTTTTTACATAAGTGTAAAAATGGAGAAATTGCAGTTTGCAATTGATAAACTTCTATATCAAACATTTTACTCGTGAATACATTTTATCAAAGAAATCTAAGTCCATGAATAACTCTTTTATTATAAAAACAGAGCAAACTGATTTTGCACTGTTTTTCTACCCAGCTAATAAAACAAGCATTGGCATAGCCAAAGGGTCTCGCTTTTGGGACCTTATAAGTATTTAGTTATGCAGCACAATATCCTTGGTACAACAACATCAACTGTTGCATGGCGAAACACTTATAAGGTCCCAAAGGCGAGACCTATTGGCTATGCCAATGCTTGTTTCACCTAGTGTGCACGTCAGGCCCGCTTTACCACAGTCATGGGCGTTTGATGGCCAACTCCATTGCTGCAGTATAAATTGGGACAGCTAATTCATTTCGTTGGGAAATGGTTCAGATATATTGTGAACAATCATAGGTTTTCTAGGCAGCTGCTAAGAGAAGCTCATTAAATGTTAAAGTACTTTTGACCAGTAATGAGGAGCAATATTTCTCCGAAGCAGTACATTATATCTCCACTTGTAACTTGTCAGGCTCAGAGGGCTGAATGCAGAGCAGTGTGTCTTAGCCTATCGAACCCTGTGTGTACCCTATGTAAACCGTGCCCGCGGTTCAATCCTGATGCTGTTAATCGGAAATCCAAAACATCTATTTGATCAATGCAGATGAATAAAACGCACTGACATGAGAGAGAGAACATCCCGTAGGAGGGATTATAACACAACATCACTCCGGGAAAGTAGGCCTTTGTCCCACATGTGTCATGTCTTCAAACTGTGCAATGTACACCTTGCGGTTAAGGGGCTCCTTAGCTCCGCAGCTTTCAATTCAGAAAATGAGCCTTGTTTCCCAGGTTCAGGTGTGAGGTTATTAATCAGGTTGGGTAAATGCTGAAATGCAGTTTAAGTTCTCGATGAGTTGACACGGCTAATTGTTAGAAAAGTGCTGTACAAAGTTGATTCTATGTAGTACAGCTCCATGTTTCATTTTTGAGTTTTAAAAACATGAAATTGAATTGCCGAAACTGACTGTTCACTGAGTCCACAATCAGTAACTGGGTTTTCATCTCCTACCGGCGGAGCAGGGTGTGACAATAAATAGTGTAGCATGTGCAAGGGTCCTCAACTAGGGCCGGCAGAAGCCCTCTTCCCTTGGTTGCATTAGGGCATGTTGCACCCTTGGCTGGCCATGCCTCTTCCCAGCAGATAAAGATTTGGGTTTCAGCCAGGACATTATTGAGAACGCTGTGATTGGTTGAATGAATTTACCGCACACGCGATATACCCACGTTTTGCATGCCACATGTTCGTTTTGTGTATCAGTCAGCATGCAGTCACTGCGAAAGCTCTGGATAAGCACTTATAAGGTCCCAAAGGCGAGACCTATTGGCTATGCCAATGCTTGTCTTAATAGATTACACGTATCCCAAGTACTTGGTTAAGCCGTACCCACACCCGCCTACCTAGCTGACTACTTCCAAACACAGCACACTTCCTTAAACCAAACATGTACTGGATAGCTGATAGCTCGACCTCTGAACTTGCTGAGAAGGGTTAAGATAGGTCCACGAAGGGCATTGACTTACAATCTCTTAAAAGGAGGCAACTTCACCACTACAACAGCATAAAGCAACCCTAGGCCTGTGAGGTGCCACAGTATGACGTGCTACTGTTAACACTCCACAGAGCACCCAAATAAATGCAAAAAGAAATATATATAAACATGCACACATAGCCTGTGATTGAAAGCACTAAGAGAGAAATCAGTTTTTCTTGCTGAGATTGACACTTGTGGTTACACACAAACCTCTGTAGGCGTCCACGCATCCACACAACAGTAGTAAGGCTCCGTTTACCTTTGTGAGCTGAAAATTAAGGGTTAATTTCTAAGACCTTTTAAAAGCACTTTCAGTGACCAGGTGCATGTAACTTGATCGCTTTGTACGGTGTACTGTTTCCTATCACAGCTGCAAGAAGAAAGTGACACAGCCTTTTAAAAAATTATTAACTCCGCCTCTGGACCAGCCAGCAACTGTCACACAATTTTAGAACTCAGCTTGAGAAAAGAAGACGTCATTTTCGGAGTATCCGAATTCTTGTAAAAAAGAGAAATGTCTGATGCCACAGGACAATCGACAATCAGAACCTTCTCATTGTCAGCCGAAATAATTCATCTTTCTAGCACAGCAGCTTTGTGTAATTAAAACACCCAGGGCAACGAGATTCAATCAACTCCCCTCCCCCAAAGAGCAGTAACACTGAAGGTCGCATCACAGCCCTTTATTTATAATTCGAACGTAAACTAAGCACTGAAAGTCATCTACAGATGCTCACACATTCAACTTTACGTAAACCCTACAGTCTGTTTAGGAATCAAATCACCAGAGAACACGTTTCTCATCTGGGGCTGAGTGAGCGACCAATTCAAAAGAATAACAAGCCGCTGCAGCGTCGTCAAGGAAAAAAAAAAAGCACGCGAGTGGTGCGCGCGCTTGCAAGCAGCAGGCGTGACCACACGCTCGTGCACCATGGCCTTTTGCTTGCGGGTAACCGCAGAGAAAAGGCCATGACGCACGAGCGTGTGGTCAGCTTTCTGAAACCCCTAACATAAAGTCTTGCCAGAACAGCGCTTGCGCGCTACTCGAGGCTCGACCTAAAAATGAAGCAATGTCTGCCTCCGACTTAGTCCAATCCTTCACATTTTTCAAAGGGGAAAAATGTGTTTCTCCACATACAATTATTTAAAGCAACAATTGTGAGAACTCCATATAATCCAACATTCTTAACCTTTCACTTCTGTGGACCCCCTTGTATTCACTTATGGAAGCCAGGGAACCCTGCCTAACCAAATTCTTCTTTATTTGAACCTAAAAACAATATACAAAAATACAGAAACAAGTATGCATCAAACAAATACACAATCTATTGAATGTTTAATTTGATTCACAAACAAAAAAAATGCAAAAATCCAAATTTTAATGGCAACATGGGAGCTTTTGAGAATGTTTTAATTTTAAAAGATAAAGTGAATGTTTTAATTTTAAAAGATAAAGTGATATGCTTGACTCTAGCATATCGTATTGTGTCGTTTATTGATATTGCGAAACAGTTTTTCATATCAAGATAGTATGCATCAGTTAAGAACATCTTAAAAACAACAGTAAAACACACATAAAAACAACAATAAATAACATAAAATATCCATAAAATCAATCAAGGTGATGTAAAATCACAAGGGGGCATTCGCCACCTGGCTTTGAGTGCCTTTTAACACTTTACTTCTAATTATTCAAGCTGCATACAGGAATGCAGGGACGACCACAATCAAGGTTGTGTCACTTTTGCATATTCTATATGCCTCTCCTCTCGACAATAAACAGAGGGATCTACACATGGGGGCAATCCATTTAGACCTCGATTTCCCATAGAGGGGGCAAAAAAACATGTTTGTCACTTTCGCGGGGAGTTTGGCAGCATGGACAGCACTCAGATTCCTGGTTCGCCTCCCTCCATTTTGCTGTAAAGGCTGCTAGAGGTAAACACCCATATCTAAATTGTAGGTATAGGGCTCGCGCCCGTGGGGGCCGTATAAAGTCCAGGAACACCTCACCCTCACACACAGACTTGTGGCAGAGAAATGCACTTGTCAGGCTCCCTAGCGAAGCATTGTGATCTCTAAGACGACTGGCTTTCTCCAGCACCTTCTTCTTTACTGCAACAACATCCTCTCCCCAAATGTCCTGTGGCTCTCTCCAGAAATTCCCAAGACCCATATCAGACCAGGTTTTTGAGCACCCTTAACCAGCCCACGCAGTCTACCCCATTGGCTGCAATCACATCCCTCAAGCCCGCTTTTAAGTGGCACAGTTCTAAAGTACTCCATACTTGAATCCAATACAACAAGGGTTTTAACAGAAGCACTGTCTGTAACTCATGCAATCACTGGTCTAAATGGAGGGGAACCAGTCGCGTGCCCCTCCCTAGACCCAGCAGCCCCCTGATGAAATTGTTTTCTGCAATGCAGAGAGGGCTAGTGTTAGAGTACCCCGATAGTTCTGCCCCAGACAATGCACCCCCCCTGGCATGTGCCTTATAGATTTCCACCTCTGGGCAGGCTGGCGACCAGGCCGATTGTTTGGCATATCTTTTTTGTCTACTAATACATGTTCTCTATATGTTGATACATACCAGTGCTTCAATTGATGCCTCAAATAGAACATACTGGATTTTATTTGCTTTACTTTTTCTGCTCCCACGAATCAAGAGTAGAATACTAACTTAGTTTTAGCCTTCAATTTCCTCCACCTTTGGAACATTTAAAATGTTCAGCTTTGCTTCTTTATGTGTGTATATACTTAATTAATCTACAAAAAATATTTAATTGTTTACAGTCGCAGACCACAGGTTAAGAACCGCTGGTCTAAGCCAAACTTGTCCCAAGCAAATACCATTTGTTCCTTTCCTCACAAGAAACAAAAACGGTGCAAATTGATTTGCAGTAGTTTTTTGTTGTTGTTTTTCTTTACATCATTGCAACATTTTGGGGTTCATTTACACTCTCCTGGTAGCCCTCCATCCTGCCCTAATGGCAGAGGCCTTTACCTGGGCCCCATCGGTAGAGGAGCACTTGTTATGTTGAGAGATACCTTCCATTTGCTGAGGACCTCTGCCGAAAGTGAATTCATGGTGTACTGGATCCACTTGATGAAAGCTGAGAAGGGTGCCATATTCTTTTGGCTCTTTTTGTATTCTTGTATCTTTTTCAGAGTCAAACCCCCTATGCAGATGTTCTTTTTCTAAAAAGAAAAACAATGGCCCTCATGATTAGAGAGTTATCTCCTTAACTCATGCAGCCCATTATTTGCTTTGTATTTCATCAGATGGGGCAGTAAAAAAATGTGCAGGGAGAACCAAACTGAATAGGGCATAAAAGGTGGAAGCCCTGTGTTGGACGGGCAGCATATTTAATTAGCCTACCGACGGTCAATCAACAGTTTCTTAACCTCCAAATGAGGCTGAAAAAGACAATTTTGGCTGGGTATGAGAGCAGCTGATTTACAGCAGTTTTTGCAAATCATCAACCTTAAATGGCCCTTTTTGTAGGTCTCGGCTCTAGACAGTGTGCATGCGCTGCCTCGAAGCGAGACATGCTGTGGCTACTTTTGGGCTTACAGCCCGCTCATCTGCTTCCTATTTGCGGACACCATTATCGCTCTGTTTTTTTGTTCTCCCCATTTGCCTAGGGCATGCATACGTCATGCCTCTTCCTGTATTTAGCCCTCCCCAAGAGCACCATCCAACTTGTTTAAACATACACAGAGGCTATTGTAGGGCAGTGTTTCAGGACTACTTTTTTACTTTAAGAGTGCGCTCCTTCTCTAGAAACAGATCTCGATGCAGAACAAATCTATAATCTGAACTAAAAATGGACAAGGCGCCTTCCTCCTCATCCCGATCCCATTAATTGGCATTATTTTAGCTGTGTATTGATTTAAAAATGCGCGGTTTATGAATGAACATCTCCTAATATGTTATTTTTTTAATGCTACAGTCTGTTGCCTCAGCAGCTAGAAGACATGCTTCTGTGCAGCACTTCCTTGGAATCCGGGAACCCCTGGAACTTTATCCATAGCGACATGGAAGGAGTCGACATGCACGCCCTGGCCAGCACTTCCATCGCATGTAACCTGAGCGGGAGGCTCTTCTTGGACAGTCTGTGCATGGTGAGTGCTGCAGGGCTGCCCTGTGCCTTTCTTTAAGGGGTGGAAAGGGAGGGGCAGCATGTTTAACTGCATATTAATGGAACTCGAATAAAACAATGGAAGAAATCTTTCCTATTTACATGCAATCGTTTAGTAATAATGGCATTGTTATGTCTCAGTGGGTTAGTTTGCCTCGTGCAGATAGTTGGGCATACCTAGAGGTCACAATTGTCCATCACCGAGGTACATGTATCCTGCCCATCACTGGTTCCAATCCCTGTTGAGACAGACCAGCAAGCTAATGCACATTCTGCTGCTATTTGCATGTAATTTCCAGGGCCGGACAGGCCATAGCGGGCACCGGGCGTTTCCCCAGTGGGCCGCCAGGGTGGGGGCCGGTTTTAGACCCCTGGTGGGCCGTTTTTGTTACTGGGGAAATTTTTTCAGAATAGCTGCAATATCTACCCCTAGCAACAAAAGCGTCACAAAGCTTTCCTTCCTCTATCACCGAGCTCTTTGCCAGGGTTGTTTTAGGTTCCCAGTCCTGTTAACTTCCGTGCAAATCACAGCAAAAGAGCATGGGTGGTGAATGTTTCATCATAGTGATTTGTGTAGAGGTTGCGAGTCATGGGTTCAGTTAGATTATATAGATCAGTGAGCTGATGTATTTTAACAAACAAAGCATATCCTCCTCTGCTCCCCTTTAAACGGCCTTTGGGCGCAGTTACTGGAGAGCCAGCTGTTTCCCTGCACCCTGGTCAAAGACCAGCAGTGGGAAGTGGACAGTGTTCCTGCTGCCCTGCTGACACCTCCCACCACACCTCGCCCACAGTAATGTCCACCAGGGAAGGGAGACAGTCGAGCACTGAACAACGGTGAAATGTGTTTGTGCTAGCTGCCCCCACAGCCCTCTAGTTATTTTCTTATTTTTATTTATTTATATCGTGCACCAGGCACAGAGGGTATTACCATACTAGAGCCAAGGATGAATAGGGGATTAACAAAGAAGGTAGCTCTTTGAGCCTTTCGCAAAGCCAAAAGAGGACGATTCTCGCAAAGTTGCCTGTTAAGCCCTGGGTTACATTTAGGGTTGTGTATCTCACAGAAAGGGTCAAAGGGAAGTATATGCTACTAAAAACTGTACTACACTACTTCCCAAATAACTAAGCTCACACAGTGTATATAGAGTAGCAAAACACAAAAAGAACAAAGGGAGAATAAAAGGTGGAAAGGTGGTGGGGCACTACAAGTGTTTGGACGAGAACCCTCACTCTCTCAAGGGTGACATGCTTCATCAAAGGGTCCCTCCACACACTGGGACCACAAGGTACCCAGTGTGGGCTACAACTTTCCAGCAGGAAAGGAGCGGGAGTGTTTTATGTGGCACGTCTATGTACTAATACCTCCAGGGTAGAATGAGGGGCAGAGTGCAAAGGAAAATGGTGTGTTAAAACTATCTCAATAGGAGCTAAAACAACTTTATTCCTATGCCCTAAGAGATAGAGGTTAAAAGCATACTGAAAAAGGGTTATGGATGTTCACCCTGTATAAGGTCAACATGTTTCTGCCGTGTATGACTAAGATGTTCCAGGCATTCTTCAGGACATAGATATTCAGTCACTCTGCTACAAAAACGTGTATAAGAAACGTGTATACAAAGCCACTCAAAATATGGTATTTGAAATATACTCAGGCCTGTACTCCTGACCAACTGTGCACAGTGGCACCAGATTCTCAAGTAGGTCAGTTGGCTCTGAAAGAAAATAATGGAGATAAGCACATTTCAAGTATATGCATTATAACAATCAACGTAAATCACCAGTGTATGCCACCAGCACAGCCAGGGTGTGTAAATATTCCTAAAAACCTTACCCTAAGAAAATGAATAAGGTCCAACTCTACCGTAAACAGAGTTCCTCCACACGTAGAGCTCTATATTAACCCCCTCGCTGCTAGGCCTCCCCCTCCCGCCCCCCCCTGTGCTAAGCCTTTTTTTGGCTATTTGGGGTAGTCCGTGCTTAGGCCCCTGTAACTTTTTGACCACATAAGGTATCCATGTCAAATTTGCGTCCTTTTCTTCCAACATCATGCGGATTCTAAAGGTACCCAGGGTTTGTGGATTCCCCTGGAGGGGACCCAGAAATTAGCCAAAATACAGCTAAATTTGTTTTTTTGTTTTTAAATTGGAAAAAAGTGCTGCAAATGAAAGCGTCTGGTTTTTCCCTGCAAATGGTATCAACAAAGGGTTTATGGGGATGAAATCATTATTTTCCCAGCTTTCAGGACTGAAAGACTTTTGTCAGAAAACCAACTTTTTTACACAGTTTTGGCATTTTACTGGGACATAGCCTATTTTTGCTCTTTTTTGTGGTTTCAACCTTCTTCCAGTTAATGGTAGAAATGGGTATAAAAGCAATAATGGATCCTGGAAAGCTATACATTTTAGAAAAGTAGGTAAAATTCTGAATTCAGCAAGGGGTCATTTGTTCTAGATCCTTCAAGGTTTCTCTATAGAAACTAACAGTTGAAAATAGGAAAAATTGAAAAGGAGTTGAAAAAAACAGCCATTTGTGCCAACGTTTACACCTGTAACTTCTTCTAATTATGACAGATGTTTGAAAGCAATAACCCGTTACATCCTCTAGACCTTTCTGGTTCTGGGGATATATAGTACTTGTAGGTTCACCAAGAACACGACGAACACAAAGCCAATAACTGAGCAGCGTCTTGCAATGGTTTTTTATAATGTACCGGGTATATAGCAATTCATTTGGGAAAATATATACAGTGAAAAATCGGGATGAAAGACACCTATGTATTTCTGAAATTGGAACAAAATATAGAGTTTAGAAACAGCATCTATTTGCACATTTCCGAAATTGGGAGTACCAATACTAGCATGAGAATTATAGGACATTTTTCAAAGTGACTTCTTTATTACACATTGTCTTTCATTTGGAAGGCAGAAATGCATCGAAAGTCAATAGGTAATAACAGTTGCTCTACAATTCTGTATTACCCTAAGTTTCCCGATAAAAATGGTACCTCACTTGTGTGGGTAGGCCTGGTGCCCGCCACAGGAAACAGCTCAAAACGCAACGTGGACACACTTCATTTTTACAATGAAAACTGACCCTATTTTTGCAAAGTGCCTAGCTGTAGATTTTGAACCCTAGCTCTGCCGGCACCTAAGGAAACCTAGCAAACCTATCCATTTTTGAAAACTAGATACACAGGGGAATACAGGATGGGGTGACTTGTCTGGCTCTCACCAGGTTCTGTTACTCAGAATCCCTTGCAAACCTCAAAGTTTGTCAAAAAAAACTAATTTTCCTCACATTTCTGTGGTGGAAAGTTCTGGAATCTGCGTGGATCCACAAAATTCCACCCACCCCACATTTCCCAAAGTCTTCCAAGAAAAATGGTACCTCACTTGTATGGGTAGGCCTAGTGCCCGCGACAGGAAACGGCTCAAAACGCAACGTGGACACACCACATTTTCACAGAGAAAACGAACCCTGTTTTTGCAAAGTGCCTAGCTGTAGATTTTGAACCCTAGCTCTGCCGGCACCTAGGGAAACCTAGCGAACCTATACATTTTTGAAAACTAGACACCCAGGGGAATCCAGGATGGGGTGACTTGTCTGGCTCTCACCAGGATCTGTTACCCAGAATCCCTTTCAAACCTCAAACTTTGTCAAAAAGAAAACACATTTTCCTCACATTTCTGTGGTGGAAAGTTCTGGAACCTGCGTATATCCACAAAATTCCACCCACCCCGCATTTCCCAAAGTCTCCTGAGAAAAATGGTACCTCACTTGTGTGGGTAGGCCTAGTGCCCGCGGCAGGAAACGGCCCAAAATGCAACGTGGACACAACACATTTTCACAGTGAGAACTGACCCTTTTTTTGAAAAGTGCCTAGCTGTAGATTTTGAACCCTAGCTCTGCCGGCACCTAGAGAAACCTAGCAAACTATACATTTTTGAAAAAAAGACACCCAGGGGAATCTAGGATGGGGTGACTTGTCTGGTTCTCACCAGGTTCTGTTATACAGAATCCCTTGCAAACCTCACATTTTGTATAAAAAAAACACATTTTCCTCACATTTCTGTGGTGGAAAGATATGGAATCTGCGTGGATCCACAAAATTCCACCCACCCTGCATTTCCCAAAGTCTTCCAAGAAAAATGGCACCTCACTTGTGTGGGTAGGCCTAGTGCCCGCGACAGGAAATGGCCCAAAACACAACGTGGACACACCACATTTTCACAGAGAAAACTGACCCTTTTTTTGCAAAGTGCCTAGCTGTAGATTTTGAACCTTAGCTCTGCCGGCAACTACGGAAACCTAGAAAACCTATACATTTTTGAAACTAGACACCCAGGGACATCCAGGATGGGGTGACTTGTCTGGCTCTCACCAGGTTCTGTTACACAGAATCCCTTGCAAACCTCAAACTTTGTCAAAAAAACACATTTTCCTCACATTTCTGTGATGGAAAGTTCTGGAATCTGCGTGGATCCACAGAATTCCACCCACCCCGCATTCCCAAAAGTCTTCTGAGAAAAATGGTAACTCACTTGTGTGGGTAGGCCTAGTGCCCGTGACAGGAAATGGCCCAAAACGCAACGTGGACACACCACATTTTCACAGTGAAAACTGACCCTTTTTTTGCAAAGTGCCTAGCTGTAGATTTTGAACCCTAGCTCTGCCGGCACCTAGGGAAACCTAGCAATCCTATACATTTTTGAAAACTAGACACCCAGGGCAATCTAGGATTAGGTGACTTGTCTGGCTCTAACCAGGTTCTGTTACCCAGAATCCCTTGCAAACCTCAAACTTTGTAAAAAAAAAACCATTGTCCTCACATTTCTGTGGTGGAAAGCTCTGGAATCTGCGTGAATCCACAAAATTTCACCCATCCTGGATTCCCCAAAGTCTTCAGAGAAAAATGGTACCTCACTTGTGTGGGTAGGCCTAGTGTCCCCGACAGTAAATGGCCCAAAACGCAACGTGGACACACCACATTTTCACAGTGAAAACTGACCCTTTTTTTGCAAAGTGCCTAGCAGTAGATTTTGAATCCTAGCTCTGCCGGCACCTAGGGAAACCTAGCAAACCTATATATTTTTTAAAGCTAGACACCCAGGGGAATCCATGATGGGGTCACTTGTCTGGCTCTCACCAGGTTCTGTTACCCAGAATCCCTTGCAAACCTCAAACTTTGTAAAAAAGAAACACATTTTTCTCACATTTCTGTCGTGGAAAGTTCTGGAATCCGCATTGGTCTACAAATTTCCTACCACCCAGCGTTCCCCCAGGTCTCCCGATAAAAATGGTACCTCACTTTTGTGGGTGGGTCAAGTACCCGCGACAGGTAAGGGCCCAAAACGTATTGAGGAGATATCAAAATTACCAATCACATAACAACCTGGTTTTGCAAGGGGGGTCACCTGGGTTTTTGACCCCAGGCTCGGCAGCCATCTTGGGAAACCTACCAAACCCACACATTTCTGAAAACTCGACCCCCGGGGGAGTCCAGGAAGGTATGGCTTGCGTGGGCCCCCCAACGTTGTCCTACCCAGAATCCCCTGCAAACCTCAAATTTAGCTGAAAAAAATCAAATTTTTCTCAAATTTCTGTGTGGGAAAGTTCTGGAATCTGCATGGATCCACAAATTTCCTACCACTCAGCATTCCCCCAGGTCTCCCGATAAAAATGGTACCTCACTCGCGTTAGGATGGGTCAAGTACCCGTGACAGGCAAGGGCCCAAAACGTATTGAGGAGACATCAAAATTACCTATCACAAAACAACCTGGTTTTGCAAAGGGGTCACCTGGGTTTTTGGCCCCGGGCTCGGCGGCCATATTGGGAAACTACCAAACCCACACATTTCTGAAAACTAGACACCCGGGGGAGTCCAGCGAGTTATGGCTTGCGTGGATCCCCCAACGTTTGCCTACCCAGAATCCCCTGCAAACCTCACATTTAGCTGAAAAAACTACATTTTCCACATATTTTTGTGTGGAATCACGGTGCTGGCACAAATGTCCTACTCCACAGCGTTCCCCTCTGTCTCCCGAGTAAAATGATATCTCACTTGTGTGGGTGTCCAATGCAGAATTGGCTAAAAACTAATTTTCTTTTTAAATTATGCGCTTAGAATTCTCAGTGCTATACCCTTAATCCCTATGTTTTTGGCTCTTCCCAGTTACAGGACCTTGCCCCACCCACACAAGTGAGGTATCATTTTACTCGGGAGACTGAGGGGAACGCTGTGGGGTAGAACATTTGTGCCGGCACGGTGATTCCCCGCAAAAATATCTGGAAAATGTGTTTTTTTCAGCTAAATTTGAGGTTTGCATGGGATTCTGGGTAGGAAAAGGTTGGGGGATCCACGCAAGCCATACCTCGTTGGACTCTCCAGGATGTCTACTTTTCAGAAATGTGTGGGTTTGGTAGGTTTCCCAAGATGGCCACCGAGCCCGGGGCCAAAAACCCAGGTTACCCCCCTTGCAAAACCAGGTTGCTTTGTGATAGGTCATTTTGATGTCTTCTCAATACTTTTTGGGCCATTGCCTGTCACGGGTATTTGACCCACCCAGGCGAGTGAGGTACCATTTTTATCGGGAGACCTGGGGGAACGCTGGGTGGTAGGAAATTTGTGGATCCATGCAGATTCCAGAACTTTCCCACACAGAAATTTGAGAAAAATTTGATTTTTTCAGCTAAATTTGAGGTTTGCAGGGGATTCTGGGAAGGAAAACGTTGGGGGATCCACGCAAGCCATACCTCCCTGGACTCCCCCGGGTCTTTAGTTTTCAGACATGTGTGGGTTTGGTAGGTTTCTCTAGATGGCTGCCGATCCCGGGACCAAAAATGCAGATGCCCCCTATGTATCTGAAAATGACCTGGTTTTGCAAGGGGGGGTCACATGAGTTTTTTTTCCCGGGCTTGGCGGCCATCTGGGGAAACCTACCAAACCCACACATTTCTGAAAATTAGAGACCCGGGGGAGTCCAGGAAGGTATGGCTTGCATGGATCCCCCAACGTCTCCCTACCCAGAATCCCCTGCAAACCTCAAATTTAGCTGAAAAAATCACATTTTTCTCAAATTTCTGTGTGGGAAAGTTCTGGAATCTGCATGGATCCACAAATTTCCTACCACCCAGCATTCCCCCAGGTCTCCCGATAAAAATGGTACCTCACTCGCGTTAGGATGGGTCAAGTACCCATGACAGGCAAGGGCCCAAAACGTATTGAGGAGACATCAAAATTACCTATCACAAAACAACCTGGTTTTGCAAAGGGGTCACCTGGGTTTTTGGCCCCGGGCTCGGTGGCCATATTGGGAAACTACCAAACCCACACATTTCTGAAAACTAGACACCCGGGGGAGTTCAGCGAGTTATGGCTTGCGTGGATCCGCCAACGGTTGCCTACCCAGAATCCCCTGGAAACCTCAAATTTAGCTGAAAAAAACACATTTTCTACATATTTTTGTGTAGAATCACGGTGCTGGCACAAGTGTCCTACCCCACAGCGTTCCCCTCAGTCTCCCGAGTAAAATGATATCTCACTTGTGTGGGTGTCCAATGTAGAACTGGCTAAAAACATATATTTTTTTAAAATGTTGCGCTTAGAATTCTCAGTGCTATACCCTTAATCCCTATGTTTTTGGCTCTTCCCAGTTACAGGACCTTGCCCCACCCACACAAGTGAGGTATCATTTTCTCGGGAGACTGAGGGAAACGCTGTGGGGTAGAACATTTGTGCCGGCACGGTGATTCCCCGCAAAAATATGTGGAAAATGTGTTTTTTTCAGCTAAATTTGAGGTTTGCATGGGATTCTGGGTAGGAAAAAGTTGGGGGATCCACGCAAGCCATACCTCGCTGGACTCTCCAGGATGTCTACTTTTCAGAAATGTGTGGGTTTGGTAGGTTTCCCAAGATGGCCGCCGAGCCCGGGGCCAAAAACCCAGGTGACCCCCCTTACAAAACCAGGTTGTTTTGTGATAAGTCATTTTGATGCCTTCTCAATACGTTTTGGGCCCTTGCCTGTCACGGGTACTTGACCCACCCATGCGAGTGAGGTACCATTTTTATCGGGAGACCTGGGGGAACGCTGGGTGGTAGGAAATTTGTGGATCCATGCAGATTCCAGAACTTTCCCACACAGAAATTTGAGAAAAATTAGATTTTTTCAGCTAAATTTGTGGTTTGCAGGGATTCTGGGTAGGAAAACTTTAGGAGGCCCACATTAGCCATACCTCGCTGGACTCCCCCGGGTGTCTAGTTTTCAGAAATGTGTGGGTTTGGTAGGTTTCCCAACATGGCCGCCGAGCCCGGGGCCAAAAACCCAGGTGACCCCCCTTGCAAAACCAGGTTGTTTTGTGATAGGTAATTTTGTTGTCTCCTCAATACGTTTTGGGCCCTTGCCTGTCGAGGGTACTTGACTCACCCACGCGAGTGAGGTACTATTTTTATCGGGAGACCTGTGTGAACGCTGGGTGGTAGGAAATTTGTGTCAGCCTAGTGATCCCACAACTTTCCCACACAGAAATGTGAGAAAAATGTGATTTTTTCAGCTAAATTTGAGGTTTGCAGGGGATTTTGGGTAGGGAAACATTGGGGGATCCACGCAAGCCATACCTCCCTGGACTCCCCCGGGTCTCTACTTTTCAGAAATGTGTGAGTTTGGGAGGTTTCTCTAGATGGCTGCCGATCCCGGGACCAAAAATGCAGATGCCCCCTATGTATGTGAAAATGACCTGGTTTTGCAAGGGGGGGTCACATGAGTTTTTTTCCCGGGCTTGGCGGCCATCTGGGGAAACCTACCAAACCCACAGATTTCTGAAAATTAGAGACCCGGGGGAGTCCAGGAAGGTATGGCTTGCGTGGATCCCCCAACGTCTCCCTACCCAGAATCCCCTGCAAACTTCAAATTGTGATGAAAAAATCTAATTTTTCTCAAATTTCTGTGTGGGAAAGTTGTAGTATCACCGGGCTAAAACAAATTTCCTACCACCCAGCGTTCCCCCAGGTCTCCCAATAAAAATGGTACCTCACTCGTGTGGGTGGGTCAAGTACCCGCGACAGGCAAGGGCCCAAAACATATTGTGGAGACTTCAAAATTACCTATCATAAAATGACCTGGTTTTGCGGGGGGGGGCACCTGGGTTTTTGGCCCCGGGCTCGCGGCCATCTAGGGAAAAATACCAAATCAACACATTTCTGAAAACTAGACACCATGGGGAGTCCAGTGAGGTAGTGCTTGCGTGGATCCCCCAACCTTTCCCTAACCAGAATCCCCTGCAAAGCTCAAATTTAGCTGAAAAAAATCACTTTTTCCATACATTTTTGTGTGGGATCACCGTGCCGGCACAAATGTCCTACCACCCAGCATTCCCCTTGTTCTCCCGAGTAAAATGATACCTCACTTGTGTGGGTGGGCTAAAGGCATGTGACTGGGAAGAGCCAAAAACATAGGGATTAAAAGTATAGCACTGAGAATTCTAAGCGCTACATTTAAAAAAAAATACGTTTTTAGCGGATTCTACATTAGACAGCCACACAAGTGAGGTATAATTTTACTCGGTAGACCAAGGGGAACGCTACTTGGTAGGACATTTGTGCTGGCACAGTGATCCCACACAAAAATGTGTGAAAAAGTGATTTTTTCAGCTACATTTGAGGTTTGCAGGGGATTCTGGGTAGGAAAACGTTGGGGGATCCATGCAAGCCATACCTCACTGGACTCCCCAGGGTGTCTAGTTTTCAGAAATGTGTGGGTTTGGTAGGTTTACCTAGATGGCCGCGAGCCCGGGGCCATAAAACAAGGTGCCCCCTTGCAAAACCAGGTAGTTTTATGATTGGTAATTTTGAAGTCACCACAGTACAATTTGGGCCATTTCCTGTTGCAGCCACTATTCCTACCCACACAAGTGAAGTACCATTTTTATCGGGAGACCTGGGGGAACGCTGGGTGGTAGGAAATTTGTGTCAGCCCGTTGATCCCACAACTTTCTCACACAGAAAAGTGAGGAAAATGTGATTTTTTTCAGCAATATTTGAGGTTTGCAGGGGATTCTGGGTAGGGAAACGTTGGGGGATCCACGCAAGCCATACCTCCCTGGACTCCCCTGAGTCTCTAGTTTTCAGAAATGTGTGGGTTTGGTAGGTTTCCCTAGATGGCCGCCAAGCCCGGGACCAAAAACTCATGTGACCCCCTTGCAAAAGCAAATCGGTTTGTGATAGGTAATTTTGATGTCTCCTCAATACGTTTTGGGCCCTTGCCTGTCGCAGGTACTTCACCCACCCACACGAGTGAGGTACCATTTTGATCGGAAGACCTGGGGGAACGCTGGGTGGCAGGTAATTTGTGTCAGCCCAGTGATCTTACAACTTTCCCACACAGAAATTTGAGAAAAATTTGATTTTTTCTGCAAAATCTGAGGTTTGCAGGGGATTCTGAGTAGGGAAACGTTGGGGGATCCACGCAAGCCATACTTCCCTGGACTCCCCCAGGTATCTAGTTTTCAGAAATGTGGGGGTTTGGTAGGTTTCCCTAGATGGCTGGCGATCACTAAAGTGATAGGTATTTTTGATGTCTCCACAATATGTTTTGGGCCCTTGCCTGTCGCGGGTACTTGACCCACCCTCACGAGTGAGGTATCATTTTTATCGGAAGACAAATGCGGGGTGGGAGGAATTTTGTGGATCCACGCAGATTCCAAATCTTTCCATCATAGAAATGTGAGAAAAATGTGTTTTTTTACAAAGTTTGAGGTTTGCAAGGGATTCTGGGTAGGAGAACCTTGTGAGAGCCACACAAGTCACCCCATCCTAAATTTCCCTGGGTGTCTAGTTTTCAAAAATGTATAGGTTTGCTAGGTTTCCCTAGGTGCCGGCAGAGCTAGGGTTCAAAATCTACAGCTAGGCACTTTGCAAAAAAGGGTCAGATTTCACTGTGAAAATGTGGTGTGTCCACGTTGCATTTTGCGCCGTTTCCTGACGGGGGCACTAGACCTAACCACACAAGTGAGCTACCATTTTTCTCTGTAGACTTTGGGGAATGCAGGGTGGGAGGAATTGTGTGGATCCACATAAATTATAGAACTTTCCATCACAGAAATGTGAGGAAAATTTGTTTTTTTGACAAAGTTTGAGGTTTGCAAGGAATTCTGGGTAAGAGAACCTGGTGAGAGCCACACCAGTCACCCTATCCTGGATTCCCCTGGGTGCCTAGTTTTCAAAAATGTATAGGTTTGCTAGGTTTCCTTAGGTGCCGGCAGAGCTAGTGTTAAAAAACTACAGGTAGGCACTTTGCCAAGAAAGGGTCAGTTTTCACTGTAAAAATGTGGTGTGCCCACGTTGCGTTTTGGGTCATTTCCTGTCGTGGATAGTAGGCCTACCCACACAAGTGAGGTATCATTTTTATTGAAAGACTTTGGGGAATGCGGCGTGGGTGGAATTTTGTGGATCCACGCAGATGCCAGAACTTTCCATCACAGAAATATGAGGAAAATGTGTTTTTTTGACAAAGTTTGAGGTTTGCAAGGGATCCTGGGTAACAGAACCTGGTGAGAGCCAGACAAGTCACCCCATCCTGGATTCCCCAGGGTGTCTAGTTTAAAAAATGTATAGGTTTTCTAGGTTTCCCTAGTTGCCGGCAGAGCTATGGTTCAAAATCTACAGCTAGGCATTTTGCAAAAAAAAGGGTCAGTTTTCACTGCAAGGGATTCTGGGTAACAGAACCTGGTGAGAGCCAGACAAGTCACCCCATCCTGGATTCCCCTGGGTGTCTACTTGTCAAAAATGTATAGGTTTGCTAGGTTTCCCTAGGTGCCGGCAGAGCTATGGCTCAAAATCTACAGCTAGGCATTTTGCAAAAAAAGGGTAAGTTTTCACTGTAAAAATGTGGTGTGTCCACGTTGCGGTTTGGGCCGTTTCCTGTTGCGGGCACTATGCCTACCCACACAAGTGAGGTATCATTTTTATCGGAAGACTTTGGGGAATGCGGAGTGGGTGGAAGTTTGTGGATCTGCACAGATTCCAGAACTTTCCATCACAGAAATGTGAGGAAAATGTGTTTTTTTTACTACAAAGTTTGAGGTTTGCAAGGGATTCTGGGTAGCAGAACCGAGTGAGAGCCACACAAGTCACCACATCCTGGATTCCCCTGGGTGTCTAGTTTTCAAAAATGTATAGGTTTGCTAGGTCTCCTTGGGTGCCAGCTGAGCTAGGACCCAAAATCCACATGTAGGCACATTCCGAAAAAAAGTATGTCCCTAGTGGGCTTTCTGCCGCCCTGGGAGGGGGGAAATTGGGGGCTGTTGCCCCGATATGCCCCCAAGGGGGGCAGAAAGACTGTGGCTCTTTTTTTTGGCTGGTTGGGGACATTGGGAAGCCCATTCTGGGCAGCCCCCACCCCTATGTATAAAAAAGCCAGCATAATCGCTGGCACCTCGTGTGCTCTCTGCCCCCCCGGGGGTCAAATCAGGGGCTACTGCCCCCATCTGCCTCCTGGGGGGGCAGAAAGACTGTGGCATCTTTTTTGGGGGGTGGGGGCATTGGCATACCCATTCTGGGCAGCCCCCACCCCTGAATTTTGATTCAGAAAGACTGTGGTAATTGTTTGGGGGTGGAGGCATTGGCATGCCCATTATGGGCAGCCCCCACCCCTACGTATAAAAAAAACCCATATCCCTGGTGCCTAGTGGGCTTTCTGCCCCCCAGGGGGGCAGATCAGGGGCTACTGCCCCCATCTGCCTCCTGTGGGGGGGCATAAAGACTGTGGCATTTTTTGGGGGGGCATTGGCATGCCCATTCTGGG
Organism: Calotriton arnoldi; assembly: GCA_963921515.1. Classification (NCBI taxonomy): domain Eukaryota; kingdom Metazoa; phylum Chordata; class Amphibia; order Caudata; family Salamandridae; genus Calotriton; species Calotriton arnoldi. The sequence continues at coordinate 1,330,561 of CAWUFW010003059.1, forward strand.
CAGCCCCCGACCCGAACTTTGGAAAAATAAATCCCTGGTGCCTAGTGTGCTTTCTGCCCCCCCGGGGGGGCAGATAAGGGTCCATTGCCCCATCTGCCTCCCAGGGGGGGCAGAAAGACTGTAGCATTTTTTTTGGGGTGGGGGCATTGGCATGCCAATTCTGGGCTGCCCCCACCCCTACGCAGTAGCGGCCCGTGCAGGGTGTGCTTGCCGGGCGGTGACGCGGGGTGGGGGAGGGGCAGGGTGGGGGGTAGTAAACACCGGAATGCGGATGAATGCAGGTAAGTAGACAATTAAATTACTAAAACGAATTTCGTTGCGCGCGCTGCATCGCGCGGGCCGCTACTGCCCCTAGGTGTATATAAAAAAAAATCCCTGGTGCCTTGTGGACTTTCTGCCTCCCCCAGGGGGCAGATCGGGGGCTATTGCCCCCATCTGCCTCCTGGGAGGGGCAAGAAGTCTTATGCCTTCTTTGGGGGGGTAGGGTGGGGGCTTTGGCATGCCAATTCTGGGCATCCCCCACCCCTGGCCTATAAAAAAAATCCCTGGTGTCTAGGGTGCTTTCTGCCCCCACCGGGGGGCAGATTGGAGGCTACTGCCCCCATCTGCCCCCCAGGGGGGGCAGAAAGGCTTGTTGGCAAAATTTAATGGGGGGGAGCAAAGGCCCTTGCCCAAGGGGCCGCCCCCCCTTCCTGGTGGCTAGTGGGTGGATCCCTGCTTGGGGATCGCCCTCCTGGGGCTATCCCCGAACAGGGATCCACTAGGGAAGGGTACCATTGGAAACAGGAGATTCTCCCCTTTCCAACGATACCTCTCCCAAGTGTTTCGGTGCTCGGGGGGCTGAGATTAGGCCTGGGCGGTGAACTTCGCTCCGTTCGCAGAGTTTGCAGAGTTTTCTGCACTCCGCACTCTGCGGAGCTCGCGGAGTGCAGAAAACTCTGCTTCGCGATGTGCAGCAGAGATTTTTCCCCGCTCGCGATTGGGAACGGTAAGTTTGTGAGCGCGAGCTGCCGCTCAGGTAGAATTTCTACCCGTGCAGCAGGAATACCAGCACAAACTGCAGTTCGCACTGCACTCTGCCACTCGCGGAACTTCGCAGAGTTTTTTTGTAACTTCGCGGAGTTCACGTAGCAAAACTCCGCGAACTACGCCCAGGCCTAGCTGAGATAGCCCCACGAGCACTGAAACATTGAAACAGAAAATAAGTTTCAGTTTTGTTTTCAATTTAATGACGAAAGCGTGCCATGCGCGCAATCGTCATTACATTGAAAATCAGCAAAGGGCCTCATGAGGTTGGGGAAGCTCTTCTCCACCTCTCGAGGCCCCAAAAAAAAATGGAAATCCCTCTGCTGTTTGCAGCAGAGGAATTTAGTGCCCCTGTCCTCATGACAGAATGGTTCCGTCAAGAGCACAGGAGGGTGCTCATGACGGAACCATTCCGTCATGAGCACCGAAGGGGTTAATATATATAGACATATATCAACAAACAAGTAGCAAATGAAACACACACATCTCAGGGAACTCAATATACAGATTTACATGCTATCTACACTGCTCCTATCATGTGGGTGCAAAAAGTAGTCAGTGCACTGTTGTAGAAAGCCATGACCTCAAGGTCTCTACTATTCGTGACGGGGTCACTATATATCATAGGACAAAAAGGCCAATGAGTCCTTTATCAGGTGGTTTAACAAAAACAAATTAATACAAAATGAAAAGAAAATAGATGAAGAAATCGAGTTAGCTGAGTTGAGTACCCATGTGCACCCAACCAGAACACCAACCCGAAGACTGCACTTGCAGTTACATATTGGCAGTATAGACTTTGTGATATATGAGGTAAGTGCTAACAGGGCATCTGTGGACCAAAACAGGAGCCAAAACTAAATCAAATCAAAAATGAGCACGCATGCTGGCCAGGAACACAAGGGATGAGTGTCTAATGGGTACAGCGTGCGGCCGCGATAATCAACGAAAAGGACTCAGCTCGTAACACAACCCTCACTTTAGGTTTAGGCTACCTCACCGTAGGAAGACTCTGGTGGGAGTGTTTGGCCGAGGCTTGGGCGCTTACTAAAAACGTCAGAGTTGCGTATGCGTGACTTCGCAAAGCCTCTGGGAGTTGTAGTGTGTAAGATCGTTTATTATGAAATGTCAGAGTCAGGTGCACGTAACTTCACAACCATTGTGAGGGACAAGTAGTTCTAGAGAGAATCTATTACGCGTCACCATACTAAACTGTCCGGAGTAAAACTGGCAGTTTTGATCGTAAAGGAAACTAAAAAAATGAAAATGGGAAGAACCGTAACTGACTAATTAAGCTTGACCGGATGTCAAAAGCAACGGTGCAGCATGTACACATAGGTCCAGATAGTTGAAACAAAGAACAAATGATGGCAGGGCTCCCTAAAGCAACCCATGGTCATTATGAGTATGGACCATGACAGTAAAGGACCGAGTATTGATCGGTACCTATGTTCAAATTATGGTAAGATTCCGCTCAGTACTACATGATATCTACATGTGTATGGTGTATCAACAGACACTTGATAGAATGCAAAAGCATGGTGTAGTAGATATGTAGAGTATGATACGGTCTGGTATAGCTGGATTTAATGATCAGAGTATGTAGTGTGCTGATATTATAGTGCACACCATGGGATGTCGTTGTTCAATCATTTAGGGTTACCATCTCGCTGTTATTTTACTGGCCTGGCCTCTATTATTAAGTTCAGCCTCCAGTCTTGCTATAAAACTCTGACAATTTTTCATGATTTCTTTTTCCCCTACTAGCTCTTAGCTGTTTCAGAATAGAAATACATGAACAAATAACTGCATATTTAATTTTCTAAGAAAGGTGGTGGCAACCCTAGTTACATTCATTGTAACAGATATTACTTCTCAGCATAATCTCACTAAGTGCTTTGGGCCTCTCCAGGGGTAGGAAAGCGCTATAGAAATACCGATACAATCACTAAAACGCCGATAGAAATACCATTTCTCTCTCAGTGACCGGTGATGAGATGGTCAATCCATGGGGAGAGGTAAAGATATTCAGTAGACGAGGGTCGAATCTATCAACTGTTCAGCGGGCGTAGTGGCACCACGGTGCAGAGACCTGATGTCCCCAGCACTCAATTTTTATCTGTAATTTAATACCTGAAGTGCATGAAAGAGGGGGCATTTTCCTTGCTTGGATTAGGGCCTGTGCAACCATTGGGCCACCCCTTCAATTGCACACTCTTTCAGCCTCTCCCAAAATCATGGGGTGGGCCGGTTCAGGTAAGGGTGGTGGGGCGGGCGGGGGTAAGTCGACAGATGACGGAATGGGGAAATAAAATTAAAAATCAATAAAACCACTTACCTTTGTCGTGTAGTTCCTATAAATCTATATAGGATCTGTGCGTTTAGACAACATAAACTGTGCGACTGGTGTCCAGACTGATCCCAGACACCCCCACCAGAAAAGTTCGCCTGTATATAAGCTAGCTCACAGTGCCACTATTAATAATAATACTGAAATTTATATAGCGCGAACAGCTACCTCAAACAGAGGTGTCCCGGCGCTAAGCAGCAAGCAGCAAGCAACGCGTGCACAAAGTTTAGGCTCAGAAGTCAGGCCTAATTAATTGCTGAAAAGCCATGTCTTCAGCGCTTTTCTAAAACTAGTCTCAGTGTCAGCTTGGCGGAGAAACCCTGGTAGGGCATTCCACAATTTAGCCGTTCTAACTGAGAGCGCCCTACCGCCCAGACGAGCTTTCACAAAGCGAGGAGCGATGAGCAAGTTCTGAGAATTTGACCGCAGGGAGCGATCTTGCTTATACCGGCCAAGTCTTTGTCTAAGATAGCTAGGACATCTTCCCTGAAGAGCCCGATAGGCCAGCGTCAAGGCCTTAAATTCAATTCTTTTAGCTACCGGAAGCCAGTGTAGTTCCTGTAAATGCGGAGAGACATGATGTCGAAATGGAATGTGTCTAATTAGTCTCGCAGCCGCATTCTGCACCATCTGCAAACGTCTAATCGAATATTTAGGCAGACCGAGATATAGGCCGTTTGCGTAATCCAGCCTGGATGTCACTGTGGCATGGACTACGGCCTTACGGCAATCTTCTGGCATAAAATGTAGAAATTTACGAAGATTTCTCATTTTACTAAAACATGAAGCGGTGACCTGTTGGATTTGGGCCAAGAAAGAGAGATCCGCCTCCCATCTCACCCCTAGATTTTTAATACTTGTACTAGGCGAAGGCGGAGGGCCCATTTCTACTGGCCACCACAGATCTGAAGCAGGCACAGGGCCGTTGCCAAAAAACAGCACCTCTGTTTTTCCCACGTTGAGTTTTAGTTTGTTAGTATTCATCCAAATGGCAATGTCTCTCAAGCAGCCTTTAAAATTCATAAAAGCCTCTGTCGTTTGCTCCTGAAAAGGGAAAACCAGCTGGGTGTCGTCAGCATAGGAGATTGCCTTCACCCCCCAGTTGGCAATCAGAGAGAAAAGAGGGGCTAGGTACAAATTAAAAAGTAAAGGACTCAATGCGGAGCCTTGAGGGACGCCACACCATAGGGCTTTAGGTTTTGATTCAAATGGTTGTAAAGCGACTCTTTGAGTACGGCCGCTTAAGTATGATTTCAACCAGGACAAGACCTTCCCCCCAAAACCTATGTCTTGCAGTCTCTGCACCAACAAGGTGTGGTCGACGGTGTCGAAAGCTGCAGACAGATCCAGGAGCACCAGTACCACTGAAGCCCCTGAATCTAACGACCATCTCACCGACTCAGCCACCTCCAGGAGAGCAGTCTCCGTGCTGTAGCCTGCCCGAAAACCAGATTGTGTATCATGCAGGGCGGCATTACTCTCGACAAAGTAGGTCAGTTGCCGCTGGACCAACTTCTCTAGCATTTTACCTGGAGCAGGTAGTAAGGAGATTGGCCTAAGATTGTTACCGAGGAGCAAATAGTTTCTGGCATCTATCGAACATGACAACCCTGGCCCCTCAGGAATCGTGGAAACAGTACAATACTTTTCGCACAGTCACTCATGCTCACTTTGTCTCAGAGAAATACAGAATAAACTATGGGGACGTTTTCAATAAGCATTTATTGAACCAGCGCCATTCTAGTGTAAAATACATGTGCTGCAACAGCCAAAAGACAGAAACAGATATATACTGTTATGAGCACCAACAGAGTAAATAGGTGGTAGAATTCTACCATAGTGCTAAAACAATGAATGTATGCAGGCATATAAATACATGACAGTAATAGTGTGTACTCCTACGATGCTAACCCTAACTAGATGTACCTAAATGTACCTAGCATGTGTGTAGGTGAATAGCCAAGAATCCCCCTAGGATAAAGCCAACCCCATTACCTAAAGTGAGAAAATGAAGGACCCCGTCTTGGTCTCGAGTTGGACACCCCACGAGGGATGTCAGACCATTGCGTGCTGGAGTATCTGCTTTCAGGGATCTCAGCGTCTCGTGTCAGCATGTCAGCATGGAAGTCTTTCTCCTCTGCCTGCCCCAGCAAAGATATGGTGCTTATATACCCAAAAGGTACCCTGTGTCATGTCAGTTGAGGATGACGATAGGGATGAATCTTATACACAGTTATTATGCTGAAGATGGTAATCCTGCTGTGATTCTGAGAATCCTCATGCATAATAAATGAGACTAGTTTTCGGAGAAAATCACACATTTATGCAGCACCTAACTAGGTAAAAGGTCAGCACCAAAACCGTTATGTAGTACAATAGCAGGGTAAATGTAGGTGAAAGATTAGAGACTACCCCGACCTATATTGGGGTACATTGCGTTTCATAACACCTTGCCCTCGCCTCATCGCCGGCGATGCGGCAAGCACAAGGTAAGTGGTTTATTTATTTTTTTATTTTATTTTCCCCATTCCGTCGTCTGTTGACTTCCCCCCTGCCCTGCCCCACCGCTCTTACCTGAACCAGCCACGCCTGCCCAAAATTAGGGGTGTAAGTAACACAGGTCAAAGCGGCCCCTGTGGGACAGCCCCTCCCCAACCAAGCTTATACATATCTGTGAGATATGGATGATTGGGGGGGCCTCATTACATTTTGCAGGGTGTTGGGGGGCATCATTTTGCGTTATGCCACTGCCAAAAATGTCTAATCGAAATGCCCCGCCTCAGTAAAGATTGGTCAGTTATGAAATTGTTTTTGCTGAAGTCAGGTACAGAGTATGGGTTTGTAGACACCTGCTAATGAACCAGGATGCTGCTCCCTGCCAGAACAACCATTCGCCGTAACCAGTAACATACCAATGAAAACAAATGGGTTTGATGCCACCAGAGCAGTTCAAACCAACTTAGGACAATAGAGCGATAGAAAGCAATTCACACCACAGGGAACCTGACAGCAAACATTTAACAATACTAGACAATAGACACATGGGACAGCTGGGATCAAATGGAATTTCCACATGGGAAACTCCCAAATGAAGTACCTGGGTCACCAGGAGAATGACTGCTAAGGAACGTCAGGCCATCAGTTCAAGGAATTCTTAACACAGAAGTTAGCCTTGTTTATGGATGTCACCAGAAAATACAAAACTGCACAAACTCAACTCCACATATGTTCACTCCATTCCATGCCACATAATTCCACTTCACATAATACCACTTCACACAACATAATTCCACTCCCCTCCAAACCACATACTTACACTCCATGCAACACAATTCAATTTCAGATCATTTCACTACACATAATTCAACTCAGCTCAAAAACACATAATTACACTGCACAAAATTCAACTCCACACCATGCCACATAATCCCAGTCCATACAATGCCACATAATTGCACACTATACCACACAATTCAACACCACACAATGACACACCACGCAACATAATTAGACTCCACATATATCCACTCAGCTCCAAAACACATAATTAAATGACAAAAAAATTAAATTTGCACCATGCCACATAATTCAGCTCCACATAATTCCACTCCACTCCATACCACATAATTCCACTCAACAACACACAGTTCCACAAACAATTCAACTACAACCCACATAATTTCACACCACATAATTTCAATCCACACAATATAATTCAACATCATGCCACATAATTCAACTCCACTACATGCCTCTCCACACCACAAAATGCCACTTCACGTACTTCCACACCATCCAACATAATTATACTACCAAATATATCTGCTCTGAACCGTGCCACATATTTGCACTACACATATTTCAGGTCCACACCACATACATCCACTCCACTCCATAACACATGGCTAAAAGACATTGACAACGCCAATAGCTCTCAGGTTGCTGAGACCTATTGGCTTTGCCAATGCTTGCTTTGCCATGCCTCTAAAGGTTAGAGCAGAGACCTCTCTGAAAAGTAATGTAGCTTGTGTGTAATGGGCCCTAATTCATGCAAGACAAAAGGGGTATTCTGGCCACTGTTTGGGTATTAAGAGATCGTCATAATTTGAGCAAAATGGGTCCTGCTTCGGAGGTGGACAGAATGAGAGGGATGTGAAGATATTTTACAACAGTGCAATGCCCACAAAAGTCTGGTTCGGCTGTTGAATTAATGGACCAATACTTCTACTTCGGGATATGTATGATTATGGTGTTTGGGCTAGAGTAGAGTCAGTGATAATTGACCTATAAGACAAGCAGGAATTATCCTGAATGCCACATTTCCTTTGAAAGCCAGAGTCTGTCACATTTTATGACTGACTAACCTAATAGATTTTCAGGGACAGCAACCTGTCAGGAAATATCCCTGTTTTTTCTAGTTGCAGATTTTGTTTTATATTCACACAGTTAGCAGTAAATGTTCATAAAATTACACCTACGGGAGTCTAAGGGTGTGTGAAATTGCATAAAGTTGGAAAATGTCAAGAAAATTGTGTGAATTACGCAAAATTATGCTTTTAGAACAAATTGTGGTTTGCCAGGGCCTCGCATGACTTTTTCAAGCAAAGGCATGCAAGATACAAATTCAGGTTCAAGGCAAAAACGTCTATATGTGCGACATTTTCTGTGCAAACTAGTCTTCCTTGTGTGAAAATTATGCAATATTGCTTAATGTAAATGTAGCTGTCTTACTTAGTCATATGTATTGGGGTATGCATGTGTTTGGTTAGGTAAAATGTTGCCTTCAATATTCAGTGTTGGAATGTATTTAGTTGTAGCGGTCGAGAGGTTCTATATGCCAGTCATTCTGGCCTGGTGCTGAAGGTGGTCTGTTATGGAACTCCTTTTAACTATTTTTATTATTCAACTTTGTGTTGGTTCATTACACCAACACAATTCTACAGTTGGCGTCCACTTGGTTGTTCATGGATGCACTATCTGGAGTTCATTCTTCATTCTGTTTGTGAACATGACTCCTGTGGTTCTGTCTGGGACAAGCCTGTCACTTAGGTCATCCATCCACGGTTTGGTGATGCCGTCATTGCCCATCCTATTGTGGACTGTTTCTCCGCTTCGAAATGTGGGACAATACTTCCTGTGCCCCAGCCCATAATGCCTGATGGAGCACATTCTACTTTCCATCGCCTGCTCAGTATATGTGGAGTGACGGTGATGTGCTTTTGCACACTGTTAGACCAGGCATCCTTGACGTGGTTTCCCATTAGCATTTTGTCTTCAGATCGCCTGTTTTTGCTGACTTCATTTTTGTTGGCCTTTGGACTCTGCACACTTTACCACTGCTAACCAGTGCTAAAGTGCTTGTGCTCTCGCCTTAAAACTTGTTAGACTGGCTTACACTCAATTGGCATATTTAATTCACTTGTAAGACCCTAGTAAAACAGCACTACCTGCTTAAATGCTACTAGCAGGCTTGCAGTATTGATTGTGCCGCCTGCTTAAGTGGCACTGTAAAAATTACTCAGGCCTGCCATTGCATAGCCTATGTGTGCAGTTTTAGACATCCACTTCAACCTGGCAAAAATAAAGCTTTTGCCAGGCCCAAACCCTCCTTTTTAATACATAGAAGTCACTCCTAGGGTAGGCTCTGCACTGTCCAGAGGGCAGGGTGCAGTTTATTTAAAAAGTAGGGCATATACTTTTTAGTTCTACATGCCCTGGTAGTGAAAAACACCGAAATAAGTTTTTTACTACTTCAAGGCCCACCTCTCGCATAAGATAACATTGGAGTTACCGTATTACATTTTATAAGTGTAATTTCCAAATGGGAAGAGGCAACCCCTTTATGTCCGGTGTCTCTGGAATTGTAATTTCAAATCCTAACTTATGTTAAAGCAAGATTTTAAGTTACAATTTTTAAAACACCACTTTTAGAAAGCTGTTGTTTCCTTGCCTTAGCTATTCGGTGCCTGAAGCCTGTCTCTGGGTCACATGACTGGGTGTGGGTGACAGTTGGCCTTTGTGTATTCATCCTAGACAGCCACACACAATGGGGATCTTAGGTGTGGCTGGATGGACCATCACTGGCAGGATGGGAGTAGGGAGCTGGGCCCAAGCCCACTTAGACATTGCCTCAAATTAAGTCTGACTGCTCTGTGCCACACTACCAGAGAGTTGAACACAGGTTAATTTAGGGTTGGCTTGTGCCTCACCCTAACAAGGATTGTGAATGCTGCATGACCAGGGCTCACACCCCAGTCACCCAACAACCCAATTTTTCACAACTTCCAAGAGCTAGACACCTCCAGGTTCTTCAGAAGGTATAATGCATGTAGCCAACACTATTTTGCTGTACATGCCTGTAGCCATTTTAGATAAGGAAAGTATATCACATTTGTAAGAAATTGGGTTGTTGGTTGTGGGGGTGGAAGCCCTACCCAGGCAACAACCACAATCTTTGTCAGGGTGAACGACGAAAGTCACTGAATTAACCTGTGGTTAACCCTTTCGTAGCTTAACACAAAGGCAGTAAAACTTTACTTAGAGGCAATGTATAATGTATTTGTGCACCACACAAAAGGTTATAAAGTGAAAAAACAACACAAGAAGAATCCCAATTTAGAAAAATAGAGTTGAATGGAATGAAGACAATAACACCAAAATGAATTAAATAAAATCAGTAGAACCAGAACTATGAATTTTTTAAGGTTTTAGTGCAAAATAGTGCCTAAAAGATCAAAGCGTCAAACGCACGTATCTGGTCGTGCAAGACCAGGGCAAAGTCAAAATGTAAGGCCAACCATGATGGAGCATGGATCAGATACACCAGGTGCATTGGGCCCGTCTTGGCTTACCTTCGGACTTAGAAGTAGTTTTAAATAAAAGTTCCTGAGAAGGTAAAGTTCAGCAGAGTAAGGCACAAAAAGGTGTCCTAGAAGGAGGCGTCGTCATCGGAGAGTTGCTAGACGGTGTGCCATGGCTATTTTTACATTTGGACTTTGTTATTTTTTTATAAGTCAAAAATCTAGGACGAAGCTGCAGTCTGTAGGCGCCGAGGAATCCACGGGACGATACCTTTGCCGAAAGGGTCAGCAGAAAAGGATTTCCTGCTGCGGAGAATAATGTAGCATGAGCTATCACGAAGTTACGCAAACCGGTGATGCACATGGGCTCGATCGACTAGCATGTAGATCCCAGACTTCTGTTGGTGTTGAGGGCACTTTTAGGTGAAAAAGTCCCACATTTTAGGGTTAGGCAGGAGCAGCACCTCTAACGCTGCTTTCAAGGGTTGAGGACCAGGGGGACACCACCTTTGGGGTTTTGGACTCCCTCCAACAGAAGCCAGGTGCAGGGTTCATGGTCTCTGGAGCTTGTTATGTCCCCAAAGCTCACAAAAGAGGCCTGTCAACGAACCCTTGGAGTCACTTCTCATGGTCCTGGGCTCAAGGAGATGGTCCAGTTCTCCTTCAAGCAGCAAGGCAAGCCTCCCAGCAGAAGGGCATTCCTCTGGTAGCAGTAGGACAGTCCTCTGGGGGTCCAGGCAGTGCTTCTGAAGTCTTCTAAAGGTCCAGGAGTGTACTAAAGTGTTGTTTAGAAGTTCCAGTATTTATACAAGGTGCCAACATTTGGAATGGGAGGAGGGGGCTTACCTATGCTACCCCCACATCAGAGTCTGGAAAGTTCTTCTGTTCCCCTGTCAAGGCTTCAAGAAGTCCAAGGTGACACAAAAGACTAGTGTCAGGTTCTGTTGTGTGTGTGGAGGCAAGCCCTTTGAAGTGTATATGGACCAGGGGACAGCTCTGCCCAAAAGAAACCTCGCAGGATGGCCCATTCTGCCCACACCTAGTCTATAATTGTCTTACTGTCTGGGAGGACTACATGAAGTCCAACAGCAGAGCTATTTATATGATCCAGGACACTGACTGAGGCACACATGGTTAGGACAACAAAATGACAACTTTCTAAAAGTGGATTTTTCTGTATTATGGCTTAAGATCCGACTTTATCATTAAAGAGGATTTTAAATTACTAGTCATTTGTGTCTAAACATGACATTTTTACCAGCTTCCAATCAAAAGCTACCACGTATTAAATGTAATAAAGCAAACCAATGTAAGTCTATGGAAGAAGTAGGCCTTACAGTAGTGGGCGTTTTTTCACTACCAGGACATGTGAAACAAACCTGCATATCCTTCTTTTTAAATACAGATGGGCCATGCCCTATGGGACTTTAGGGCCTACCTGAGGGTTGACTTATGTGTTTTATGTTCAATCATTTTTATTAACGGAATAAGCAAGCGATGAACACAGCTTACTGCCTACAACTCAAAGCCGGCAGAGCGAAGCCCAATATACATTTCAATTCTTAACTTCACAACCCGGAGGCCGGGCATGACTATGTGCCGTGCGAAGGCAATACTATAATTCCATTTTCAAAATGTTACTAAAAACCATCTATTTAACTAAACAAAAACCAAATAAAATACAAAACCCAAAGAACAACCCCCTCCCTCCTCCCTGTCCCTCCTCCCACCCACCCACCCTCCTCCGCATCAGCTTCTGCTATGTAACACATACTAAGGCCTGAGAACCCTCATTCCTTTGGTAAGCCCAGTTACTGTATTCACGATGAGGTAGAGCCCAGGGGCTCCAGGGGGATCAATCGCAGGATCTGCAGGTATTTTGGACATGTCACTTCTCTGAGATCTTTGGTAAGCAAGCCTAGGAAGGGCCTCCACACTGTTGGGAACTCCCGCCCCGTCCCCTCCACCGTCATGGACATTCGTTCCATAGCTAGCAACTGCCAAAGTCTGTATACCCAAGCTCTCACCTCCGGCTGCTTAGTCGTGCCCCACGAAGCCAAGAGAACTTGTCTAGCTGCCAGAAGCGCCAGCGCTATCTGCCTGCCCTGTATAGTGCGCAGCGGGAAGCTTTTCGCATGCGGGAGACCCAAAAGCGTATACTCTGGTGAGCGGGGTAGCGCAATCTGCAAAACTGCATCTATATCATTTAGGACTGCCGTCCAATATCGATGTAGTTTCGGGCAGTGCCATAAGAGGTGTGCTAGCGTCCCTGTCATTCCGCAGCCTCTCCAACACTGGTCTGTTTTGTTTTTGTTCCAGGTATGCACCCGAGCTGGAGTATAATACCAGTAGGAGGTCACCTTGAATGCTGCCTCCGTGCCCGTCGTGCTGCGAGCAGTGTGGTGCGCCCTATATAGAATGTACTCCCACTCTTTGAAGGTTAGGGGCTTACCCAGTTCTGTCTCCCATCGCACCTGAGCTTTCGTTCTGTGCTCCCCAGGACGCTCCTGCAGCAGCGCATATAGCTCCGAGATCAGCCGCCGGTCGTCCGTCTTACCCACCACCCATCGCTCAAACGCCGAAAGGGGCCTTGACATGTGTGTACAGTTAGCAGGCTTAGTGACCCAGTGACAAACCTGCGCGTAAGCAAAGGCATCCTTCGCCGGGAGGTCATAATCTTCTCGCAGCTGTTTAAAGGGAATTACCCCTTCTAAGTCGAATAGAAACCCTACCCTCTTACATCCTGCTTCCCGCCATCTGTGGAACACCGTTGAGGCTTGTCCTGGTACAAAGTCCGGGTTATCTACAATGGGGGTCATAGGCGAGGGGAAGGTAGTCCAGCCCTTTGCCACCGCCACTCTGTCCCAAACCCTGAGGGTAGGTGAGGTCACCGGAGAAGAATACAATCCCCATGCCCTGTGTTTCCGCGGCAGCCATAGCTCTCTCCAAATATTGATACCTGCCACTGTTTGATCCATAAAGTTCCAGTGCTTACTGGACTCCGGCCTGTTCCACTCAATGAGATACCGGAGACAGGACGCTTGATAGTAGCCTTCTATTAGTGGTAGTCCCAGGCCCCCTTTCGATTTCGGGCTAACCATCTGCTTCAGGGAGAGCCGGGGTTTCCGTCCCTCCCAGACGAACTTATTAATGAGGGATTGTAATTTCTTAAGCGCCCCTTGTGGTGGTGTTAGCGGGAGCATTTGAAATAGGTACAGGATACGTGGCAGGATTGTCATCTTCACCGCCGCTATCCTCCCGAACCATGCCAGCCGCAGCCGTGACCAGGCGTCCAGCGCCTTGGCCGTGTTTTCTAGCAGCAGGGCATAGTTTAGCGCCACCGTCCGTGCGATGGTCGGGGCAAGCCGAAATCCTAAATAAGTGATGTCGGTCTGCGTCCATTGGAAGGGGAAGTCCCTCTGCAGGGTGTCCACGTCAGTCTCAGGGAGCGACAAATTGAGAATCACCGATTTGCTCAGATTTACTTTGAATCCGGAGGTTGCCCCAAAGGACGCAAGTTCTGTCATCAGCGCAGGGAACGACAGCCGGGCCCGTGTCAACGAGAGAATGACATCATCGGCATATAGACTGATCTTATGCTCGTCAGCTCCAAATTTTAGGCCCACTATGTGTTGATTAGCGCGAATGCGTTGCGCGAAGGGCTCCATATAGAGCGCAAATAACAGAGGGGACAGAGGGCATCCCTGCCGTGTCCCCGTGCTATGGGAAAGAATGTCGACCTATCTCCGTTAACTCGCACAAATGCCTTCGGGGCTTGGTAGATGCACCCGATCCACTTCAGAAAGTTGTCCCCGAACCCAAATCTGCGTAATACTCCGAACAGGTAGCCCCACCCCACGCGGTCAAAGGCCTTCTCCGCGTCGATTGACAGCAGGAAGGCCGGTTTCCCGGAGCGCTGTATACTGTCAATGAGGTGTAGTAATCGCTTTGCATTATCCCCTCCTTGCCGTGTGGGGATGAACCCGGACTGGTCCGGGTCAATAATATCAGTCATAAGGGGGTTCAGGCGGGCTGCTAAAATTCCAGCAAAAGTTTTGCATCAATGTTGAGGAGCGAAATCGGTCGGTACGAACCGCATTCCTTCGGCTCTTTTCCGGGTTTCAAAATCACCGAAATCGCTGCCTCCGCCATTGTCGGTGTCACCGCACCGGTCTCGAGAAAAGAGTTAAACAATTTCGTTAAAAGGGAGCCAGCTCCGCACAGAACGCTTTATAAAATGCTGCCGGGAAGCCATCCGGGCCCGGGGCCTTCGCTACCTTCAATCTCGCTATAGCCGCGATGACCTCCTCTACACGGATCTCCGCATCTAGTTGTTCTGCCGCTACTCCAGAGATCGGAGTTATCTCGCTCATATCTAAGTACTCCTTTGGGTCTAGCGGCGGAGGGTCTTGTTCTGTGTATAGCTGCTGGTAGAAGTTTTGGAAAGCTTCCACTATGCGAGCATCCGTGGTGTGTTCCGTCCCCCTTGAGTCTCGTACCGCCTGAATGAGAGACTTGTGTGATTGCGCTCGAAGCCTATGCGCCAACAGTCTCCCGCATTTGTCGCTACTAAGGAAAAATTTATGTCGCAGCCGCAGCAGTGCATGCTCCGCTCTGTCTATATCTAGGTGCTTCAGCAGCCGTCTACGCTTCTCCAGCTCCCGCCACACTCTCTGTGCCCCTGTCCGCTTGTGTATTGTTTCTAGTTCCCCTACCTCCCTTTCCAGCTCTGCACGCTTTGCCCTGCGCATTGCATTGTACCTGGCCGCTATCGCAATAAATTCTCCGCGCACCACTAACTTCAGGGCTTCCCAGACCGCCGCCAGTGGAGTGGAACCAATATCATTTTCTTGAAAATAATGCACTATCGCCTCCCTCACTCGTTGACACTGATCTTCGGAGTGCAGCAAGCTTTCTCTAAGTCTCCACCCTGGTGGCAACGTACGCCTATACTGCACTGGTAGCAGAACGGTAAGTGGGGCGTGATCTGACAGTGTGCGTGGTTCAATAGTAGCAGAGCCCAGGCTAGACATTAATTCTGTAGAGGCTAGAAAGTGATCTAACCTCGCGTAAGTTTTGTGGGCAGCTGAGTAATAAGTATAATCCCTCTCCAATGGATGTTGTGCGCGCCATACATCATGCAACCCATGTTCCTCAAGCCACCCTTTGCCTACTGGGGACAGGGCCCCTGACTGGTGCACTCTTAGGCCCGACCTGTCTAACCCCGCCTCCATCACAAGATTCAGATCTCCCCCACCAAGATCGCTGCATCCTGTGAGGTGAGGACGTCCGACAATGCTGACAGAAGGAAAGACTCCTGTTTCTCGTTGGGGCCGTATATTGACCCTATAGTGAGATGCGTGTCGCCCCATTGTACTCTAAGGACCAGCAGCCTCCCCCTTATCTCAGCTACAGTCGAGATCACCTTGCATGGGCACTGGGCCCCAATTAAGATAGCCACCCCGTTTTTTTTGACGGCCCTGTAGACCATACCTGTTGGGGAAATCGCCTGTCGCGCATGCGTGCAGTGTCCTTGCCCAGCAAATGAGTCTCCTGGAGGAGACAAATGTCACCTCCTATATTCTCAAGAAGGGAGAGCACTGCTGCCCTTTTCACCGGGTTGTTCAGCCCCCGAACATTGAGGCTCACAACCTTAAGCTCCCTACCCATATCTTAGTCTTGAGTATGTTACTGCTATTCCTTTCATTAGGTCCCTATCTTGGCTCGTCCCCACACCACTCTTCATGGTAACACCCCCATATGGAGTATCTATAAGCAGGCTGATGCGGAGATCCCCAAACCCTCAACAAAAAACCATTTCCCCTTATAACCTACCCTTATAAAAACAAAAACCACCCTCCAAGAAAAAACCCACATGACGAAAGTCTGTCACAGATAAAGAAAGTCAGGGGGTCGCAGCGGCCTCTCACGACCCTGGCTGGACGATCGTACCTCCAACAAGTCGCAGGAAACAGATGTGGAGATGGTGTAGCACACCAGTCCGTCCCCGGCCCCTCTCTGTTCGCCCGTCCCGAGAGTATCAGCCATCAAAATATCCACACATCTCAAGGGGTGACAGGCCTTGCTGATGTTTGAGAAAGGGTAGACAACACATCCTCCCTCTCCCTCTCTCTCATAGCTTGGTCAGGTTTCGTGGCCCACACCCCCTGCCCACCCTCTGCCAGTCCCCAGGTTGCTTCAGACGTTGTGACCTGGGCAAGTCCACGTCTTCTGACGCCACTGCCTGTTCGAGCCCCAGCACCTCCACAGCTTCCGCAACCGACCTTATCTGTAGTAATTTCCCATTGTGTTTGAAAATGAGGCGAAAAGGATGCCCCCAGGAGTATGGGATCTTGGACTCCCGCAGATGCATGGTCACCTCACGGAAGGCTCGCCGTTTGCTGAGCGTAGAGGCCGCCAGATCCTGAAAGAGAGCCGGCCGATGACCCCTAAAAGAGTAGGCTGAGAGTCCCTGGCCTGGCGAAGGAGACGTTCCTTCAGTTGGAAGTCATGGATGCATACCAGGATGTCTGGTGGGGGCGCCTTCAGACCCCGGGGAAACCTACTCGGTGGACACGATCCATCCGGATGTCTGTCTCCTCACCTTCTCCTAGAAGCTGTTGGAACAGAGCCCGGACATAGGCCCGGAGGTCGTCCCCCTCCTCCTTCCACGGAACGCCTCGGATGCGGATGTTATTCCTCCGGGAGCGGTTCTCCAAATCCTCGGAGTGGGCCTGTAGGTCGAGGTTTTGCTCCCGGAGGCGCAGCATCTCTTGTTGTAGCTGGTGCACTTCTTCTGCCCTGCTGATGTCGTGCTCTTCCAACGTCGCAACTCGCTCCCCGACCTCATCCACGTCGCGCCGCACCTCTCTCAGGTCCGCCGCCAGCTGTGACTTGATTTCTTGGATGTCAGCCTTCATGGTCGCGAAAAGTTCAACCATGAAGGCTTTCGTAGCGGGGGTCTCATCGCCTTCCAACTGGCCTGCTCCTGCCTCACCCGAGGTTCCAGGTTGCCCCATCGGCTTGGAGAGGGCATCCCTCAGCGCCTTATCCTTACGGCCCGTGGCACTGCCATACCCCTCGTGCTCTGTTCCGCTGGGCTAGGCCGCTCCAACGCCGTCGTCCAGGATGCGGGATAGTCCACCACCTCTACTCACCGCCGCACCCAGCCAGCCCTTGCGTTCTCTCTTGTGCCACTGCAGCTGTCCTCCTGTAGACCGGTCCGTAGGTATCCCCTCCTCAGCCGAGCATGGATGCGAGAGGCCTCACGTACACCACCGCTGCTCAGTATGCCTCCGTCTCCCTCCACTCCGGCCGCCAGCCAGCAGTTCTCCGCGGTCCCTGTCCGCCACCCTCACCTCCTTACTGGGTCGGCGGGCGCTCTGGCGCAGGCAGCCTCATCGGGGGGGCACCTGCCCCAACTCTGGCTCTGATCTTTGCTCCGCCTGCACCTCCACAGCCCCTTTAGCCACCCGAGTGCTAGCTATCACACGCTGGGGCACCTTCCGCCCGGCTTGCCCTTGCTCTGCACAGTGTCCTGTGGGGCCCAGCCTGTAGTTGGCCCGGTCGGAGCCCCTGGCCTGCTTTGCCCAGCCGCAACTCCTAGGGTTCCAGGCCGATGGTTCGCCAGGCCTGGTGATCTAGCACGGCTGCTCCTCTCCGTCTCCCGGTGGGTTCCGGTCGTGAGGGGCAGCCACTCTGGTACAGGCGCAACACCGCTGGGCGCCAAGCTCTCCTGCTCCCGTGCCCCCTTAGCTCTGCTCAGCCCGGCCTCCAGGCACCCCGAGGCCTCTCGGAACGGTGCCTCAAAATGGCGGCGACCCGTCCTCCGCCTCACCGTCACAGGGGTCTCTCCAGCCTCGCAGCTCTCCTCCCACCGCAACCGGGGCCGTCCCTCACCTCCGGAGCAGCGTACAGCGCCCCGCGGGGGCCGGTTAGCGTTCCCTGGCCTCACCCTTCCATAGACGCCTCACCGCACCACATCCGCGCGTCGCAGCTTATCGGCCTCACCGGCTCCGTTCAGCCGGGCCCGCACCGCACCTTACTCGTGCCGATTTCGGACCCAGGGTCGCACCAGCATCACCCCCAGTCGATAGCGGGGACGTCCACCGCCACAGGCGGTCCGCTGATTCCCGGGACAGGCGCTATTACGGAGCTAAGTATCGGCGGTGCCGGAGGAACGCGATTCTGCGTCCTACCGCTCCGCCATCTTGGCCACGCCCCGACTTATGTGTTTTAAAAAGGAAGGTTAAGGCCAGGAAAAGGGTTTATTTTGCGAGGTCGGATGGGCAATTTAATACTGCACTACAGGCTGCAGTGGCAGCCCTGAAACAAGTTTTAAAGTGCTACTTCAGTGAGTGGCACAATGAGTGCTGCAGGCTCCCTAGTATTTTTCAATTTACAGGCCCTCGTACATAGAGTACCATATAATAAGGATGTATAAGTAAATGAAATGTGCTGCAGGCCCACTAATATTATTTAATTTACAGGCCCTCGTACATATAGTACCATATACTAAGGACTTACAAGTAAACTAAATGTGCCAAGGTGCCAATGCCAATGTGTTAGGGAGAGAACACAAGCTCTTTAGCACTGGTTAGCAGTGGTAAAGTGCACAGGGTATTAATACCAACAATATTGAATTCAGAAAACAGGAGGGTTGAAGGCAAAATGTTTAGTGGTGACCCTGCAGAGAGGGCCAAGTACAACAACATTGTGATTTGCACAACAGTAATCACTGCGTGCATCATAGCTGGGAAAGGTGGCCTGGAATATTGATTCAAACACCAGTTTGAAAATTGTAAAATTTTTAATTCAAGCTGTGTTTATCGGCAATGAGCAGATCTGCTGACTCTTACGAACAATCTCCTTAATACTGCTTATGACAGATAATCACATCTCAACACATTGCACTTCCAGTCACAGCTTGGTAAGAAATCCAATCCTACATTTCATTGTATTATTTTTATACTTTTCATATTTGTGTCAAAATTTTAATACAAAACAGTGCCTCAGGTGGTCCAGTCTTTGCAAGATTAAATATTGTTTTCTCAAATCAAAACGAACTTATAATTGTTGTAATTGACAGTTAACATGCAGTGTGCAAACTGAAAACCACCTTTCCTGCAAACAGCAGGGAAACACCAAGTCAAATAGAAAACTTGGTTAATAGTATTTAAGTATCTAGGAACTGAAATAGAAAACAGATACCACCCAGTGTGGAAAGGGTTTACTGAAACATGATTTGGGCTTCAAAGCTCAAGCAGTATTTGAACACTTACCACCAAGGGATGTGACTAAGGGAGAAGAATTGGGTGAATACCAGGATACTGTAAATCATTCAGAAACACAGTTTGATGTTCAATCAAGCATAGTTGTTTAGCAACACAATTTGTTTCACAAGACTTCAGCGTCATGAAGAATATTTTTACTTGTTACTAATTTATGTACTTTAACACTCGACTGTGAATGTAAGAATTTTGCTACATGGGGGTGTGGCTTGACGCCCAAGGGAGATGGCGGTGCAGCCGTAGCTCTCGCCGGGACAACGCAGACTACAAGCAGAAGTTATCGCATGTGGTCCTCCTGACGAGCCGGCATTGCACCCCTCAGAGCAGAACGGTACCTCCGCAACGGTGATCCTGAAGCCTCTTACCGATCGCGCTTTCTCTCCCCTCAGAAGCGCCCGCCATTTTAGATTGCGGCCGCTTCCCTCTGCTACAGTTGAAGGCTGAGGAGACAGCATATTCGAGAGCTTTCTCTCACTTGGTGCATACCACAACATCTAAGGTATGCTTTGCACAACGTTTTGGGACTAATTGAATTTTTTAATTCCTTGGCATGGTTCTAGCCCCTTCAGACTTTTCTAACATAATATACTGAGTAGCATTTTCATTACAAAAGCACAATATTCTCTACTATACTCTAATGGCACTTTGGAAAATCTTTTAATTTTATTGTCATATGGGGAGACTGAAGAAAGTTGACTCTTTTGCCTTGCCTTTGAAGCAAAAACTTGTCAAAAACTCCACAGTTTTCACAAAATTTGCAGCCATGAAAGCTTCTTTAGCCGCCTCTTCTTCTAAGAATGGTGCCTCTACAGATATCATTTCCGGCTCGACGGCCTCTGGGAAAGCCTCCACGAAACGTCTAAAAAAAGACCCGCCTTCTCCTACAAAATCACCTCCTCCGGTTTCATTGGACTTACTACTAGAAGAAATTCACACTTTGCGCCCCTTTATGGAGGAAACGTATAATAAGTTGCAACACCTTATGGAAAGATGGTCTCAAATGGACGAACGTTTGTTGGCAGTGGAGCGCGAAGTCTCTTCTTACGGCAAAACTGAAAATAAAGTTAACTCTCTTCAGAGTCAAGTTTTGTTTCTACAAAAGCAAGTTGAAGAGTTAGAAAACAGAAAAAGAAGAAACAACCTGCAAATCTTTGGCCTGC
The DNA here is from genome assembly GCA_963921515.1 of Calotriton arnoldi. Taxonomy (NCBI): domain Eukaryota; kingdom Metazoa; phylum Chordata; class Amphibia; order Caudata; family Salamandridae; genus Calotriton; species Calotriton arnoldi. Next base: position 1,351,187 of record CAWUFW010003059.1, read on the forward strand.
TGGAAAATGTGGAGGGGTCTGATCCTCTCACTTTCTTTAAGAATTGAGCTGTTAAAGCTTCCTGAAGGCACATCTTTAAATATTCAACGTGCTCATCGACTAGGGCTTATGCCTGTTGCAGGTTCTTCTTCAAGACGTCCGAGAGGTGTAATCCTGTATTTTTTGGAGTATACAGATCTACTCAAAGTCCTTTCAGCGTCAAAATCAATCAATCGTATCACCTGGTCTGGTCACGCTTTGTTTTTCTCTCAAGACTACGCCAAGAACACGGCTGATAGGCGCAAAGAATTCCTGAACATGAGATCACATCTTCGTTCTTTGGGTGCTTGCTCTGGTCTTTTCCACCCTTGCCTTTTCAAAGTTACCTACAGAAACAACACGACCACCTATGAAGATCCTATTAAATTGAGAAGCTTTATAAATTCTTGCAAGATGGAGAACAAGGACACTTCAGGTTTTTCGACTTCCCATTCGAGTTAATAATTCAAAATCTCGTTGAACTTCAGAAATGCCTTTCTTTTAATCTTATGGATTGTGTTGTTATGCTTTTGTGTAACATCCTTGTGTTTTGCTCTTGATATTGTTGTTAATATCGAAAGTTGATATGCCTTCTCTGTTTTTCCCTTTTAGATATCCTATTATATGTGCTTGTCACTGTTTCTGGGACTATGGAAAGGAAAAACAATATAAGTAACTGTTGCAAGCTCTTTTTTTCGTCTTTTTCTCCTATACTTAATATGTTTTAATCTGTGAGGTTGTGGGATCCTTGGATAGGAGCCCTGACAAAATTGGGTCTGGGTGGATTCCCTAGTATGTTTTTATTATATGTTTTTATTTCTTGTATTTTATAAAGTATTAATTTAGTAATTTGTATTATAAAGAGTAATGTATATTTGTATGTTGTTTTACAGCCCTGATGAAGTTCTAGTGATAGAACGAAACGCGTTGGCTGTTGTGGCTGTCTACGATACGTTTCTTTTACCATGTGTGAAGAAGAATAAAGATTTCATTTTTTTCAAAACACAGGATGGACATTTTACATATGTGATATACTTGGAGTATACTGTTGAGTGGTGCAACCTGCAGTTGCTAAATTTGTATGTTGGTTTTTCTAACCGCCCCTAAAGGAACGGCAGGGGCAGTGGAGTTGCACACATTATGAGTATAAAGCTCAGTGCTGGACATTAATTACTGTTAGGAAGATATAGGGTGGATGGTGCATCACATAAACCGGGGAGTTTTTGTATAGGTTAGCTGTTTCCTGTTTTTTTTACTGTTTCATATCACGTTGACTGCAGTCGTCCGTGTGTTCCGTCTGCAGAGTCTGGATGTGCCGCACTTCCATGTGGTTTCTCCCCCCCCACCTTTTTTTGAGTTTTTTAGGTATGTGTATTCCTTTGTATGTCTTTATTTTTGTTCTTATTCCCTCTCCCCTCTTTTGAACTTTTTTTCTTCTTTCTGTCCCTATTATGTTTCTTCTATTAGCATTTTCTCGGGTTTTTCTACCTTTACTATGATGATATTTTTTTCCAAGCAACTTTTGAGATACTTATGCTTTTATTTGTGGTTATATGGTATGCATTGTACTGTTCTTATCACTTGTTTAATGTAGTTTATTTCCCCTTCACATTGAAATTTCTGTGTCATTGAAAATTATCTCATGGAATGTACGAGGCTTAAATTCTCCCATTAAAAGACAGCGTGTCCTAACGCATTTATCTAAGCTAGGTGTGGACATAGCTCTAATACAAGAGACACACCTCACGGAAAGTGAATCGTTAAAATTAAAAAGAGATTGGGTGGGCTCGGTTTTCTTTTCTCCAGGAGACGGTAAGAGAAATGGAGTCGCTACTTTAGGTCGTAAATCTCTTTGTGTTAAACTAATTTCCCAGGATTCTGATGATGTAGGACAATGGTTGTTTACTGAATTGATGATTGGAAGGGTTCCACTTCCCCTATTTAACATTTATGCTCCAACCACTGGCGATTCTTTATTTTGGACCAACCTTACAAAAATTCTTCTACAATATCCTCATGATAACTTTATTTTGGTGGGAGTTTGCAATCAGATTATAGATCCCTTTATTGATCGCAGTTCCTCAGCCTCCTTCACACCGAATAAAGCCCATAAGCTTTTTATACAAACTATCAAGCAGCGGAAACTGCTGGGTGCTTGGAGACTTTGTAACCCCACCACAAGGGAATATACTTATTTTTCCCCGGTACATCAGACCCAGTCACGCATTGATTACTTTTTCATATCTCATAATATTTCACAATCCTTACAATCTACTGACATTGGTTCTATTTTAATCTCGGACCATGCTCCAGTATCCATTCTATTAGATATACTTAATAAACCCAGTTTACCTAAACATTGGCGTTTTAACAACTCTCTACTTCTAGACCCTACATTTACCTCCTCTTTTACCTCTTTTTTTAATGAATACTTTCATTTTAATGAATCGGATGATTCACCTTTCTGCATTATATGGGACTCCTTTAAGGCGGCTGCACGAGTCTTCATCATTAACTATGTCTCAAAGAAAAGACATAATGCTCCAAAAAATGCCACTGAACTTTTTGCAAAAATAAAGAGATTGGAACACTCTTACTTTACTTCTAGGTCAAAAGAATGTTTATCTGAACTCATAGCTACCAAATTCAAATTTAATAAAGAATCTACACATAATGCTTCAGTATATCTTTTAAAATCCAGCGCACAATTTTATGGGGGTCAGAATAAATCAGGCAAACTACTGGCAAATTATCTTAAGGTCAAGCATAATAGACTTAATATTGAATCAATTCTAGATACTCAACAAAATCTCAAATATAAGGATTCAGAGATCTTAGAAGAATTTCACCATTTCTACAAATCTTTATATACACCAGATACCTCTCCTTTAGATGCTGAAATTACAGGTTATCTTTCCACTATAAAGAAATCTTTCGATACACAACTAAACCTTGATCCATTAGAGTTAGATGTCTCACAAGGTGAAATGCATACCGAATTACATACACTCAAAAAGGATAAAACTCCAGGTCCGGATGGGTTCACTGTAGAATTTTTTCTACATTTTTCTCAACTGCTCCTCCAAAAATTGACAGCTCTTAAATCTTCTTTTTTACATACTGGCAAAGCCTCAGGGTCTGTTTTTAGAAGCTTTGATATGCCTCATTCCCAAAGAAGGTAAAGATTTCCATCATTGTAGAAATTACAGACCCATCTCCTTAGTAAATATCGACTATAGAAATTTTTCCAAATCCTTAGCCTTGAGAATGGATTCTTTCCTGCTGGATCTTCTTGGCAGGGAACAATCGGGTTTTGTTAAAGGACGCTTTATTACAGATAATACCCGGTTATTTTTTTACATTCTATCCAAATCCTCCCATGTATCTGACTCCTTAGCGGCAATTACACTGAATGCAGAGAAAGCATTCGATAGGGTCCACTGGCCTTTTCTTTTCCAGTCACTTAGATGGTTTGGATTTGGTTAAAAATTTACATCTCTGATTTCTCTTCTCTATTCAAACCCTAAAGCAGCAGTTTTTGTTAATGGTATATCATCCCCATATTTCACCTTAGGCAGAGGGGTCAGGCAAGGATGTCCCTTGTCTCCTTTTCTTTTCAATTTAGCTTTGGAACCTTTCCTATCTAAAATATGTCAAAACCAGGAAATACACGGTTTGAAGTCTAATAAGACACAAGTGAAAATAGCAGCTTACGCTGACGATATCTTGTTATTTATTTCAAATCCCCATTCTTCCCTTCCTGCTTTTCTGCAAGAAGTGAATTCTTACTCTTTTGTTTCTGGTTATAAATTAAATAATGATAAATGTGAGATCTTGTGCTTAACCAAATTTACGTTTAGAGATGATTTTATAAGTACTAATTTCACTTGGAATCCCAAACCCATAAAATATTTGGGGTTATATTTCGCCCCGTCAATTAAAACCTTAATTTCCACGAACATAGAAAAATGTTTACAAAAATTGTCCGCTTTGACAGATAGATGGCATCCTCTTTATCTCTCATGGTGGGGAACGCTTAGATACTATCAAAATGATGTTATCACCTATTATTCTTTACATTATTTCTAACATTCCAATAGCTATATCCTCAAATCCTTTAAGAAAATTAATTCCATACTTTCTTCTTTTCTTTGGAACATCAAAAAAGCTCGCATGTCTATACTAAAACTCATGCGTCCCCAACTAGAAGGAGGAGTTAACTTCCCTGATTTTTCTAAATATCACAAAGCATTTTTGTTATGTCAAACCTCTAAATGGATCTCAGATTTTCCGCTAGCTTCCCCCCTTTGGGTATCACTTGAACAATCTTACTTGCTTCCTTTTTCTTTCCAAGAATACCTGTCTTTCACACTCAAACCTCAACATCTATCCACTCCCATGTTTAAACACTCAAGTAGGCTACTAGAATCGGTTCTATCGTTCATGCCCATAGATCCCGAAACGTTTCTTAAATCTACTTTATGGCATAATAAGTTCATATTGATTAAAGGTAAACCTTTTTATAGGAAAACCTAGAGACAAAAAGGCCTAATTTGGGTAAGACAATTATTTGAAAATAATTATGTAATGTCTTTTTCTCAAGCTCGCCTCCTATTTGACCTCCCTCCTTCCTTCCGAAACAAATACCAGCCATTACATAAAGCTTTATGTCATGCCTTTGCTCAATTTACATCATCTCCCCCTCATGCTCCCCAAAATATCAATCAATATCACACTCTCCTTCACACAAATCCTAGGGCCTCTACCATATATTTTTTTCTATGTAAGTCTAATAACATTAGAGACAAAACTAGTGTAGAATTAACCTGGGAACAGGATTTTGATAAGGAGTGGTCAATTCTCATCTGGAATAGAATTTGGACTAAAATCAGGAAAACCTCTAGAGCAGCTAAAACCACTCAGACACTCTTCTTCATATATAATAGGCTCCTTCTCTCTCCTATGACATTACATAGGATAAACAGTGATACATCAGATGCTTGTTGGTCCTGCTCTTTAGCACAGGCTGATTTAAAACATTTACTTTTTACATGTCCTTTTGTTCATGATTTTTGGGAAAGTGTTTGGAAGCAAATTATTGTAATATTTGATTATGCAGCTCCTTTTTCCTTCGCTAATATTTTTCTAGGTTCTTTATCAGACGTTTGGGACAATTGTACCTCAAGTATACGAATTTTGGACTTACTTATAGCAGTAGCATTTCAACAAATCACCAAATATTGGAAAGATCTTTCTAAACTATCCTTCCAAGCTTGGTGGTATGCAGTCTGTCATAACCACAGTCAACATTAATACAATATCATAAAGTGCAGCGTATCCCGCGGGGATTGCGTTTACCCATTAAACCTCTACTTTACAAATTTCAGTTCAATAAAGCATTTATGGAAAAATGGCAGGCTGTCCTTAATAAATGTTCACTGGATTTAATTTTATTGTTAATAGAGGAATTGTCCCGAACCATCAGAGAGTTGGAGGAAGAAGTAGAAGTTATCAAATCTGATTTATCTACACGGTGTGATGCGGATTACTGGAAAATTACATTGGAAGACCTTAACAACAAGTTGGATGTTTATGGGAAGGAAATACAAGAAAGAAAATTGAGAAAATTCCGCCGTGACACAATTGACTACAAGCTAAACGAGGTGTACACCTGGGCAGAGGTGTACGCCCGCAGGCGGCCTTTTCAAAAACCCAACACTTCTTCACAGGAATCTATAGTTTCAGACCAAGAATTGGAACTAACGAGAGCACCAGCAGATGTACAACAAGAATTAGCTGGCTCCAATATTCAGCAAAGCGGAGCAGAAGCATCATTGCAGTCGACGTCTTTTTTAGCCAGTGGCCAGAGAGGCGGTTGTCCACCAGACCTAAAAAAACCAGGAGGAGTAAGAGAAAAAGATGTAGATGCTCGCAGTTTAAGGAGCAAAACGAAGACCTCATCATAAATATCTCTACAGTTGAGTTGACGTTGGCGCAACAACAAGTGCTTAATAAAGGGACTTCCTTTGTTCCTGTGTACCATACTAATGCCTTGGAACTAGAAGTATCCACATTCAAGTTCATGAGAAATTTGCGTCTGAAGCATTTCTTCACTAATATAGTACCTACATTGGCACCAACAGATTTTCCCAACAGTGAACAAGATGTGGAATTGAGAATTTTCAAGCCAAAGAGTACCTTTATGGCGCCTGTATCTCATAAACTACTTGATTCTTTTGAGACACTTATTCGTAATGATTTTGCCAAGTTGAATCTTCGTCCAGCAGTTAAGACTAATTTCAAGAAACATGAGATGCATGTCATTAAACAACTAGCTATGGACTCCAGGCTCACATTTCAAATGGCTGACAAGGGAGGTGCCTTGGTTATCATGGACACTTCCTTTTACGAACATAGTGTCTTCCAACATCTTCAGGATTCTGAAACTTACATCAGGTTAGATCATGATCCCACACTCATGATCATGGATACACTCAACAAAATTTTAGATCACGCGGAGGACATGCAATGGATTTCCGACAACACACGGACGTTTTTAAGTGTAGCTCATCCAAGGAGACCAAAGCTTTACATGCTCCCCAAGGTGCATAAAAATCTCCAGAATCCTCCATTTCGACCGATAGTTTCGGGTTGTGACTCCATCTTTGCACCTGCAGGTCAATTTGTGGATCATTATTTGCAGAAATTTGTACAGTCGTGGAGAAGTTATATTAAGGATACCACACATTTTTTACAACTGCTTCACGCAGTTGGAGATCAGTGTTCTCCTGCATGGATTCTATGTTCTATTGACGTGACAGCATTGTACACTTCGATACCTCTTAAAGAGGGTATAGAAGCTTGTGAGTGGGCGTTGTTGCAATTACCAGATTTAGGAGTCAATAACATTTTCATTTTGGAATTATTGATGTTCTGTTTGCAACACAGTTACCTACAATGGAAGGATGCTTTTTACCTCCAGATAAGTGGAACCTCCATGGGTTTTTCTGGGGCTCCTTCGTACGCAAATACCTTCATGTATAAATTCGAATTTGACCATATATTCTCAGATGAATCATGGAGTCCTAATTTGGTTTTCTACACTAGATTCATTGATGATATTTTTCTTATATGGAACAATTCGGAAGAACAATTAAGACTCAAAATTAGGGAACTGAACACGAAGAATGCGCGCATCAAATTTACTCACAACATCAGTGCCAATAACCTATCATTCTTGGATGTTTCAATCACAAAGGTGAACAACAAACTACACACGTCTGTGTATTCTAAATCTACGGACAGAAACAACCTTCTGTTGTTTTCCAGCTTTCATCCTCCTTCATTACTACAAAATTTGCCATTTTCACAAATGCTTCGAATAAAGAGAATAGTGTCTGATGAAGAAGAGTTGGGATCTAGTCTAGAAGTACAATGCCACAAGTTTAAACAGCAAGGTTATCCTCAAACCACATTGTCTAAAGCATTGGCTAAGACACAGCATCACAAACGAGAAGACTTACTCGTGACTAAATCCAAGAACACTCAGAATAGACATGTCTTTGTGTCTAAATTCTCTACCAAATCACCGAGCATAAAGAGAATAATCAAATCCAGATGGGAATTATTGAAATCCGAATCTGATTTCAACGGATTATTTGCCCAAGAACCGTTGTTTGCTTATACACGCAGCAGGAATATCAAAGAAACACTGTCTCAAACAAAGGAGCATGTCCATGAGGAATACACCGGGATGCGAAGGTGTCACAATTGTGTAAATTGCAACAATGCAATCATTGAAAATACCATCAATCATCCATACTCAGGGAAATCCATAGCATTGAGGTATAATGGAGATTGTAATTCTGGCTATGTAGTATATACCATCAAATGCCCATGTGGTCTTTTATACGTAGGCAAAACAATTCAAAAAATAAAGGTGCGCATATCAGAACACAAGAGCACAATACTCACACAGAGCGTTAAATCGTATTTTGTTTCACACTGGTTAGAACAAAAATATACACTCGCACAACTGAGATTCACCATTCTTGAAATCTTGTCTTGTAAAACAGGCTGTGACAATGCTAAACTCCTTTCACAGAGGGAAATGTGGTGGATTAAAATGCTTCAGACAATGATGCCAGGTGGACTCAATGATAAATTGGAAATGTTGTGTTTCCTCTGAAGAGGTTTCGCTGTTTTACATTGTATTGTGCTCATTTGACCCTTTGGTCATTTTCTTAGATTGTATATGTATGGTTTACGCATGGCAACCACATTACTTCAGCATTTTAATTATTTTTTTCATTCATCTTTTTCTCACGGTTTGTGGAGGGTGTTCACTTTTCTCTATGGTGGCTGCATTCTAGACAGTTTAAGTTTTTTTCGTTCATATTTTTCTCTTTACTTTGTTTGATTCTTCGAACATTTCATGTTGCGATTACACAGTCATAGAGTCTACGTTATTTTCGGCCGTTGCGCAAGCCTCTTAGCTTTCGTAGGTTTACTAGTAGGTCATCATTTAGTGGCGCGACGGGACGTGGTTTCATTGCTTTTGCAAACATAACTTAACAATATGTTCGTTCTTTTAGTACATATTGTACCGTGTAGAAGCAATCACATAAAACAATGTTTTTCTGGTTTGGTATACAGAATGCACAGCATTAGTTTCACGTTTCAGTAATACATCACATGGAGGTCAGGGTTATGGTTTGGGATATACACGTTTAGAATCGGTTTGGTTAAACACCATTCCAAGATGGCGATCAAGGATAGGGTCGAAGTCTTTTGTTTGTTTTGATTAAACGTGAGCGTGTCAACTACCGTCACGTAGGAGCCCAGTGTTTGATAAATAGCTTACAGGAACCGCGTTACTTTTCATGGCGGATACCGAGGTATTCAGCGTACCAGTGAATTCTTTGGTGGCGTTTCAGAGATACGACTAGGTGAGTAGCGGTTCATGTTCATATAGCTCATATTCATACAGCATAGTTTTGAGTACATGATCTATTGATTCATATAAGATCTTCATGGTTTTTTCTTTTCTTTTTGTAGTTTGGAGACTCTCGGTAGTTAGTGGAGTGGCGGATTTAAATCCTCAGTGTATTTCATTCCAAGGATTAACATTTAACTTCATTTGGGTAAGCAGGCACCCGATATGCATAATTGGTTTGTCAATTGTTTGCGTGCAATGTTTGATAGATTGTAGGCACTTACGTAGTGTATTTAAACTTTTTGTAGGGAGTAAGCGAGAGTGTTCCTTCATCTAATCCACTTCAGAAGACGCAGATTTTAGGTCTCATTTTACAAGGTAATTGCTAGTCTGTACCCATTGGCTAACTGAATAAACACAGTCAACATGGATGTGACAGTGGGTATTATATTATCTTGTTCACAGTTTTTACATCGTTCTCATCGCCCCAGAGTTCCACAGACATTGGCTTTCTGTTACCAGAGCTGAGAGTGAGTTTCTTGTCAATACATCGATAGCTTTATCATAAGCATGATGACAGCATGGGCACACATTATTTAGCAGCACTGTTATATTAGGGTTTCGTTTTTTATTCTGGACTTTTAGGTTCAGTCAATATTGTGGGTCTATCATTTTACTTTATTCTTCACCACGTGGTGTCTAGTTCTATTGAACTTTTTTAAATAATTTTGTCGGTATGTGGTGCCTAGTCTCATGGAATTATTTTTAAAAAATCATTTGCGTGCACAGCTGGGCACAGTACTATTCTATTCTTCACTTTTTTGTATTGCCTTGCGTAATTCATATCTAGGTGTTATTCACAGCATTGCCTCAACTGGGCGCTAAAAGTGTTGGTAAAAATGTCGTGCTTTGTAAATATTGTAAAGTCATACATTGATCACGTGTATGTTTTTCTTGTAGTGGCCCCTGAAGAAGGGATGAAAACAATCCCGAAATGCATTGGGCTGGGCTGTGTAATTTGTTTGTAACATGTATCAGTTTTGTTATTCTCAACCAACAATGTACTGAGTTTTTGTACATCATCGTTGCTTTTTTATTTGTGTGTTTTCACTATTTGCAACTACACATTAATACTGATTTGATTTCAAGGTTTCTTGTTCATTACATTTTCCTTGAGTAAAAATAATTGAATAACTGGTCATTCTTTCTTTAAAAATATAGCTAAGGGTTGATTCCATAATTCACGCTGTGCATCTAGTATACTGGTGAACATTCACCAGCAGTGTTACTTATAACCACAGTTTAGACACAACTTATGTTTATCCTGCCTCTCTCGTTATGAAGCGCTTATTATTATGGTCCACTGTCACACAATTCCTTGATATTAATGCGAAATGTTATGGCATGCGTACTCCTGTGGAACAAGAAGTTTTGAAGCCTCCTTGACATTCCGAATTATATGATCGTAAATACTTACGTTTATTCAACAAACATATATGGTTGTAAGTTAATACAAATCACCAGACTTAGTTTATCTTATGTGTATCCCTTCCCCTCTTTTTTATAATATAACCACATGCTCTGTATGATATTATGTTGTATTTTCACTTTAATAAAATTACCTTTTTTTAAACTTAAAAAGAATTTTACTACATCACTACTAGGGGACCAAATACTAGTTGTAGAGATAAAAAAAGTTCAGCACTGCCTGTTGTCTATGAACAACCCATCCTTAGGGGAAACAATTCCTATCTCAAAAAGTATAGAAATGTCACAGTTCTCACCTAAGGAGTTGGAAAATAAAACACATTCGAATATAGGAGCAATTCAAGACAAACCTACTAAATCTAAAATAGGTAATTATAAGTAGTAAACTGTAAAAAATTAGAACTCCCCAAAGTGGTCGCCAATATCATACAAAGGTGGTAGGATAGAATTAGTGGGATATTTGACACAATATTTGAGTTAAAAAATTGAGTCATTTAAGGCAAAGTATATGTTGCCAATAATGGTTTAAACATACCAGGATAGTACCACGAGAACCTTTTCGGTGTGACACTCAGACACAGAGCAAAAGAACAAATATTTTGGTGGGGAAAATAGAATCCCCCTTAGCAAAGTACTAAAGGATCTCAGTGATGCTTTTTGCCCTCAATAGGGTAACATTTATGGTTCAAAACAACAGGAAAAGACGATGCTGAAACCTTTAAGCACACAATGTGTGTGAGAAGCATTCCATTTTGAAAAATGGATGATATGGCTATGCAATTGAAGAGAATGTATAAGCAGTTAATTATTGAGTCACTAAAGCCACCACTCTGGTTATCCCCTTGGTTATTGCATGGAACAAATAAGCAGTGAAGTGCAAATAGATCCTAGAAGCTGAATCAGAGTTTTGGTGTTGATTCACATCCATTAGTAAACAACAAGGGGGACAATGAGGGCTTGATAAAGGTCCACCGTACTTGCCCTGGGTAGAACTAGAAGACAAAAGAGGTACGGTGTTCCTGGGTGGCAAGTTGGCCACCTGGTTAGTACTCGGAGTGGTAGGGAGGTGGGAAATACCTCCTTTCGGAACTAGGACCCTCACACACCCAGCAAGCTAGGTGTCATGCTTCATCATATGGGTCTGCTCCTCGTCGAGCCGGCGCTGCAATGCTTGACAGGCACCCATAAAGGGGCTCTTTATCGGAGATCTTTTGTTCCTTGCCGTATAGGTGCCGTGGGTGTGAGGGGCCTGGTAAGATGTAGATGTGGTGTGTGGGTTAAAACAGGTAAGGGAATCCTCTATAATTATTTTTATTCTGGAGAGGTCACAACCTGATTAAAAAGTAAAAGAAGAAGGAGGGCGACTATTTTGTTTTAATCTGACAAAAATTACGCTCTACCCCTTAGTGGTCAACATGTTTCTCGCCTATAAAATGTCTCTAATAGATCAGTTGGCGATTCCTCAGGACCTAGTGACTAAATGAAAACTATCTACAGTGTGTGGTGTGGTTCTACATACCACTTCTTCTCTCGGTAGGACGTTGCCCCGGAGAAAAGCAGCCAACCTAGAGTACAAACAAAAAGGATCAAAAACCAAATGGAAATATTGGTACATGGTCCTATTGATTCAAGTTGGTGTGTTTCACCGTACACAACCTCTTTGAATCTATACAAGTGATAAAAACAACGTGATTTCATGCATATCACATTCTACGTGTGCCTTCATTTGTTTTTAGAATATAAAACCTCTGTGTAACCAGTTAGAGTAATTGGACAACATGGTGAGTGAGTATCAGCTCACCTCTTAAGGATTCAAGTGCTGCTTCATCAGACCGCAGCGGAGTATATGGACACTCAACGTAGTGTTGCTGTTTATTAAAAGGAAAAAAACAAACAACAAAATATGTTGAGTGTGGGCTTGTAGGCACAACGTTTAGTTGCTAAGGCCATGACTCTAGAGCATTAAAAGTGAAAGTGGGCATGGTTCAGGTTAAAGTAAGCCCAAAGTCGTGAAATTGGTATCATTGACAAGGTTTATTCAACAGACTCAAAAGTGCCCCAGACCTGCCTGCGTAGCTGCTGGCGCCTTCACCATGCGCTCCGACATTATGCCAATCGTGCGATGTGTTAAGAGCACCTACAGCGCCCAAGCTATGTCTTAGTGCAGAGCTCTACAGAACATCAGAGTCAGCGTACCCTTCCCAGAGACCAGCGGTAACTTGTCAGCAATTCCCAGCACCTCTTACCTCTCTTAAAGGCTTATGACCAGGCATAGTCTCAACGTGTAATCCGTACTCACCTGCTCCCGCTCAGAGCAGTCCGGCTCACCTACCCGCTCCGCTGCATCAGGAAGGAAAAGACAGGTTGTCGGTTCCTGTCTTAAATACCCTCTCCTGGTGCCATTAAGCATGGTAAATCAGCCGCACCTGGTGTGTGGTGTGATGGTGTCGGCATGACATCATCTACAGTGTAACCATGGAGGCCATCTTTGAATGTGGTGAAAGTCTATAGTTCTGGCTATTACCTTGATGTGGACGCGCATCAAGGGCTTCAATTTTGGCATTGAGTGGCGCGGTTTTATCAACAATGTGAACAAGAATGTATACAGTGCAAAAGTGCTCGCGTCACTGTGCTAAATTTGTGCATAAGTTGCTGGCGGCTGCCGATTGGGTGATTCGTATGTCGGCCAACTTAGAGTGCAGTATTGTACTCTATTGTTAGTTATTAGATATATCGTCCTAACATGGCCTAATCTCCATATCTGACTAGCCTGATGTCGATATCATGTGGCAGAGATGTATAAAGAGGTGAGAGACTAGCGTGGAGTCCTAAGCTGATATATTCATTCGTTAAAGTTGCGGATAATGGTTGTATATATCAGATTAATTAATGGTACTCCAGGGTTTGGCGTCATTCAGGCCGTCATTTGCTAAGTCAAGACGGAACACCCACCTTTGTTCAATCCTGTACAAAGCAGTCTGTGTTATTTGTTGGTGGGATTCTAGGATGACCCAGCGTAGACTCTCTCGAATATTGCTCTTGTGCTCAGTGATTCTGACCTTAACGGGCCTCATGGTCATGCCAACATACCTCTTGTCACAAGGGCAGGTCAGCATGTACACACAACGTGGGGTGTTACAGTTAGTGTGTTTGATTAGCGTCCATGTAAATGTGTCTGATAGAACCAATTGTTTGGTGTGTCTGGTCTGTGGGCACACGATACAAGAGCCGCAGGGATAGTGTCCTGTCACGGGTGGAAGATCCCAAAGTTGCCTCTGGTTAGGGATGTTGCTCTTCTTGGTCTAGTGTGCACCAACATATCTTTCAAATTGTTGGTACGTTTAAACGCAAACCTTGGTTTGGGTATTGACAGAGTACCCGTGTTCAGAATTGCCCAGAGTTTGTTCACTGCCTTCTTTATTAGATTGGATCTAGGTGTGTACGTGGTCACACAGGTCAAAATGTCAGTGGGTTCTTTCTCATGTACCTCTAGGAGGCTTTCACGATTATTGTTTCTTGCTCGTTTCATGCAAGAGTGAAACTGTTTCTTAGGGTATTGTCTCTTCAGCAGATTGTCAGCCATTATCCCTGCTTCAATTTTGTAGTCCTCTGTAGAACTACAATTTCACATCCATTGTCACCTGTTCATGATATATCGATGACTTTTGCGAAAGCTATATTTTTTAGTAAAATCAATTTGACATTTGCATATCATAGAATTACACACTGAATCTAGACATTCAACAGCGTGTACATCTTGCTTTCACACCCCTCAGTTCCATAGAATGCCATTTGGGCTGGCTTTGGCTGCTCCAGTGTTTCAAACACTAGTGCTTAATATATTGGATGATGTCAGGGGATATTGAATTCCCAGAGTATATCCATGTTGCTGGGGAAGGACTAGAGGGAACACAGTGTGGTTGTAATAGACGTCTTGAGATTACAGACTGCAAGTGTAAGTTAGCAATGAAAAATGTGAACATGCCAAGAGCAAATTTGAATTCTTGGGATACATTCATTCTGACCAAGGCATTGTAAATACCCCAAATCCAAAAATCAAGCAACATGTACCTTCCTTTTTGGGTACATTGAATTTTATTTCAAAAATGTTCAAGATTTTGCCGGAAAGTCAGAGAATTTGTTATTGAAAAGTAGTACATTCATTTGGTCTGACATATGTAAACAAGATTTTAAGGCAGAGGAAGATTATATTGTTTCCGCTAATTTATTAAGGTGGTCCAGTTCTTTCTCTACTGTAACCATTGATACTAGTAATGTAGTTTGGAGGTTGTCTCAAAGGGATGCTGAAATCAACTAGCCCTGGATATTTCTTGTAGAACACGCTTCAAGTGGTGAGGCAGTATTCTTTTATACAAAATAATTTGATTATTTGCTTGTTGGACTGTGGAAACATTTTAAAGTTATATCTGGGGTGGACATTTGTTTTGGCAACTGATCAAAAACTGTTGATTTATGTTTTGAAAGATAAATCGGTGAGAGATTCCACACCAAAGATAACAAGATTCACATTCAAAATTTTACAGTACCGTTCTGAGGCTAATCATATTCCACGGGAAAAATGTATGTGCTGATTGTCTGTCAAGATCTCCTTAGTGTGCATAAGAGACTAGTGGAATACAGTGTGATGAAGAATGTTTGATAGCAATGGTAGATGTTGAGCGGTCTTGTAGTGTGCTGAGAGAAAGTGGCTAAGTACAGAAAATTATTTGAAACTTGAAAAAGTTAAGTGATATATTTCTGAAGGATGGGTGCATGAAAAGAGCATATCTGTGGAAGTTCAACTTTCCTGCAAAGTTTCAGAGGAACATTGGAGAACAGTATGGTATACATGGACAGAAATGTATTTCTTTTTGTAAATTAAGAAATAATATTATTGCTTCAGGTCCTGAGTGTCATTTGTAGCAGTCTTTGAAATCACATATATATGAATATTTTCTGACCTGGAATGAATAACCAGATTTTTGCTAAAGTTAAGCAGTGTGCCAATTGTTTGTGTAGTGGTGAACAGTTTACAAGCATGGCATTCTAAAAACAACTGGTGTCACTACTGGAGAAACCATGGAAAAAAATGACAGTTGGTTTTGTGGATCCCTTTTATTCAGTTGGTGTGAAAATAGGTTTGTATTAGTATTGGACTATTACCGCAAATGGTAGAAAGTTCAATCACAGAACACAGTTTTGGTTGAGTACTTCCAGAGGGCTAAGGTTGGAGGGTTAGACATTGAAGAGTCGGTGACCAGTATATTGATGTCTTTGAAGAGGCGTTGACCAGTATGTGGTTGTCTTATTAAATAACTTCTCATTCAGTCACTGAGGTCAGGCCTTTTGAAGTGCTAAGAGGAAGATCACCTTCACCCAACCATGCCCTGCATGGTTAAGTAAATGATGTGAAAAGACTGTGATGTAGGAAGGTTAAATGAAGAAATATGTCATGTAGTAGAAAAAAACAGGGGAAAAGCCAACAGACGTTACGAAAATATACAACAGGTTGCCAAAAGGGTTGTTGAACTCATAGGATTGGAGGATCCTAGTAACTTTTGAGGAGATGATCTACATGGGAGGTGATCATGGACAAGCATAAAGGGGAAAACCTGGAAAAGTGAAAAGGTATGCAAAGTTGCCAGAATATTGATTACAAAATGGGGACGTGCTTTTGTCTTTCTTGGAATTTGCTACCTGGCCACTGCTGTTGGACTGCTTACTGCCCTCACTGTTTCTAAGGGACTCGGTGTCCCAGAAATGCCACCTTCAAGGAGGAGGAGCTGGGCAGCACGCCCACGCAGCACGTGCTGAAAAGCGCTGGTTGACTCCCGCCGCACTGGATGCGCGCGGGACACGCCCGGTCAAACCCCGGGCCAAGGGCGGGGCAGACCTGTCTGCGCCCGTCAGAGCCCGGAGGAGGCTGGGCTGGGCCACACCTCTTGATCCTTGGTTTTGGTGGTAGGAACCTAGTGCAGCAGTGCGGAATTATTGGGGCGCGGTCGCAGGGAAGCTACTGGTAAAGGAGCCCTGTGGATGGCTATCATCTATTCAAGTACGGGAAGGTAGGAGGAAGTTTCATTGTCTTCTTGACTCCTGGGCCAGGGATGCCAGAGTTGACAGTGGTTATATTTCAGTCTTGCTCATTTTTGCCTGCCTGCCTGCCTGTTTAGCTAGCCATTTGCTAGAAAACCCTTGTCCGGGAACTATGGGGAAACGCAAATGCCCGATGGCAGCACCCATAGGGCCAGCAGCTTCTTCTACGATGGACTCCATTCTATTGAGAGCAGCTGGGATCATAGATAAGGAAATTGAACTGGTGGCCCGCCGGCTTTCTCGCTCCCCTGTACTTGGCCCTGTTTCCAGCCCACCGTGTATATCCGGGGGTAGCTTATTTCACTCTGCCCAGTCTACCCAACCGGACACTGGGCCCTTAACCACAACAGCAAGATCTCTGAGTCCGGAGGTGGAGAGAGGATCTGGCCCAAACGTAGGGTCAGCCATCAACTCCAGGCCCGAGTTTACATGCCCAGTGTGTAATGTCCAGTCAGGGAGAACCAGAGTAGGGGCAGGGATGGGGGTTAAAAGGAAAGGCTTGTTGACCGGGACCAAAGCGAAATGTTTAAGGGCAGAGGGTCACTGCAGTGTGCTAGCAAACCACAACCATTGACCAAGGACGACATGGCAGCCATGATGGAAGGCTTGATGGGTTCCCTGCTGACAAGTATGGACCTCAAACTAGACCCTATCAGGCAACGTTTAGCTACAATGGAGCTGGAGCTTTTGAGGATTCACCAGTTTAGTCCAGCTGGGGTCATTGACTCTCAAAGTATCCCTGGGGGGCTTATGCCGGTCTCCGGCCAGCGAGTGACAGAACTGGTGAGCAAGGACCAAGTGGGCATATGCAGTCACTATCATCAAACCTTCCGCAGGGTAGTGACAATCCTCCATACCGGCCCCTGGTGGACTCAAACTCTCGGATGGTAGATTCATTGAGCGAAGTGGTGTCTTTGAAACCCCAGTTCTCAAAAGCCCACCCTGGGCCAGCCAAATCCACATTGGGAGTGACATCAAGAGGAGGGGGCGTCTCCACAGAGGCCCGAGCAGCAGACCCCAGGGGGCAGAGCCATGGGCAGAGGTTACCAACCTTACATCTCCCACCTGAATCATTATCATATGTAGTGGTACTTGGAAATGTCCCGGTGCTTCCCATGGGTGCCGCTGAAGATTTTGACCAACTTAAAAACAAAGTTCTGCACTGGTTGAATCGCAACACTGCCCTTGGTCTAAGGATGGAGAGATTTATAAATATGGTGCACAGAGGTTCCTGGGTCGGAGGGTCTATTAAAAACATGGTAGGAGACTGTGTAATTGCCAACTTTAACAGACCCCACCTGGCAGAGAGAATCTTGTATGCAGCCTCTCAGAGTAAATTATGCGGTGTTGTTTCGTCTACTGTGGCCCTTACCCTGGGGCACTTTTACAGATCATCTAGTAGTGTGATGGCACTCAATGGGGGGGACTCATGGAGGTTCCGGGTTCATCCCGTTCATCCCCAGCCTGTCCGGCAGTTTGTAACACATGACCCACCCCTTTACAACAGCTTTGCACCTCTGGAAACGCTGGACTCCTGCGATTGACTCACTGGTACAGAAACAGTAGACATCACCTTCTCTTCCAAAGAAATCAGGGGTTCTCCCTACAGGCCCAGGGGATGGTAAAGCCTGCAAATTTGTCTCATGGAATATAGCTGGACTAGCAGGCAAGTTTACTGACCCTGGCTGGATTACATTCATAAAAGGATTTAACGTGATATGTCTTCAGGAGACATGGTCCAATATAAACAGTTTTTTCCTAGAGGGATATAAGACCTTTTTTGTTCCAGCCATTCCTTCCAGGGTGGGAAGATCTAAGGGTGGGTTGCTAATTTGTGTTTCTTTGGATGTGCATTGTCGCTTGAAGGTGTTACCAACCAATAGTCCTTGCTTGCAGGCGTTATCCTTTTCCCAGGGGTCTGTTAACATGTTGTTGCTGAATTTCTATAATGTCACTCCTGCTTCTTCAGATGCCTGTAACAACTCTATTATGGGCTCTTTTTTAAGGAATCTGACTATCAAAGCCACTTACAACGGTTACTTCAAGATTGCAGGAGACTTCAATCTTCACCTATGGGGGGACTTGACAGCAAGAATTTTAACTGACATGGGATGCCCGCGCATGTTGGGCATGCATGTTGTACATACCAAGCAGGGAAATATCCTTAACTCCCTAGTTGATGAGTTCGATTTAACTCTGACCATGAGTCGGTTGGACCAGGGTAGAAAACCCATTAATCCCACCCTCACAGGGAGGAGGAGTGCAATGTTCATAGATTAAATTTTTGTTTCCAGCCCCCTCTACCCACTTCTTTTGGACTTCTTCATTGAAGATAGCATCTTTAGTGATCACAACCCGCTGTGCACCTCGATCAGATGGCCCAGACTTGGGAAATCCCAAACGACTGCAACCAGGGGGTCACTAAACGCAACAGATCAGGGTAGAAGGTTAAGGTGGGCACAGATAACCCCGGACTCTTTCTATGAGTCCCTTTTAGCCAAGTGTAAGAGAGAGTTTGATATCTGTACTACCGTGCAGGAAGAGCCGGGGGCTGTCTTAAAGGCATTCTTGGCAATCTCGTGCACTATCGGACATCTACTCAAGGCGCCGCCCATGTACCCGATGGACCGAGTCACGAGATGGTTTGACCGTGATTGCTCCTGTGCGGCCAGGAATCTGAGGGAAGTGTTAGGTACAAAACCAAGGGATCCTGCCTTGGTAAAAGAGTGTAGAAGGATATATAAAGTGTAACTAGCAAGGCGTAAGGCCGAGCTAAGGGATGTGGCATGGAGTAAGCTCACCGAGGCCTTCACCTTGAAAAACAGCAATAACTTCTGGAGCATTGTCAACAGCCCTTTTCTGTCAGGAGAAAATGTACAGGTTCTTGAAGCACACATTACTGAAGAGGAATGGGTAGGTCATTTTGAGGAAATGTTTAGAAGCCCACCAGAGGCCAGTTCAGCGATCGGCGGTAGTGAAGGGAAATCGGCCCCTATTATTACAGCTGACGAAGTCAGTAAGGGTATTGAAGGGTTTTCTAGAAATAAGGCACCAGGCCCCAACGGTATCCCCCCGGACATCTATATATCTTACCCACAGCTGTGGGTGCCAGTCCTCACCATCCTCATTAACGTAGCAATAAGAGAGGACCCACCTAGCACCTGGGCCATATCCACCATTGTCCCAGTGTTTAAAAAAGGAAATGGGTACAGTACCCTTTGCTACAGGCCAATATCCCTATTAGACTCATCTGTTAAAGTGGTGGGACGCCTCCTGTTGGATAGGCTGTCTACATGGGCAGATGCTAACAACATCCTAGCTGACATCCAATATGGCTTTCGTCCAGGGATTCAATGTGTGAATTTGTATATGATTGTCAATAAATATACCACCGCCCGACCGCAGCATATATCTGGACTTCATGGACTTGTCTTCTGCCTTTGATCGTGTGAACAGAAAAAAGCTATGGGAGACCCTATTGTGTATGGGTGTGGATAAAGATATTGTCCTCTTCTTCATACGGATACCAAAGCTGAGGTACGATATACGAACAATTGTAAGGTCACCCAACAGTTCCCAATCCAGAAATGGGTCCAACAGGGCTGTATACTAGCCCCATTTTTATTTATCTTATATGTTAATAACTTGGAGAAGGAATTAGTTGACACACAGGTAGATTTTCCCCAGGTCGGACGATGTGGTCTGCCGGTTTTCTTGTATGCCGATGACGCTGTCCTCAAGGCCCGGACCGCGAGGGTTTTGTAAACTTTATTTAATTCCTTCGTGAAGTTTATGGAAGACCGGGACCTGTTGGTCCACAACTCCAAGTCATATGTGATGCAGTTGGGAAAGAGCTCAAAGAAGTCTTTTAATTTTAAGGCTGGGACCACCCTCGTCCCCATGACTAGTGCCTTCTCTTACCTGGGGGTCATGCTGGATGCCAAATTAAACTGGGGCCCTTGGAAAAGTAAAAAATCAAGGGGAATTTTCACGGGCCAACACTGCAATCTTTAATTTTGCCTCTCGGTTGGGCAAAAAACGAATAGGTGCAATCTTGCAGATTTATAGAGCCAGGTGTTAAGCACAGGTGATGTATGGCAGCGAAATCTGGGGCCAAATTTCTCATGAGGATTTACAAAGAGTTGAAAATAAGTTCCTGAGACGACTCCTATGTGTATCCCAGGGAACCTCTACTTTTATTATACATGAAGAACTGGGTATATCTTATCTGTCAGATTTGTTGTCATTTCGCCCTATATCCCATTTGCTTAAAGTATGGCTGAACAAGGGGGTCTCCTTAAATAAAGACATTCTTAGGGATTGTATGGCTCTTGACCATGCCCACCATATCCCCTGGCTTAAATACATCCGGGAAGGTTTTATGACTCTAGGAAGGATGGATCTTTTTAGCAATCCAGATTCAATTAAAAGGAAGGACTTACTTTGGGCCAAGGAGTCTTTTTTTAGACAGCGGGAGGTGGACAGGAAAGAGTGTGAGCTAATGAAGCCCAGCGTGCGTAAATTTATCATCCTGAAAACCACACAATCTACGGAACCGTATCTCCTAGGGCTTCCCAGTTTGTATGACCATTTTTTATTGACAAGGTTCCGCTTTGACGTATTCCATCTCCTCCTCGCTCACCCACAATGGAGTAGTAAAGGCGAGACCCTGCCGCTATGTGGTTGTCCCCCCAGGACATGCTTCATTTTTTAATGTTCTGCAGTAATTATGAGGTGCCGAGAAAGACTTAACTAATTCCATTTCTAAATAAAGTAAATTTTAAACAAGTGTGTCCTGGTTTTACCTTTTTAGGTATGCTTTGAGGGTCTCCGGTCTGGTATGTTGTTAATTTTTTAAAGGCCGCAGTTAGGCTCAAGACTAGCTGCGACTAAGAGTGGAGTAGACCCGAACGTAAGATCACCTCTCTTTTTTCTAACTTGTTCAACTTGTATTTTATATGTGTATTTTAGTGTGTGTTTTAAAATAATGATTTGAAAACAATTATTTTAGATTTATAGTATGGGTGTACCCTGTACCGTTGTAATCCTGACTTTTATGGGGTTTTTTCCACAAAAGCCGAATAAAGTACTATTGATTGATTACAAAATTATATTAGCCCTTGCCATAGTTTGGCTGGCAATGAAAGGTTATCTACTGTCTATGTAGTGTGTCAGTTGCTAATCCTGGAAGGATTGTGGGGCATATTAGCAAGACCGGCGATAAAATTATCGCCGTTTTAGCGGCAGGAAACTACCGCTAAAACGGCGATAATGGGCTTGCTAATATGCGCTATAGAATCCAATAGAAGCCTAGGTTAGATACCCTGCACATCTAACCTGGGCTTCTATTGGAATTCTATAACGCATATTAGCAAGTCCATTATCGCCGCTTTAGCGGCAGTTTCCTGCCGCTAAAACGGCGATAATTTTATCGCCGGTCTTGCTAATATGCCCCTATATTTTTCTATCCGTAGTGGTTTCATTTTTTTCCGTAGGGCTAATGTGAATATTGGTTGTTTTGTTGTTATGTTTTTCCTTCCATTTAACCATGTTTTGCATGGGGGTGTTCACATTTTTAAAGAGGAGAGATGGTGCAGTAATCTTGTTTTGACATACATATGGGGGTTTGAATGTAATTGGTTATGTAGGATGCCACCTTCGATATTCTGTGTTAGAATGAATTTATCTATCTATTTCATTTTGTATTGGCCTATAATCACAAGTAGGGCTTTGTAAGGTGTTATTATGCAAGCAAAGTCTCCCGCAGAACCTGACTATTGGCCTAACTGTAGTTCGTGGAAATTTCTGCTTTTCCTGCATTCATACACTCACATAGTTTATTTGTGCAAACTGGCTATAGTTCCTCATGAGTGTGAATGGGTGCTGAAAAGTGATGCTCTGTTTTTTCTCGGAGGTTAACCATTTTCCTTGAGACTTTGAAACTGCATAGATGTTAAGAATCTTTTTTTGCTTTCAAAACAACTCAAAAGTAAGGCAGACATAACTTGTGATTATCCACATGCAGAAAACACGATGTAGTCATCATAGTATTCATAAGAACTGTTAGTCATTCATGAGAGAAACCATATGGAACTCCTCACACCACGAGGTTAGAGGTGTGAAAATCAGGTAGTTTGGTTTACGAGGTGTCGTGTTCTCTGCCCACAATGACCACGCAGGAGACCAGGTATGCTTGATTGCTTGTTTATTGATTATATTGTGTGCTCTGCCCACATGCACGTCTGCTCTCGTGCCTTGCTCATCCCGGACCGCCCGTCCACCCCTTGACCGGAAGTGGTGTCCAGTTGCCTCCCTGCCCTCTTGCCCAGTGCAGGATCCTAGTGCCTTCCAGCCAGGCCACTACATCTCCCCCTTTTGTCACAAAGGAAATCAGTAGAGGGAAGAGAGAGAAGAGATATAAACTGTGGAGATAGTGAGAAAAGAAAAGAAAAATCGCTCTCAAGGGGGAAAACGACACGTATGCATTCCTCACTACATTTCTTCAATGAGTCTCTTTGGCCTTCTGCTCGCTCTCTTTGGACAAGTCTCTTCCTGTTGTTCTTCTGCTCTCCCTTCACCCTTGTCCTTTCCTTTTCCGTTGTGATCTATCACTCCATCCCCTCCACTTGCAGTATCTTGGCCATCTTCGTTTAAAGTCTTCAGTCCTTTGAAGTGAGAACTGTTCCGTGTTACTTGGTGATGTTCTGACGCCGCCGTAATCATGGGGCCCTTCACCTTTATGATCGTGAAAGGTTCCTTTGAGAACACGCTGTCAGACTTTCTTTGTTGTCGCTGACGTACTACCACGGCGTCTCCTTCTTGGAGGTGTGACGGGGTGGCATGACGCCTTGCATCAGCATATGCTTTCATTTTTTCCTTTGCTTCCTTGTCTTTGGCTGCAATGTTGCTTTGCTCTGATGGCCCTTTTGCTTCTGTCTGTGGTAGTCTTGTTCTGCTGGTTCTCCCCAGTACCAGCTCAGCCGGACACTTTCCCGTGGAGCCGTGTGGTGTGTTTCTGTAGTCTCGCAGAACCTGACATAGCGCTTGTCCAATGGAGATCTGTGCCAGCTTCGCTCGTTGAACCGCTTTCTTGATGTTCCCCATGAAACGCTCCACCATGCCGTTCGCTTGTGGCCACAGCGGTGTCACCTTCCGGTGATGAATGCCCAGGTAAGACATAAACTTTCTGAATTCTTCTCCTGAAAATGGAGGACCATTGTCTGTTTTCAGTATTTCTGGGGAGCCCCATGCTGCAAATATGTCATCCATGATTGGTAGCGTCGCTGTTGCTGACGTTGATGACACTGGTCTCACTATGGGGAATCGTGAGTATTCATCAATGATCACGAGCAGGTAGTTGCCCGTCTCTAGTGGCCTGAAGAAGTCAGCCGCTAGCGTTGTCCACACTGCTCTTGGAAGTTCTGACATTTGTAGCGGTTCTGGGCTAGCTGGCTGTCCTGTTACCTGACAGACGTGACACGTCGCGATGGTGTCTTCCACCATTTTGTCCAGGCCAGGGAACCATACTTTTTCCCTTAGCATCTTTTTCGCCGCCACCATTCCACGGTGTGACTCGTGTGCCACGTTGACAGTCATTCTCCTTAGTGAACTTGGTACCACTATCCTTGTTCCTCGCATCATTATTCCTGTTTCTGTCTCCGAGAGTTCTTCGTGTATTTTCTTTAACGCCAGGTGCAGTTGTTGTTGATGTGTCTCCATCTCTGCATCCTTGTCGTTTCTTTAGCTAGCTGCAAGGTGGCATCTCTGGCTGTTTCTTGCTCCAGTTCCGCTATTGTTATTGGCGCTGGAGTGTTTTGCTTCAAGACGAAATTTAGATATTCCTCAGCCATTGATGTGATCTCTGGTGACTGTGGTAGAGGGTGTCTCGACATGTAGTCAGCCGGGTTGTGTTCTTTCCCCGGCTTGTGCACAATTTTGAAGTCGTAGTCCATCAACCTTATGCCCCAGCGCTCAATGCGTGGCGGCATCTTCGCTGTTGGATTGCCGTAGATTGTCACCAGAGCTTGATGATCTGTAATGATGATGAACGACTTCCCGTAGAT
Source organism: Calotriton arnoldi (assembly GCA_963921515.1). Classification (NCBI taxonomy): domain Eukaryota; kingdom Metazoa; phylum Chordata; class Amphibia; order Caudata; family Salamandridae; genus Calotriton; species Calotriton arnoldi. The sequence goes on from CAWUFW010003059.1 coordinate 1,375,787, forward strand.
GAACATGTGATAGTGTTCACACGCCCATACTACTGCCAGGCTTTCTTTTTCTGGTTGAGAGTATGCTCTCTCTTGATGTCGGACAGGCTTTTGCTTGCATATGCAACAATCCTTCTCGGTGAATCTCTCCCCGGCAGGTGTTGCGCTAGTATTGCTCCTAGCCCCACTGGGCTGGCATCTACCGTTAGTTCCGTGCATAGCGACGGGTCAAAATAGGCAAGGTGATCTACAGTCATTACGGCCTCTCTGATGGCTTCAAATGCCCAGCAGCACTCTTGAGACCACAAGAACTTCTGACCTTGCTTTGTTAACTCCCGGAGCGGTGTGCTCACCGTGGCAAAGTCCTTGATGTACCGAGCACAGTAGCTGGCAAGTCCTAGAAATGACCTCACTTCTGCGACATCCTTGGGAGACTTCGTGTTTTTCAACGTTTCTACTTTGCTGGGATCCGGCCTCATCCCTTTCTTGGAGAAAATGTGACCGAAGAATACCAATTCACTTCTCCCCAGTTCACACTTGTCTGCGTTCAGCGTTAGTCCCGCTTGTTCCAGCTGTAGACATACTTGATGCAGTGCTCGGTCATGTTCCTCATCTGACCGCCCGAATACTAGAATGTCATCACTATAGTTTAGGCTGTTCTTCACTGGCCTTATCACCTGCCTTATTGTTTCTTGAAATATTTCTGCAGCCGACGAAATGCCTAAACTTAGTCTCTTGTAGCGAAACAGCCCCATGTGCGTCGAGAATGTGGTAATGTATCGTGACTGTTGGCCCAGCTCCAGTTGGTGGTACCCTTTGCACAAGTCTAACTTTGAAAATGTACATGCACCCGTGAGACAGCTGATCATCTCATTTAGATGTGGCCCTGGGTGCCGTTCTCGCTCGATTGCTGTGTTTGGTACCCTCATGTCCACACAGATGCGAATCTTGGAGGTGTTCTTTTTCGGGACAGCCACTATTGGAGACACCCAAGGCGTCGGCCCTTCCGCAGGCTCAATGATGTCCTGGGCCAGTAAGCTTTTAATTTCCTCTTCTACTTGTGGTTGTAGGTGTATCGGCACCCGCCGATGATGTTGTGCAACCGGTTTGATTGCTTTGTTAATGTGCAATGTTATCTGTTTTCCTTTTAATTTTCCTAGGCCATTCAGGAGGGCCGGATGTTCTTGCAGAATGTTCCCTTTTGCCGACATGTGGTATGTCATCGCCAGTAGACCCATCACTTGTGCCGTGACATTGCTTAGTAGGCACGGTGCTGGGACGTCACCTCTCAGCACATGTACCTCTTCTTGGCAGGACCTTTCCTTGTACGTTAGCGTCTCCGTGAACTTCCCCATGTTCTCTACCGGCTTCTTGGATCCCCACGTGAACACATCAACCGTGGACGGTGATAGCCGCGGCCTCACTTTCATTTTCACATATTCTGACATGCACATGATGTTGCACGTGGCCCCTCTGTCGAGCACGAACTGAGTACTATGATGTACCACTGCAATGTCCACTGTTGCGGTTTTCTTTATTTTGTCTTTTTCCACGAGGTGAATGTGCTCTTGTTCTTGGTCCGGCTTGGGGGCGTCAGCCATGAGATACAGTCGTGCCACACTCACAGGTGCTGCTGTTTCTTCCGACTCATCAGAGGAACTGCGGTTCGCCGTTTCCATGTGCCGGGCGTATCGACTGTCAGTCGTCCGTGGTCTCGCTGCTCTGCCCCGCTCGTTCCTGCAGGCGCTTGCGAAATGATTGTCCCTGTTGCCTTTTCTGCATCTCTGGCCCATCGCGGGGCACGCACCAACATGCGGAAAGTCAAGTCCGCATCTGTAGCATGAGGTTTGTTCATTCCTCTTTGCAGTCGAGGCCACCGGGTATTCTTTCTTCTTGACATTTCCCGTGACACGATTAGCCTGTTCTACTCTTTTCTCCTTTCCCAGCTGCATCTCTTTGGCATGTGCTGTTGCTCTTGCTTCCACGCGAGCCATGGTCAATATCTTTTCCAGTGTTGTCGGTTCTTTCAGGACCCGTGCACGGAACTCTACAGACTGACAGCCTTCAATGATGCGCAGTCGTATTGCTTGCTCATTGTCGAACTTGTCAAACTCGCAGTACGTGACCAGTTTCCGCAGTCGTGTTGCGAAGTCATCAAGGGACTCCTCTGTTCTCTGACACGCTGTGTTGAAAGTGTATCTCTCAAAGTCGATGTTCCGTTGCGGGTCAAATTTCTCCGTGAGACACTGTATCACCCCTTTGTATGTCGCTGTCTGCTCGCTGGGAAATGTTATGAGCAAATCCTCCACTTCATCCCCTGCGAGATTCAGAAAAAGGTCCAGGTGTTTGCTGTCTGCCACATCTGTGGCACGCATGTAGCGCTCAAACTGCCTAATCCACCTTTCCCACCTGATGCCAGCTTGTGGTTCTGATAAGCTGAATGGTAGCGGTCGTCTAAATATTGCTTGTGGACTCTTCTTCTCGCTTTCGGTGTCAACCATTTTCTCTACTGGGGTGCAGCTCCTGTGCAGGCCTTTCCTGTAGCCCTTTCCTGTCTTGTGGCGACAGCGGTACTTTTACTCTCTGTCTTGTCGCTTTTATTTCCACTTTACATGCACTTTATTTATTTAATTCACTTTCTCGCTTTGATGTACCTTTCTGTTCCTGTTTCTTTCATGCACCCTTGTGTTGTTTGTTTCCACTTTCTTCTTGTTTCACTTAGAACTGGCCCCCTGGCCTTTTTCTTCACTTTTCGGCACTTTTCTTGCTTTTGCCTGACTTTAAAATGGCCTCCCGGCTTTCCTCTTCCCTGATTGGCTTATTTGCCTGTCCTTAAGATGGCCGCCGGATCTCGCGAGACCGAGATTTCCGGTGCATGTCCTTAAAATGGCCTCCCGGCCTTCCTCCGCGCTGATTGGTGTTCCTGCCTGACCCCAAGATGGCTGCCGCGTTCGCGCTAGATTTGGCTTTAAATCTACGCGCGAACCGGGCTCTTCTCAGTGCAGCTGCGGCAGGGACGCGGTCGGGTGCACTGTGATGCCCTCACTTTGCTTCGCGCTTCTGCTTCACTGCAGTCACTTGGGCGCTTCTTACCGCGCTTTTTCAGTCGATGGGCGGTTCCTCTGTCTTCTGCTCTCGGACCAGGGTGGGCTCCTGGCTCCGTTGTCCTGCGACCGGGTGGGCTCCGGACGTCGCAGCTGATCCTTCTCTCCTCCTGACTCTCCTGCAGCGGGCGGACCAGGGTGGGCTCCTGGTTCCGGTCTTCCGTTCTTCGGTGGTTGCGAGGGACCGCGGTTCACTCGTTTTGATGGCGCTTCGACGTCCCACCACTCTCGGCGCACGAGGAATTACGAGTATGATGTGTATTTCACATAAATATCATTCTCGCACACAAATCTTTAGTTTGCAACATATTAGGTCACCAAGTTTGTTTTGTGTCTCTCTGTTCACGACAAAAAAACAACACGCATGGCCATCAAAATTTAAAACCTAAAAAGTACAAGAGCCAGAATAGATTAAACATCAGTCACACAAAAAAACGTGCGTAAATGCAGCAGTTCATTGAATAACCTAATAAAATACAGATAAACTCAACAACAGCTCTAAGCGAAATTACGCTCACATAATAAAAACTATTCGCTGCTGTACCCTAGGCAGAAACCCTCCCTTTGGCAGTGTATTACTGAAGTTTGCTAGTAGGGTCATAGCTTGGTCAGTAAGACGGGAGGGGGGGGGTGTTAGCTTCACATTTTCCGACAATCACGCGGGCATTTCATGGTAAACATTGTATGGGAAGCATCACATGGGGGGGGCTTAAGGGCCAGTGGAAAGGGAAGGCGGTTGGCCACGTCACCCACAGGGGGACACTAGAGGGGACAGCCCCTTAGCATTCCCCCACTGCCCGGCATAGGCCAGTATTTCTTCTATGCCCACCTGGCCGGAAGAGGATACCAAGGGGCATGCAGATCTCGCCTCCCCCAAGGGCGACGCACTTCCGCCAGCACGAGGGTACTTAGGTGAGCGACTCACCGGGGCAAACCCTCTTTTCCGGCACAGGCAGTTCAATGCAGTCATTTCACCACTGTTTTCCCTGTCTTTAAGATACAATAGCGAAAAAAGAGCACAGCATAATCCCAGAGCCCCGGCCTCCCCCCTACTGCCCGGGCCATTAGAGACAACCAGCTTGATTAACGGGATGAGTAAGGTAAGCAAGGGGGCACAAAGGGTATGCTCGTGACACGCTTAACGCAACAGGGGGGAGGCCGGCGTTGCGATCGCCATGGCAGGCGATAGCTTAGGCCGACGGAGGGACAAAGCATGGTCCGCAAGGCAGGCGACACATAGCTGTGCGTCGGCGCGTGAGTGACATAATTGTTTTTCGGTTTCAGAAGTAACAAAGCAAAGCGCAGAAATCGTTCAAACAGTGGAAGACTAAGCCAAAGGCCACTTGGAGGTAAGAGCAACGGGGACAAAAATACGAACAGAAGGGCCTTGGCGTAACTCGACAGGAAGCTAGAGGAAGGGGACGCCAGGAAACTACGGGAGGAAAATCTGGGGCCAGGGTCAACCCAGGTATTGCGCAAACTAGACAGCCTCCTAAGTTGATTTCTCTTTCCAGACAAAGACGCAAACGCACCATCGAGCAAAGTGAGCCGCCGAGAGCTATTACAGGCTAGATTGCGGCAAGCGCTGGCGATCGAGTGAGGGCAAATAAGTAGAAGTCAGCGTCCACATCTTCACACAGAACCAGACTGGAATGGAGGAGCAGAGCTCGCCAGCCCTATTTTCCATGGATGATACCCCCGATCCTGGAGCAGAAACAAGCGGGGCTGCGACAGCAGCTTTCTGGGCCGACTTTACAGCATTGGCACAGGCTCGGGGAGCCAACTGGGCCATACGGGCGCTCGCAGAGCAAGGAGGCGCAACTCCCGTGTCAACGGGTAACTCTGGGCGACCTCAAGACTCAGCCTCAGGAGTGGCCTCCATGAGCCAAGAGCCCCCCACCACCCGCAAGAGGGGATGGACAGCGAGACCCAGTGTTACACCAAAACGGAAGACAGCAAGGAAGGAACCGCTAACCCCAACACCAGCGGTGGTCAGTTCACCGGAACCCAGCATGGCAAGCTAACAGGCGTCGGCACAGCTCCCGCAGTCGCCCAGCGCCTGTGACAAGACAAAGCAACCCGGCAGCCAAAAGAAAGCAACGATAAAAGGGCAGTTGGGTAAGATGGTGGACACGATGCAAGGGCTGATGGCCATGGTAAAAACCCTAACAGAGTCCAGCGCGCTGGCCGGACGAAAGAAAGACAACGGTGGCCAAGGTCCTAGCTCGGTTTGGGGACAGGGGGAAGGAACACTGCAAACCAACCCTGAGAAGGGGGACACCCCCACAAGCGCTAGCGTAGGCAGCACAGAAGCTAATGGCGCAGGAAGGACTGCGACAGGCCAGGGAGGGAGCACAAGCTTAGAGACCGCGCAGGTAGTCTACACACCACCAGCACCCATACTATCCGCCAGGACATCACTGGCCTGGAGAATACCACTAGCAGCAAAGGAGAGAATTTGGAAACGGGAATTTATAGATATCTTCTCATTACTAATGCACAGCAAAGAGGGCACTGATACTACTATGTTGACAGGCAAGGAAGAGGACAGGAAACCTAGGCGCAGACCCAGGCCCGAGCAGACGCTAGATAACTGGATCGAAGCATTCTCAATCCTGTCAACCATAATAATGGAAAAGTTTCCGGAGCAGGGCCCAGCGCTATGCAGCTACAACAGGATCATCCAAGATGAGGGCAAACTGAACGGTGGGACAGGATGGTTGACATATGATAGGGATTTCAGCCAGAAGATGGAACATACACATACCATGACGTGGGACGCAAGGACAGGATGGTTGACATATGATAGGGATTTCAGGCAGAAGATGGAACATGCACATACCATGACATGGGACAGCAAGGACGTTGAGTTATGGATGCAACGTATGGGGTCTAGAAATGCAACTACCAGCGGCGACGCCAACAGGGACTGGGGACATAAAGCTTACACACCAAGACAGAGTTTCAGCAGCGGCAACACATACTATATGAAGGATTTCTCACCATGGAGGCAGCCCTTTTGAGAGAGCAGGATGGAGTATGGCTACAGGGGCCAGCACACGGGGAGACATGGTGACGCAATATGCAGACTGTACAACAACGGGGCGTGCACATGGGGGTCTGCTTGCAAATTCAGTCACACATGTTCAGAGTGCGCAGGCACACACCCGGCATCAGCTTGCGGTAGACGCGGCACAGGGCAAGACAAGCGTTAGAGCGCAGGGCCCAGCGCCAAGCAGAATTGAGGTACACCTACAAACGGCGATGGTGACAATTATATATAATAACATGGGAATCGCCAGAGGTACAACGTTGAGATAGAGGTTTTAACCGGCAGTGCCAAAATGTAAACAATAAATAAATTTGTAAATTGAGATAAAATGCGACAACAATGTAATGTAGAATCGACATGAGTGCAATATAGAGACAGAGGTTTGGAGGTGCAGTGACAAATAAAAGTTTTGAACAGCAATCGTGCGATAATTTTACTGAAGCGCCGCAGGGCACAAACGAACAGAGGGGTCAGGAATTTGAACTGCAGGGAACAGGAGCGTGGCGCTCTAAGCACTCCCCTTTTTTATCACATAAAGGTAAAAGAGTCTGGGTGACCGGCCACTCCTACGCGGTTAGGGGTGCAAGATGGGCAAGCACGAATGGGTGGAGGGGACCCGCTGGTGCACAAGCGACGTAGGTCGTTAGGAACATTGGGTGGGCCCCCAGAGCATTAGGATACAGGGACTGAACCCTAGAGCTATACAGGTGGGGGGACTCAGGGTCGCGGTAAGCCACCCTGAGCCTTGGAGGGTAATACGGGTGATCTTTATGCATAAAAAGGCGAGCTATACCCCCATCAGAGGGGACGATGGGGCTGCCAATATAAATGAGATCCTCAGGCCATAGGGGGCCATGAGAAGAACGCGACGGCGACCCCTTCATCCCGTAAGGGAGAGTTGGTATCCTGACAGCTGGGGGTTGGCCTTACCTCGCTCCGTGGTGGCACGGGTGCGGCAAACATTTATAAAAAGCATTGGGCCGCAGCCCCAATACGTAAGATACAGCACCGACTAAAGAATAAGATGGCAACGCAATGCCCGGTGGCTGGATAGTATTTCAGGATGATGTGCCAGTGGTTAGTCCTGAACAGCGCTGCACTCTGATGATCACCCGTAAGATAACCCTACCTGTGTTTACATATACACGCATAACGATATGCTAATAAACTTGCGCCAGTTTTTCCCACAAGACAAAGGTGTTGGTGTGTTTTTGTTCATAATGCAACTATATAACTGTGTTTTTCTCCAAGTAGGATTCCTACAACTTTCGTGAGATAACAAGGGGCTAGGGGTGGGAATGCTAAGGAGTGCGGACTGTGTGTGTGGGAGGTACTTAAAACACAGTATTTTGTAAGCTTACCATGTTTCAAGACGTTCAAAACATAGATATGTGTGTGCCTGCGTGTGTGTGTCGGAATATTTAAAAACCTCAGTTCATATCGTACAGACATCTTACAATACCCGACTGACATCTCCTGTACCCAACTAGTATTTATTAAAGAGTACATTTAATAAGGGGTGTAACACCCCAAACACTCCCCGAAGCTTCTTCTCCCCTGTTTGCTAGAATAATCTAACTGCGGCCTTACTATAGCATTGAAGGCATGCCAATTTCCTGTGTGCCAGCCTGGCTTTGGCGCTTCTCCATCACGCCCGTCCCCACCGCCCTAGTCTGAACTTTCGTCTTTAATGAAAGACAAACAGCTTTGATGCTTAACCCTCGCCTGCTTGATTTGCCCGCCCTCCCACATGCCTTCTCGGCTGCCCCATCGGGTAACACCACCGCGCTGACATTTACCCACATTCGGAAGGGCAGCGAATACCAAAGGTTATTGACGAGCCCAGAGCTGAAAAATGCTCTCTAGTGTCAGCTGCTCCTTTCGAAAACGACCAGGCTAAGAAGAGAGATGGTGAGAGGGAAACAGAGAGAGAGAGAGAGCAAACAGAAAATTGCTTACAAAGAAGGCTGTAATGGGCTTTATGGATGCTCCTGATTTCAAGGAAGGAAGTCATAGCTCGATTCCACGCGCGGGCAGAGGCTTGGAGGCTCCTTAACTCAGGTACCTACGATAAGTATTGTTACTATTTACCATCTCAAAGGAACTCAAGTTATTGGTTTCGGAAGGATGAAGAGCACAATCTGCGCTGCTGGGACATGAACACGTTAACTGTTTTTTCGATTTGAAATAATTCTATCATTCGCAGCATATATCAGTGTGCGACAGCACTGCACAAAATGACATTGTAAAAACAATGTATCAGTTATAAATGCTTGTTACAAAGTTACATAGTTAAAGCAAATTACGCGGCAATCCTATGTGTTGCAAGGCGGTCGGAAAAGAGTTTCCGACTCGTAAAATGGCCAGTGGGTTTTGCGACCCCTGCTGCTAAGCAATTTGGAACTGGTGTGAAAGGGATGTTCCTTTCAAATTACACTTCAGCAACTGATGTATCAATGGCTTGTGTGAGAAATTGGGTTATTATTTGAGAGAGATGAAGCCTCACTTAAATAATAAAGACAACCCTTGTCAGGGTGAACCACAAAAGTAACTAAATTAACACTTGCTTAACCCTTTGATGGCTTTGCACAAATCAGTCAGCCTTAAATTAGAGGCAATGTGTATAGTATTTATGCAGCACGCAAGCACTAATAAAGTGAAAACAGAACATTAGAAAAATCACAAACCAAGTTAGACAAACATTTGCAATGCAATAGGTCTCGCATTAACGAGAGCTTAAGCTATTGGCAATGCAATTTTTTTTGTTTACCAGCGCCCATGCGGCGCTTTCACATTCATGAAGGCCACGCCCCTTTCTTTAAACAAGCCGCGTTTAAAGAAAGCGATGTGTCCGACATTAAAGTGAAACTGCGGCATGGGGGCTTTGACAAAAAAAGCATCTGTTTGGCAAGTTGACAAACAGATTGTTTTTTTGGGGTAAAAGCGCCCATGTTGCGATTTCACTTTAATGTCAGCCACATACCTTTCTTTAGACGCGGTTTGTGTAAAGAAAGTGGCGCGACCTCTATGAATGTGAAAGCGCCGCATGGGCGCTAGTAAACTAAATAAATAAGCGAGGTTGCTAAATGCGGACCGCGCTGCTTTAATAGATAAATAAAAAAACGTGGCCGCTATAGTTAAAGCGGACCGCCATTAGTAGAAATAAATAGAAAAGCGGGCAGCGTGCTGCGAGGTGGTGGGTGGAATAGGGGATGCGCATTAAATAAAATAGAGCTCACCCACTCATAAAGCAGACCATGTAACAACACCAGTAAAAGGTCCAGTTGTTATGGTAGGTAACAAATGCAGACAAGGCGGTACCAAGGAGGGACTAACAAGCCTAATAGCGACTCTGTAGCCAGCGTTTACGAAGGACAATGACACAAGCCAGTTAAAAATATGGGGGGAGAGTGGGCGGGGCTTCAAAGCCATACTCCACTACTGCATGCCTCGCAGCGGCACATGCGCTGCCCAGGCTCGACCTAAAAACAGAAATCTTCCAAGAAGCCGCCCAGCTCCAACACTGCCAAGAAACAGCTTGAATGTGTTAACGACTACCACCCTGGGGGCTTTGGTATTTATTTCCTCCATTAAGTCTGTTTCAAAGTGCTGACGTGTGCCAACAGTGGGTGGAGGCACAGAGGGGGATTTGCCCAGGATGAAATAGAAAGTTGACACTAGACTGCAGCAGGATGCAATTTGCTGCAAAGGATATGCATTTATCACAATAGTGCAATTTGGTCAACATACCACGTAACTGGGCACTTCTTCACTCCTTCTGGTTACACACAGTCCATGTTAACCACACACTAGTAGCTTTCTCATTAATAGTAGATACTCGCAAAACTAGCCAAAACAGAGCAGAAGAAAAAGTGATTGCCCAAGAGCACACAATTTGGCCAAATGTACCGCCGGGCTTAAAAACACATTTACATTTCTTCCCATTAACAGGCTCCCTGGTGAGAGCGTATTTCTTCGTCGCTGTCTGTCCCTCTCTTGCCTCACAGTACTGGACATACCTCTCCTTACCTTTCAGCTGGAGACACCTGAAGATCAGCAGTGATCGTCTTTTTTTTTTTTTTAAACAAAAATATGGGAAAAGGTTTTGTAAAATTCCTAAAGCATGGGAACGCCGTTCCCCATAGGTCCCACACACTTCGACCTATAAATCCAGGCGGACGGGTCATTATGTGCAGTAGTTTGAGTCAGCTCATACTTGTTGCACAGAGCTGTAAGGCGGTCGGTGCTGGGGTGTCTTTATCATATGCTGTAGCTAATCTTCTGGGCGACCTTAAAGAAACCAGCAGAAACATATCAAAATGCTGAAAACTAGAAAAGTACTAGTTGTGCTTAGCACTAATAGGCATTCTATGATCCCAGAGTGCATGTGGCGTTGTGGCTTAGTTGGTTAAAGCGCCTGCCTAGTAAACAGGAGATCCTGAGTTCAAATCTCAGCAGTGCCTATGTTTTTTGTTGCTGCCAAAAATACGCATTCTATATCTGGGCAATGCAAGCAGTGTGCAAACGCCTGTTTCTACCATTCATACAACTGTCACTTAGGACAACCCCACTAATTTTATCGGAAAGGGCTACTGCACAATACGGTGTTAATCCAAGTGCTTCATTTTTGGCAAAATGGAACCTACAATTAATGTTACTAATACATTCATATTTTAATAACCGTGGGTGGGTCACTTTTCTTTCTAAATAGCATCAATTGTTGCTTCAATTTAGCGCTTGTGTGCACTGATTTGTATGAATAGAGTGAAGAATGTTGCTATCAAAGTCACACAGAGAATCCTACTCCAAAACTCTGGACCCAGGAGGAAATTAAAAAGGCATTTGCAATGCAATAGGTCTCACATTACTGATAGTTTGAGGTATCGGTGTTGCAAATAATAATGCAATGCCAATGGCTCATACTTTCAGTAATGCGAGACCTAGTTCATTGCAAATGATTGCATAGTGTGCCAGGAACCAGCAAAGTATGTCTCAATGCAGTACCGCAAGCTGCTCCTAGAGCTCCCTAGTGAGCAAGGCACCAGCACTGCATGTCTAGGTGCAGTACTGCAAGCTGTTCCTAGAGGTCCCTAGTGAGCATCATAAACTTTGAAGATATGGCAAATCCACCCTACCCATAATGCATTGCATGCAAGACAGTACCACAAATTCATTCAAATAGCTATGTCCATATATACAATTAGTAGCTTTGAAATGTGACAAAAGAATTATATTAATTCCGGATTAGGTTAGGTTGTACTCTATGTGGAGCTGATGAAGGGAAATTTATAGAAGGTCTAATATAAATGTGAGATGTGGTAGGTGCAGTACCGCAAGCTGCTATTAGAGGTCTCCAGTAAGTAAGGTATCAGCACTGCCAGCTGCTCCTAGGTCCCTAGTGAGCATCACAAACTTTTGGTCACATATGATACTCCCATAATGCATTGCAGGCAAGACAGTACCATGAGTACATACAATTAGTAGCTTTGAAATGTGACAAAACAATTATTATAATAATTCAGGATTAGGTTGTACTCTATGTGGACCTGATGAACTGAAATTTAGAGAAGGTCTAACATAGATGTGTAGGTGCAGTACCGCAAGCTGCGCCTAGATGTCCCTAGTGAGCATAAAACTTTTAGTCACATATGGTACTCCTCTAATGCATTGCGTGCAAGACAGTACCACAAGTACATTCAAATAGCTATGTCCATATATACAATAAATAGCTATGAAATGTGACACAAGAATTATTATAATAATTCTGATTAAGTTGTACTCTATGTGGAGCTGATGAAGGGAAATTTATATAAGGTCTAATATAAATGTGAGATGTGTGGGTGCAGTACAGCAAGCTGCTCATAGATGTCCCTAGTGAGCATCATGAACTGTGAAGATATGGTAAATCCACCCTACCCATAATGAATTGCATGGAAGACAGTACCACAGTACATTCAATATATACAATTAGTAGCTTTGAAATGTGACAAAAGGATTATTATATCAATTCCGGATTAGGTTGTACTCTATGTGGAGCTGATAAAGGGAAATTTATAGAAGGTCTAACATAGATGTGTAGGTGCAGTACTGCAAGCTGCTCATAGATGTCCCTAGTGAGCATCATGAACTGTGAAGATATGGTAAATCCACCCTACCCATAATGCATTGCATGGAAGACAGTACCACAGTACATTCAATATATACCATTAGTAGCTTTGAAATGCGACAAAATAATTATTATAATAATTCCGGATTAGGTTGTACTCTATGTGGAGCTGATGAAGGGAAATTTATAGAAGGTCTAACATAGATGAGTAGGAGCTGTACCTAGATGTCCCTAGTGAGCATTAAACTTTTGGTCATATTATGGTACTCTTCTAATGCATTGTATGCAAGACAGTACTACAAGTACATTCAATTAGCTATGTCCATATATACAATTAATAGCTATGAAATGTAACAAAACAATTATTATATTAATTCTGATTAAGTTGTACTCTAAGTGGAGTTGATGAGGGGAAATTTATAGAAGGTCTAATATAAATGTGGGCTGTGTAGGTGCAGTACCACAAGCTGCTCATAGATGTCCCTAGTGAGCATCATAAACTTTGAAGATATGGTAAATCAACTCTACCCATAATGCATTGCATGGAAGACAGTACCACAGTACATCAATATATACAATTAGTAGCTTTGAAATGTGACAAAAGAATTATTATATTAATTCCGGATTAGGTTGTACTCTATGTGGAGCTGATGAAGGGAAATTTATAGAAGGTCTAATATAAATGTGAGATGTGCTAGTGAGTAAAGTAATCACAGCTAACCTTGTTTAGGACCAAGTGAGTGTCCAGTCTGAAGGCCTTTAAGAAAAGAGTGCCTTGAGGTTGTAATTAAAACCTAGGGCGTAATAACACATGCAATAGGGGATGTTCTCATGGGAGGTTACAAAAAGAGACAGGGAGTTACTAAGGAGGGACTACAAAGCCTAATAACCAATAAAAAGACACCATTTACAAAGGACAGGGACAGGAGCCAATTAAAAAAATGTGTGGGAAGTAGGCGGAGCTTTATTCACATATCCTGAATACAGCATGTCTCGAAGAGACAGCGCAAGCGCTGCCTAGGCAAGACAAAAAGCACAACACATCTGTCAGAACCCCTTTTAGAGGGCCATGGGGCAAGCAGGAGCTACTTGGCCCAACCATGGGAGTTGAAGCCTTTTACTCCTGATGTCCTGAGGCACAACCTACTATGCATCTTGCGCAACAGGGCCAAGTACCCCTTCAGCACTTGACTCTCAGAGGTAGCGCGGTGTCGAGCAGTCCAGGGCTTCTCGGGAGGTAGGTAGATGCAGGAGGTGAGCACAGGCTCACAACTCAAAATATGTTCAATAGCAGCAATAAATGATTGACCAGATAAATATTTCCTTTTATGAAAAAAGATTTATATATGAACACAAAGTGCATTACGGCATGCTCAAATAATACTCACAGATCCTCTGAGGTCAGTACTCTAGTGACGGATATAAAGGGCCCTGAGCCCTACTTCCCTCTTTTTTGACACTGGCTATTCCTCATTCAGTAAAGGTGACAATCAGGTTAGCAGTCTGAGTCTCAGGAGTTCCACTCTGACTCTTCCAACGTCAAAAGAGCTCCAGCGCCTATAGCGCTATGAGGCAGAAAAGGTTCCCTTGGGTTCTTCACTTTGCGATCAGTCTTACCCGCTCCTGCAGGAGTTGGTCTACCGGAGTCCCTCAGAGCGTTCCACACTTGGACATTGCAGAGGTCTGTAGTGACTGCTATGGTGAGTACCACTCTCCCTTTTTAGTGGCAGCGACTGGTCGCCCAGAGCACTTCCTCTGATGACATAGTGAGTTCCTCTGTTCCTTCCCACAGGTAGGGGGGTGATCAATCGGGTCCGGATGCTTCAGTTGGGGCTCAGACAATTACAGGTCACCACAGCGTCCTTTTCTTTTGGCATCTGTGAAACCAGGTAACAACCCTTGTTCTTAATGGTGGCCCCTTCTGGCATATGCGGCCGCCGACTTTACTCCACACGCACAACCTACTGCCAAATCTGTACAGCAGTAATGCAGTCTTTTCGGCTGCCCCCTCTGGCATATGGGGTCGCCGTCTTTACTCCACACAGGAGCGATGGTCCGATCGGCATGGCAGTAATGCACTCTTCGCTGTGGCCCCCCTCTGACATACAGGGTTGCTGTCTTTACTCCACACTTGAGCTATGGCCCATTTGGTACGGCAGTAATGCAATCTTCACGGCGGCCCCCTCTGGCATAAGGGGTCACTGACTTTAATCTGCACATGGGCGATGGCCCGACCTGGCAACGGGATCCACTTGCCAGGATGTTTTGTGCTGGACCGAGGGAAAGTCACAAGTTCAGACGGACCGCCATGGAACACTGGTCAGATACAGGGAACAGGTTAGTCCTGCTGAGCAGTTACCTTCTCAAGTCCGGGGCGAAGTGTGCCATTTGTGTTGGCGAAGGCCACGAGGAGGAGACTGGGCATCGTGGACAGTCATCGCTATAGCCCAAAGAGCCTTTTAGGTATCGCAGGCAGCCATTGCTGTAGCAGGAAGAGCTGGTCATCGTTGAAGCTCTGTGTTGGCCATCATAGGTGACTGCCACTGTCAGCACGAAGTGCTAATCTCGAGTTCCTGGTCGTTGCAGGTGGTCGCTGTCAGCACGAAGAGCAGGTCCGGATGTAAATTTGTGTTGGCAGTCATCTCTGGTGGTCGATTCTTGGCTCCAAGAGTTCACTTCACAGTTGGGACGAACCCAAAATATCTGTATTTTCAGCTTTGCTTCAGGGAGAGCTGAAGCCAGCCTAAGGTCCAGGAACCTGGAAGGCAGCTCTTGGGGATTAGGACTCACTCCAGAGGAGGCCAGCAGCAGGGCTCAGAGCTCAGACAGGTCCAGGCAGATCCATTTGGTGCTGGTCAGATGGGCAGTTGCAGGGAGGTCTCACTCTGAGTAGCCTGGGTTTAAGACAAGCAGGTCTAATCTTCCTTCTTCATTCAGTAGGGCAATCACACTTCCCCAGCCAGCAGTCCTTCTTCTGAATCTTCCACATGTCTAGCAGTGTTCGGATGAGAAGTTCTGAATGCACCATTTTTATACCTGGTGCCAATCTTAGTGTGGGGGAATTTCCTGACCTATCTCCAAAACTGGTTCTGGTCAGTTTTTCCCCTGGTCCTGTCTTCAAGCTGTCTAGTGTGGCAAAGGCGAGGGCAGGCCTGGTGTCAGGTTCCTTTGTGTGTGCTGCACACAGACCCCCTTGAAGTGTAATCAGGGAAGGGAACAACTCCTTCCCAACCATCATGTCAGGAAGCCCCACTCCCCTGACACCTAGGCCTCTTTTGTCTCAATGCCTGGAAGCAATACACAACCCATAACAGGAGAGCCATTCACAGTCATGTGACCCCAGACACTGGCAGAAGGCACAGTTGGGTTGGGCAGAAAAATGGCAACTTTCTGAAAGTGGCATTTTAAGAATGGTAACTTAAAATCCAACTTTACCACTAAAGAGAATTTAAAATTACTATTCATTTGAGTATAAACAGCATATTTCTATCTGGTCCTATTCTAAAGCTATAACTTTTTAAGTGCAATAGCGGAACCCCGTATTAGTCTATGGGAGAGATAGACAGTGAAAAATTGCTTTAGGAGTTTTTCACTGCTAGGGCATGTAAAACTTAAACACATATGTTCTACTTTTTAAATGCCATGCACCCTGCCATATGAGTGGTTAAGGTCTACATTAGGGGTGACTTATAAGTAGTAAAAAGGAAGGTTTATGCCTGGCAAAAGATGTTTTGCCAGGTCAAAATGTCAGTTTTAAATGGCACTATGGCTGCAATAGCAATTTTAAACTGCTATTTCGACCTGGCATAATAAACCGTTTGCCAGGTCTAAACCTTCATTTTTAATACTTATAAGTCACCCATGCAGCAGGCACTAAATGTCCATAGTGCAGGGTGAATGGTATTTAAAAAGTAGGACAAATATATTTAATGTTTTACATGTCCTGGTTGCGAAAAATATCCAGGGTAGTTTTTGACTTTGGCAAGGCTGGCTCTCCAATATAAAATGAAATGAAATTTGAAATGAAATGAAATTTAGATTTATAACGCGCACTAATACCCGGAGGTGTCTAGGCGCGGCGGCTCCCCATGATGTACTAACCAGAGATGGTATTTATACTGCTGTAACAGGCTAGTTGTTAAAGAGCTGAGGGGTATATTCACAAGAACGTGTGATAACTACCGCAAGAGTAGCGTAACGCAACTTTCAATATCGCAGCCTATCGCGGAAAAATAACCCCATGTCAACGTGGAATTCACAACAAGGCGGTAGCATGCGATAGTCACCAGATAACGCGTCAAATGTCAGCGTGAAAATCAACGCCACGCCGAAAAAATGCAGAATGCGAGAAATCATGCGATGAGGCCAATCGCGGTACAACAAGTAGCGAAAAGCAGCCTCAGGCCTGCAAATCCCACGCGTCTGGCGGGAAATTGCACCATAAAAACCACAGAAACAACACACCAGAAACAAGCCAAAGCACGTAGCAACATGGATGCACCATGACCCAGCGCAGAGGTCAACGCGAACCCCACAACCCCCACAGACCACCAGCAAGGAATAACTGGGTCGGGGAAGGCCAAGGAGAAAAGGGAGAAGAAGACGGGGTGCAGACCGCAGGAAAACAAGACCAGCGCCACGGAGTCCCAGAACACCACCAGCAACTGACCCACAGGCAGACCACCTGGAATGCAGTCGGAGTGCCGAGGAGGCCAATCCAGGAGGCCAAGAGGCACCGCCAGAACGTGACAACCTAAACCAGGCACAAACCCGCTGCCAACAGGAAGGCAGCAACGGCGACAGGAGGTGGCAGTCCAGCGCCACAGGAGGAGCTGGAGGAAACTCAGGCCACAGTCATCAGTGGGGAGACGGTGCAAGGAGGTGGGAGTACGGACACAGCTCGACAGGACCCGACACAACAACAACAGAGTGAGGATCCAACAGGGACTGGGGGGACGGGGGGTGATGGGCACAATGGCACACATGCACAACGAGGTGTAGCACACTGCACACCCACAATTACCCAGGGACATGTCCCCCATCCCCGTGGCACACTGCAGCACACACACATAGCAAACACAGCACATACCATGACAATGTGGCACAAAGTGCAACACCCACACTGCAGAACAGGGGACACAACTGGGTCCGCCCAGGGGCAGAAACAGAACAATCACATTGGACAGAGCAGGGAACTGTGAGATGCATATCTACGGCTACAACCCCACTTCAGCCATGTAGGCCAAATGTACACTGTCCCAACTCAAATTGCCACCACCGCCCAAACAGTCACAATGTACATTGTTACACAGTCTGCATGTCGACAAGAACAAGGTGCCAACACAATGCCAACATGCACCTCCCCTTCACAATGCAGAGGGACAAACAACACCTCCAGCAGGTCAGAACAGACAACCCATCAGTGATGCCGGAGACGAACACCACACCTTCGACACCGATGCCCTACAACAGCCCATGGACATCCCACACAACCCACCACCAGGACCAGGGCAGACAAGCTACTCAGAGGAGAACCCAGCCCCTGCAACAGACCACACAGCATGAAGCACCAGCAATCACGGCTGGCTCACAACACTTCACCGACCCACACATGGCACCCCAATGCCAGGTGTCAGAACGCCAAAAGGAGGTGGCCCAACAGGTGCGGGTGTTGCCGAACCCATGGAATGAGAACTAGAACACATACGCGGGTGTCCAATACCCTTCAGGGACCACCTACACCCCACAAAGGAGACCCACACTGCCATAGAGACACATGCAGATGCACATACCCAGTACAGAACCACGCCCAGGGGCACGCACATATCAGTCCCACACCCACGTTGGCTCTACGTACGACAGCACAGTCCACTCCCCTTACGAATTGAGTGGGTGATGACAAAGCTACATGTCCAGGTTCTAGCCCACGGCCTGCGGTGACATGTCTGCGTCCGCTGTACACAGCACAATGTAATGTCGTAGGGCCCAGGGCCCCCATGCATACAACAAGACCACAGGGACACATGCACATATCATGTTGAACTGGCTACGGGCACGTGCGCCCGGCCCCTTTATTGGCAGGGCCACATGTACAGTGACGCCTGTGCTGGATGTGTGTGGGGTGAGTATAAGCCAGCCCGCACGGAGTGCTTGGTGCTGGCAACAACCTGAACAGTGGACACCAGTGTAATGGAAACAGAAAACACCAGCATAACAGAGTCAACTGCAGAGCAACATGGAGGGATCTGGAGTAAGGACAGAGGACACCCAATATTCAGTCAGGAGGTTCCGTGAGTTGCAGTGCTCTGAGGTAGGGGCACTAGAGAAGAGCGCGCTCATGTGAGGAAATTGCTAGGATTGTGTCCCTTCGGGTTAGTCCTGATGCAGATGCAGTGGGGTGCGTTACACCTGCATCAACGTCCCAGGTCTCCCACACTGCCTGAGGTGACAGTTGCGCCCGCAGTCCACAGCGCAATACCCAGTAATAGATCCGGGTGTGAAGCTTGACTACCACCACCAGTCTGCATTCCTGACTTGGGGCTGTTGCCTCCTGCCCTCCCATTGTCTGTGCCTTCTCCCGTCCGCACACATGACACATCTTCCTCATCATAGTCCCAGGTCTACCCCACTGCATGAGGTGACATTGCTGCGCAACCTCACAACAGCACAAAACTCAATCAGTAACGGACAATGGCTTGCGGTGCACTGAGTCACTGGCACCTGGAGTGCTGAGCAGGGTATCAGGCTGATGATGGCATCCACGACAGGTCTGAGCAACTCCGTAGGTCTGTCAGGACCACCGTTTCGACTCTGGCAGATGGCGGTTGGAGGTGGTCCTTGCGGTGGTGGTGTGTGCCTCCTGTGGTGATGCGACGTCCGGGCCGGTCAAGACTCAATGCTATGTGTGGGCCCTGGTGGCCCGCAGTTGAGGCCGGAGGATGCGGACAGCGCAGGGCCACAGACACATGGCGTTGATGACCCCAAGACCATCGCTACAGAGGCCATTCAATGTCTCAGAAGAAGGGGTCCCAGGCCTGAGCAGCACAGAGTTAGTGGCCCCGGATGCACTGCGGCCGGCACAGGCACCCAGACTGCGGTGCAGTCGGATGGGCCATGCGACCTGAGCGGGTCCCCATCAATGTCCAAGGTGTATGTTGCGGAGTGTTGCGGGGGTCAGTGGAAGGTGTCCTCCAGGGCATGATGCGGAAGGTCTGATGTTATCTGGAAGCAGCAAATGGAGGAGTGGAAAGCGCAACCCTCGTTTTCACCAACAATTCTGTATCAGCTACATGAGGATGAAAACTAGCCCCTAGTCCATAGACTCAAACGCCACCAATGTATGACCAGTGAGTGTCCATGAATGTCGGGGAACACACTTAGTGGCACAGGTGCTGAGAGGGGATGCAGTCTGCGATGATGCCGGTACACAGATGTGAACTCCAACATTGCCAAATCAAGACTCTGTGACCTACTGGACCGCAGTGTAGGCCGGAGGCAGCGGTCAGCAGTGGCCCACAGCCATGTGTCGTTGGCTCGCGAGGAACAGAGTTAGTGACACAGTGGCAGTTGTCGGTAGTGTTCAATCACCTCCGTAACGATGATCCTGTTCCCTCCGGACTGCAACACGTCATCCTCTTACGCCTCTCCGTGCGTGCGATGATATGTATTCTGCCTTTTGAATTATCGATGTTCAGTTCCAAATCTGTGATCCCACTCGTGCGCAGTGTAGGCCGAGGGCAGTGGTCCGCGTAGGCCCACAGACAGGTGTGGTTGTGATGCCATGCACAGACTTGTTGGCACCACATCGAAGGGAGTATAGTGAATTGTTCTCTGCCTTAAATGATGTTCACTGCCATGGTGTAATCAAGACTCAGTTCCAAATGTGTGACCTACCTGACCGTGGTGTAGGCCTGAGGCAGCGGTCAGCACGGCCCATTCACCTAGTGTCGCCGGCATAGGTTGGATGGCCCCACCGGCCTGCGTTGTTCAGGTTCAGTGGCACCACGTGTAGCCGGCTGGCATTGAACAGGGTTAGTGGCACCACGTGTAGCCGGCTGGCGTTGATCAGGGTTAGTGGCACCACGTGTAGCCGGCTGGCGTTGAACAGGGTTAGTGGCACCACGTGTAACCGGCTGGCATTGAACAGGGTTAGTGGCACCACGTGTAGCCGGCTGGCGTTGAACAGGGTTAGTGGCACCACGTGTCGCAAGATGCGCATATGGAACTATGCCTCACTGATCGGGGGGGTCTGGTGCTGTGGCCGCTGGCCGGGATTTGGGGTCACTGCCATTCATGACTCAGGACACAGTTTCACATATGGGACCTACTGGTCCGAAGAGTAGGCCGAAGACGGCAGTGGAGTACGTCAACGAAAAGGGAATAAAGCGGGCCTTTGTCGTGGAAGCCGTGATGGTCTGAGGTGGCTGCCAAGGTCGCGGGACTCGGGCTTGGAGCTTGCGCCGGCACGTGGTGGGCCCTCATTGACACGCGCCGGTGTTGGCAGGTGATCAGTGTGGCCTGGCTGCGCAGGGGTGGGCCTGACGGGTTCGTGGTCCAGCGTGCCGGGGTCCGGCAGGCGCACAGCATCGCAGGCAACTACGCTCACGAGGACGGCGTCGGCCTCGTGGCGGGGTGGGAGGCGCCGCCCTGGCAGAGACGTGGGGCTTTCCGGGAGAGGACCACGCCCAGGCCTACGTGCTTTTTATTCACACCCCTACGCTGGCGTGGCCTACGGCGGCCCATCCCACTCTGGTGACGCTTAGGGGGTGGCATCACAGGCAACATTTCTGCGAGTTCCCCCACTGGTTGGGGTGGCATGGTTGCGTCCACTGTCCACGGCACTCCATACGCCAGAGGTGTATGTCGCCATGGATATGGGTGTGTTCTGCATTCTGCGGTCTGTCCAGCACATCTCCGCCACTCTTGGCATAGTGTGCTTTCCCGATCATGGTTCTACTGCATCCTTCACACATGCCTGGTTGCCACCTCTACCCACATTCGGCTATTATGTGGCTGAGGTGCCATGCCGTTGATGGCTCATGTTCAGGGCTTGCCCAGGTTACCATTGTAAGTTGTTCTGTCGTGTCTGGTGGGTGGTCATGTTGTTGTGCATGTCGGTTGTGATTTTGTGACGTGTGTATTGCCAGAGTTGTGAGTTGCATGGTTGTGGAGTTGAGGTGTGTGGGGTGTTCATTTCGGACTTGCCAAGGGGGTGTGCATTTCCCTTTTTGCCATCCTGGGAACGCTGGTTGATGATGGACTGTCGGAGGATGAAGGTATCATGCACACTGGCTGTGTATTTGAAGGCGACATTGTTGGGGGTTCCACGGTGTTCTGTTGTTGCCTGCACATTGATGTGAGACGTGTGCTTCATGTTGAGGTGATTGTGTGCTGTGTCACCAGGGGGCACAGGTGGTACATGTGTGCTGTGGATTGCCCCCAACACATGCATTCATCCTGCTATGGCGTATGGTCCTTGCTTGGTCTCCAGCGGATCCTGCGCATTGTGTTGTACGTATGGGGACTGGGGTACCAGGGTGATGGTGATGTCCAGGACAGGTGTGGGGGACTTCGATGTGGCTGGCTGTGTGACTCCTCCGACTCTGGCGGGTGTTGTTTGGGAGGTACCAGGGGCCAACAGGTGCAGCCAAGCCATCAGCTTTGTGTGGGGTGGGATGATGGTTGTCCGCTGTGTTGGTGCCGTAGGCCTGTTAGGCGATGATGGTCAGGATGCGTAGGATGGTTGTCCCTTTCAGCCTGTAGTGGAAGGTGATATTGTCAGATGTTGGGTCTGTGCGGCTGGTACGTTTCCTGGGGTTCCGCTGTCTTTGTCTGCGCTGCGTCTGTGGTGGTCCGGGGGATGGGGTGTTCCGGGTGTGGGTTGGGGTCCTGGGGTGGTGGCGGTGGGTGTTGTGGCCCTCTTGGGTGTCCGGGCCGCGTGATGGGTGGCTCCATGGCATCTGTTGCCCTTCGGATGTGGCCCTGGGCTGTGCTCCCTTTTGTGGTGCTGGCTGCCGTCCGAATTTACACCAGGTCAGAGCAGGTGTAAATTTCCTGGTGCTAACGCGCCTTATCGCCTGTTTTGTGTTTTTATCGCCGATGTGGCTGGTCGTTGTGAATGTTGAGGTGTGATGTTGTCTCGGCTTTTGGCACGGGAACGCCTACTCTGCATCTCATTAGCGATATTTGCGGGGGTCCTCTGTGGTGATGTTTTTTGAGGCTGCTATCGCGGGTAAACTGGTGCTGTGGGCTGTTAACACCGGCTGGTGAATGGGGAGGTAAATTTATCACGACTTTGGCTCCGATAAAGTGCTGTTAATTCGGCGATAGCTCCTTGTGAATATGCCCCTGAGTTTTTAAAAGTTTACGAAATGCCAGTAAGTTGTTTTCTGTCTTTAGTACCAGTGGGAGGGAGTTCCACAATCTGGCTGTGCCTGAAATAAAACTTCTCCCTCCCCAAGAGGCCGTTTTGGCCCTGGGGATTATCAGATTTGCCGATGTCGCAGAGCGCAGCTGCCTCTCTGGAATATACCACTTGAACTTGTTTGCGAAATAGTCGGGGCCCAGACCATGTAATGCTTTGAAAGCGATACATAGGGCCTTGAATTCTATCCTTCTTTTGATTGGTAGCCAGTGTAATATTGGGAGGGTGTGGGCCAATGATTGACGTTTTGTGATGGCCAGTAGTAGGCGAGCTGCTGCGTTTTGGAGGACTTGCATTTTGTTGAGGAGGCGTGACTGTATGTTGAGAAAAAGCCCACTACAATAATCTATTCTAGACAGGATCAAGGCTGTAACCACCGTTTTCTGGAGTTCTGGCGGGATGTAGGGGAGAATTTTCCTGATAGTTTTAATCATGAAAAAACATGCAGAGGTGATTGCATTGATTTGCCCCGCGAAGGACAGCTTGGTGTCAAAGTAGACTCCTAGGTTTTTCACCTTGGAGATGGGAGTAGCGATCTCTCCCATTTCCTGAGGCCACCGGCTAGGTTGCCAAAAGGAGGTATCTCGCCCAAATAAAAGTACCTCAGTTTTCCCTGTGTTCAACCTCAAACAGTTTTGGGACATCCAATGCCCAACTTTGCGCATACAGTCCTGAAATCTCTGAGCAGTGTTCGTTGAGTCCCCTGAAAAGGACGCAATGATTTGTGTGTCATCGGCATACAACACTGTCTTGAAGTCGAAAGACCTTATGAGAGAGCAGAGGGGGGCTATGTATAGATTGAAAAGTGTTGGGCTCAACGAGGAGCTCTGTGGCACCCCACATGGAAAGGTGAACCAGGAAGATGTGTGTCCGCCAAGCTCCACTCGTTGCTCTCTGTCATGGAGAAAGGAGTTCAGAAGGGCCAAAGGTTTTCCCCTAATCCCTACAGAAAACAGTTGGTTTATTAGGAGATCATGATCCACCGTGTCGAATGCCGCCGAGAGGTCCAAGAGGATCAGGGCAGTCTTCCCACCCTTGTCCAGGACCTCTCTTATTTCCTCCGACACGTTAATCAGAGCCAGCTCAGTGCTGTGTTGACTTCTAAAACCATATTGGGCACTGTCTAGGAGATTGTTATCTTTCATAAACTGAGTGAGTTCTACATTCATGGACTTCTCTATGACCTTGGCTGGAAGAGGTAGTCGAGAGATAGGCCTGTAATTGCTTGGATCAGTATTATCCAGGTTCGGTTTTTTCAGGAGTGGGAGGATAGATGCCTTCTTCCACGGTATCGGAAAATACCCTTTGGAAAAAATACCATTGAAGATGTCTATAAGGTAGCCAGTTGTGACCCCCAGGGCCAGGTGGAGGATCTTAGGGGGGCAAGGGTCCCAGGGGGAACCTGATCTCGTCTGGCTAAGAATCGTCATGACCTGTGCTTCCGAGAGGGTGTTAAAAACATAGGGGCATATTATCAAGGGCTCTAGCGCCGCTTTAGCAGGACTTTTTCCCGCTAAAGCGGCGATAATTCAAACGCCCTATTAGCAAGCTGTCGCTAACTGCTGTTAGCGACAGCTTCTAGGCGATAGCGACCGGGTTGGGTGCCGCTTTGCATGCCAGCGATATTTATCGCTAATGGCATGCAAAGTAGGCGTTCCCAACCTAAAAGCGACTGGAAACAGTCGCTAAGGTCGCTATCGCCTATTAGCGAGGCAGGGGAGGTGATTAATGAACCAGCGCTAAACACGTTTAGCGCTGGTTTGTTAACGCCTGATCTAAACCTGACTTAGCCATGTAATCCAATGGGAGGTGGATTACATGGCTAAATCCCCCTCGCCCTATCGCCAAGCTAACACTGGTCACAGTGTGAATATCGCTTGTTTTCAAGCGATATTCACACTGTTCTGCAGGGTTTCTATCGCTTAGGAGATAAGCGTTGCTGATAGCACGCTATCTCCGTGATAGAAACCTGCGATAGCCGGCGATAATTATCCAAGCGCTAACTGCGCTTACCGATAATTATCGCCGGTTATTGCTAATAGGCCCCATAGAGACAAGGGCTGGTAGCTGCTGGCACGCCTTCATCACTTGGACCCTCTGTCGTAGTGGAAAGAGGACCATTTGAATGCCCTCCCGTCCCCTGACGGGTGGTTAGAAATAAGTCTGAGACTGTTTTAACTTTGGCTTGAAAGGAGTCTGCTAGCCGGTTGCAAAAGTCTTGGTCTACTCCTGAATTTTTCTGACCAGGAAGTTTACTCAATTTCTGCACTGTAGAAAAGAGTTCTTTGGTGGAGTTAAGGGAAGTGCTGATTTTGGCAGAGTAGTAATATTTTTTTTTGTTAAGATTTTTTCTTTGTAATCTGCAATAGCTTTTTTGTACATCATCTTATCGTCGTGAACATAGTGCAAGCGCCATTTCCTTTCCAGCCTTCGACAGACTTGCTTAAGTAGTCTCAGGCTATCTTCGAACCATGGCTCGGATGGGCAAGTGCATTTATTAGTTGTAATTTTTAGGGGTGCAATGGTGTCGAGAGTGTCGGTGATCCAGTTGTGATAGGTATTTGTGGCCTCATTTAGGTCCACTGGAACCCTCGGTTTAGAGGTGTAGGTGGCTTGTGAAAATTTCTGTGGTGACTTTATGCCAGTGGCGTTTCCTAAGTTTGGGCGGGAGAGTCGGCCCTGGTTCAGTTTTCGCATCTGGACAGATACTGAACATCACGGCTGAGTGGTCGGACGAGGTTAGTGGAATGATTGAGAGAATTGTAAGATAAGGGTTGTCGGAGAAAATGCCATCTAAGGCATGACCTGCCTTATGAGTAGGACTATCCACTAACTGTGTGAGGCAGACACTTCTCATAATGTCAATGAGGGCAGCCGCAACTTTAGATGCTATATTTTCGAGATGAAGATTAAAGTCCCCTAAGATGGTGAAATCGGGAAAAAGGACTTTGATGTCTAACAGCTGACTGCTGTTATCTAAGAAATTAGCCTCTGACCTGGGGGTCTATAGAGAAGCACCCCATTAAAGGAGTAACGGCTGGTCAAGGTAATCTTAAAGATCAGTGCTTCGCAGTTAGTGGCGGCTTGGATGGGTTCAAAGGAGACTTTCAGCTGTTCCTGAAAGATGATTGGAAGCCCCCCCGCCCCTTTTATGAGGGCAGTCTAGTCTGAAGATGGCAAAACCCGGAGGTGTGGCCATGATGAGACCTGGGTCAGACGCGGCGTCTGCCCAAGTTTCAGTGACGAATGCTAGGCTCAGACCCTGGGAATCAATAAATTCAAAGAAGGCAAGTGCATTTTTTACCAGCGACCTTGCGTTGACAAGTACTGCTTTAAATGTGTCCTTCCCTAGCGGGGTAGGATAAGGGGTTATGGGATTTGAGCCACGTGGAGTGTGTGATGCTTTGTGGGGGGGTGTGCCCTTAGTTTTAAGGTCAGTCAAAGAAAGTTGACAGAGAGGGCAGGATCTCAGGCCCAAATGGCTCCATGGTTCGAAAATGGGGCCAGGGCAATAAGAACCTGTGTTTAGAATCTGGTTCAGCTCCTCTCTTGAATATTGCTGTGGTTTAAGAATAAATTTGCCAGAGTGGCTGGCGCTGAGCGAGGTCCGTGCGCGGACGGGCGCAGACAGGCTTGCCTTTGGCGTGCCTTCGGCACGCCAGCGGCGCGCCCGCTGCGCGTCAGCGGTGCCATCCAGTTTAAATACTGAGAGTAATCTGAACCACTAGACCGTCACCCTGTGGTGCACCAGAAGTGGTCAGGCCTCTCTTCCTCTTCCTCTCCCGACGCTCTCTCCACAGCAATCGGGAAGAATCCCGTGGTGGACCAGAGAGCAGGGGAAGGAAACCTCCAGAGAGCCTTCAAAACGTGCCCTGGTAAAACAGTCAGCGAAAGGTACGTTTTTAAAAGATTAAAAATGTGCAATTTTAAGAACTGTGTAAGTAAAACAATACCGCCCACGTAGTACAGCCAGCCGGCAGTAATCAGCTAGCGTGGTAGTCCACTGCGTGTCAGCGGGGCCATCCAGTTTAAATACTGAGAGTAACCTGAATCACTAGACGGTCACCCTGTGGTGCACCGGAAGTGGTCAGGCCTCTCTTCCTCTTCCTCTCCCGACGCTCTCTCCACAGCAATCAGGAAGAATCCCGTGGTGGACCAGAGAGCGGGGGAAGGAAACCTCCAGAGAGCCTTCAACACGTGCCCTGGTAAAACAGTCAGCGAAAGGTACGTTTTTAAAAGATTACAAATGTGCAATTTTAAGAACTGTGCAAGTAAAACAATACCACCCACGTAGTACAGCCAGCCGGCAGTAATCAGCTAGCGTGGTAGTCCTGCACTGGTACATTATAACTCCTTATAATACATAACTTAAGTTTGGGACTAGCTTTAAAACTGATTCGATAACTCATTGGAATCGGAATTTAAATGCAACCTCATGGTCAAGTCGGTTTTTAAATTACTATTTTGAAAATGCAACTTTTATAAAGTTGGCGTTTTCATGCCTAAGCCAAATGTGCCTGTGTGCCACTGTCCAGGGTCACCAGCTGTTAATGTCTCTCCTTTGGAATGATGCATATTCCTCCCAGACAGTGGACCAAGGACCAGTGTGTTGGGAAGTGAGGATCTTCCTGACAGGTTGGCTGGGGAGGAGCGGTGTCCCTGTCCTGATTACACTTCAAAGGGGCCTGCACTGGCCACACAGAATGATCTGGCAACAGGCCTGCCCTTGCATTTACTTTACTAGCAAAGCTGGAGCCAAACCCAGAAGAAAGGTATGGCCTGACCAGAACCAATTTTAGAGTAAGACAAAGGAGTGTTCCCCATGCATAGGCTGGCCCTGGGCATAAAAGTGGCTTTCCCAAAACCTAAAATCAGACCTGGACCTGTGATGTCTCAAAAGAAGGACTACCTTGCTTCCTGAAGCCTGAAGGAAGACTGGACCTGCTTGCCTTGAACCCAGGACCACAGAAGTAACTCCAAGGGTCAGTTGTCTGACCTCTTGTGTAAACTACAGGGATACACCAAGTTCCTGAGGCTTTTCTTGCTTCCCAGCTGACCAGGCAGAACCGGGCCACACCTGGTCCCCTCTTCTGGTCTCTGTGTTAGCGTGTGGAGCAGGTCCTGACCCCCACATGGCATCCTCAAGGTCCTGGACCTATGAATGGAGTCAGATTCCACTTTCCCTGCTTAAATGGAGGTTTCATCAGACTCAACACAGAGTGACACAGAGCCCCACAAAGCCACCTATGTCCTCACTGGAAGTGTCACCGGATCCAACCCTGAATTGATCCCAGTAGAGCCTCACCCCAGTGCTTCTGACTGGAAGTCTCACCAGATCCAATGCAGAGTGACACAGGGCCCCACACCTCCACATCACGCACCTCCTCACCGAAGGTTTCACCAGATCTAGTGCTGCACAGAGCCCTATATAGGCGTGCAGCTGCCGACTCAAAGTCTCTCCGGATTCATTGTGGAGCAACGCAGACCAACACAGGGCCACACTGCCACAACCCCAAATCAAAGTCAGAAGGTAAAGCTTCCTGCAGGATGAACCTGGTCCTGTATCCGGCTCATGTTCTGTCACGTTCAGCCTGATCTTGTGGCTTTGCTCCAGTCCAGTGTGACCAGATACTCACAGTTGGTGCTTCGTGTCTTTTAGCTCTATTTTGAACCTTCAGCTTTAAAAATTCATAACTCTAGTTCTACCGATTAGATTTTTGTTGTCTTAGTGTCATTTTATGGATTAACATTTACTGTATTTTTCTAATAAAGGTTTGGGGTTTAGCTTGTGTGTGTTTTTACTTTATTACTGTTTGAGTGCTGCATAAATACTTTGCATATTGCCTCTAAGTTAGGCCTGACTGCTTTTGTGCCATGCTCCCAGAAGGTTAAGCACAGGTTTATTTAGTGACTTTTGTGGTTCACCAGACAAGGACTGTGATTATTGTTTGCAGTGGGTTCTCACCTCTTCAACCAATAATCAATGTTTTCACACAGGATAAGTGTAATGATATCATGTCACCAAGGTCTGTTGATCAAATTTTTGACATCTCTAATCTATGATTATTTTTTTTAGTTGTACTGTGACTTTGGTTTGGTTGGGTGTCAATGTGTAAGGGTTTTAGAAGTGGTTTGACCAGTAGACAAGAATGAGGTCTTGGCTAATGAGGTCACCTTGATTTGTAATTATTAAGTTGAGGGTCAGAGATGGGATGAGCAGAAAAGCTCACCCAATAGTTTTGGTAGCTTGGAGAACTTCATGTCAACTTATGAGACCTTCAATTGGATTCCACAGAGAGAAATTTATGGTGGTTTCCCATCTCTCAAAGAGTTTAAAGCATGCAATCGACTTCCCAGGGATGGACAAGGAAAGAAGAGCAACATAAAAAGCAATTATTTCATCCTAACAATATTTACCTGTCCACACAGTGAGAGTTGTAGCAGAGACCATATATCAAAATCTTCATGGATTTTAGGTAGGAGGTACTTAACGTTAATTTGTATAATATTAGAGATTTTCTGAGAAATCTGAATTCCAAGGCACTTCATGTTTTTGACTGCACCATCTTAAAGATCATTTGTTGAAAAGTTCCAAATGGCAAGAGGATATAATTTATATTGTTTTCATTCATTCAAATTGTATTGACAGTCATTCAGATTGTATTAGAATGCATTCAAATTGTTTCAGTTAATTGTGTAACCAAATGATCTGGAGAACAATTCAAACACCTCCATTAGTCTTGCCAATTAGTTATTTATTTAACAGGAAGAGGCCATCCAGGTTTATCCAGATGTCGTGGACTAATACCCCACATTACAAGGGATGATCTCCATCTTCTTGTCTAATGGAAATGACCAGTATTCTCATGGTGATGACTAAAAGAACTGAAAAGAGGAGTTAACTCTGGTGTGTTCCTCCTTTGAGATTGAAAGGTACATGTGCCACGTCTCTGAAGCTGGCATTGGCAGTAGAAGATTTGTAGAAAAATTGACGAGACCAGAAAAAAACATGTGCAGGCGCATGCTGTTCGCTCTTTAATGCCAACCATCCCCTTGCGTTATTAAGGTTTACTGCTGCAACTATTGGAGTTTCTCACTTTTCTTCTGCAGCCAGGCAGAGAAACACCTTCAGCATGTTGCCCACCTAATTTCATTGTAGCAACAGCCTAAAGTTAATACTAAATTTAGCCTCAAAAAGGATCCAAATACTGATTTAACTTTGGAGGGTCTAGCTTTGACAAGTGCATTTTTAGCAAATATTTAGAGACAACCACTAAGAATTCAGTTTTTTCTCCTTTACAGTATAGACTAATCTTCCTCTTCCAGGTCTCCAGATCCCTGGAGGTTGTGGCAATTGCAACTTCTCAGGAGAACTCCTAGAATTCTATGTGAATTCCCAAAAAGTTAAAATTTGTTCCAGATGTAAAAGTCAATCTACGTAGGCAATCTTACAACTTTCTTTATGTATATGTCCTTAATTCGCTAGAGCGATAGACCTCATAAGATACATTTAAGTTATAGTTTAAAAAAAAAAACCTCAGTAGAAAGACTGAAGTATATTTTATCCCCATCAAAAACTACTTCTACCGATATATTTCACTTAGGATTGAGCAAAGGGATAAATTGCTGTAACTGTAAAGCCATATCGGTCTCTGCTTTGTATGTCAGAACACTTATTTTTTAGTTACTTTTCTGCAGTAGACTGGGCTAAACCTAAATTAAAATTCAACCCCACCTGCCCTCTTATTACTGATTTATGAATGCATTATCATAATTGATACTGTAGATTTCTGGGGTGAGCACCTGCCACTGATTTCTGTATGTAACCTGGTGTTCTCCCTGAGATAGCCTCTTATCCTTCAAAGATAAAAAATATGACCACCACTAAATTGGATGATAACAAATAATTATTGTTTATGCACAAACAATTCAGTTTGGTGTAAGTGCTATGGATTTAGGAGAAGAGTAGGTTGAGTTTTCCTAAAATCTGTATGCCCTGCTATTGGACGAAGGATTGTTTCTGCCCTTGAATATTTCTCCTGATGATATCCTGTCTACTTTTCCGTTTTACCAGTTTTCGAACCAAGCATTCACTGAAATCACAGAGATGTCCTTTGGAACAAATGAGGAGAAGCCCATAAATATCTGATAATTGCACCAGCCATCAAATTCAGAAAGATTTACACTGGATCATTTCTTGTGAAGCATGGAACATCATTAAGATTAAGGCTCCCTGTTTTCCATTTTTACTGATTTTTACATATAAATACAGACAGAAAACCGTTTATTTTCCTGTCTGTATTTATTTTTAAATGTAGATAAAAACGGAAATTGGGTTGTTTTTGAGTGATTCTAAATGCTATAAATCATGACTGCCAGGACAATAGCTGTGCGGATTGACTGGCAAGGGGATACAAAAATATAGGGATTTTAGTAAAGAGCTCTGAACAGCAGTAGATTTGCACAACCTTGACACTAAAATGTACATATTTTCTTACAAGTGCATATTTTACCATCTGAGTGTGTATATATCATTGAAACCTGTCAGGTGTTCAGGCACGAGTGCACATTAACTGGTTAAATAAATGAAGAAATATACACATTTCATCTTCATTTTTTCACAAAACCTCAAATAAATATGGATAAATACAGGTAAAATTAGCAAAAAATAAACATGGATAAATACAGACGGAAATGACATAAATATAAATACCATAAAACGAGGAGCCCTAATTAAGATGCACTTGAGCAAATGTTTGTGAATTCAGTTTGCATTTGAGCATCTGAAAGATTCTCCATGTATCTCAAAACTAGGATTATGTAAATTGACCAATTCAAAACTAGGGAACTCATAGCTAGGAGATTTTACAACCAGTGAACAGTAGTACTCTTTGATGCCTCCTGTTGCTAGATGTAGGGCCCACTGATGAAGCAAAACACACCAGGTATGGGGAAGTCTATCATCCTTTTATAAATCCATGAATGTATGGTAATTCTTGTGTGTTTCTGTCTGTTTACAGAGAGCACCCAACAGTCCTTCAACTCCTCTCAGTACCTCTTTGGTGTGATAGCCACCTGTGTTGTACCTCCTGTATGTGTGTGGGAATCGTGTGATGTTCTTTTTGCTATTGCCACCTGTCGTTTACTCTTTGTGTTGGGGCAGTTGCTGTCCACGTTCTACCCATTCTACTTTTATTGTGTTGTCAAGCTTGGTGTAAAATATTCCTAAAACACAAAAGGAAGAACAATTTGCATTGCTAATGCTTGTTTTAATGCATAATGTGAGAGAAAGAATTAACACAAAATATGTGAGGAGTGTACTTTAAAAAAAAATATAAACCCATCAACTTTTAACATTAACATTTTTATAACATAGCGGACATGTGGCTCGATGTCATGTGTAACACCTTCGGCCATTCAGGCATTGTAGCCAACAGCACCTTGTATGCTGAGGCTTTGAGCCTATAATGAAAGTGTTAACTAAAAGGTCCACAATGCAACACTCTGTTGACCGAAAAGCCAGGAATGGCTGATGGTATGATATGTCATAGTGCAACTTGGAAGACTTATGAAACAAAAAAATAAAATTTGGTTCCTGACTTTCTACCTTTTTTTCTTGTAGGCAACCAGGGTGAAGTAGCCCAGTGGGTGAGAAGACGGAGATAGTTTTTGAAATCACATACAAGAATCTCACTTCGAATAAGCTAGCAATAACACTCCTTGGAAAACAGTGTACTAAAACATTTGCCAGAAGAATGCAAGCAGGAGCTGTTAGGGGTGTCTGAAAAGAAAATGAATTAGGGACAACTATGCTGGCACCAGTCTTCCCGAGCCTAACCTTGGCTTAGAGTTTGGTGTGTTTTAGGTTGAGCACCTGCCTGAGCAGGTGTAGGAGAGTAGGATCTGCTTCTTATAGTTACCCCCACTTTTTGCTGATGTTTCACTGTTTTCGACTTAGTTTGGCTTGGCTCCTGCTATTCAGGACCCCAGCCTATCTGCTTTCTCCTCTAAATTGATTGCATGTACTTTAGGTACACTCCAGATTGGATTCTGGGGTACCCTTATAAGTCCCTAGTATATGGTATACTATGTACCCAGGGCATAGGTACCCCAGAGGCCTCCCAGGGACTGCAGCATGTATTATGCCACCCCTGAGAGGCCATCCAAAATGACACAACAGGTCTGCTACTGCAGCCTGTGTAAGGTGGTGCATGCACCCCTTACTTAGATATTGGTTCACTATATCTATCCTGATCACTGCACATATAAACTTATCAGTCACCCCTATGGCAGGCCTTATCAATCGTGAAGGCAGGGTGCTGGGTTTTATGTGAGAGGGTGCCCATGCATGAGCAGAGCCCCTCTGCAGCCTTCTGAACCACTATTCCGGGGTTGTCTGTAGATGCAGCCAACCATATACTCTTAAGTGCATTATAACCTTGCGGTAAATGCTAAACTTTAGAATGGCTGCAAGGAATTATGTCGTGTTTGGTGTCAAACCCCTTGGAATCATACCTCCACACCAGTAACTGGTGTGGGAGGTATGATTCCTCCCTCCTAGAGGGAGAAATATGACAGCACCGGTACAGCCGGTACCAGCTTCACAGAGCCCTGGCATCACAAGATGGATGCTGCCAGCCACAGACACAAGTCTGCCCTCCTGTTGCTGGACGAAACTCCGGCAGGGGAAGCTGGACAATAGGTTTCCTGTCAGAGGGAGGTGTGACCACCTCCCAGACAGGCTTTAGTGTATTGGGGCTGGGTGTGTGCACTCCAAGAGTGCTTTGATGTCTGCACTGGGGGCACATTTGGTGTCCCTGTGCATAGTCCAGCTCAAACCGGTTGCAGGGGCACTCATCCCCTGCTCTGGCGTGAAACTGGACAAAGGACATGGGTGTAGCCACCCCTCTGTCCTGACCCACCCATAGGTGGGTCCCCAGAGTTTGTCCCACCCCTTCCTTGGGTATAAAGTAGGAACCCCTGGCTACAGGACTTTAGATTACACCTGGACTAAACTCTGCTACAGAAACCAAGTACTTCGACGATCTACACTACGCTGGATGACTAAAGAATCTCCCTTGGAGTAAAGGAGTTACTCCCCTGCAAGGCAGGCACCTTAAACGCAATTGACCGGTTGGCATCTCGGAAGCTCCCGAGGACTCCGAAGAATATTGCCATACAGGAGGTGGGTTCCCAAAGTCTCTGAGGTTGATCTGTGCCCACAGCAAGTCTGAGGCCCGTATCCCTCGTGGTGACCATGCAACCCAAACCCCTGGACACCTCATCTATTTGCAGAAGCATAAGCTTTCCGGCAACCCCTTAGGCTTAGCTTTGGGTTACTTGTAGCCCTGACCCCGAGCAGTAACTACACCTAAGATTGCTGGCCTACACTCAACGAGTGTTCCGTGGGCCACCATTTTGTGATTCCTCTTGAGGTCCCTTCGCGATCCCTGGTCCATTGACCTGTGGGTCCCTAAGAAGGCAACTCTAACTTTCAGTGGGCTTCCCTGGTTGTTCCAGGCATGCCCTGACTCTCCATCACTTGGGGAGTCCCCAGGACCTTGCTGGTCCTCACAGAAGTCTAATTACTCTGACCGCGTGGGTTGTCGTTGCCAAGGCTTGTTGGTGTTCAATCCGAGCACTGACCCCCCAGCACCCGACATCCTTTGTGGAACACCTCATCTGCGGACTCTGGTCATCGTCGACATCTACTGGTCCCCGTGGCTGCAGAGTCAAGCTTCACCTCTACGCACCTGAATCACCCTGGGCATTTGATTGCTCTGCTCCTGGTCACGTGAAGTGACCCAGAGTTTGTCCCCTCTGCTTTCAGGTTCTTCACATCTTCGATCCAGGCTTGGATCACACCGGACACTTTTCTTCTTCACGGCAGCAGTACTTTGCAGCGTCTCGCCATTGAAAACAACGACGATTCCCGACACCCTTTGACACCTATGCACCCGGCTTCCCTGGGTGAGGTAACACGAGTTATCCGGTGCTCCCGTGGGTGCTGACCTTAGAACCTTCTAAGTCTGAAAGGGTTTCCTCAAAGTCCTCTCCTAAGTGTCCTTAATCTTTAAGATTCCAACCGCGACTTTCCCATAGAGTTGTACGGAGCTCGCGTCTTTGTTCCCACACTGCACCCGTCCTCCGTGGGTCCCCTGTGTCACTACCTTGGGTGGTTCCTTGGGGTCCCAGTGATTCTACATGCTCTAGGCACTGTGTCTAGTCAAGTCGTGGTTCTTATACCACTTTCTTAGTATATGGTTTGGTCTCCCCCTGGAGCCCACTGTGAATTGTGCTATTTACTGTCGTTCTAGTACTGTAATATTGTGTGCCTTGTTCTCTAATCTCATAAAGAGGTTAGTAAAGAGTGTTTAGTAATAAATACATATATTTTATATATACCTTGTGTGGCTCTCCTTTCATTTGGTCATTCAAGAGGTTATATACTGGTAAAACAAGCTGCTTTACATTCCTTCAAGACTTAGCCTGAAGGCTGCTCTCCACAGCTACCACTAGAATAGCTTTCTATAAAGGTTGTCTTTAACCTAATCATCAATAAGGGTCGTTTGGACTGGTGCAAGGTGCCCACTTTAATTAGTGGACAGCACATACCAGGCCAACTTCTCACATTGGTGTGCAGCGGTTGGGATTCAAGCTTGCTATTGTTTTTCCAGATAATCTCAGTGAGTGACTAACTGAAAACCACTAAAGGTACTTAAGGTACATATAAATCAAGTCTAGAAGAAAGTAAGTTCTACTGAACTTAGAGTTGGGTGTCAAGGGCCTAGCACACCCTTTCTCCAACTCAAGAGAGTTTAGTAGTTCCCACTAGAGTAGGTAGGTGCATACACCACACCACACTAGAATGTCTTCAAGGCCTGAAGTCAGTGACTCCTTGCCAACTAAGTACGACCATCTAACATTCCAGGAATTGAGAAACATGTGTACATCAAGAAAACTGAAGACATGGAAAAACCCAAACACCCAAAAGCTCATAGTGACTTTGCTTTTAGATGACCTCAGAAAGACCCCAGGGTCTGATGAGGCAGGCAAAGGGGGTGGGACAGCAGAAGAGGAAAGGCCAGGGAGTGAAAACCTCAATGACCAGGACTCTGATGCTGGCCAGGAGGACCAAAATGATTCTAACCTGGAAAATCCAATTCTTCCTGAAGGTGAGGAAGGAGACCCCAATGGGGCTCTCTTTACCCCACCTGGAAGTGTTAACAGTTTACCAAGAAGATCTAGATCTCCTTCTGTGGAATCTAATCGTTCTGGTACATCTGTAGGGAGCTCTGTTTCTCATAGGACTTCTTCTCATAAAAGGGAGTCCTCTTGTGAGAAGAAGTGCCAACTGCTTGAGTTTGAGAGAGCTAAGCTCAGGATCAAGAGAGAGCAATTGGCCTTAGACAGGGAATCCCTGGAGCTTCAGAGAGCTTCTCAGAAGCTGGGACTAGAGGCCCATGGTGGCAGCCACAGTGTCCCTAGAGGTAGAGATCATACTCATGACCATAGGAACCTGAACAAGATTGTCCCTCCCTACCAGAGTGGGGATGACATCCACAAATGGATAACTGCACTTGAGAGGGCCTGTAAGGTACAGAGGGTCCCTCAGGAGCAGTGGGCAGCAATCTTGTGGCTCTCCTTTACAGACAAAGGTAGAGACAAGCTCCTCACTTTTAGAGAAGAGGATGCTGATAATTACAAAGTCCTGAAGAGTGCTCTGATTGATGGGTTTGGCCTAACCACTGAACAATACAGGTTAAAGTTCAGAGATACCCAAAAGGCACAGACTCAGGACTGGGTTGACTTTGTTGATTGTGCTACTAAGGCTCTGGAAGGTTACTTGGCAGTAAGGTTTGTGATTTCAAAGGATTGTATAATTTAATCATGAGAGAGCAGATCCTTAATAACTGTCAAAATCAACTGTTTCATCAGTACCTGGTGGACTCTGATCTGACCTCTCCCCAAGAATTGGGCCAGAAGGCAGACAAGTGGGTCAGAACCAGGGTGAGGCAGAAGGTTCAGGACCAAGGTGGTGACCCTAAGAAGCAAGATTCTAAAAACTCTGATAAGGGTGGGGAGAAGGGTAAAGCCCAGAAGTCTTCTCAAGGGACCCAAAAATGTGCATCTGAAGGGGAGTCACAATCCAACAAGGGAAAAGGAAAGAAGAAACCATGGTGTAAAATCTGTAAACAGAAAACCCATTGGACCAGTGATTGTACCAAGTCTAAGGACTCGACTCCCACCACCAATGCCCCTAAGGCAACTGTTCCCCCTAGTTCAGCTCCAGGTGGTGGGGATCCAAATAAGGGTGTAGTAGGGTTAACCCTGGGATCTGAGATGGGCTCTGGCCTAGTCAGAGTCCCAACTCAGGCTATGTTGATCTGTGATGGAGGCATGGATATGGCCTCCTTATTTGTAAGCCCCAGTAATCTGGGCAAATACAGACAACAGCCTATAATCAATGGAAAAGAGGCCTTGGCATTCAGGGACACAGGAGCAAGTGTCACAATGGTGACAAAAGATCTTGTGGCTCCTGAGCAAATCATACTTGGTGAAATGTACCAAGTGACCAATGCTAGCAATGTCAGGACAGACCATTCCTTGGCAGTTGTTAATTTCTCCTGGGGAGGGGTAACTGGCCCTAAGAAGGTTGTGGTAAGTGCAGACCTCCCTGTTGAATGCTTGTTGGGCAATGATTTAGAAACTTCAGCTTGGGCTGAAGTGGAACTCAGGACTCATGCAGAAATGTTGGGTATCCCTGCAGATGTGTTCGCTATGACCAGGTCACAGGCAAAAATGTCTAACACTGAACAGGTCCTGGATCCTGGAAAAATGGACCAGGCACCTTCCAAGAGAAGGAGCAGTAGGGTTAAGGCAGTGTCTTCCCCCCTGCCTCAGAATGCAGATCAGTCTCTTGAGGGAGCTGATCTTAGTCCTGAAGAAGGAACTGTCCCAGATGAGCTTGAGCCTGATCAGGTTGAGTTCTTGGGGACAGGGGGCCCTTCCAGGGCAGATCTGAGCCAGGAGCAACTGAGCTGCCCCTCTCTTGAACCCCTCAGACAGCAAGCTGCTGCTGAGGCTGCTGGGAGTGCTAGTGGGTCCCATAGTATCTACTGGGATGATGGACTCCTTTACTCAGAGAGTAGAGACCCCAAGCCTGGAGCCACCAGGAGGTTGGTCATACCTCTGAAGTTTAGGAGCTTCCTATTGACACTAGCACATGCTATCCCATTGGCAGGTCACCTAGGCCAAAACAAGACTTGGGACAGAATTGTCCCTCACTTTCATTGGCCTCATATGTCTGAAGACACCAAGGAGTTTTGTCGCTCCTGTGTCACCTGTCAAGCCACCTGTCAAGGCAGGTAGCGCTACAAAGGCCCCCCTGATACCACTACCTGTGGTGGGGGTTCCCTTTGAGAGGGTAGGGATTGACATTGTTGGTCCCCTAGATCCTAAAACTGCATCTGGGCACATATTTATACTGGTGGTTGGGGACCATGCCACTAGGTACCCAGAGGCAATTCCCCTCAGGACCACCACAGCTCCTGTGGTGGCAAGGGCCCTCCTGGGAATCTTTTCCAGGGTGGGTTTTCCTAAGGAGATAGTATCAGACAGAGTTGCAAACTTCATGTCTAGTTACTTGACTGCTATGTGGAAGGAGTGTGGTGTAAATTATAAATTTACCACCCCTTATCACCCACAATGCAATGGCTTAGTTGAAAGGTTCAACAAAACCTTGAAGGGCATGATTAAAGGTCTCCCAGAAAAGCTTAGGCGCAGATGGGACATACTTTTGCCCTGCCTTCTCTTTGCCTACAGAGAGGTTCCACAGAAGGGGGTTGGTTACAGCCCATTTGAGCTTCTGTTTGGACATCCAGTTAGGGGTCCATTGTGTCTAGTGAAGGAGGGATGGGAGTTACCTCTCAAACCCCCTAAACAGGATGTTGTGGACTATGTACTTGGTCTCCGCTCCCGGATGGCTGAGTATATGAAGAAGCTAACTAAAAACCTTGAGGCTAGCCAGGAATTGCAAAAGGTGTGGCATGACCAAAAGGCTGTGTTGACTGTTTATCAGCCAGGACAGAAAGTATGGGTGTTGGAGCCAGGGGCCCCAGCAGCCCTCCAAGACAAGTGGAGTGGCCCCCATACCATAATTGAGCAAAAGGGAGAGGTTACCTACTTGGTGAACCTTGGAACTCCCAGGAGCCCCCATAGGGTGCTCCATGTCAACAGGCTCAAACCATATGTTGACAGGGCAGACATGGGCTTGCTCATGGATACTGATGAGGGACAGGAGGAAGAGAGTGACGCACTCCCTGACCTTCTCTCTCAGAACCCTGATGATGGTTCAGTAGATGGTGTAGCCTTGGCAGGCAGACTCACTGACCAGCAGCAAACTGATTGCAGAAAAGTTCTCAATCAGTTTAGACATATTTTCTCACTGACTCCAAGTCAGACTTCCTGGTGCACTCATGAAGTGGACACTGGGGACAGTCTGCCTTTTAAAAATAAGATTTACAGGCAACCTGACCATGTCAGGGACTGCATCAGGACTGAAGTCCAGAAGATGATGGATTTGGGTGTGATTGAACCCTCAGATAGGCCTTGGGCTAGTCCAGTAGTCTTGGTACCTAAACCTCACACCCAGGGTGGTAAGAGAGAGATGAGGTTTTGTGTAGACTACAGAGGTCTCAAAGCAGTCACTAGGACTGATGCCCATCCAATCCCTAGGGCAGATGAGCTTATAGATACTTTGGCCTCAGCCAAGTTTCTGAGCACATTTGACCTGGCAGCTGGCTACTGGCAGATCAGACTAGCTGAGGATGCAAAATCCAAGACAGCATTCTCAACCCCTAGTGGGCACTACCAATTTGTGGTGATGCCCTTTGGTTTGAAGAATGCACCTGCCACTGTTCAAAGGTTGGTGAACAAAGTTCTTACAGGCCTGGAAGCCTATAGTGCAGCATATCTAGATGATATTGCTGTCTTTAGCTCCACCTGGGAGGATCACCTGGTCCACCTGAGAAATGTTTTGGAGGCCCTGCAGAAAGCAGGCCTCACTATCAAGGCCACCAAGTGCCAGATAGGGCAAAGTCAAGTTGTATACCTGGGCCACCTTGTGGGTGGAGGCCAGGTTCAACCATTGCAGAGCAAAATCCAGACCATCATGGACTGGGTTGCTCCAACCACCCAGACTTTCTTGGGCCTGACTGGGTACTATAGGAGGTTTGTCAAAGGGTATGGATCCATAGTGATCCCTTTGAATGACTTAACTTCCAAGAGAATGCCAAAGAAAGTTCAGTGGACACTTAGCTGTCAAAAGGCATTTGATGACCTGAAGCAGGCCATGTGCACTGCTCCCATTCTGCAAAGTCCTGACTACTCCAAACAATTCATTGTCCAAACAGATGCATCTGAGTTGGGGGTAGCGGCTGTGTTATCACAATTGAATGATGAAGGTCAGGATCAGCCAGTAGCTTTTATTAGCAGAAGGCTGACCCCAGAGAGAAACGTTGGTCAGCCCTTGAGAGGGAAGCCTTTGCTGTGGTTTGGGCTCTGAAGAAGCTGAGGCCATACTTGTTTGGCACTCACTTCATTGTTCAGACAGACCATAAGCCCCTCTTACGGCTAAAACAGATGAAGGGTGAAAACCCCAAACTTTTGAGGTGGTCCATTTCCCTACAGGGGATGGACTATAAAATGGAACATAGACCTGGGAGTAACCATGCCAATGCAGATGGAATCTCTAGATATTTCCACTTAGAACATGAAGACTCAACTGGTCAAGGTTAGTTTAATGTCCTGACGTTTGGGGGGGGGGTTGTGTAGGAGAGTAGGATCTGCTTCTTATAGTTACCCCCACTTTTTGCTGATGTTTGACTGTTTTCGACTTAGTTTGGCTGGTCTCCTGCTATTCTGGACCCCAGCCTATCTGCTTTCTCCTCTAAATTGATTGCATGTACTTTAGATACACTTCAGATTGGATTCTGGGGTACCCTTATAAGTCCCTAGTATATGGTATACTATGTACCCAGGGCATAGTACCCCAGAGGCCTCCCAGGGACTGCAGCATGTATTATGCCACCCCTGAGAGGCCATCCAAAATGACACAACAGGTCTGCTACTGCAGCCTGTGTAAGGTGGTGCATGCACCCCTTACTTAGATATTGGTTCACTATATCTATCCTAATCACTGCACATATAAACTTATCAGTCACCCCTATGGCAGGCCTTATCAATCGTGAAGGCAGGGTGCTGGGTTTTATGTGAGAGGGTGCCCATGCATGAGCAGAGCCCCTCTGCAGCCTTCTGAACCACTATTCCGGGGTTGTCTGTGATGCAGCCAACCATATACTCTTAAGTGCATTATAACCTTGCGGTAAATGCTAAACTTTAGAATGGCTGCAAGGAATTATGTCGTGTTTGGTGTCAAACCCCTTGGAATCAGACCTCCACACCAGTA
The DNA here is from genome assembly GCA_963921515.1 of Calotriton arnoldi. NCBI lineage: Eukaryota > Metazoa > Chordata > Amphibia > Caudata > Salamandridae > Calotriton > Calotriton arnoldi. The sequence continues at coordinate 1,416,920 of CAWUFW010003059.1, forward strand.
ACTGGTGTGGGAGGTATGATTCCTCCCTCCTAGAGGGAGAAATATGACAGCACTGGTACAGCCGGTACCAGCTTCACAGAGCCCTGGCATCACAAGATGGATGCTGCCAGCCACAGACACGAGTCTGCCCTCCTGTTGCTGGACGAAACTCCGGCAGGGGAAGCTGGACAATAGGTTTCCTGTCACAGGGAGGTGTGACCACCTCCCAGACAGGCTTTAGTGTGTTGGGGCTGGGTGGGTGCACTCCAAGAGTGCTTGGATGTCTGCACTGGGGGCACATTTGGTGTCCCTGTGCATAGTCCAGCTCAAACCAGTTGCAGGGGCACTTAGCCCCTGCTCTGGCGCGAAACTGGACAAAGGACATGGGTGTAGCCACCCCTCTGTCTGACCCTCCCATAGGTGGGTCCCCAGAGTTTGTCCCACCCCTTCCTTGGGTATAAAGTAGGAATCCCTGGCTACAGGACTTTAGATTACACCTGGACTAAACTCTGCTACAGAAACCAAGTACTTCGACGATCTACACTATGCTGGATGACTGAAGAATCTCCCTTGGAGTAAAGGAGTTACTCCCCTGCAAGGCAGGCACCTTAAACGCAACTGACCGGTTGGCATCTCCAAAGCTCCCGAGGACTCCCAAGAATATTGCCACACAGGAGGTGGGTTCCCAAAGTCTCTGAGGTTGATCTGTGCCCACAGCAAGTCTGAGGCCCGTATCCCTCGTGGTGACCGTGCAACCCGAACCCCTGGACACCGCGTCTATTTGCAGAAGCATCAGCTTTCCGGAAACCCCTTAGGCTGAGCTTTGGGTTACTTGTAGCCCTGACCCCGCGCAGTAATTACTTTGAAGATTGCTGGCCTACACTCAACGAGTGTTCCGTGGGCCACCATTTTGTGATTCCTCTTGAGGTCCCTTCGCGATCCCTGGTCCGTTGACCTGTGGGTCCCTAAGAAGGCAACTCTAACTTTCAGTGGGCTTCCCTGGTTGTTCCTGGCGTGCCCTGACTCTCCATCACTTGGGGAGTCCCCACGACCTTGCTGGTCCTCACAGAAGTCTAATTACTCTGACAGCATGGGTTGTCGTTGCCAAGGCTTGTTGGTGTTCAATCCGAGCACTGACCCCCCAGAACTCGACATCCTTTGTGGAACACCTCATCTGCGGACTCTGGTCATCATCGACATCTCCTGGTCCCCGTGGCTGCAGAGTCAAGCTTTACCTCTATGCACCTGAAGCACCCGACATCGGTTGGCATTTGATTGCTCTGCTCCTGGTCACGTGAAGTGACCCAGAGTTTGTCCCCTCTGCTTTCAGGTTCTTCACATCTTCGATCCAGGCTTGGATCACACCGGACACTTTTCTTCTTCACGGCAGCAGTACTTTGCAGCGTCTCGCCATTGAAAACAACGACGATTCCCGACACCCTTTGACACCTATGCACCCGGCTTCCCTGGGTGAGGTAACACGAGTTATCCGGTGCTCCCATGGGTGCTGACCTTAGAACCTTCTAAGTCTGAAAGGGTTTCCTCAAAGTCCTCTCCTAAGTGTCCTTAATCTTTAAGATTCCAACCGCGACTTTCCCATAGAGTTGTACGGAGCTCGCGTCTGTGTTCCCACACTGCACCCGTCCTCCGTGGGTCCCCTGTGTCACTACCTTGGGTGGTTCCTTGGGGTCCCAGCGATTCTACATGCTCTAGGCACTGTGTCTATTCAAGTCGTGGTTCTTATACCACTTTCTTAGTATATGGTTTGGTCTCCCCCTGGAGCCCACTGTGTATTGTGCTATTTACTGTCGTTCTAGTACTGAAAAATTGTGTGCCTTGTACTCTAATCTCCTAAAGAGGTTAGTAGAGAGTGTTTAGTAATAAATACATATATTTTATATATACCTAGTGTGGTTCTCCTTTCATTTGGTTATTCAAGAGGTTATATACTGGTAAAACAAGCTGCTTTACATTCCTTCAAGACTTAGCCTGAAGGCTGCTCTCCACAGCTACCACTAGGATAGCTTTCTATAAAGGTTGTCTTTAACCTAATCATCAATAAGGGTTGTTTGGACTGGTGCAAGGTGCCCACTTTAATTAGTGGACAGCATATCCCAGGCCAACTTCTCACATTGGTGTGCAGCGGTTGGGATTCAAGCTTGCTATTGTTCTTCCAGATAATCTCAGTGAGTGACTAACTGAAAACCACTAAAGGTACTTAAGGTACATATAAATCAAGTCTAGAAGAAAGTAAGTTCTACTGAACTTAGAGTTGGGTGTCAAGGGCCTAGCACACCCTTTCTCCAACTCAAGAGAGTTTAGTAGTTCCCACTAGAGTAGGTAGGTGCATACACCACACCACACTAGAATGTCTTCAAGGCCTGAAGTCAGTGACTCCTTGCCAACTAAGTACGACCATCTCACATTCCAGGAATTGAGAAACATGTGTACATCAAGAAAACTGAAGACAGGGAAAAACCCAAACACCCAAAAGCTCATAGTGACTTTGCTTTTAGATGACCTCAGAACGACCCCAGGGTCTGATGAGGCAGGCAAAGGGGGTGGGACAGCAGAAGAGGAAAGGCCAGGGAGTGAAAACCTCAATGACCAGGACTCTGATGCTGGCCAGGAGGCTCAAAATGATTCTAACCTGGAAAATCCAATTCTTCCTGAAGGTGAGGAAGGAGACCCCAATGGGGCTCTCTTTACCCCACCTGGAAGGGTTAACAGTTTACCAAGAAGATCTGGATCTCCTTCTGTGGAATCTAATCGTTCTGGTACATCTGTAGGGAGCTCTGTTTCTCATAGGACTTCTTCTCATAAAAGGGAGTCCTCTTATGAGAAGAAGTGCTAACTGCTTGAGTTTGAGAGAGCTAAGCTCAGGATCAAGAGAGAGCAATTGGCCTTAGACAGGGAATCCCTGGAGCTTCAGAGAGCTTCTCAGAAGCTGGGACTAGAGTCCCATGGTGGCAGCCACAGTGTCCCTAGAGGTAGAGATCATACTCATGACCATAGGAACCTGAACAAGAGTGTCCCTCCCTACCAGAGTGGGGATGACATCCACAAATGGATAACTGCACTTGAGAGGGCCTGTAAGGTACAGAGGGTCCCTCAGGAGCAGTGGGCAGCAATCTTGTGGCTCTCCTTTACAGACAAAGGTAGAGACAAGCTCCTCACTGTTAGAGAAGAGGATGCTGATAATTACAAAGTCCTGAAGAGTGCTCTGATTGATGGGTTTGGCCTAACCACTGAACAATACAGGTTAAAGTTCAGAGATACCCAAAAGGCACAGACTCAGGACTGGGTTGACTTTGTTGATTGTGCTACTAAGGCTCTGGAAGGCTGCTTACTTGGCAGTAAGGTTTGTGATTTCAAAGGACTGTATAATTTAATCATGAGAGAGCAGATCCTTAATAACTGTCAAAATCAACTGTTGCATCAGTACCTGGTGGACTCTGATCTGACCTCTCCCCAAGAATTGGGCCAGAAGGCAGACAAGTGGGTCAGAACCAGGGTGAGGCAGAAGGTTCAGAACCAAGGTGGTGACCCTAAGAAACAAGATTCTAAAAACTATGATAAGGGTGGGGAGAAGGGTAAAGACCAGAAGTCTTCTCAAGGGCCCCAAAAATCTGCATCTGAAGGGGAGTCACAATCCAACAAGGGAAAAGGCAAGAAGAAACCATGGTGTAAAATCTGTAAACAGAAAATCCATTGGACCAGTGATTGTACCAAGTCCAAGGACTCGACTCCCACCACCAATGCCCCTAAGGCAACTGTTCCCCCTAGTTCAGCTCCAGGTGGTGGGGTTCCAAAAAAGGGTGTAGTAGGGTTAACCCTGGGATCTGAGATGGACTCTGGCCTAGTCAGAGTCCCAAAGCAGGCACTGTTGATCTGTGATGGAGGCATGGATATGGCCTCCTTATTTGTAAGCCCCAGTAATCTGGGCAAATACAGACAACAGCCTATAATCAATGGAAAAGAGGCCCTGGCATTCAGGGACACAGGAGCAAGTGTCACAATGGTGACAAAAGATCTTGTGGCTCCTGAGCAAATCATACTTGGTGAAATGTACCAAGTGACCAATGCTAGCAATGTCAGGACAGACCATTCCTTGGCAGTTGTTAATTTCTCCTGGGGAGGGGTAACTGGCCCTAAGAAGGTTGTGGTAAGTGCAGACCTCCCTGTTGAATGCTTGTTGGGCAATGATTTAGAAACTTCAGCTTGGGCTGAAGTGGAACTCAGGACTCATGCAGAAATGTTGGGTATCCCTGCAGATGTGTTCGCTATGACCAGGTCACAGGCAAAAATGTCTAACACTGAACAGGTCCTGGATCCTGGAAAAATGGACCAGGCACCTTCCAAGAGAAGGAGCAGTAGGGTTAAGGCAGTGTCTTCCCCTGCCTCAGAATGCAGATCAGTCTCTTGAGGGAGCTGATCTTAGTCCTGAAGAAGGAACTGTCCCAGATGAGCTTGAGCCTGATCAGGTTGAGTTCTTGGGGACAGGGGGCCCTTCCAGGGCAGATCTGAGCCAGGAGCAACTGAGCTGCCCCTCTCTTGAACCCCTCAGACAGCAAGCTGCTGATGAGGCTGCTGGGAGTGCTAGTGGGTCCCATAGTATCTACTGGGATGATGGACTCCTTTACTCAGAGAGTAGAGACCCCAAGCCTGGAGCCACCAGGAGGTTGGTTATACCTCTGAAGTTTAGGAGCTTCCTATTGACACTAGCACATGATATCCCATTGGCAGGTCACCTAGGCCAAAACAAGACTTGGGACAGAATTGTCCCTCACTTTCATTGGCCTCATATGTCTGAAGACACCAAGGAGTTTTGTCGCCCCTGTGTCACCTGTCAAGCCAGTGGTAAGGTAGGTAGCACTACAAAGGCCCCCCTGATACCACTACCTGTGGTGGGGGTTCCCTTTGAGAGGGTAGGGATTGACATTGTTGGTCCCCTAGATCCTCAAACTGCATCTGGGCACAGATTTATACTGGTGGTGGTGGACCATGCCACTAGGTACCCAGAGGCAATTCCCCTCAGGACCACCACAGCTCCTGTGGTGGCAAGGGCCCTCCTGGGAATCTTTTCCAGGGTGGGTTTTCCTAAGGAGGTAGTATCAGACAGAGTTGCAAACTTCATGTCTAGTTACTTGACTGCTATGTGGAAGGAGTGTGGTGTAAATTATAAATTTACCACCCCTTATCACCCACAATGCAATGGCTTAGTTGAAAGGTTCAACAAAACCTTGAAGGGCATGATTAAAGGTCTCCCAGAAAAGCTTAGGCGCAGATGGGACATACTTTTGCCCTGCCTTCTCTTTGCCTACAGAGAGGTTCCACAGAAGGGGGTTGGTTACAGCCCATTTGAGCTTCTGTTTGGACATCCAGTTAGGGGTCCATTGTGTCTAGTGAAGGAGGGATGGGAGTTACCTCTCAAACCCCCTAAACAGGATGTTGTGGACTATGTACTTGGTCTCCGCTCCCGGATGGCTGAGTATATGAAGAAGGATTTATAAGAACAATGGTTCAAGTGTGGCCTAAAAAGGTCCAATAGCAAGAGTGGTGACCCAGAGAGGGGCACTGTATTTTTCAAAAAATAAATTTAATTCAATAGGGAGCAAGAAAAAGAGTCTGTAAAGGGTCATATAGGTCACAGAATGACAGATATTTATTTGCATAAATTTCAATTTTTAGGGTGCTCACACAGTAAGTGAAAGAAAGTGTGACGTGAAATAGTGATAGTGAACTTTTTTAAAAAGACATCGCATTGACAACAATATAGTTGAACTCCCTAAATGATTTATACAGGTTACAAGGAGGTCATGTTGTAGAATGGTCGACGGCGTTTCGAACCCAATTATTGGGGTTCATCTTCAGGACAATGGTGAGCTAGTTAGTGATCATACTAATTGATCGTAGTCACTGGCGGTAAGTCAAAGGACGGAAAAACTTGGTCCGAAGCAACTTGGGTTTAAGGAAAATAACCCATGATTAGATGGGTGGTTCCCAGGGACAGTGAATCAGCACGGGAGTCAAGGGCTCCCCGTAGGCAGTGTGTTTTAAAAGCCAGATTAAATCGTCATGTGAAATCAAGCAGACTAAAGCAGTGCAGCTGGGTAGTACATGAAGCCACCAGGGCAGTATCAATTTATTTTGTTGGGCGACAGGGCAATGAATGGGTGCCTGAAGCCGTGCAGTCGGAGACGTCCTGCTGCTGCTGTTGCTGGCTTACTGTGTGAGCACCCTAAAAATTGAAATTTATGCGAATAAATATCTGCCATTCTGTGACCTATATGACCCTTTACAGACTCTTTTTCTTGCTCCCTATTGCATTAAATTCATTTTTTGAAAAATACAGTGCCCCTCTCTGGGTCACCACTCTTGCTATTGGACCTTTTTAGGCCACACTTGAACCATTGTTCTTATAAATCCAGTACCACCCCAGGTTCATATATCGGGGTACCCTTGTTTCCCAAAAACCTGAGTATATGAAGAAGGCAACTAAAAACCTTGAGGCTAGCCAGGAATTGCAAAAGGCCTGGCATGACCAAAAGGCTGTGTTGACTGTTTATCAGCTAGGACAGAAAGTATGGGTGTTGGAGCCTGTGGCCCCAGCAGCCCTCCAAGACAAGTGGAGTGGCCCCCATACCATAATTGAGCAAAAGGGAGAGGTTACCTACTTGGTGGACCTTGGAACTCCCAGGAGCCCCCATAGGGAGCTCCATGTCAACAGGCTCAAACCATATGTTGACAGGGCAGACATGGGCTTGCTCATGGCTACTGATGAGGGACAGCAGGAAGAGAGTGACCCACTCCCTGACCTGCTCTCTCAGAACCCTGATGATGGTTCAGTAGATGGTGTAGCCTTGGCAGGCAGCCTCACTGACCAGCAGCAAACTGATTGCAGAAAAGCTCTCAATCAGTTTAGACATATGTTCTCACTGACTCCATGTCAGACTACCTGGTGCACTCATGAAGTGGACACTGGGGACAGTCTGCCTGTTAAAAATAAGATTTACAGGCAACCTGACCATGTCAGGGACTGCATCAGGACTGAAGTCCAGAAGATGATGGATTTGGGTGTGATTTAACCCTCAGATAGGCCTTGGGCTAGTCCAGTAGTCTTGGTACCTAAACCTCACACCCAGGGTGGTAAGAGAGAGATGAGGTTTTGTGTAGACTACAGAGGTCTCAATGCAGTCACTAGGACTGATGCCCATCCAATCCCTAGGGCAGATGAGCTTATAGATACTTTGGCCTCAGCCAAGTTTCTGAGCACATTTGACCTGACAGCTGGCTACTGGCAGATCAGACTAGCTGAGGATGCAAAAGCCAAGACAGCATTCTCAACCCCTAGTGGGCACTACCTATTTGTGGTGATGCCCTTTGGTTTGAAGAATGCACCTGCCACTTTTCAAAGGTTGGTGAACAAAGTCCTTACAGGCCTGGAAGCCTATAGTGCAGCATCTAGATGATATTGCTGTCTTTAGCTCCACCTGGGAGGATCACCTGGTCCACCTGAGAAATGTTTTGGAGGCCCTGCAGAAAGCAGGCCTCACTATCAAGGCCACCAAGTGCCAGATAGGACAGAGTCAAGTTGTATACCTGGGCCACCTTGTGGGTGGAGGCCAGGTTCAACCATTGCAGAGCAAAAACCAGACCATCATGGACTGGGTTGCTCCAACCACCCAGACTCAGGTCAGAGCTTTCTTGGGCCTTACTGGGTACTATAGGAGGTTTGTCAAAGGGTATGGATCCATAGTGACCCCTTTGAATGACTTAACTTCCAAGAGAATGCCAAAGAAAGTTCAGTGGACAGTTAGCTGTCAAAAGGCATTTGATGACCTGAAGCAGGCCATGTGCACTGCTCCCATTCTGCAAAGTCCTGACTACTCCAAACAATTCATTGTCCAAACAGATGCATATGAGTTGGGGGTAGGGTCTGTGTTATCACAATTGAATGATGAACGTCAGGATCAGACAGTAGCTTTTATTAGCAGAAGGCTGACCTCCAGAGAGAAACGCTGGTCAGCCATTGAGAGGGAAGCCTTTGCTGTGGTTTGGGCTCTGAAGAAGCTGAGGCCATACTTGTTTGGCACTCACTTCATTGTTCAGACAGACCATAAGCCCCTCTTATGGCTTAAACAGATGAAGGGTGAAAACCCCAAACTTTAGAGGTGTTCCATTTCCCTACATGGGATGGACTATACAGTTGAACATAGACCTGGGAGTAACCATGCCAATGCAGATGGAATCTCAAGATATTTCCACTTAGAACATGAAGACTCAACTGATCAAGGTTAGTTTAATGTCCTGACGTTTGGGGGGGGGTTGTGTAGGAGAGTAGGATCTGCTTCTTATAGTTACCCCCACTTTTTGCTGATGTTTCACTGTTTTCGACTTAGTTTGGCTGGGCTCCTGTTATTCAGGACCCCAGCCTATCTGCTTTCTCCTCTAAATTGATTGCATGTACTTTAGGTACACTCCAGATTGGATTCTGGGGTACCCTTATAAGTCCCTAGTATATGGTATACTATGTACCCAGGGCATAGGTACCCCAGAGGCCTCCCAGGGACTGCAGCATGTATTATGCCACCCCTGAGAGGCCATCCAAAATGACACAACAGGTCTGCTACTGCAGCCTGTGCAAGGTGGTGCATGCACCCCTTACTTAGATATAGGTTCACTATATCTATCCTGATCACTGCACATATAAACCTATCAGTCACCCCTATGGCAGGCCTTATCAATCCTGAAGGCAGGGTGCCGGGTTTTATGTGAGAGGGTGCCCATGCATGAGCAGAGCCCCTCTGCAGCCTTCGGAGCCACTATTCCGGGGTTGTCTGTGATGCAGCCAACCATATACTCTTAAGTGCATTATAACCTCGCGGTAAATGCTAAACTTTAGAATGGCTGCAAGGAATTATGTCGTGTTTTGTGTCAAACCCCTTGGAATCATACCTCCACATCAGTAACTGGTGTGGGAGGTATGATTCCTCCCTCCTAGAGGGAGAAATATGACAGCACCGGTACACCCGGTACCAGCTTCACAGAGCCCTGGCATCACAAGATGGATGCTGCCAGCCACAGACACGAGTCTGCCCTCCTGTTGCTGGACGAAACTCCGGCAGGGGAAGCTGGACAATAGGTTTCCTGTCACAGGGAGGTGTGACCACCTCCCAGACAGGCTTTAGTGTATTGGGGCTGGGTGCACTCCAAGAGTGCTTTGATGTCTGCACTGGGGGCACATTTGGTGTCCCTGTGCACAGTTCAGCTCAAACCGGTTGCAGGGGCACTCAGCCCCTGCTCTGGCACAAAACTGGACAAAGGACATGGGTGTAGCCACCCCTCTGTCCTGACCCTCCCATAGGTGGGTTCCCAGAGTTTGTCCCACCCCTTCCTTGGGTATAAAGTAGGAACCCCTGGCTACAGGACTTTAGATTACACCTGGACTAAACTCTGCTACAGAAATCAAGTACTTCGACGATCTACACTATGCTGGATGACTGAAGAATCTCCCTTGGAGTAAAGGAGTTACTCCCCTGCAAGGCAGGCACCTTAAACGCAACTGACCCGTTGGCATCTCCAAAGCTCCCGAGGACTCCGAAGAATATTGCCACACAGGAGGTAGGTTCCCAAGGTCTCTGAGGTCCATCTGTGCCCACAGCAAGTCTGAGGCCCGTATCCCTCGTGGTGACCATGCAACCCGAACCCCTGGACACCGTCTATTTGCAGAAGCATCAGATTTCCGGCAATCCCTGAGGCTGAGCTTTGGGTTACTTGTAGCCCTGACCCCGAGCAGCAATTACACCGAAGATTGCTGGCTTACACTCAACAAGTGGGCTGCCATTTTGTGATTCCTCTTGAGGTCCCTTTGCGATCCCTTGTCCGTTGACCTGTGGGTCCCTAAGAAGGTAACTCTAACTTTCAGTGGGCTTCCCTGGTTGCTCCAGGCGTGCCCTGACTCTCCATTGCTTGGGGAGTCCCCAGAACCTTGCTGGTCCTCACAGAAGTCTAATTACTCTGACCGCGTGGGTTGCCGTTGCCAAGGCGTGTTGGTGTTCTATCCGAGCACTGACCCCCCAGCACTCGACATCCTTTTTGGGACAACTCATCTGCGGACTCTGGTTGTCGTCGACGTCTCGTGGTCCCCGTGGCTGCAGAGTCAAGCTTCACCTCTACGCACCTGAAGCACCCGACATCAGTGGGCATTTGATTGCTCCGCTCCTGGTCACGTGAAGTGACCCAGACTTTGTCCCCTCTGCTTTCAGGTTCTTCACATCTTCGATCCAGGCTTGGATCACACCGGACACTATTTTTCTTCACGGCAGCAGTACTTTGCAGCGTCTCGCCATTGGAAACAACGACGATTCCCGACACCCTTTGACACCTATTCACCCGGCTTCCCTGGGTGAGGTAACAAAGGTACTGCGGTGCTCCCGTGGGTGCTGCCCTTAGAACCTTCTTAGTCTGAAAGGGTTTCCTCAAAGTCCTCTCCTAAGTGTCCTTAATCTTTAAGATTCCAACCGCGACTTTCCCATAGAGTTGTACGGAGCTCGCGTCTGTGTTCCCACACTGCACCCGTCCTCCGTGGGTCCCCTGTGTCACTACCTTGGGTGGTTCCTTGGGGTCCCAGCGATTCTACATGCTCTAGGCACTGTGTCTAGTCAAGTCGTGGTTCTTATACCACTTTCTTAGTATATGGTTTGGTCTCCCCCTGGAGCCCACTGTGTATTGTGCTATTTACTGTCGTTCTAGTACTGTAATATTGTGTGCCTTGTTCTCTAATCTCCTAAAGAGGTTAGTAGAGAGTGTTTAGTAATAAATACATATATTTTATATATACCTTGTGTGGTTCTCCTTTCATTTGGTCATTCAAGGGGTTATATACTGGTAAAACAAGCTGCTTTACATTCCTTCAAGACTTAGCCTGAAGGCTGCTCTCCACAGCTACCACTAGGATAGCTTTCTATAAAGGTTGTCTTTAACCTAATCATCAATAAGGGTCGTTTGGACTGGTGCAAGGTGCCCACTTTAATTAGTGGACAGCATATACCAGGCCAACTTCTAACAGCAGGTGCAGCATGTGCTGCAAGTGCAGCCCCACAAGGGCTGTCGGTAAACAGCAGAATCTCACACTATCCCACACTAATACCAAGGTTTTTATTCAGGTAGCACAATTAGAATCTGGAATTCTCTTGCTCTGAGTCTTCGCAATACAACCTCACCAGCAACCTTCAATAGAGAGCTGAAATAACCTTGCTTCCCAAAGTCAATTTTTTAGCTATATACCTCTGCTTCGTCCTGGTTCTAATGTTTACTCTCCACTTTTCCTTGTCTATTAGCAGTAGTGGAGCAACGGTGTGATGGGCCCTGGTGCAAACAAGGAAATGACCTCTTTTGCTGCTGTTGGGGTAGTAAAATACAGCAATTATCAGGGTTCAATGGGCCCTGTGGAACTCTGGGCCCCGGAGCTCCTGCACCTGCTGCGCCAGGGGTAGCTATGCCCCTGTCTCTTAGTTCCATGATCCACTCTCCATCGTCTCAACCCCAAAGTATTTCCTGGGCAGATTTCTCTCAAACTCTCCCTTATTTTGTCTTGTTGCTCATCTCGCACTGACTCCCACTGGAAGGGTTAGACAAATGTTTCACATTTGTTTTATAAATATTTTATGTATCCTATTTTATTTTATTTCGATATTTATCTGATAGCTCGTATATGCTCTTGTATATCATTGTATATATTCTTTCTTGTAACATTAGTCTGTGTCATTATAAAGCCATCTAATACATCTGGGCCATGTCCGTGCTGTATAAAACTGCCAAAATGATTAAATTTATAAATAAATAATATGCGATCACTCCATGGATTACAGGGCTCGGACCTGACACGTGACCTTGAAACCACTGCTTGGGAGACCTCTGCTCTCTGCTGTCAATTACATACAGCTGTCAAAACAGCATGCAACTGCTTGACGGTTTCTTTATTTATAGTACGCAAGAGGGGCTACCCAATTCCATCTACAGCGCACCACCACCATCTGTAAGGATGCATTTTTGTGGACCCTTGGACTTTAAATAAGGACATAATATCAAATAAGGCTTCTACCAACCACCTCCCTTCTCAGTGCCTTCCCTCCGGTTCTAAGAGCGCGCAGTAATAATAACTTTTATTAAAGTTATGATTACTTTTTAATGGAATCAATTTATTATGCGTCTCACCGTCGACCCCACATCTTCCATTAGCTGTGCTTCCTCTCGCCTGTGTTCAGTGCCCCCTGGGCGCCCATTTGCAGTGCAGTCTCCTGTTAAGAGTACCCCTACCCGCCATGGCCAGCCACTCCTGCCAGCTTCCCTTACTCCAGCCCCTCCAGCCAGCTCCATCTACCGCCCATTGCTCTCTCTCCTTCCTACCCACATCGTTCACTTCCTCTTACCAACTCCCTTTAACCTTAGCCTACTCCTAATACAGATGCTTAATCCCCTCTCCTTGCTATCTGCCTCCTACCTTTTCTAGCCACCTCCTCAAACTCATTCTGTCTCCATCCTACCATTCACCGCCACTAAGGATGCAGCTTCATCCTGCCCTAGAAGTGCCACCTCCTCCTGCCTGCCCCTTGCTACCTTGCTAATTTTTCTGCTAAACATGTGAGATGCTCCTATCGGAAGACCAATATAAGGGTATTCTCCCTATAAACATGCTTACCGCCCTGTATTGTTGCGGTGTAGATTTTGTGGAACCTCCTTTTATAACGGCTTATCCTGTGCCTAATAGACTTCCCATTTGCTCACCTGGCCACACCATATGTAGGCTCCCTCTGTCCCCGCCCAACTCCCTCGTGTCCCCCATTAACACCACTGTTCCCTCCCACTTTGATTCATTTTCTATATTTTTATAAATATAGCACCTGTGGATAGGTCGTGTATATATATATATACACATACACACACATATATATATATAGAGAGAGAGAGAGAGAGAGAGAGAGAGAGAGAGAGAGAGAGAGAGAATATCATCTCCACTTTCATATTTGACATTCTTGTCCTCCCCGCCGAGATGAGCGGCCACGGAATGATATTCCTGCCTGTGCGGTTCCGCATTGCTATTTTCCGCCAGAGGGGTGAAAAGAGCTTGTTTTCATTTATTTCCCTCCCTGCTTCCCCATATTGAGGAAAAAATCAATTCCCTCAGGGAAAAAATTACGTCGAATAAAACAGTGACATTTGCTTCTCATTGAAGCATTTTGACTAAAATGTCACTGTCTTGAAAAGGGAGAAGCTGGCGAGCAGGCAGTGGAGGTGGGGCTGGAGGGGTAAGAATAAGGGGTGCCTATAACAAGGCGCATGTATTAAGCCGTCCTCGGTTGATTGGTGGCACTGTAGCGCCTGCAGTTTGAAAGGCTGCTGCGGGATCTCATGAGTTCTAGGCGCACCTGCTGCACCATAGAGTGCGTGCGTTTTTTTGTAGGAGTGTGAATCCGTGTTTTTGTGTGCACGTGCATACAGGTGCAGGGGTTTTTGCCGCCCTAGGCAAAGCGCGACACATATAAAACATGATTACATTCTTACTGAAATAGGCCACGTAATGGTGATAACGAAGCAGTGCTCAGTGCAGTGATAAAGTTCTGTGTCAAACACGTATAATAACAGTCAAAAGAAAATACTTTTTGGCAATAAAATATTTAAATAATGAGTGGCGGCGACTTATGAATGAGGCAGAGGATCACCCATATGAATTGGAATGACAATCCAGACAGCCTTCAGAAAACTAATAATTTAACAACGTTTCAACTCCAGTTCGTAGATCAGAGACATCCTCAGGACCATAATATACAATATAAGCATCTGAGAATACATAAATAAAAAACACAAGTGACTATTAGTAGTAGGAAGTGCAAACTAAAACTAGTGATGGTGTGACTAACAAGTAAAGAAAAACTCCCACATTCTACCCCTATCAAATTGCTGTGTGTGGAAAAAAGGTAATGAGAAAAAAATACTTTGCCTTCCTTCAACAAGAATCTAATAATGTTCAATGTGTGTCTTGCTTTTTAGGTATGGCATTAGCTATGATCTTTTGTCTTTTCACCAGAAAATCCTTTAAAATACATATGCATGCATACATAAAAGGGTATTTCTGTACTCCCTCTTTCTCCATTGGTCTGTTGTAGCCATTAACATTTTTCTTCCGCCCACCACAGTACGGGGCACTGGGTCAGCCTACTTCAGTCACTGGCTCTCCAAGTGAGTGATTGTATTTTGCCTGTACACAATGTGATCAACCCCACACTAAGTATTGCACTTCATTGCCACTTCGGGACAAAGTTGATTTTTTAAACATTTTTCAAAATGTTTCTTCGTCTTTATGTGAGTGCCCGGCAGCTCCACGAAGACTGCTTCAGGGCGCTCGTTCATTTTACTGTGCATGACATCCATTGTTCCAGCTCACGCCAGTGCTGGTGAAGTGTGTGGTGGCATTCGCGTACATTCACAAATGCCCCGGTTACTTACCGGTAATCTTCATTACTCTGAGTATAGACTTCCTCGCCACATGATTAACGAAGTGAGCGTCAGCTCCACACCAGAACCCTCCAAAGCAAAAGTTAGCCTCCCATGCCTCCCATCCCTTCCCAACATGGCCGACCCATATCACCCATGATCTCTATAAGAGGAGGGTCGGCCCAACCCTCAGCCTGAGAACTACCAAGCATACACATGAAGCCGATAGAAACACAGGGAGGGAGGGATGGGAACTCATGTGGCGAGGAAGACTATACTCGGAGTAATGAAGATTACCGGTAAGTAACCGGGGCATTACCTCCTAGTAAGTCTTCCTCGCCACATGATTAACGAAGTGAGCACATACCCAAGCCAAGCGGCTTCATGTAAACTCACAAGAAACCAACCGAAAAGAAGGGGATGCCAAAGAAGCATGGCAAACCCACACAAAAAGAAAACACAGACGAGTGGAAAACACCACCCAAGAGACAAGCAACCACGAGCAGGAAGAACCAGCCCGGGACAGCGAGACACTGGAAGGGCCGAAAACCCGGACCCCTGGGACCCGGAGGCCAGCCAGAAAGCAAGCCCGAACCAACGACAGAAGGCGGACAGAGAAGGCACGGGAGCAGACCGTAGGGAGCCAAAAGCAACAACAAACAGGCCCTAGAAACAGAAAGCAGCAAGTCGGACCAAACACACCAAGACTGCCCAAAGGACAGCCAAAAGCGAGAGGGATGCAAAAATCCAGACTCCAGAACCAAAGACACAGAGGGCACCCCCACCACAGTGACACAACAAGAAGCCACATCAGTAATGAGACGCAGTCCGACCGAAACACAGCAACACCGCATGGCGGACCACCAACAGCGAGAGATCCGAAACCACCCCAAATCCAACGACCAGAGGGAAAGAAGGAAACAAAACCCACCAGGTCTGGCGGCCAATGAGGACCGAGGCAGAGGAACCAGATGGAATCAAAACAGACTGGCAGGAGCCACAAGAACAGATCGAGAGTGCAGAAAGGAAACCAGCACCCCAACCGAACAAAAAAAAAAATGAAGGTCACCAAAACCCCACCAGCATGTAGAGAAACAGGCGGGACACGGACCCCAGCCGCACAAAGGACCCCCCGGAAGGGAGAGCGACACCAATGAGAGAACCCAGGCAGGCACAAGGCAAAACAGCCCCAGGACGCTGCAGGAAACAACACTGAAGCGACCCGGCCACCAAGGGAACTCCACTGGGCAACAGCAAAAAGCAGAAAGCCCACAAGGCCGCCCACGGAGCCCGAAGAGCGGAAGGGACCTGGCCCAAGGCCAAGCCACCAGAAAGGAATGCGAACGCCCACCAGGGGCCACCATGCACAAGAAAGCATACAGAACCCGGCCGTAAGGGGAACGCAGCACGAATGAGCGAGACAGCCCTGCGCAGGAGCCAAGCAAACCGTCCCTGTCACGATCCACACATAGCAAATGAGCCGCCGAAGCGAGCACCCCGGTGGCCACCCAGCCAGCCAACAACCAGGCCCGACCCAGCCGAACAACGGAGAGCAGTGAGGAACAGGAGCGTTCAGGGAGGGAAGGCCACAGGCAGAAACACACCAAAGGCGAGAAGGACAGAAGAGCCGGGCGAAACGAGCCCGGGCAAAGCCAACGCCTCCAAGGAGAAAACCCGAGCCAGCAGGCACCAGCACCCCAAAACCAGGGACAAAGAAGAAGAGGATGTAAAATCCGCACAGGAAGCGCAGGGCCCCGCCACGGGTAAGAAGAACCGGGAAACCCAGCACCCCCGGACAAATAAAAGCACCGTTCAAACATACACCCCTTTGGGATATAATGAAAGCAACGGCAGGAACCAAACCACGTCCTGTGCGAGCCTGTGCCCCCAGAAGCACAATACGAACCACGGAGCCAAAGCTCCTCGGACCAACACCCACAGCAGCAGAAACCAAGGGAGAAGCACCCAGGAGAGCACCACCAACAGGTCAAACGCCCTGTCCAGGCCAAACAAGCCCAGAACCCGCGCAAGCAAAGGGACCAGAGGAAAGCGCAAAGCAGGGAGTCTGGACGAGAAGGTAGACAGAGTCACCACCAGGGACGCCAACCGAAACCGTAACCAAAGCGACCCAGCCAAGGAATGGCACAACCGTGCCAAAAAGCCAAAGGGGCAAACCCAGCAACCCCCCGGAGAACTAGGCAGCTGAAAAACCACCCAGAATAGAAACAAGAAGCCCCCGCAGGGCAGGGGCAAACCCCAGACAAGCCAAGGAACGGCCAACAGAAGCCAGACAAGAAACCGGCCAGCAGGTGAACCAACTGACCCAGTACAGACCAGGAACCCAAGCACGCCCCACAAGACAGCAAAGGCCGCCACCACCCGGGAAGGGGATACCAGAACAGGAAGACCACTGGCCGCACCCGAAGACAGGGCGGGAAGGGAGCCACCGGGGCAAGAGAAGGGGCACCTACGGGAACAGGCGAAGTCGGGAAGGAACCGGAACCAAGGAGGGCCCAGAGGCACTGAGACCACCCAGATGGGAAGAACCCCCAACGGGCAGACCGGGCAAGCACCACCAGCCAAGAAGGCACAAAACCACCCAAAACACTCCCCGTGGAAGGCCCCTACCAAGGCAGACAACCCCAACATGAACAGCCGGGGGGCCACACGAAACCAGCTGAAGGGGGACCGGCACAAGGAGGAAGGCAACCAAAAACCGGAATAACCAGAAACAGGATGGAGAAAACACCAACACCCCACCGGCAAACTGGAACCGGACGAACAGGATCCGCTGGAGAAGGACCAGAGAGACAGCCAAAAAGTGACCCCGCAAGAACAGGTCAAAACGCACACCCCAGCAGAGGCGTGCGCCGAACCCCTGGCCCGACCAGGCCGCCACCACCCAAAGGCAGTAGACCAACCAAAGAGCCACAGCACGTCGGACACGAGCAGGGGAGCCCAACAACCGACAACCAGAGCGTCCCGGCAGGGGGCAGGACCCATGGAACCGAGACAGAGGCCACCCAGGATGGGAGGAAAGGTAACAGAAGGCCCCCAACAGAGCCCCAACCCCCAGGAAGCGAGGAAAAGCACAACCAGGATGGGGGCGCAAGAGCCGCCTGTCGAGCCAGGGAGCAGGAGGAGGAGAGGGTGCCACGGCCGCGGCCCCGGACAAGAAAGGGCAAGCCCTCCAGGAGCAGAAGCAGAAGTAAAAGCCCACATAGGGACCACCGAAGTAGCCCAGAGAAGGCCGGACAGGCGCCAACAGCAGCCCGCCCCCATCAGACACGCAGCAGCCCGCAGCCCCCGGAATCCCCAGGAGGACGCCAACCAGAGACCAACCAGGCCAGACCCTGCATAATAAATGAGAGCAGGACGGATGGACCGCAGGCCCAAAGCCCGGAAGGGAGGAAGGAGTCAGGGACAACCCAGGAAACAAAACGAAGCCATGGCCCGCAACACACCACAAAATGCCAGTAAAACACCAGGACAGGAACACACAACCCATAGGGCCAAAGTTCGATGTATGTGCTCCCACCAGTACGTACATGAATGGCAAAACATATAGCACCCCTATGAAGTGCATAATACCACCATATGGAACCCGTCATGGGAACCTTAGAATAAAGAAAGGTGAGAAAACACCTGGAAGGGACCAAAGCTGTGTGTAGTAGAGCACGGTACAGTGTACCCACGGCTCCTTGACGCCGCCTCAAAAAAATCAGTAAACCGCACTGAAAAAAACAGACAAGAACGACCAGCCGGAAAGAAAACCAAGAATTAATCAAAAAAGTAGGACGTAGAGCGCCTATTTACAAAAAGCACAAATACGTAATTAGCCCTTCCATACTGCGCTGTGAAGCAGGTCGTGGACACAAGTTCAATAAGGGGGAAACCAATGACTAAGGAGCACCCAGCCAGGAAAACGTTACCACTAATAACCAAGGAAAGCTGCTAGGCAAACACAGACATACCGCCGCAACTGGCGCCTGAAACCCTTTCAGGAATTTCAAAAGATATATATCGACAAAGATATAGCACTCACCCAGAGTACGTCGTTCCCGTTATACAGCACCGGGTCACCCCGACCCAAAAAACAACGAAATCGGAGAGCTTAACGTGACAGCAGCAGCAGAGCCGAGCAGATTCGAGAGCTCCCAACAGCACTTGCTCACCACCACAGCCAGCTTGAAACCAGGGTTTACAGTCGCGCTGCGTGAGCAGAATGTAGTGCGAATGCGCGTGTGCAAGATACGCCAAACAAACTAAACACAAAGAAAGCCACGCGTCAGAAGGTGACAGTACCACCACACACAATGAACTGAAAAAGACGCCGAAGGAATCCACCCTAAGGACTGGCGCCACACAAAGGACACAAGCCGCACGCCGTCGGCTTGAGGAACGGGTGAGATGAGCGGCTCCAAACGGGACAGGGCACGACTAAGACTACGGCAGCAGCGCGTGGCTCCGGGCTGCATGCAGGTGCGCGCGGCACCCCTCAGCTACCCTGGGAGAGGGTGCTGCACGGAAGTAAACCCAGGCCGCAGAGTCCTCACTCATCAAAGGAGCAGCCAGAGTAGACCCGGTCGAGGCTAGTCAGTTAACGACTGGCACCACGCCCGTAGCAGAGCTGAGAGGAATTCCCGCAGGAGAGGCCGTGATCGCATCGGGAGAAAGCCTCCAGCGCCGGGGACTGCACCCACCTCTGTCACAAGCAGGTAAGCCCCATGAGCTCCGAGGAGCTCAGAAAGCAAAAGAAGGGAAGCCCCGCTGCCCGCGCTGAGCGCCAGCCCCACGGGACCGAGAGCGCGCCGCGAGGCCCTTTGCAAACAGACAAAGGGGGCGCGGCCATGGCTCGTAGAACGGTCCGCCAGACCCCCGTGCCGAATACTGCCAATGTCCCGTCCCACGCCGGGACGCCCCCCCAGTGAGGAACTGGGGACTCGGGGAAAGCCGCCCGCACCTACCGCAGAGGCAAAAGTTCAAACCCAGTTCCAAGGCACAGACAATGGTACAATCGGAGCTACGGCAAGCATGTCCTCCAATACCGCAGAGACAAACCACAGCATACAAGGCCGGGGGACAGAAGGGGCTGTAAGGCAGAGCCCCAGACCACCCCAGCCGCCCCCCCTGTAGATCCTTGGCTCGCTAAGGCAGAGCCTAACTGGCCCTAAAGGAAACCGGGGGAAGGAAGGGGGGGGGGTCCTAGATCCCCAGGGCCCGCTAGAGCAGGACCACCAATCCGGACCAATGTCCCCGCTACAGCAGGAACCACTTACCTGACGGCGCATCTGGAGAGTAAACGTGCGCAGAACCAAAAAAACAGGCTGAGGGTTGGGCCGACCCTCCTCTTATAGAGGTCAAGGATGATATGGGTCGGCCATGTTGGGAAGGGATGGGAGGCATGGGAGGCTAACTTTTGCTTTGGAGGGTTCTGGTGTGGAGCTGAAGCTCACTTCGTTAATCATGTGGCGAGGAAGACTTACGAGGAGGTAATAAGATACACTGATTGAAGAGGATTCTTAAACGTCCATACTTTTCTGTTGCTTTCAGAATGAATGAATGAATAGTTTATCTTGTGATTACTTAAAACCATTACAAATTTGTGAAGTACAAATTAAAAAAACACACAATTAAAATACCATGGGGCAGATTTACAAGCCTGTTGCGCCACTTTTGCGCCGCCGTTGCGTCACTTTTGTGACGCAGCGGCGACGTAAACCATGCGCCACGTTGCGCATTATTTACAACGTGACGCATCTAGGGAGATGCGTCACGTTGTAAAGCCCTGCGCCACATGAAACCTGCGTCAGGTTTCATGTGGGCGTTCCTCCGCGAGGGTGGGCGTTCCGTCGAAGGAATGCCTCGTAAAGTGACGCAGTGAAATCTACAAGATTTCACTGAGTCACTTTTCCGACGCCGCTGCGACGAATCCCTACGCCTGCTTCAAGCAGGCGTAAGGAGTGGCGCACCACGTTAGGTATGGGCGGCCCACGAGCATTGCTGGAGTTGCGTCGCGCTTGCGACACGACTCCAGCAATGCGCCGCCCTTGCGCCACAGGATGCGACACGCATCGGCCTTTCCTTGCGCCACGGTGCGCCGCATTGTAAATGCGGCGCTTCCGTGGTGGCGCAAGGAGAGAATTGCGTGTCGCAACTATTCTGGCGCATCCCTGCTGATTTGCAGGGATGCGCCAGAAGTTGTAAATCTGCCCCCATGTGATTAAAAAAAAAAACAGTACGATGTGTATTCAATTCATAACAAAAACATAGTAAAATGCCAAGAACTGTTAGTGTCGTGATTGCTTAGAAGTAGATAATATAAAATACAAGCCACTAGATGGTGCATAGAGGAATAGGTTCCGAGTATATAGTCTGTGATGGCACATATAACATTGGCAGATATCCTTGGCAGTTGGGATCTTTAGTGCAAAAAGCAAGGGTTAAGATGCGAAGTACTTTGTGGCAGGCCGTTACTTCGTTCAGCTTATTGCGCAGAGGCCAGGCCTGAAGAGGGGCTGATATCCGTATTTGCAAATAACAAGGTTAAGGTGCTAGATATTTTGTGGCAGACAGTCGCTTCCTACAGTTTATTACACAGTGGCCAGGGCTGAAGAGGGACGATGTCCGTGTTTTTTTTCCTTTAACATAAAGCGGGCATTACCAAATTTTATTTGGCACACATTCCGGGGAATGTAAGAGGCGGACTGGGTCTTAAGCCGAACTGGTGCCCTGTTGTAAAAAGATTGGCCTCATTAGGGTTCGACGAGCGTGTTGGAGTGTCAGACTTTTCTGTTGCTGGAATCTGTAGAAAAGCTCCACCAGGAACTTGCTGAATGTTTACAAGCGTAAAAATACATAAACAAGAAAGCTATTTGTTTCTCTATGCATTAACAGTAGGTTACAAGCAGTAGCATCGCCCCATTGCGTTGCAGCAGTGAAGGAAAATAAAACTAAAATGATAATAACATGATGTTATTATAATTGTATTTGTTCCTGCTGCGGCAGCATTGGGACGGGCTGCTCTGCTCACAGAGCAGGGCAGGGGAGGAGTGGTGAGCGCACTGAAGTGCGCATGACACTTTGGCCGGACGTCTCGGGCCGACAAAACAGTCATGCACACTTAGCATGCTCTCCACGCATGCTGCATTACAGCCTGGGTGGAGAACATGCCCAGGCCCCCAGTCCCCATCTGAGCGCCGAATTACGCCGAAGATGGCGCTCAGACCAATCACAATGCTGCATTGCAGCGTTGTGATTGGCTCAGGGGAGCCTGGCAGCTTCCTGGTCGGCTGACAGAAGAGAGACAACGTGGGAGAGAGCGGCGAGGAGGTAAATGTATTTTCCTTTTTTACACCCCATAACCCACTCACCCCCCGCCTCACCACCCCAGATCCGTGCCAGCCACCACTGGTTAAAAGTAAAAACTTTGTTACTTATGAAACCTAAAATTCAAATAACCAGTTGTTAGTCTTCATGACCAAGAAAAGCATGTGTGCACCTGTTTTTTTAAAGCTTAATGATGGTCAATATATTTTGAACATGGTATTTGGTTGCACGCATACTTTATTTGCTAAAAATGCAAAATTGGTAAAACAAAATGATTTCATTATTTTAAAAAAATACAACTGAGAGCTGCTGAAGACAGAAGTAAATAGACAGAATGTGTTGACTCCCTCTTCTCACCCTGGATCCGAGAGCAAGATGTTGTGAGCAGCGGAGGTGTTAAGCTCCCTGATAGCGCCTTCTTCTGAACCCTAAGGGTTGTCAGCACTACCTGCTAATAAGGAACATTTTTGTTTTTCATGCACTGTGCAGTTTGCCTGGGGCTTTTTCTTTACGGATCACATATAGTTCTAGGAACTTCAGAAGCCTTTTCCATCTCTCATATTCATAACAACAATTCACGTGGCTAGGAGTCTGCAAGATAAGATGCCCCAGCACAGAGATAAGCCATTGGCATTTTAGGTTATATAATTCGATATCTCAAGACCGAGCCACATGTGAGTATTTACCTCTCTATCAGTACTTGCCAGTTGAAAGCACTACGCTATTTTGTGTCTCCTTCGCCTGATGTGACGTATTTAAAAAAAGATGTGGTCTAAAAGCTAGGGCGGTCGACCTCGAAGCTAGGGAACCGGGTTCGAGTCTCGGCAGTGACGCTCAACATCCTGTGATTCTGGGCAAATCACGTAGGGGCAGATTTACAAGCCCCTTGCGCCACTTTTGCGTCATGTTTAACATGGGAAAAGCGACGCAAAAGTGGCGCAAGGGGCTTGTAAATCTGCTCCGTGATGTCCCCGTGCCTAAAAAGATAAAATGAAAGTGTCTGTCTGTAACGCAACTGGTGCTCATGTAAAGTGCTCTCAAACTTTCCGGTCTAGTTCACGCTTTATAAAACTTCCCAAAAAAGCAGAACTGTATAGCATTCACGCACATGAACTGAGCACAGAAAAGGAAATGTGAATAAACATGAAAGCTGATGCACTTCAGCCACCTTTTCTCTATCTATAGCTGATATGCCTGGTTAAGTAGGTAGAGTGGAAGGGCGAATTTGGCAGAAACGAGTTTTTCAATTCTTCCAGTGGCGGCTCGCAGAGGGAGTGCTGCGGGGCGGTGGGGCCGGGAGGGGCAGGGTGGGGGAGTAGTGGACTCAGACATACGACGGAACGGACTAAAGGAAGTAAATAAATAAATAAAACTATTTACCTTGCGCGCTGCATCGCCAAATCGGCGATGCAGCGCGCAAGGTAAATAGTTTTATTTATTTATTTACTTCCTTTAGTCCGTTCCGTCGTATGTCCGAGTCCACTAACCCCCCACCCCGCCCCGCAGCACTCCCTCTGCGAGCCGCCACTGAATTCTTCAGCTTTTAAAAACAGTGCACACCAAGTTTACAATCAATGTGAAAGTAGTCTCTGACTGCTGAAGTGTGCATGCACGTGCCCTTCTCATGCATCAGTCCCCTGCCTTGGGCAGATATTCTAGATGAGCTAGCCAGTCTTTTAAATTCAACCCTTGTGCATCTTTCTAGGAAATTTATAAAAATTAGTAGATGGTTGGTCTGGTGGCTTAGTGGACGAATGCGTCAACTGCAGGGACCTGTGCTCGACCTCATGGTCACAGGTTCAAATCCTGGTGGGTCCACTCAAACTTTCATCCTTCTGAGGTCGATAAAAAGAGTACCGTTGAGTGACAATAAACATCTGTTATTCAATGCCAAGATACCCTTCTGTAAGGTGTGCTTTACAAATGCACGTTATGTTCATTCAAAATCACAGTGTTGATTTTCCAGAGAGTCCCAACAAAATACTATATTACAGTTAAGGCATTACACAGTCAATCCTATTTAATCCTCAAAATAAATACTTCAATTTATATAAATGCAATGTAATAAGCCTTGCGAATGTCATGTTTGACTACGAGAAAGGTGTGCATTTTATATGCTGAAACTGCCACACTTTTCATTTTCTTCAAACTAGTTCCAGTTTTCACAAAAAAAACTATACAAACTTGGTTGGTTATGTTTAGGTATAGCGGACAGTGGCAGGGTCTGCTAGCGCGTTTGAGCGTATCTACAACAATTGCGGTAATTAGACATCTGTTTTAGTATTTTACACCTGATGCAATCAAAGTACTTGTAGCACTAAGTACCAACTTTAGTTTAAATTGCGACACGACTGAAGATCACTTACTGCCGGTGTACCCTGACCTCTTTGCCCTGTTCCGCCGCGGCTGGAGTCCCATTTGAGCGGAGGGCCGGGTCGGGTGCCTGTTACTCACTTCCGCTTAAGGCAGCGGTCTAGTTGTCAGTTTCAGTGCGCCTACAAAACCTCGATGCCAGCTAGGACGCGCAGCGGATGCGCCGCCGGTGCGCCAAAGGCAAGCCCGTCTGTGCCCGTTCGTGGCCGGCCGGGGCAGGGGCCAAAACCCCTGTGCGTTTTGACTCAGACCATCATCAGAATTACTCGAGTAGCTAACTTAGAAAATTAGAGCCCCGGATACTAGCACCATGCAGACACGCACTATCTGTGGAACAGAGGTTGGAACAATGCACGCATTGCTCGTTTCAGATAAAAGCGCCTAATGTGCCCCTCATAGGACAAGTGGGTTGTAGGCTTAATTTTTTACTCATCAACTGTAGGTCCTTGAATAAGCATAAGATTGAAATAAACGACTGTATTTTAGACAAAGAACCAGATGCCCTGTTTCTCACAGAAACTTGGTTGCATGAATCCTCCGCCCCTGACATCCTACAAGCACTCCCACCTGATTACGGGATCCTTAGACTGGACCGCGCTAATAAGAGGGGAGGGGGCATAGCGATAATTCATAAACTATCACTAGGCTGCACGATGCATGCGGTAGATATAGGCCACTGCGAAGCAGCCTCTTTTTCAATAAAGGCTGACGACAAGCAGATGGTTAATGGCTTTCTGATTTACAGACCACCTGGGGCAGTCTCAGGTTTCAGCGAGAGCCTTGTGGAACGAATGGTTCAACCAGAGCTGCACTACATCAACATGACTATCTTAGGAGAACTAAACCTACATTTTGACAATCAAATGTGTGGGGAAGCACAAGCCCTACGTCAGGAGCTTGCCAGGCTCCAATTAGAACTTAAATCTATGCATGCAACACACCAACTAGGGCACTTATTAGACCCCATTTTTTCCAACTGCTCAGGGCTGGCAGTTGAACCTCCAACGGCGGTCACTTGGTCCGACCACTATCTTGTGGCTTTTTCCATCCCCCTATCTAGGCCATCCCCTACAGTGAGTTTAACATCCAACATCACGCATAGGAAATGGTTTAAATTCAACAAGCTCAGCTTCACACAGGCCCTACAGTCAAACCACCCCTCCCGAGGCAAAGACATTAATGAGGTGAGTCAAACAGTCGATAGATGGATCACAGAAGCACTTAATGTGGCTGCCCCATGGACTTCTAGCACCCCGCGAAGGTGCACCAAGACCGCGCCTTGGTTTAACAAGACGTTACGGTTGGCTAGAAAGTCCTGCAAACGTTTAGAGCGCAAATGGAGGCTGGGCTTCCTAGACTCAGATAAAGCGGCCTAC
Organism: Calotriton arnoldi; assembly: GCA_963921515.1. Lineage (NCBI taxonomy): Eukaryota > Metazoa > Chordata > Amphibia > Caudata > Salamandridae > Calotriton > Calotriton arnoldi. Next base: position 1,442,473 of record CAWUFW010003059.1, read on the forward strand.
AAGCTCAATCTAAAGCCCTATCACTCACTTATAAAGAAGACATGGGCTGCTTTCTACACGGAGAAGATTGAGCAAGCAGATAATTCCTCTAGGGAACTCTTCGGTATTCTCAAAGAGCTATCTTCACCAGAGAGAACAGTAGGGCCAGCCTCTAGTTCGGAGGAATCGTGCAATCAAATTGCCGACTTTTTCGCTGAAAAAGTATCAAAAATCTATGACCCCTTCCCTGCTGATGCTCAAAATGGCTCTATATGCCAAACTGAACAAATACTGGAGTGGGGGAAAATTGTCTCACACAATTCCATCTTCCCTCTCTAGAAGAGCTGAAAAAGGTAGCTCTAAGTATAAAATCAGGCTCCCCAAAGGATCCATCTACACCAAAAGTGATTTGCATGGGGTTAGATACCATACTACCCTGTGTCCAACAGTTGTTAGAAATCTCCTTTCGGGAAGGGCGGGTCCCAGACATATGGAAGCAAGCAATTGTCCTCCCCCTGAAAAAAAAACCAACAGCAGCAGATGGGAATCTACTGGAGAACTTGCGGCCGGTCTCACTGCTCCCTTACTTCTCAAAAATAGCTGAAAAAGTGGTAAATTCACAGCTGGTTGCACACATCAATAAATACAACCTACTACACCCCACACAATCAGGTTTTAGATCAGCCTACTCGACAGAGTCGGCACTTCTCTTTGCTACTGAGACGGTGCACAGAAGAGTGGATGAAGGTCTGACGACTGCACTGGTCCTTCTGGACCCTAGTGCAGTCTTCGACACGGTGTCCCATGAGCTGTTGTTACACCGACTCAGAGGGGGGGCATGGACGGTGCTGCCCTCAACTGGATGCATTCTTATCTGCATGGTCGTAGCTTTCAAGTGACACAACCTCCACATACCTCCAAACACATCACTTTAGCGCAGGGGGTGCCTCAGGGCTCAATCTTGAGCCCTACTCTTTTCAATCTATATGTCGCCCCCTTAGCTAGGATTGTGGAAAAACATGCGGTCACAATAGTGTCAAATGCAGATGACACGCAGCTAGTGGTCACCCTGGCTCCGAATTCGGTGCTAGCAGCCAGTAGCTTTGCAGACTGCTTAAAAGACCTGGCCTCTTGGATGACAGGCCATTGCCTGAAACTAAATGGTAATAAGACCGAGATACTGATAGTAGGGAACACCCCAGCCATTTGGTCCTCAGCCTGGTGGCCATCAATCTTAGGCCCGGTTCCCACCCCCAAGACAGAGGTGAAGAACTTGGGAGTCTGGATAGATTCCACACTTTCCTTTGAGACTCACATCAAGAAAGTTGCAGGCAGGTGCTTTGGAATCCTGAAGACTCTAAGGAAAACTCTTGACATTCTCCCTATGTCGGCTAGAAAAACCCTGACCCACGCTCTCGTTACAGCACAACTAGATTATGGAAATGTGCTGTATCTGGGTGCAACCAAAAAGGGACCCCATAAGCTGCAATGCATCCAGAACACAGCAGCTCTCTTGGTTTTGAGTCTGCCGAGAAGGGCATCCTCAAAGAAAGCCCTAGACTCACTACACTGGCTGCCCATTCAGAAACGGATCTCATTCAAGGCACTATGATTCTGCCACCGCACCTTGCAGGGCAAAGGCCAAATTTACCTGCGGGACCTTCTAACTCCTTATAATCCTGAACGGCATCTTAGATCCACCGGGACTCACCTGGTAAAAGTTCCCAGGATAAAGAAAGCACGAATGAGTGCGCGTTCCTTTGGCTACCTGGCAGCGAGAAGCTGGAACTCCTTACCCCTGGCCAGTAGCGGTCGGTGGTGGGAGTGCCGCCGGGCGCTGACGTGGGGCGGGGGGTAGTAAACTACGGATTACGGACGATTACAGGTAAGTACACATATAAATAAATAAAACGAATTTAGTTTCTCGCGCTGCATCACATTTGGCGATGCAGCGCGAGAAACGAAATTAGTTTATTTATTTATATGTGTACTTACCTGTAATCGGCCGTAATCCGTAGTTTACTACCCCCCCCCACCCTGCCCCTCCCCCGCCCGGTGGCACTCCCACCACCGACCGCTACTGCCCCTGGCCCTCCGTGAGGAACCATCAGAGAGCCTCTTCCGTAAAAAATTAAAAACGTGGCTCTTTCAACTGTGAGTGGTTTTTTGGCTCCCCATGTCCTCCGATGTGCTGATTTCCGGAGTTGTTAGATAGAGTAAATAGCGCGGGGACACACCAGTGGTGTAACCAGGTGCTCTATAAATGCAGAATAATAATAATAATAATAATAATAATAGGGTATGACTCAAAGTGCCTCTTCACTGATTTGGGAATTTGTGAGTGTAGTATTGCTGCTGGGTTACTGGATGAATGCAACCATGAATCAATGGGTTCATGGATGAATGCATGCATGAAAGGATAAGTGACAGAGTACAAGTGAGATTAATTATTGAGTACCTGAACTCACTAAATAACAAAGAGGCACTTTCAGTTGTAAGCCAGACCTATAGGCTTTGCTAATGCTTGTTTTAACGAATGGTGTGGTTTCTATCTTTGAAAATAATTTGCATTATATACCCAGACTCCTGTCTACTGCTGGGTTACCACCTCGTATACATGCCGTCGGCAAAGAGGCATTTATTTACCACTGCTCCTCCGGACAATTGGCCAAATTTGCTTTCTGCAGAGTCAGTAGAGCACTTCTTGCTTACAGCACTTCTGTAACCTACCAAAGTTAACCTTGCCTAATAATTGAGCCTGCCCAGGAGTTTGCTTATGTATGTTGGTGTTGATCCTTGACACTATGCTGACAGTAGTAACGCCGATTACAGCCTGCTAACCCCGAGAGGTACAGGTTGTATGCCCGGGGTGACACGTGCACACACTGCTCTGAATGTGCTGCACCTGTGGGCCGAGAGGAGTGCTTGCCTCAGGGCTTGAGTGAGTGATCTTCTATGCCAATTTGCATGTCTCCATCTGCACGTGACTTAGGTTTGGAATGAAGTTAGTTCCAAAGTAAGTAACAGCAGAGGGGTGTGTGATGTGCAGACATTCAAATTACGTTCTCGGCAAGTCCTCGAACTTGCGATTCAGGGCACAGCAGGTCCCTTCTCCTGTCAGTACCTTCCGGTAGATGCACTGGAGCCTACAGCGCGAGAGAGGAGAGTGCGCCAGCAGCCTCTTAGGATTAGTACACATTGTGCAACATGGCAAGGCACTCAGAGGCTTATTTACAAGCCCCTTGCGCCGCTGGTGCGTCACTTTTTCCCAGTTTAAAAGTGACTCCCCAGCTGGGCAAGGGGCTTATAAATAAGTCCCTCAGTGATTAATTTGCCCAAAAAATAAGTGCCAGGGCTCTCGTCAGGAGGCCACTGCACCTTGTATTGCCCCTGCCAGCAACTCCAATTACAGTAACAACACAAATACTAACTTTCACACTCTTACAAGTGTGGCAGTTCAGACTAATGCAGGCCCCAAAAACGATAAAAATGGCTTGGGCGGCAGGTAATATTCATTTTTAATGTATATTAGTTAATAATTAACTTTTGTGGTCATTTCTAAATTAGCCAGACAGGGTCATCTTGTGGCAGACTGCCACAGGCCCCAGTGCTGACAATTAAGTGCGGTGCCGAGCACCGGAAACCACCTGCTCAAATTAAGCACTGAAGGCACTGTATTTTTTGCTTTCTTGCGTTTAGTGTGACGGTTCGTAGTTCACAAAGGCAAGCAGTAAGACAGATAGAGCTGTGACCTCTGTTTGAGGCCTTTGGACCGGGTCGCCGAGGCTCCTTCCGCGCCGTGCAGTGCCAGGGCCCCTCTCCACTCTGCTGTCTGTCAGAAGGCGCGCGGGTCAGCAGGCCGGGAGACTGCTGAAGAGGAGAGTGAGGAGGGCTTGATGGAGAGCCGCTCTTCAGCACAGATGCGCACGTGGCCATGCAATTGATGACCTGCATATGTCTGCACTCCGGCGCTCCCTCTGATAGATAATCTGCCACAGAAGGCTCCCATGGCTGGAAACTGACTTGCTCTCTCATTGAATCGAAATGGGAATTTGTAATGCGCACGTCGTGCTGTGAATCAGCCATTCACTCTAATCTCTGTTTTTTTCCATATTCCAGACGCGCGCAGAGGCATGTGCAGTGCTTTAAATGGGGAAAAATAAGTGCAGGTACTCATTAAAATAGAGGTTTGGCAAGTGGCGGGGCTAGGGGCGGGGCTAAGGGCAAAATATGATCATACATAATGACTTCTGTACCAGTTGCAGCACATATTAAAACACATGAGAAATGTGTTTATGTCAAAAAAACAGATTAACTCATTACACAAAATGAAAGTCATGATGGCACTTTCACCCGAATGGTCGCTGCGCACCTGATAGACAGTGCAGGGTCTGTCTAGAGACCCTGTCCTGTTAATCACAGCTTGACACAAGCCCTCTCACCCCCCTGCAGTTTGGGGACATTCAAATGGGCGCTGCTGGAATCTTCACCAGCAACTGTGCAAAAGGCTACTTCAGCCGAGTTAATTACAAGCTCTTTGGAAGCAGAGCGGCCTCTGCCCTGCACTTGAGCAGAAACCTAACCTGAGCCTGCCGTGCCGTGGATCAGGGTACCGGTACTCTCCCTGGCTACAGAGAAGTGCCGGTACTGACGGCAAAACAATTCGGAAGTGCCGGTACTCATTTAAAGCACTGGGCATGTGGAAACAGTGACAGGTCAGCCTGGCATGGCGGTGGCTGCTGGCGCCTCAGAACAGGCCGCACGCACCCTCAGCACCACCGACACAGAGGAGGCAATTGGAATCGAAGAATTCTGGGAGATTCTTTTAGACGAGAATTGCAGAGTTTGGGGCAGATTTACAAGAAGGTGCCGCAGCGCGGCACCACAAGCCCTTTGGCTGCGCCACGCTGCGGCACCTTCAGAGCACAGGAATGCGACATATTTACAATATGTCGCATTCCTGTGCTCTCCCCTGCGCTGGCGCACAAACAGCTGCCATGCGCCGGCACCCTTGCACCATGGTGCAAGGATGCCTGCGTCATGGGGATATTGTTTTTGTGCAGGAAGGGGCACCTTCCTGCACAAAAACAATCACTTCAGGCATTTTCCTCCTCCAATGCATGCTGTAGAATGCAGCATGCATTGAAAGAGGAAAAAACGAGGAGAAATGAAAACATTTCTCCTCATTGTGCCTCGCTATGCCACCCCTAGGGTGGCGTAGCATACTGACGCATTTCCAGGTTTACAAATCCTCGTAAATCTGGAAATGTGTCTTGTTCCATGGGTGTTGCGTGGGAACACCCACAGCAACACCCATGGAATGCCCCTTTCACGCAAAGTGCTGCGTGTAAAGGGGCCATATTTACAAGGACAGGAAAAGCCACGCAGGGTGGCTTTTCCTGTCCTTGTAAATATGGGGCAGTGAAATGCACTGCCAGTGCGTCACAAAAAGTGATGTACTGGCAGCGCAAGGGGCTTGTAAATCTGCCCCTACGTTTTTAAGTGTGGTAATTGGTTTATCGATGAGGGAAACGCACTCCTTCCATTAATGCAGTACATAGCAAATAAGATAAAGTAAAATCATAAAATATAGGTTTATGCAAGGTGGCCTTAACTAGTGTTGTGCAGTGGATGCAGTAAAGCTCGAAACAGCATGGCGGTATTGTTTGCCTACATTTATTAGCATAACATTAATCGTAGAGCGTACAATAATAAGCAGTAAGGGGGCAAATAACAGGATACGTTGCCCGTACTGTGGAAGACGGGGGCGTATCTATCAGTTGGGCAGCTGGTGCAGTGGCACCGGAGCCAAGAAGGGGGAGGAGGGGCAATCCTGCCCTGCGTGTGCAGCAGCTATTTTATATCCCGCCAGCACAGAACCTGATTGGGGCCGTAGTGGAGAGCGGGGGAATGGATAAATGGAGAAGAAAGGGGAAATGAATGAAAGAAAAGGAGATGGGGAAAATAGAGAGGAGGAGTTGAATGAGTGATACAAGGGAACAAGGGGACATTTACGAGACAGGAATAGAAAGACAAGGGGGAGGAAAAACGGATGGAGGAAAGGGGCAAGAAATAAGGATGTCAGAGAGAAAGGAGATAATGGCTAGTGAGAAGAAGATGAGGGAGTGTGAGAGGCAGCAGAAGGGGATAGGAAAAAAAGAGTAAAAAGGAGGAAGAAGATAAAATGGTGGAGGTATGGAGATAGGGAGGAGAGAAGGAACGAAAGGGAAAATGAACGTTGAGACCTTTAAATAGGGGCACAGATGCAGTGCACTGGGGCCTGAGTGAGGGGGGTCACAGCACCCCAATTATGTCTGTATTTTGGTACCAGCTCAGTTGTGAGTAGGGGGCCTATTTCTCTTGCTTGCATTATGACCTTTGATACCCGTCTATGCCATTGGTGGAAGACAACATTTTAGAGCAGTTTTGAAAGTTGTGAGAATTTGAATAGCTTCAAAGTCATCAGGGAATGTGTTCCAGACGGTGAGGTCCCAAAAGACTATTGGATCTGAAGGGTAAGGCAGAGCATGCAGGTTTAGAGGTATTGAGGAAATTAGAATATGCGGTGTACACATTATGAGACGAGTATTAGGTGTTTATTCTAACTCCTAACCCCTGTTTGTGTGCATTAATAGGGCTTATTACCCGGGTGCAACTTGTGCAGCTAGTGAGTCTTTGCCTGTATGTCCTGCACCACGTGAGGCGCAGCACAGATTGTTCAGGCAAATACTGTACATTTAGGCCCAGATTCTCAAAGGTTTACAGTCAGGTTAGCGTTAGTTTATTAATGCAAACTTGATGCTAAACCTGTATTGGGATTAACAACCCAACGCAAATTGGTATTTGCGTTGGTTTGTATGGAAAAGCAACACAAAGCAGAGCGAAACGCTGCTTTGCATTATTTTGTGTCACGAGGGCATTACATGGGTGGTACATAGTTTTTCCCATGCAACCACCCAAGCTTTTTGATGCTAAACCCTATCTACTAACATTGGCAGACAGGGCTTTGGGCCAAAAATTAACGCAGCTGGAAAGCAGGTGTTAAAATGAGAAATTCAGTAATTTCTCCTTGCTTTTCTGACTTTGCGTGCATGCTGCATTGTGCAGCACACATACAAAGTAGGAAAAGCTTTGACGTGTGCTACGCATAGTATTTTGTACTGGAAGGGTACCCTTTCAGAATACAACCTATAATAGACTCAGACATGCATACTAGTGCTATGGCGCTAGGGTATATGCCTGGCGCACAGCTGCTGGAATTAGCGCTGGTGCTAGGGAGAGGGGAGGAGAGTGCTATATCTTTGTGAATATGGCGCTCTCCTGCTCTCTCCCTGTCACGCAACGTAGGGCAGCCTCTTTGGATGCTGCGCTGCATTGCCTAACAGCTATAAGAATCTAGGTATTAGAGTATTGCGCCCCTCAAAAGAGGGAAAAACACATGCCAGTAATTTTTTATCCCCCATTCAAAGGTGCATAAATTCTGAACAGTGTGGTAATTGTGTGCCTAGTAACTCCAGTATCCTGTTGTATCAGTATTATTCTGGGTGCATAATTGCCACTCGCAAAGGTGCAGGGCATGGAATGAGTTCTTCCTAAAGAAGTTTGTAGAGGCACTATGCGTCACTTTGAAAACTAGGACTAGTAATTTGTAGAGGGGCTTGGGTATAAGAAATTAACTCAGAAGTCTGAGGCTGGTAAATAGAGGTAGACTGAAGTTTGGAGATTGTGAAAAACATACGGTTTCCAAAGTTAATAGCTTTATTAACCTGCATGAATGAATATTGTAGTTGGCTGACTACGAGGCTATGCCAGTTTTCTAATTTGCTTATTGTTATCAGTTACTTAGCAGTTTTTCGGTGTGGTATGGAAAGCAGAATTAATCTTTTGGATACTATGGGGCCGATTCCGATCTCGGCCGGTAGGGCTCCGAATCGGACTCGGCATTACCGGATCCGATTCGGAGCCCTGTTTCCCGACTGAGTCGGACGTGCGTCCGGGCGAGCGAGTACGATGCGAGCGCACGCGAAATCGCCGACCGACTCGTTCGCGGGACCCAACCGCTCCGACCGACTCGCACGGACACGACTCGCACCGCGCAATGGAGACGTTCCCCGGCCGGGTAAGTACGAGCGCGCCGCGAGCAGTCCGACCAACTCACGCCATCCGGCTCGAAAGAGCAGTCGGAGCCGCACTTTGGTGGTCCGTGTCGGACCCCCCTGTACGCCTAGCCGCGCGAGTCGCACACAGGGGTGACCCATGGGTCCCCCCTACCTGTGCATGTATGGCGCGACCCGCTTCGACGCGTACCCGCTGTAGGGGGCGCCCTTGTTCGCCTCGCACCCATTGAGTCAATGGGAGCCCGCGTACGCGTTGTACGACCGGCTCCCATTGACTTCAATGGGAGTCCGACTGAATCGAGTCCGATAGCATGCGTCCGCATCGTACTCGTTCGATCGGACTGCTAGGGTCCGATTCGGTCGGAAATCTCTCCGGGTCCGGCTCGGTCGGAGAGATTTCCGGCCTGAATCGGAATCGGCCCCTTAGTAGTGGATATTATGCTGCAGTTGTACTTGAGATGGTCTGTTCGAACACTAGGCTCGATTCTCCAAGAGTTCTGGCTGAGGTGGATCATGGATGTAGGTTTGGTGGTTAGGAGATATGATTTAATAGTTGACTGAGTGCTTTCGATGCTGGGAAGGAGAGAAGCTCAGGTATTGCAGGGCTGACCATAAGGTCAATCAGGGCGATCCAGTGTTGTATCACATTTACACGTTCAGAAATGTATGACTGTAAGGTAAGAAAGAGAACAATAAATAATAGAGATTTGGGTGACCAACGAGGATGGAGAATTTGAAAGAAAAATCTGAAGATTATTCAGTAGGCTGCTCCCTCCATAAAGCCAGTAGAGGCAGTCACCGGACATATGTCCTTATCCATTACACCTTGTAGAAGCACCAGCTATTTGTGAAATTGTCGCACATCATCATTCTTTGTCCACCTCTGCTGATCAGTCATTTGCAACATATTTCCATTGCTTTGTATGGGGTTGTCTCAGCCTCTTTTATTTGTATCTCAATCAAAACCTTAACTCTCGTTTAGTGTTTCCTGCTGCTTTACACCTCTCTAGGGGGCATATTATCAACGGCATGCGTTGAATATCGCAAATCGCGCTTAGCGCGATTTTGATTATCGCCGTCTATCGCTGGATTACATCGCCGTGTTAGCGGCGTATTAGCAACGCTTAGCTCACAGGCGATGTACAAACCAGTGATAGACGGCGATAATCATCATTAGCGTGTGAAATCAAGCGATGATTTCACAGCGCTAATGAAATGCTTGTTAATATGGGAGTGTGGACTTAACCTGTCAATCCACCTCCCATACTAAACATGCTTAAGTCAGGTTTTGACCAGACGTTAGGATCCGGCGATAACCGCGGTTAGCGGGACTTTTAATATCGCTTCGCAAGACCGGGGCCGCCTTGTTAATACAGCGCTGTTGTGTTAGCGCCCTCTTTCATGTTGTATTTTTGAAGGAACGCCTACTTTGCATCTCATTAGCGATGTTTATCGCTGGCATGAGATGCGTTACAAAATCGGCTGCTATCATGCGCTAATGCATGTTAGCGACGCCTTGTAAATAGGGCGATAAAAATATTGCCGCTTTAGCGGCAAAAAGTGATGCTAAAGCGGCTATACTGCCCTTGATAATATGCCCCTAGCTCTCATTTTGCTCCTTCACACTCTTTCAATTTAATTCTCGATCTCTTACCATCCTTTCCTTTTCTGTTGCCAGCTCTTTCTTTTCCATTCTCATTCTTATACTTTATTTTTCCTCTTCTCTCGGGTTGCAATAAAAATATTGTAGGGGGGGGGAGGAAATAGACCGAAAAAATGTGTAAAAAATGTCTACATAAAAAATAGAATAAAATAATGTTGTGGCTACAAAGGATGAAAAATGTTGTGCCATATAGAGCAAAGTTAAGTGTACTGGGAGCATTGACAAGGGGGCATCCTCCTACTAAAGTAGAGAGGGGGCTTTACAGTGAGGTGGGGAAGTGGTGGGGGGGACTCGTAAGGGTTTTTCATGGAAGAATAATACTAAGGAGTAGTGAAGAGTTAGTAGGGTCCAGAGATTGGTAGCGTTGAGGGGTAGTTAGGGGCCTTCATGGCTATCGGAAGGTTAGCGTTAAGGGGTAGAAATTATTTTTAGGATTCAAGAAAGGTAGCATTTAGGGGTAGTTTGGGTTTTTAGGGTTCTGTGATGGGTAACATATGGAGGTATTAAGGAGTTTTTAGGGTCAGGGAAGGGTAGCGTTAAGGGGTGGTAAGTTTCTTTAGGGTTCAAAGTAAGCTAGCAAGCAATAAGGGAAAGTTAGAATTTTTAGGTTTAGGGAAGGGTTGCATTAAGGGAGGATAAGAGAGTTTTCAGGCCCAGAGAAGGGTAGCATTAAAGAGCACAAAGGGTTTTAGGGTTTAGGGAAGGGTAAAGTTAAGATGTATTAAGGAGTTTTTGTGGTTCAGGGAAAGGTAGTGTTAACAGGTAGAAAGGGTTTTAAGGTTTAGGGAATGGTAGATTAAAAGGGGAGCAATGATTTTTTTATAGGTTATGGGGATTTTTAGCATTAAAGGGTACTAAGAGATTGGTAGGGCTCAGGAATTGTTAGTGTGTTAATTTTTTTTTAAACAATTTTCCTCTTAAGATAAGGGTTTGTTCAAATTGCCAACTACATTAAACCTGTAAAACTAATGGCTCTGAACAGAGCACTTATGTAGCACCGGATAGCTGATGACTGCCAAACCAGACTGCACTTAAGGCGAAATATGTGTAACTCTGATTAAGGTTTCATCTGGTGTTGTGAGTAGAAGTTATATGGGTTAGCAGGAGGTATGATTAATACTCCCAGCGGTGCAGAGACAGAATATCGAGTACAAAATATTGAGTTTTACAAATATCGAGTCATTAATATCGTGGGTCAGAAATATCGACAGCAAGAATATCGTGGTCAAGAATATCGACTTAAGGTAAGTAATATCGTTTGCAAAAATATAGTTAAAAATATCGGTTTTTATTTTTATGTATTTTAGTATATATTTTATATGCATGTGATGTATTTTTTTGCATAAGAATTGTTTGCATTTTAATATGTGTGTTAAATTTTTAGTAGTTATTAATTTTTTTATTTGCATTTTGCGCTTTTAGTTCCGTAGCGGGTTGTGGGTTTATAGGGGAATAGGGCGGGAAGTAATTTAATTATATTGAATTTATTAATTTTTTTTAATTTGAATTTTGCGTTTTTAGTTCCGTAGCGGGTTGTGGGTTTATAGGGGAATAGGGTGGGAAGTAATTTAATTATATCAAATTTATTGATTCATTTTTATTTATTAATATTTGTTTAATTGAGATGTTATAGTGTTAAATGTGTAAAGTAATTTATTATTAATTAATTAATAATTGGTTGTTAATTAATTTTAATTAATTAATTTGTAAATAATTTTGGTAATTGTGTAATTAATTTTAGGTATGTGTTGTGGTTTTTATAGGTGTAAATGGTGGGAAGTAATTTATTTTTAATTGATGAGTTAATAATTGGTTGTTAATTAATTTTAATTAATTAATTGGTTATTCATTTTCGAAATTTTGTAATTAATTTTAGGTGTGTGTTGTGGTGTTTATAGGAGTAAAGGGTGGGAAGTAATTTGTGTTTAATTATTTAATATATGTTGTTAATTAATGTTAATTATTTGATATTTATTTTGAGTAATTGTTTATTTTTTGTGTGTTGTTTTTACTTTTAAAGGGGTAAAGGGTGGGTATTAAACAAATGTTAATTATTTAATTATTAGTTGTTAATAGTAATAGTTTTTTATTTTAAAATAAGTTTTAATTTTGTTTTATTATTTTATAGTGTTAAAGTGTGTGTAGTCGATAAATGTTTATTCGTTTTTTATTAATAATATGTTTTTAATTCATTATTAATTATGTTAATTATGTAAATAAATGTAATTAAAAATGTTGAAGTGTTTTGTTATGGGTGTGGTGTTATAGGGTAGGAAATAAAATAAATACATTTATGTTTTAATAATTTTTTTTGTAAATATTTTCTAGTTTAAAAGAATTATGTTTTTGTAAATTTATTTATTATTTTATAGTATATAATTGTAGGTTTTTGTCATATGTAATTAATATTATAATATGTGTACTTTTTATATGTATTATAAATATATGTTTTTTTACATTTTGTTTATTAATTTGAATTATTCTTTAAAATTTTTAATAAATATATATATTTTTCTAAGTGTTTGAGTGTGAATAGTAATTTTTTTTTTTATCCAGTATCCAACACTTTCCCTACTGTTGCATTCACTGGAGTGGGAATAGTAATTTTCACCCCTCCGCTATACAACACTTTCCCTACTGTTGCACTCACTGGAGTGGAAATACATTTTTTTACCCCTCCACTATCCAACACTTATGCTACTGTTGCATTCAGTGGAGTGGGAATACTAATTTTTGCCCCTCCGGTATCCAACATTTTCCCTACTGTTGTACTCTTTGGAGTGGTAATAGTAATTTTTGCCACACCGCTATCCAACACTTTCCCTACTGTTGCTGTCACTGGAGTGGGTATAGTACATTTTACCCCTCCTCTATCCAACACTTTCCCTACTGTTGCACTCAGTGGAGTGGGAATAGTAATTTTTACCCCTCCGCTATCCAGCACTTTCCCTACTGTTGCTCTTACTGGAGTGGGAATAGTAATTTTTACCCCTCCGCTATCCAACACTTTCCCTACTGTTGCACTCACTGGAGTGGGAGTACATTTTTTTACCCCTCCGCTATCCAACACTTTCTCTACTGTTGCACTCTTTGGAGTGGGAATAGTAATTTTTGCCCCTTCGCTATCCAAAACTTTCCCTAATGTTGCACTCACTGGAGTTGGAATAGTAAATTTGGTGTTCGACGTTGGTTTACTTTGTGTTGTATGAACGTTTTGCCATTAAATGAGCTTCTAGCTAATTAGTACCCTGCCACGAAAATTGGAAACAATTGTGGCCTTTGTAATCTGGGCATTCAGATTCTCAATCATATTCTGTTTGTTTGCCCAGTTATAGCTGAGTTTCGTTACCGATGGCTTCGACCTATGTTTCTGCAAAATAGCATCAAGAATGTATCATCAGCTCGTGAATTCCTTCTTTTTTCGAAAAATGAAATAGTGTACATAAAATTATTGAATTTTTTTAAAGGAATTTATGAATATATTTTAACCTTCATTACCCTTATTTTATGCTGGTCTCTATTTTTAATTGTTGTTTTAATTGCTGTTGCTAAGAGAAAATGAAACCTTAATTATAAATTTGCTAATTTGCTCTTTGGAGCTCCGTCGGGCTTACAATTTTCTGTCGCTACATAATGCACCTTATCTAAAAATTGGTCCTATTCTAAAGTGGATACTGTATATTATCCTAAATGTTTACACATGTTTCTGCTGCTATTTAAATGCACTTTACACAGAATCGGATCATATCTTGCTGCTATTCGTAATTTCTAGGTAAAAACAGTTGTTAGTCAAAAATGTTCCGGCTATCTATTTAGAATCTGTCTTGTTTATAATTTTCTGCTACTGCATGTTGCACTTTATTTAACTTAGATTTATTATGAAGTCGATATTGTATTGTACCCTATTATCTACAAAACTGCATATGTATTTAAATCTACGTTTTTTGCTGATTAATGAATACCTTTGTCTCTTTTTGTATATCTGGTGCTACTGATTTTTTTAATGTGTTCGTAGACCTTTTATTTCTCAGTGTTATGGAAACTTGAGAATTGGCTTTGAATGGGCACGTTTCTTTGATGATGGGCTTTTTTAAATTTAATACTGCAGTTGCTACATAGTTATAAATTCTGTGTTTCAGTGAACTTTGATATAATTATGCTGGAATTTAATTTGTTTAGTATTTTATTCCATTTACGGTGGCAATGAATTGAGTTTGTATTTTAACGTGTATCTATACAATAATTGTGTGTATTTTAAGTGGACCTCATTAGAGATCCAAATTCTTAATAAAATTGAATTGATAATTGAATAGTAAATTTAATTATTTTGCTATCCAACACTTTTCCTACTGTTGCACCGATTGTATTGGGCAATTTAAGTTTAAATATTTTTTCATAGTTTGTTTTAATTTATTCTAGAATGTTTTTTTATATTTTAAATTATATATATATAATTTCTATGTAATTTTAAAGTTTAAAAATAAATTAAAGATAATAGTTTATTAATTATTTTAAAGTAAATATATATATATGTATAAATTATGTGTGTGTGTTTATTTTTTTAATTAAGTTTATTTGTAATATTTTGTAAATATGTATATTAAATTAAATTAATTTTGTTAAAATAATATTTAATATATTTAATCTATATTATTTTATTTTACATATATATTTAAATCGATATTTTTTACATCTATATTTTTTACATCAAGATTTTTGATTCTATATTTTTGTACTTACCTGTGTAGTTATGGGAGTCGATATTTTTGTAGTCTATATGGGGCATATTATCAAGGGCTTTATCGCCGATTTAGCGGCACTTTTTGCCGCTAAAGCGGCGATATTTTTAACGCCCTATTAGCAAGCTGTCGCTAACAGGCGTTAGCGACAGCTTTCAGGCGTTAGAGTCCGGGAATTACATCGCCTTGCATGTCAGCGATATTTATCGCTAATGACATGCAAGGTAGGCGTTCCTCACTAAAAGCGACTGTAAACAGTCGCTAACACCACTAACCCCTATTATCAAGGCAGGCGAAGCGATAAAATAAATCGCGCTAAGCGCGTTTATCGCTAGATTTTAACACCTGCTACTGACTATGACTTACCTGTTTAAGGTATAGGAGGTGGATTCTAATGCTGAATCCACCTTAGCGTTAATGCAAGAATATCGCTGGTTTTCCAGCGATATTCTCGCATTTTGCCGCTATCGCTGGAAATATTATCGCTATGGAGATAAACCTTACTAATAGGGTGTTATCTCAGCGATATTTTCCAGCGATAGGCGGCGTTAACAGGATTCGCGCTAAGCGCGTTTAGCGATAAATATCGCTATTCCTTGCTAATATGCCCCTATATTTTTTTCGATATTTTGAACATTGATATTTTTAACATCGATATTCTATCACTGAACCACTCCCAGCTTCCTTTATGGCTTTTGGTATGACTAGTGCATACGGGTAATAGACATCTGATTGGCAACTGTGCCTGCTAGCAACAAATGTGGTCATTATGGCATGGCTTGACAGAGCATTGGTCACCAGACAATTATGTGAGCATCACTAGAGAGGGGCATTTGTTCTGCACACATGTTGGGGGCCAGGAGTACATATTTTGATTGGACAGAAGTTGTGCTCTTCCACAAAAAAGTGCTTGCCCTCCACGCAGCTATGATCAATTTGTTTATTTAGCCAGCTGCCTAATCTTGAACTTTAAGGGGCACACACAGAACTTGTTATTATTATTTGTTTTTAATTCTTTTTTACAGCATTTTTAGAGTGCAAAACGACTCACTCCCAATGGAGTATCTCTGTGCTAGATGGAAAAAAACAGAAGGACAGCCAGCTCTTCAAAAAAGCCATGTTTTCAGCATTTTTTAACATCTTATAAAGTAAGAACAGGAGCGAATGTGGTGTGGGAGACTGTTCCAGTGGTGCGTAGCTAGATGAGGGAAAGAGCAACCACCGTATCTATAGGTACGAATATGGTGTGGCCTTAAAAAGGCTTTATCTATGGGCCTCAAATTTCCCGCTGAGATGATACCAACCAGGCCTGGCATTGTAGGTAGAAAGGACCATTCTCCATAAGTGATTTGTGAGTGAAATATAGGAATTTAAACAGCGAGTGTTTTCTGACTGGTAGTTAGTTGAGACATACATCAGTGGATGACATTGAATGCTATTAAAGTGTCTAGATAGCTAAATAATTTATTTTGTTTTTTATCAAGCAGCAGCACAGATGCAAGGAGGGCAGTCATTAACCTAATATGGATTTTTCGATTTGACTTGACACTGAAACTGTCAGATGAGCTTTAAACCTACAACAATATTATGGTACAGTTCTTTGCTTCTACACAAATACATATCTATTCCCATGTTAGTTACTTGTAATGCTTCCCATTACGATGCAACAGTCCTTTAAAGCAAGACCTGTTGGAATTGCCAATGCTTGTTTTGTTGATGGACTCGATTACCAAACCCAGTGAGGCCTCCTCCGTCCTAGCCACAATTGAGAGTATGCCGGCGATCTGGCTCTTCCATGGCAGGTCTCGCTCAGTGCACCATTCTCAGTTGTACAACAGAGCATCTAGGGAAGTTTCTGCCCACCACTGCACTTCTCCTCTTTCCTTGTCTTTCTATTTTTCTGACTCCTCTTGAGTGAGACAATAAAATGAATAATGCATCACTATTTCTTGCTTTAGACCAGTAATATGCTTGTTTAATAACTAACATAGTATATGTAGCGTGTGTTGAGAAGAGTTCATCCACTGATGTATGTCGCAACAGGCGACAGACGTATGATTGACCACTTTTCCTGCTCCAGCTTTTGGAAAGCTGGAGCTCAGTACTGAGATATGAGGTAAGACCATATCAATGAGCTGTGATCCTGTTGGGGCATGACTGGGTATGACTCTGCAAGTAAGTTAACTGAGTATAGAATTAAAGTCAATCTCGTCATTTCCTTTTTTTTTGCCAGGGGAGGGTAGTCAGGTGAGGGCAACGTTAAGTAAGCAGCGTAATTGTTATTATTTTTCAAATTCGAAAAAACTCAACAAGACTTAACTCTGAATCTCAATAACATTTTCCACAACGAGTTCTTATAAACATCACATATTATCCATAGACATAAAACATTCTTTTATTATTAATGCTTAAATTGCGTTCGGACTGCCATAAGGTTCATACATTTGCAATAGTTCCCACCTTCTCTCTCTCCTCAGTAATCCTTCCTATTTTCCTCATGCTCTGCATTGCTCTCTCTCCTGCTTCCTCCACCATCTTCCTCTGCCAACACTGTGCACGGCCACAGCTCACAGCCTCTTTCCTCCCTCCCTCATTCTTCTTCCGTTTCCACTAAGCACATTCTACCCGCTTCCCACTGTTGTCTCCCACCACTGCTGCCCGCTGTTGCCGCTATTGGCTTTGCCAATGCTTGTAGAATTGCTTGTCAGACATTGGCAAAGCCAAATGAGGTGGCAGTCATCTTGAAATGTTACCTTGTATACTTCTAAGATGGCTTTCATTCTGCATTCCCATGCAATATGGCTGCCGTCTATAAATGAAGTAACAGTATTACTTTGTATTCTTATTGTTGTACCATTTGAAGAGAGCTATCGCATTGTGTTTACCATCTTGTGTGGCCATCTTGAAGGTATACAAAATAGAAATTCAAGATGACCACCTACCTAGTACCTCTGTTGGTTTTGCCGGTGCTTACATCGCATTCTGCAAGCAGTGACAAAGCCAATAACGACAGCGGCAATTGGCAAAGCGAGGCCGTTTTTCATTGCGAGTGCTTGTTTAACATTCTTGGCTACTCAGGAGCTCCCTTTGGATTGCAACTTCCATCCAAACCAACAAGGAAGCTTTGCATTCAAAAAGTGATGAGGCCTAGAAAATACTTATGTCTTGCCGGGCTGGAGCTTCCATAAAGCGAGGTGAGGCAGCTATTTTAAGCACCATTACTATCAGCCCAAAATAAGAATAAAAGAACCGAAAAAAACACCTTTTCCCCAGTGGATGGGTGAGAACCAGCATTAAAAGGAACAGCTAGCTCCTGCATGTGAACAACAATCCTGGTATGTCTGCTGATGGCCCGCGCAACCAGATAAAACCAGGAAGAACGAAGAATGCTGCAGAGCATAGAAAAGAAGGCACCACTTCACTTCTCAGCATCAAGGTTTAGGCACCCATTTGAAGTAGCATCCCAGCTCTCTCTCATACATACAGCTACAATCACACATACACTCCACCCCACCCAGCCAAACCATTACCTCCAAAGGGCCTGACAAAGAAAACAGGACACAATACGTAATAATGTGGCATCATGATACCATAATTTAAATCTTTTACCTGTACTTGGTTGGTTTGAGGCTTCTCTTCAATAGATGACACACAGGGCCACCTCCCAGGCCCCGTAAATTCTCTAATTTGCTTATGCTTCCCTTAAAGGCACAGCTCTGAAAGAACGTGTGTTTTTGCATGATCGTTTGGTTCTTCTGCTCTCACAGAAGGCAAGCCAAGCCTAGTCCATTTACCAAAAGGCTCCCCTTTACCTATTTGCTCCCTCAAGGAACCCCTGCCCATCAGCAGTGCATGCGCTGCATAATGGATTAGAAGGCAGGTCCTAGGTAGTTTACCTTGGACCTGCCTACTAATCAGGCAGGTCCGAGGTAAACAGAAAAATATTTTGGGTAAATATTGAGTATAAAAAGATCTACTTTTTTAAACAGCCTTTGCAAAAAACGTAAATATTGAGCACAGTCATCCCCATTTGGCAGGAATTGAAGTCAGAAATATTGTCCAAGACATAACAGTGGAATCTACTATTAATAAAAAGGCATGTATTGGGGGGGGGGCAGATTTACTAACTACAAACATCAAGTAACAAGCATTTGCAATGCAATCGGTCTCGCCTTTGGGACCTTATATGTATTTAGCTATGCAGCACATTAGCCTGGGTGCTGAAACATCTACTGTTCTTTAACATGGAGGGAAAATAAGCACCAAACTGCGTGACACGCCAGGTATGGGAATACATGGAGAGAAATATTGCCTTTCAGCGGGACATGGTATAGTCCAAAGCTGTATTTAATATAAAATCAGGGCCTTCGGTGGTCATATCACTGTAAAATACAAGATTTGAAAAAAATATTATTGTTTACGGGTGCACATGGAAGACAATTTCTATGGACTGGAATCTAGAGAATGCTAAAGTGATTCTGGTATTTTACTGAGCTCTGCTGGTCGTTTTCTATTAAGACAGTTAAATAGAGGCAGTTGAACAGAAAACAAAGTCCCTAAGCGGAAGCAGACAAGTCCTAGGGCTGATCTCTAGAGCCCACAAAGTACATACACATATAAGTATATACTAAAATATATACAAGAGGTCTTGAATGCTCGACCTAAAAAGCAACTGTTAGTGAAGGTCAGATTTGCTATTCTAAATCCATGATATGTTGGGAACAAATTAATTATTCTAATTGAGACACAGCAATCAATTTAAACATATTAAGAAAACATATTTCTAAACAAAATGAATTATAAATGTATGTATTTTTAATCAATATATTTTATAAAAGCTACTATCAATATACATGTATATGAAACTGAAATTCATTAATAATACTATATTAAATATAACGTAACCGTCAATTTTGAGCACAACACACATATTATTCAATTTGATTTAATACTGCAATTTAATAACTATTTAACATTAGTTAAAATACCTTTAGTATAAAGCATTACCTGGCAAAGCCCCAATAAACCCCCAAACCCATCATATAATATGATATACTCGAATTAAAATGTCAAAATAAATTAACACAAATTGCAAAATGAACACATATAAAAATACTTATGTAATGATAATTCTTTGGAAAAAACTATTTAAAAATGAACACTGGGGCGTGGCCAAGATGGAAGAGCGATATGACGCTTTCCGCCATCGCTCCCGCTGGCCGTGCCAAAACCATGAGCACCCCAAGCCAATCCAGTGCCACAAGGGAGCACAGGGACATGAGGAGATTTTGGGGAGCCCAGGACATGTTCCGGAGCCCCTCATGAGCTGAGATGAAAGAGGGAGTGATGACGAGGGCAGAGGAGACAGGACTGCTGGCCGTGTAGCTCGCTGGAATGGCCTGCGCGAATTGGCAGGCCACGGCAGCTGAGGCAGGGATCGATGTCCGTGTGGAGGCAAGTTGGTGCAAAAGACATCTGGGCCCCGGGGACCCTTGGCAGCCAGGCAAGGAGCGGGGCAGTCCCTTGGCCCCCAGTAAGCGGCTGTGGTCAACAATGGATGCTGGATTTTGATACTAAAATGAAGGAAGCTGAACTTCGAGGTGGCATAACACAAAATAATAGTCTCTGGGATAAAGTTATCTTCAGAAAAGTACAGGCCAGTCTTAGAGGTAAAGTAAGGCTCATGATTACTCGTACTGCCCCAGTTTACCCAACTGTACTGACCTTCTTAAGAGCTGCTCATGGATATCAGTTCGCTGAAGATTATGGGCAGACCGAATGCACAGCTGGCTGATCACTGACACTCCTAGGAGACTGGACACGCATCTGTGGTGCCTCAGAGCAGATTACTGTGGTGAGCACAGCTGGCACACATTATGGCAGATGGGGCCCTTGGAGCATCCCTAGGGTGCATATGAAGGACAATGGCCATAAGTAGGAGGGCAGCGCAACTCCCGCCACTCTGCAGCAGGAGAAACACCACCCCCCTAACCTGGTACTGACAGATGGTAAGTGCTAGAATTTGCAGACTTGCTACCTCCCCCTGCCTCAGCACCCCTAACTACCATACTTAGGAGTAGGCCGGGGCAGAGTTTGCTGAGTAGTGCTCCAAGCAGCTGTGCGAATGGTCAAAAATCTCTGCTGTGCTATGAGGAGTTCCGTGAGTGGGCAGAGCTGCTCGGCACACCAGTTCACTTTACATTTCTATGTCGTACGCAGCGCGAAGCACAATCTTGCACCGGAAATCACACATGAACGGCACCACATGGTTCGTATGGGGGCGCCATTTTATTTTCTGTTCTGTTCATGGTGCTGGGCCTGTTTTTCCCATCCTTACCTAATCTTTTCAATCCTCCCCTTATCTAACTTATCTACCCCTCATTTTTATTTATTGTATTAGTGTGTGTTTTTGTGTCTGTGCATTTTACGTTTTTTTCTCATTTTTTCGTGACATTTTGTATTTTTGGTATTTTCCCATTTACTAACTTATTTCTTCCTTCCTTCCTGTTTTCCAGTTTCTTTTCTTTTTTCCCCAGATCCAGTACCATGGCAGAGCAGGGTAACCTGGGGAGCGGTGGCGCCAGCACCATCCCCCCTCGAACAGCCAGGAGCAGCCGCCTACCTTGTGGACGGTGGTGCCAACAAGGGGTGCAGCCCGCACCATCTTTTGCAAGGCTGAGGTGGCAGTACTCATTTTTTTTTGGGCAGCACCACCTTCCCGCCATGCTGACAGCAGGCCTGGGAGCGGGCACCCCCTGCGCGAGCGTCGGCCTGAAATGGGGGAGGATGCGCCGGTGTGTGCACCACTCCACCCAGGTCCAGCGCACCCAGCAGCAGCTGTTCACTGCTGAACGGATACCCGGGACCGGGACCAGGACCAGCTCGACCTGCTAGGCATTGAGATTGCAGGGCTTGGTGAGTAATTATTTGTTGCTTTTGTGTTCTACAATGCAATTTTTTTTTTCAGAATTGCATGCTGCTCAAACTCGGAGGTAAGTTAAGTTTAGTTTACATTAAGAATATTATGTGATCCAGTTTGAGCTAGGCAGGTGCTCGGCACTACCTAATCATACTCAGCAGTGCTCGCTTTGGCTGATATTATTTAGGAAGCCATTGCTCCTTTATTTAGGAAGCCAGTCCTCCTGGCACCATAGTGATATCAGTGTGTCAGCATTCTCTGTGATTTTTTTTATGTAGCTTGTACAGTCCTAAGCAATCGCACAGTGATGTGTAGTATGCATCTATGTATTGCAAAAAGGGAGACTGAGTTGATCCATCAAGGGGGTTGAGAAATGAGAATAGAATCAAAGATCATTCATTGCAAAGCATAGTCCCAAATGTAGTTTTGTTAAGGAAATTTGGAATAGGGATTTTAGGATTAGGATGGCCAACTCGACAATAGTCGATAGTATCAATACTAGTAGTATGGGCAATCTGATTTAGAAAAGTGCAAAGTAATTGCGTTTGCCTTTCATAATAATTTTGTAGAGATTAACTGTACCACTAATCTATTTTTTTATCTTCTTTATTTCTTAAATCAGCACCCAAGGGCAAGAAGAGGGGCAGCGCGGAGGCGGGTCTGGGAGGAGCTGGTGAGGAGGTACTGACCACCAGCACTGCTTCAGAGGGCTCTGCTAACCACACTAAGTCCTATTATTTATTATTATTATTTCCCTAGCTTTTACCTCTGCCCACTATTTTATACTACTTTTAATTTTGCCTTATTTATTTTTTTATACTGACTCCTTTTTTCCAGCTCCCCTATCCAATTTTTGTTTCCTTCTTGTTATCCCTGCATTTTCCTTTTTTTCCAAATTTCATAAGTTTTTTGTAGCTGACTTTCTCCTGTCTGTACTAGTCTGTAGTTATCTTCTGCTTTGTTTGTAATCTTTCCCTCTCCCTATATATCTTGAGGTACTGTAAGATTAAGAACTGATTTTTGGTACTCTACTGTCTACTGTGAAGATTGCAGGCCCAAGTAAGCTAGTATTATAAATATTATTCACCACACATGTTTGTTGAGAAGGCTTTCTTTTTCTTTCTCATGCTCTAACAGTTAACAAGGGAGTGGCCATGGTCATGGATCACCTCCCCCCCACCAATGTTGTGCTCTGTAATTCATTTATTCAGTATACCAGCACTTTCTATGACAGTGCAGCATGGCTGGAAAGTATGAGGTCCCATTGCATTTGTCAACCAACACCATATGTCCTTCATTGGCCATTTTTACACCTCTTCATTGCCCTTCAATGAATCAAAGTCATCATCACAGGCTATATCTCTGCCCCTCCATTATGAAAAGTTTTTGGTTGGCTTGACTACCTGTCTTTTCTAACATTGTCAACCAACAAAATGCCCTGAGTGATATTTTTGCTTGAAGATACTGCTAACCGAACTGTAGTGATGTATTGCAGTTGTATTTTTTTATTTAAAAAATTAAAGTGAGGCCTATCTGGCATCTAATAAATGTGTAATATTTTTTTCTAGATGGACAGACCACCAGTGCTGGCTCAAGTTCTGCTGCAGGAGACCAGTTGGTTTGAGGGGGAGAAGCTGCAGCAGGGATGGGCAGTGGTTAGTCACATTGCTTGCTAATTGACAATTACTATTATACTCACTAGCTGCAAGGGCGTCGTCGTGACTTGTGATCGTGAACCCCCCGCTTTAGCAGCTACAGCGGTGGTTGAGTTCTTATGGCCTCTTCTATCTGCAATTCCACAAAAGCTCACTTAATGAACTCTGAAAACGATGGCTTGAAAGAAACGGGAAAGAATGGAAAGTTAAAAGAAAGGATGGGTGAAATGGCATACGAGTGAAAGGATGTGTGGGTGGGTGAAACGATGCATGGGTGTGTATTAGGTAAAAGGATGGTTGAAAGAAAGGGTGAATACTGAATGGATGAATATAGATTGGAAATTTGGTGAAAGGCTGGATGAGAGAAAGTAAAGCTTAAATCATGGTGGCTATGAGTAAATATAGAAGAATGAAAGTATGAGTGAATAGTTGCTTGGATGAATAAACAAGGGAGCTCTTCTGGAGAGGGGCCCGCTGCTCACCTACTTCGCTTACTTAGTTTAATGAGTATCAAAGCTATGATTCAAAGTGGGGAGTATTTTAATTTTTGGTCTACTCCCTTGACTCCATGTATTTGTTAAGTGAGGCAGATATGTATCCCAACCATCATCATTCATCACCCCCGTTACTGCCCATGACATTTTTCTACCCATGACCTAAGTTCAGTATGGTTCAATTCATGACTGCTGCGTTGGCTGTGCAATGTGTGTCTGCTTCAGTTAATGAAACATTTACAAAGTTTTCAATGCATTGCAAACCGAACATACAACGTGTGCTTCCCTTCACCCACTCAGTCACCTCTTAGTACTTCACTCCTTTATTCTTTCCTAAGTTCTTCCGTCGCCGCTGACCAAACCATTGAAAAATCCAGTCTTGGCATGTGCCACATTTTTATGGCCATGTGAAGTTATTCATAAATATATTTCCCATAACAGATTTATGCCTGTTCAAATTTTTCCCTTTTGATTTTCGTAAACTACAGTGACTGAATAAGCCAAAGTTTAGTCACATGACGATGATCTGTGACACCCAGCTATTCAATAGCAAAAGCTCTACCTACCCGGCCTAATCCCTCTACCATACCATCCAGTAGAGTGAGTCAAGTTTCCTTTCCTTACTGCCCAGGGAATTAATTTGTTGGAAATAATTTGTGGTGGAGGGCAAGGCCAGAGAGTAAAGTGGGACTAAGGGCCTGATTTCAAGTTTGGCATATGGGATACTTTGTGATGAGCGTGCCAAATACAATCTATACATCCTGCTCCTTTCCCCACCATCTACTTTCGACATACAGGATAACTGTGTTTTATATGTGACGTGTGTGGCATAGTATCTTATTTATTATTCATCTACCTCAAGTAAGAAAATTGTCCACTACAGCTGCCCCAGCTGCAGACTTCAGTAGAGTAGCAAAGTACCTGATGCGCTGGCTAGCATGCCTCCATTAATTTTGCATAACAACTTGTACTCCATCGTGCTTAATGCCATACTCATTAATGAGAGGTAATTTTTTTTATTTTTCCATGCAAAGTATTTACTGCTACTGTGCCACCCACTATTTAATTTTAAACAAGTGTTTGCTATTTGTCTATTTTCTTTTTGTTTTTCTCTTGATATAGCTACTCCTGCTGGTCCATCACCACCACCGACTAAGCAGGAGATAGTGGCCTGGCTGCTGCGGCAGAGGCTGGAGAACATCCAGTCAGAATACTGTCGGCTGGTGGCCGTGGAAGAGGAAGAGGTGGAAGTAGCTGCTTCTGACCCGGGCCCCAGTTCAGCAAGCCAGCCACAGCCTCCAGCCTCTCAGCCATTACATCACCGGAGCCACCGCTAGCTAGGGTCCCTAACTGCCATTGCTGCCAGTGACCACCCGCTCAATCAGGGTATTCCAGCACCTCCTCCTGCAGCAGATGGACCGTTTAGAGATCCTTTTTGAGAGCCTTTTGGGGAGGATTGAGCAGGGTATGGACTAACTTTGGACCCAAATTGACGATGCCCTCTTCTGAGCCCTTTCTAAATTGTTTGCTTTGGTGGGAGGGACTGTTGTTGTGGGTGGAGAGGGTGGGAAGGGAGTTGGGGCCGGGTGTTTGTGGACTTTTGGACAGTGTTTTTCTTTGGACATTGGTTGGGGATGGGGCAAATTGTTTGGGGAGAGGGGTGGGCCTGTTGTTGGGGGAGAGGGTGGGTTTTTTGTTGTTAAATATTAAAAGGAAACATTATTTTTTATCATACTTTATGCCTTAATTATTTTTTTTGTGTTTTACTTTTACTTTGCACTGCTGTCTTTTTACATAGCCTGTTTTTTTAATCCATTTATCAAAGTGTATACCGGTTAGTTATAGTTAGTTATATACCCTTGTCTTACTACCCTCTGTAACTATTGTTACCATTAGGCCTGTATGCTGCCATGACCTAGATTGCCTACAATAATCTAGATAAACAATTACTTATCGGCGGTAAAAGTTTGTTGCTTACTTACCAACTAAACTAGTTCACTTCCCTCCATAGTTCTTGTACCTGAATAGATGAAGCGATGGCTACTACCTCTCTCAATCTTCCAACCTTAGTTACTGCAGGGTTTCCCAAGGTGCAGTTCTTATTCCTAATGGTGATGGTAGTAGCAGCAGGCTAGTGCGCTAACAGGGAAGGCATCACAAGCGATGTGGATGGGGTACTAAACCCCCAAGTCCCCACTTTTAGTTTTAATATCGAGCACATTCTGCGCAATTAAAGTTTTCATGCAGTTTTTGCTTCGATTTTTAAATATCACCCACTCAATTTTCTTAACATGGGCCCCCACTTAGCTATATAAGTGCCTCCCTGTCTCCAGGTGTAGGCCCGCTCTTTATCAAACACATTTTTTAAAGAGCGAGGACTGCTGATGATGAAGCATGACACCTGGTGGTGTGTGAGGACAGTCCTTACATTTTTTTTTTGAGATGCCCAACACCACATAAACCATTGGCATAGTGTGCCTCATCATTTATTAAGAATCAGACACTAAGTCAGGGTAGTTTCTTGTTGTGTGATATATGTTGACTGGAGGCCAGCTTACCCTGACTAACCCATTGCCTCCTGTTCCCTCCCCTTTTCAATTAAAGGGTTTCGTGTATAGATCACAAGCGATGTCCCACTCTCACCTAGGTGAGCTCCAACTGTAGGATTAATCAAAAGGATTATCCATCGCAAGCAACTAAATTGAAAGAAAAACACAAAGTTAGTGGGTTAATTATATAGCATTGCTTTACAAGGATGTAGATCGTCAACAGACTGATACCACCATGACACAACAAAGAATACCTGATATTATAACATAAAATAACCATAGTAACTTCTTCTGAGCAATGGGGAGCTAGTATTTCATTAAAACTAAAGTTACAAAATCCTCGAGTCAGGAAGCGCGGAATCAAAGTCTGGAGTGGACAAGGTTAAGCGTTTATGCAACACAAGGCCTGAATGATGATGCTGACAAATTATGTTTTTCTATATCTAAAATATGGATCACTTTTATGCGTGGGTGGGTAAATAGGACCAGTGTGGGCTATTGCTCAGGGAATAGAAGATCCCACAGTGAGTTGGTGTCTCTTTTACCACATCCGCCCCACCAAATATGGGATCCATTTATGTTGTAAATTAAGCCACACCTCAATAAATCACACAGCTCGGTGAAAGAAGTTTAGGGGTTCAGTGAATGGATGGGACTGGGGATTTGGGGAAAGGTGTGACAAAGAAAAACTCTACATAACAATAACATTCATCTTGGCGGTGAACAGCACATCATCAATCTGTTGTGGAAGGAAATGAAGGAATGAGTATGACACAGTTCAGTTGAATGCATTGAAAACAGTCCTTCCACCCCAGAGACCCAAGTTATTATTATATATCTAAATGTTCTGTCATCTAGGTCTAAAAAACTACAAATTACCGAGGAGTGAAGTAAACCCACACATTTCTAATAATGATTCTTAAAAGAAAAATTATGCTGTATTGCCAAATTGGGCGGTGCATCTGCATTCTTCTCAGATTGTCAGTCAGTCTTGGGTGCCTAGCTGAAACGGTCCGGGAAGGTAAGGAGAAGCGTTATGGAGCTTTCGCCTTTTGTGCAGGAGAAAAGAAGGCTTTCGGATTGCACAATAGAAACGATATTGTAGAGTCAAGGAGAAGGACAGAAGGTAAGCTTTATGAGAAGTGTACCAAGAAGACTCAGAGCAGAGCAATAGCATAGCCTGCTGCAATCATTCTTTTTAAGACTTGTGTGATCGATTAACTAAGAAGTGAGAGCAAATTACAACCTATCACAGACAAGTGGCTGCATGTACTGGGCTGATCAATCTCACAAATGTCATCATAACATTTAGCCAAGCGCATGCGTAATATGATGATTTAAGATCAAACGTCTATCTCCAGTTACTTAAGTTACAACAACAGACCCCCAGGGCCCCCACCCGACCACATAATATAGGATTTTCCAATTTGAGCCAGCACAAAAAACTCAGCAGCATTGGATTTTACAAATTAATGCACCTCTCACCATTCCAGAGAGCTGAGTAGGCCTCTTAGAGTCATCATCATCATGTTGGTTTCCGTTTCCCTGAAGTTGATAATTTCCTTCTTCTGGCTGTTGTTAAGGTAGTCCAACCCTGAGTCCTTATATCATACTCCTCCTGACCCTTTGTAACGAATCTGTACAACTCTGTTCTGACTGACCCAAATGAGAGTGATCGACCTCTAGTGCACTGCTGTTGATGAACAAGAAGAGCAACATTCAGTAATTTTTTTGTGTAGATTTGGGTTTGTTAACTTAACAGACTGATCTTGGAACAGTGTGAACCAGAAAACAAAGGAGTGAACCCGGGAAGCAAATCACGCTAAGTGTCAAAGGGAAAGGGCCAATCACCTTCAGGAAAAATTATCACCCATCAAGCCATAAACATTGCAAATTATCACAATCAAGCTTAGAAATCATACTAGTTGAACATCCTCCCTCACTGTGTGCCACCACATGAATCAACACTCACAATCACTCATATATCACTCATTGGTGCAATAGTTACCTGTTCCGATCTAAGGATGGTAGCACACAATTGTCAATCCTCTTTGATGCACACAACACACATTGGGCAGTCTTGTAAATCAGATGTTCTGGGGCAGGCATTGTCTCTCCAATGTCCTTGAAGGGAATGGGGAAAGGCTTCTTCAGTGCACACTGGTCCAACTCCAATCCGGCCATACATGTGCCTAAAACAGTGGGGCTGCATAAGTCAGTCAGGCACAAACAAAATATATAATAGTCCCCTAGCTATATTCCTTTTTTCTTTGTCAAAGCAGTTCGGCGATAGAAAGTTATATGGTGGAGGCATACTCATCTGGGAAGTAGAGTTTGGCCTCAAACTCAGGTGGTTCGGCCAGTTGTTGGTCAGCTAGTACACTTATATGACCTGAGTATGACCAATCAACCTCATCCTCCTCCTGTGTTATTTCAGGTATGGCGTAATTCGGTTGTATAAAGTGTTGGTTCATTTTGATCATGGTCAATCTCCCCAAGTTTTGAAGGGTGAGACTAGTCCTTTTTACCGTGACCACTGTGCCAGCTGCACCGAACACCCACTCAGCAGACGCACTGTCCCCGGAGCATATGCAACAAGAGGATAGCTTGGCCCATCGTACTGTCCTCATTGCTAACTTCCCGTGTGAAAGCCTCAAAAGGAAGCAGCATCTCTGTCAGGCATTTGACTAGGCACCATTTGCCCATCTCAATGATCATGTCTTTCCCCGTTGCATCCCCTCTTTGCATGACATAATCATTGATCGGTCTGTACTGCTCAAACAGACATTGCAACATGTAATGGATCATGTTTCAAAGTGTTGGCACCTCCTGTATGAGGGCTTTAACTGGCATTCTATAATCACACTGAATGGTCCTCAACTGCTTCCGGTCTTTAAAAGAATGACTGAAATGATTGCAGATTCTTCTGCAAGTGGACAGCAAATTGCTGACTTGGTCTTCTTTTTTGAGAAAGTCCTGGACAATGATGTTGATGCAGTGCGCCAAACACAGGACCCTCAAATAGCCAACAACTGCCATGGCCTTAACTATATTACTGCCATTGTCCGTGGCAACAAATCCAATGTTAAGCCCTCTAGGGTGCAGCCTTTCAAAGACCTTGCTGTTAAAGTCTTCCAAGATATTTGAAGCTGTATGGGATTTCTCCATGCCAAACATGGCTACTGTTGCATGCTTGGGGGCACCTAGAAAAATTTCATCAGCATCCAGACCTGAAGATATAATTTCTCTAAACCCCACAAAAGAGATCCAGTTTGCAGAGATACACGTGCAATCAGTGGCTTGACTACTGGTGCACATGTCTGTCATCAGGTGGACAGTGTGAACAGCACTCTCCTGCAAAGCTTGTCCAACCAATTCCAGACAAAGACAGGAGGTTCAAAGCTAACATTTTAGCTTGCTTCCAGTTGTACAAACGTGCCGTTGGGTGGTGGCATTAGTACTGCCCCACCTACCTAAACATGGAAGTAATAGTAACCTGGAATGTATTCTTTTATGGTGCCACTGACACAGGTGACTTCTGGAGAGAAGAAGGTTCATCTCAGGGGAGTAACTGTATGCTGTTGCTGTGTTGTCTCCATCTGACTCTGAGTCTTGTGCTGGGGAGAGGGCTGCTTTGTATAAAGATGCAACCCTCTTCTTCCTTATCACCTTCACCTTCCACCGATATTGGAGCAGATTCCCTGCTCTCATCATCTTCCTCCAAAAAAACCTAAGCATAAAAATATCTGAACTCCAAACAGATGTGGACTCTGTGGGCCAGCGTATACTGGAAGTGGAGGGGCGAGTGGAGGCCATCAAGGCGGGCCACGGAGAGACGGCACAGAAATGCACAAGAGTAGAAGAACATCTCAAGGGGCTATTGATAAGCTGGAGGACCTTGAGAACCGCTCGAGATGACAGAACCTGCGCCTTCAAAGCCTTAGCAAAGAGATTCTGGACTCCAAACTCACGGCCTTTGTAGTAGGCATACTCTCAACTTTACTGGGTGATAGTCATCTGGAGGTACTCCTCAACAGGGTATGTTATGCAGGCCCTCGACGTCTGTCCCAACAGAGATCATGAGATGTCCTTGTCAAATTTAATTACTTCTCAGATAAAGGAAGAAGTCTTACAACAGGCCAGAAAGCAGGGGAGGTGAGTTTTCAAGACTACCCATGTACAGTTTATCAGGTCTGTTAGCTAACACTACAATGAAGGGCAGAGTTCCACCCCATCACACGGAAGCTCAGAGAGGAGAGTGTCCAGTATAGGTGGACCTATCCCTTTGGGCTCTCCTTTGACACTGACAGCAAACACCATAACATAATAGAGGTGGGAAGAGCTAAAGCCATACTGGGCACCCAGGTGGAGAACCACAATGGAGTCTCACAGAGTAATCTAGAACCTTGGTGCCAGCGACACCCCCGCGGCCGGGGCAATGAACATCTATTGGACTGAGACCGTGAATGTCCCTAACTTGAACTTCGCAGGGAATTTGTGGATTAGGAGGCTCAGAGCAGCTAAAATGGCTGACCCAAAACGAGATTGGATCGGCCTAGAGGATCAAGAATGGCTCCTGGATTGAAATCTCTTTTGGTTTCATTGGATGATTCATATGCCGCCCCCCCTCCAACCCCCATGGCCTATGTGAGTGGTGAGGCAGTATAAGGGATGCCACTGCGACAAGTGAACTTTTCATGTCCCTAGGTGAATGTTTCATGTCCCTAGATAGAAACTTGTTAATACAGAGCTGGCTGAAGCTTGCCTGAGATGTCGGCGTGGCGTGCGGGTAGCAGGTGGGAGACCCCAACAACCCTTCTGTGTGGTTAGTCTCCAAGAAGGGGAGCCTCCCTGTCTCTACCTGTGTCACCATGGAGATGGATGAGGTCCTCAGATATCACCTCTGGGGTGGCGATGACCTATCTCACTCACTGTTCAGGTTCTTCTTGTTTTATTGTTATGGGTTTGTTTATCAATTTGGGAGAGGGAGGGGGAGGAAACCTTTCAGTGTCCACTGGACTGCAATATTACCACTGCAAACACCATGTTCCATACACACGCATCAACCTAGCAGACATGACACCACTACGATCAATGCAGTGGGCCTAAATTCACCCAGTTAACGATGTACAAATTTGGAGAAGTCTATGGGATACCAATCTCAACATCATTTGTCTCCAGGAGACTCGCCTCCTGTGCAAGGATCAGGGAATACTCAAAAATGCCATGTACCCCACAGCACATCACTGTTGGCTAGAATTAAAGAATGGAGAGTCTTAATCCTCATACGCCCCAACCTCCCGCTCTTGATATCCCATACAAACATTGACAGAGACAGCAGGTACGTCATGCTGGTTGGGACATTAAATGGAGCAAATCACTGTTGCTTCAGTGTTGCATCTAGTGCGGCCCAAGCCCGATTTCTTCTAAGCTTCCTTGATGAGTTTTCAGGGGTGGCGAAGGGAGATATCATCCTCACTGGTGACCTTAATATGGTCTGGTACCCCAGTAGGGACAGAGTTGGGGGTGGCAAAACACATACGGAGGTCTTTTCTAAAAGAGTGAAGAAAATGCTGGGAGACTTGGGGCTGCGGGGTGGCTGGCAAGAACTCCACGAGACAGATACACCTTCTACTCCCATGTCCACTGCACACTCTCCCATGTTGACTATATATTAGTGAGCAACCGGAGATTCTCTCCATCATGGTCTGCGACCATGCCCCTGGTCTGGCCCAATTTGATCTGGGCTGCATAGACATGTGGGAAATTGACGGCTCCATCCCTCCCAGGCTAGAAGACTCGGGGCCGCATGTACAATCGCTGCATTTTGCGAGTTCCTAATTGTGACTTTTTGCGACCCGCAATTACAAAGTCATAAAATGCGGTGCACAACAGTGTGTTTGGCACTGTTTGCGATTCCCAGTGGGTCACAAATGGACCTACCTCATCAATATTCATGAGGCAGGTAGGAATTTGGGACCCATTGGCAATGGCCAAAATCACAGTGATTGTGGCCTGCTGGGTTCAGCAGACCACCATGTCTGTGATTGCTTTGTCAATTATGCATTTATTTTTCCTTAAAGGAAAACGGGATGCATTTCAAAAACAAAAATGAAAAGTTTTGCTTTCATTTTTTAAGAGTAGGCAGTGGTCCGTGGGACCACTGCCTGCTCTTAAAAATGTTTGTACCAATCCAATCCAAAAAAACTTTATTCAACATGTTAGGTCATAAAAGCACATAAAATACATCTAAAACAATACCATAAGACATCGTATAAAATATGATACACACCCGAGTGGATGGATGAATACAATTACCATAAAAACACTATTTACAATATAAAAATGCTTTAAAAATTAAGGGGCATATTAACAAGGCGGCGTTAATGAATTATCGCCGCTTTAGTGTCCGTTGATCGGAAAGCGGCGATAATTTTATCGCCGAATTAATAAGGACACGCTAGCGCGTGATTCCTGACTTAGCGTCCGTTTTCTGCACGCCTCCCATCGCATCGCTAATGAGATGCAAAGGGGGCATGCCTGTGAAAACAACAGGGGAAATATCGCTAACCCAGGTATCGCCATATTAGCAACGTGGGTTAGCGATATTTTAAATTACGTTAAGTATGCCTTAACGCAGGAATTTAACGTCTGCTAAATTCCTGACTAAGGCATACCTAACATGGGGGGTGGATTGTGTGGCTAAGACCACAGGCCCTATCGCCAAGTATATCGCCGTTGTCCATGGGACATCGCTGGAAAACCAGCGATGTTCCATGGAAAACATCGCTATCACTGGAAAATTATCGCCTTTGCGCTAAGCGTTGTTAATACAGCGCTAGCATGGCGATAATTTCCAGCGATAGCCGGCGATAGGATTCCTCACGCTAAGCACGGCCAGCGATAATTATCGCTGGCCGTTGTTAATATGCCCCGTATATGATAAAAACTAAGGGGCATATCTACGAGGACGGCGATAAGTCAACGCAAAGCGCCCTTAGCGCTTTTCTACTTATCGCCGTCTATCGCTTGATTATATCGCCCTGGTAGCGCGTTATCTACAACGCTTTTCCCCAGGGCGATATAATTACCAGCGATAGCGGGGAAATCGCCGTTTTGCAGGGAACATTGCTGGTTATCCAGCGATGTTCCCTGCAAACGGCGATAACCTTGCTGATACGACCCTGTGGTCGTATCAGCACAATCCACCCCCATAATAGGTATGCCTAAGTCTGCATTTTAGCAGACGTTAGTTTTCGGCGAAAACAGCGGTTTTCGCCCAAAACTAACGTCTGCTAAAATGCGTTGGCAGCCTTGTAAATATCGCGATGTGCACATCAGCGATATTTACAAGGTTGTACTGCCCAGTGACGCCCACTTTGCATCTCATTAGAGATGCAAAGGGGGACGTCGGGTAAAAGGGTGCTAACATGCACCAATGCATGTTAGCACCCTCTTGTTAATAGGGCGATGATTTTATCTCCGCTTTTTTGGCTTTAGAAGCCAAAAAAGCGGAGATGAAGCCCTTGTAGATATGCCCCTTTGTAGTTATACCATAATACGTGCTACAAATTTCAAAGCAAAGTTATTTTAGGAAAGGCAAATAGTTCCACATAATATACATTACAGCATGACATTAACTCTTTTGATCTAAAGCTTAAGCGAGGAAACGTGCTCTTATTGCCCATGCCCACCCCAGGTATTTCGCCATTGCAATGACAAGCACCTCTGTTGTATCAGTTCTTAGGATTCTTTCAGCTTCACTTAACCTTCTTGTTCCCAAGAGCTTGCAAATTGGTGACAACCAGACACGGCGTGGGGCGTTGTATCCAGTACATACAAACAATAAATGGGCCAATGATTCTTTACTATGCTGGCATACAGGACACAAATCATTACTAGGTTTGGTCCATCTACTAGTAAAGACTCTTAGTGGCAATGTACCCACCCTCAACTGGAAATATAGGGGCATATTAGCAAGACCCACGTTAAAATTATCGCCGTTTTAGCGGCAGGAAACTGCCGCTAAAACGGCGATAATGGGCTTGCTAATATGCGTTATGGTATTCCAATAGAAGCCCAGGTTAGATGTCCTGCACATCTAACCTGGGCTTCTATTGGAATTCTATAACGCATATTAGCAAGCCCATTATCGCCGTTTTAGCGGCAGTTTCCTGCCGCTAAAACGGCGATAATTTTAACGTGGGTCTTGCTAATATGCCCCATAGTTTTCGCTCATGGGGCTTTGTAATAAAATCCCAATATTGTTCCAGCCTGGGGATAGGTTTACAGTCCAAAAATAGCCCTGTTAGAGAAGAGGACTCACAACTTCTCAATGTATTGTTCTAGACCGATTCCCAATACTTGGCTTTCAAAACCTTTTTGGGGGGAAAAATAGAATTTTTTGGATCCACCCACAATGTATCCATACCGATATTCGATAGGATAGCTCTAAGCTCCCTCAACCATTTTATTTGGTGTGATGTGTCTACCCTTATTATATCTAGGAAACCAGCTGCGTACTCTGCAAGCTCTGGGGTAGACCAGAGTCTACGCCAATACAAAAGGAGACGTAGTTTAGCAGTATCTGCGATTGGCTTTCTACCAAGATCGTTCAATAACGGGCGTGTCGGGGTACTCTGTGGCAAGTTGGTAATTTTTCTAAAGAACTTATTTTCTGAAAGTGTAAGCTTAGCTAAGTTCTCGTGCCCCCAAAGCTCCGCACCGTATAAGGCAGAGCTAATAACCTTCATATTATAGATCTCAATTGCCGGGCTAATTGTCTTAGAGAATGAGGTGTTATATTCCTTGTGCAGGACCCCCGCCAGTTGTCGGTGTTTTAGGGATGCTATGTCGACCTGGTGAGCCCAATTTAATCCCTCCTGGATGTTTACCCCTAGGTATGTAAACTCCTTGACTTGCTCTAGCAGGAGATTGTTCATTTTAATGCCCCCCTTGAAGGCCCTATGCGAATTAAAGGCCATCAGTTTCGTTTTTGACACATTGACCTCCAGTCCACGCCTCGAGCAGAACTCCTCAAAGATTATTAAAGCTCTCTGGAGGGCACTCGGCGTCTTGGAAATGATCAATGTGTCATCTGCGAACATTAGTATTGGGACT
Source organism: Calotriton arnoldi (assembly GCA_963921515.1). Taxonomy (NCBI): domain Eukaryota; kingdom Metazoa; phylum Chordata; class Amphibia; order Caudata; family Salamandridae; genus Calotriton; species Calotriton arnoldi. Next base: position 1,477,708 of record CAWUFW010003059.1, read on the forward strand.
TTTTCGCCTGCTAGTGTCGGGGCATCCGTGGGGGTAGACCTCATGCAGCTCACTATTCCATTGATGTATAAGGAAAATAGTGTCGGGGCCATTACACAACCTTGGCGAACTCCCTTCTCTACAGGGAAAGATTCCGTGACTTCACCCTGCTTACCCCATCGAATCTTAGCCATGTTGTCCTCATGCATCCTAATGATGAGGTCAACAGGTCTGATGGTAACTCCATTTCCTGTAATGTCCTCCATAGTTTAGCTCGTGGTACAAGGTCAAATGCTGACCTAAGGTCAACAAAAACGGCATACAAACTGCCCTTACCCAGGGTTACTGTTTTCCAAAAAAGCAAGATAAACCGAAACACTTGGTCAATAGTACTAGTAAAATCTCTGAACCCTGCTTGTAATGGCGATAGAATGCTAAACTCATCAATCCATTCTTGGACTTTGTTGAGCACCAACCTACCCATTACCTTTTGCATAGAATCTATTAAGCTGATCGGCCTATAATTCCCTGGGCACGATTTGTCCCCTTTCTTAAAAACTGGTATAATTTCGGCTCCTTTCCAGGAGTCTGGGACCGGCGCACCCTGGGCTATAGCATTTGTCAATAGGCAAATGTATTGACACCAACTATCCTTGTCATAGAGGAATACATCCCCCGGTATGCCATCTGGACCTGGTGCCTTTTCAGCCAAAATAGATTTAAGTGCCACCTCAACATCTGCCTTGCTAAAAACTGCATCCTGGTAAAAATGTTTAGCGATATCGCCCTCTATTTCATACTCATTTGCAGCGTATTGAGGTTTAAAGTGGTTTACCCACTCCGACTGTGAGACTTGATTTTGGGGCTGGCAGGCCTGCCCACCTCTATCCCATTTGTGTACATTCCAGAACTGTTTAGAGTTTCTCCTAACACATGCCTCCCTAAGTTCCTCCCATCTTTTATTGTCCCATTCTTTCTTCGCCTTTGCTTGGGCGCCCCGATAGGTAGCCCTAGCTGCTCGTACCACTATTAGGACACCTTCTTTTATAGCCTCCCCTAGGTCTGCACGTGCCTTTTTACAGTCTTTGTTGTACCATTTCTGTGTTTTAGGACTAGCAGCCTTTTTAGTTCTACCCTTTTTGATAAAATACATACGTAGCTGAGCAAAAAATGTATTGTGTATGCAGGTGGATTGCTCTAAGGCCATTAAATTTACTGCACTGGCCTGGAGCTCATTTATGGCATGATCCATATCCTTTTCGATACTAGCTAATACTTCGGGTAGCTCGGTTATCTTAGCCCATTTAAGTCGCCTCAGGTCATTAGATGGAACAACGTCAGCGGTGGAATATGTATCCCGTAATTCATGAGGAGCCTTATACCGTATTAGATCCAAGTCCACACATAATGGATTGTGGTCACTTTCTAATCTGTCTTGAACCCTCATATCCTTAACGGCATGCCAAAGTGCTAAACTAACCAATACGTAGTCTATCCTACTAACACTATAGCCATTGTCAAAGGTGTTAGACCCCTTTTTATCTGAGGGTGTACAGCCGTTAACTGCCCGCAATCCCTTCTCCATACAGATAGAATTGATTTGAATAACCGCATCGGACCATCTTTTTATTGGGTCAAGCTCCTGCTTTGGGATAGCCCATTTAATGTCTTCCTCTTCTGACAAATTACCCTCCTCATTCAATAGCGGCTCAAACGTCGCGTTCAGATCCCCCGCCACAATGACATTTGTGTCTATCTGGCTGATGTCAAGAAGATCGTCAAGAGCCGCTAAAACTCCCGACTTCTTCCCCCTAGTGCCTCGCACATAGACATTATATATGTCCATGGTCCCATCTGTTCCCCTAATCAATCTAACAGCCTGGATGTCCTGATTATAAGTTGGAAGTACTTGGATGTCTAGCCCTAGGTCCTGTCTCACCCAGATTGTCAAACCCCCTGATGGCCTCCCTTTTACGCCTTTAGTAGCCGGAATATAAAAATTTAAATATCCCACGCAAAAGAGGGGGACTTCTGCCCAAGTCTCTTGAAAGAGACAGATATCAAAACCCTCGATAAAAGCATGCCACTCTGGGGATCCCAATTTAGAACATAATCCTGCGATGTTCCAGGACAACAGGGTTTCCTTTAAGGGGATTGTACAAACAGCCAAATACCCACTTGAAACAGAGGAGATTGGACTACCCTCCTGGCTTACTCCCTCGTTTTGTCTAGTAGGCAGGGGTGCAGCTTCTGAGGTTTGATCTGACTCCATAGGTAAATGTCCAAAACTTAATGGACTGTCCCTATGGATAATATTGGCTCTTTGATGCTCCTGCTGCTTTAGTGGCAATTTCGCCTCTAGTCAATCAATATTTTCTAAAGTAGAGCTTCCCTGCATCCTAGATGGTTTCTGGGTGAGAGAGCAGGCGCTCTCACTACTCAGAGGGGAGCGTCTAAACTGAATGGCTGACAATCCTGGCGGGCTTGTACAGAACTCTAGAGCAAATAGGTTTTCTGCTAAATCTGCCCTAGTCATAGTCAGCTCGATACAATCCAGATGGTTAGCTGGTGAAAACAACCTACAAGCTTTTACTATGTCTTCCCTTATCACCGATCGGCATCCCCTAACATGCTGTATCCAGTGAATAATTTTATTTATTAGGGAATCCTCATTTTCTAGGCTTTTTCTTACATCAAGCTTTGGTACGTTCACCATAAAAATTCTATGAGTACTGGGTAAATCTACAAAATGATTAAGTGGCTGCCTAGCTCTCTGCCCGACCACTGGCTGAATAGGATGTACTGCGGTATTTTCGTTATGCGATGTCGGAGCCCTCATGAGTGCTGCTTTATAAGAGTTGTCGGTGTTACAAGCAGTAGGGTGTGGAATGAGTCTAGGCTTTGGTGGAAATGACCTCATATCATCTATCCTGGTCTGCCCAAACTGGGTGGAGCCCTGTCTGCAATGGTTTTTGTTACTTGGGGGGCAATGACTGGTGTAGCCCTAAGTGTTACCTGAGTGACTGGAGTAACACCCTGTAAACATACGGGACAGCTACTCTCCCTTACATCCCCAGTTTGCGATGGAACAGGTGTTAATAGCTTGACCATCGATGTTAGCTCCTCTATCTGGCTTCTCATTGATCCCATTTCCTGTCTTAATAAAATAACTTGCTGTAGCATATCTTGGTGCTCCATAATCATACCTAGCCCTACATCCTTTCTCTGCACAGGTGAAGTCTGCGTCATCTGTGTTGGCTGTAATCCTTCTTCTCCACTTATTTCGTTTTCAGGTATATCTAACAATGGCAGAAATCTATTAGTACAATGTACCGAAGAGACAATATAGTCTGTATTAGCAGCGCCCCTGTTAGCCTTTTCCCCAACGTCGTTATTATTAGACAATTTCTTTTTATGTGTTATATGGAACATTGCAGGGATGGTAGGGGTAGTGGGATTTGTATGTTGGGTCGAACTGGGGGGGGTTGTAGTACAAGTGGGTTGTGTAGTGGGCGCGGACTCCAAAATACCCTTGCACTCTCCTATTAATGTATCAATCCGATCTAATACACAGTTACTGCCTGTGTCCAATTGGAGCTTCCTTGCCTTTTTACCCCTACTACCTCGGTTTGTTCCATTGCCTCCAGCCTCACCCCCATCCCCGCTTCCACCTGGTAACTTTCTTTTCCCCATAACTGTTACTTACAAATTAAATATTGTGACCCTTTCAGAGAAACAATCCACTCAGCCCGACTACTATGTCTCGACTTCGCCGGTGATTATGCCTTACGAGCACTATCTAGAGTTCAGCAAACTAAGGGAAGAAATAATACACAATAAGTACTGAGGCCGACTATTTCAAACAAGCAGTATCATCAGTGGCTTAAGCATTCAGTCAAAGTCAGGAGGGTGTAAACAGTACCTTGGGGATTTATAATAGTCTCCACAAGGTCTCAATAGCGACTCCACAGCCAAACCAAGCAAATGAAAGAGGGGTGGCCCTGCCCTGCCTCTTCCTGCCACTGACGGGCATGGACGGGCCCGCCCTTGGCCCGGGCTTTGCCTGGGCGCGGCCTGGGCATGCCCGCGCGCGTCCCGCGCTGCGGGAGGGCCGCGGCGTCAGGGGCGCGAGGGTGCAGGGGCTGATGAGGCTTGTAGTTGGGCCGTTCCCCTCACGGCCTGGAATGGTCGAATTCAGCCGTTCCCCTCACGGCAGCAGCGGAGGCTGCTTCAGCAAAGTCCCGTGCCTTCTGGCGTCCCACGCTGCGGGAGGGCCGTGGTGATTTTATCGCGCCGCCAGACGCGTTTGCGGCGTCAGGGGCGCGAGGGCGCTGGGGCTGATTGGGCTTGTAGTTGGGCCATTCCCCTCACGGCCTGGAATGGTCGAATTCAGCCGTTCCCCTCACGGCAGCAGCGGAGGCTGCTTCAGCAAAGTCCCGTGCCTTCTGGCGTCCCGTGCTGCGGGAGGGCCGCGGTGATTTTATCGCGCCTCCAGGCACGTTTGCGGCGTCAGAGGCGCGAGGGCGCAGGGGCTGATGGGGCTTGTAGTTGGGCCGTTCCCCTCACGGCCTGGAATGGTCGAATTCAGCCGTTCTCCTCATGGCAGCAGTGGAGGCTGCTTCATCAAAGTCCCGTGCCTTCTGGCGTCCCAACATTCGCAAAGTGGAAGGGGTCCCATGGGGGCACCTTCCCATTTGCCAATGGATAACCACCAACTTGAAGTTGGTGGTAAACTGCTAATGTTTTGAGACCGCATTCCAGTTGCAAAACATTCATACATCCCCCTGCGACTCTCTATTAGTAAGGATTGCCATATTTTGAAATTTGATAATAGGTTCCTGACTCACAAAACAAGGATATTACATGTCAAAAGGCTATTTAGCGGTCACAAACGGCCCAATTCTCATTATGCAACCGTACATGTGACCCCCAGTTACCCGACAGGAAACTGGACAACAGGTCGATGAATATTTTGAGCTTAATGAAGGGGGGGGAGTCCCAACTCCCAGAATATAGAAATCCTTCAAGGTGGATATTAAAGGCCCTTTTTTAAAGTTCAGATATCCAGGGCCTGTAAGCTGGAGATTCAGCAGCTAGAATGCGAAATTCAATGACTGGAAGCAGAACCGATGAAGCACCCCTCATGATGCACCACACACGCTCTTGTGTCCATGCGTGGCCAACTGCATATGTATTATACAAATAGGCTGAACTTTCGATCCTCCACCTGTGCAAATGAGCGTATGTGTTTGGAGACAAAGTTGGCACTCAGCTAGCCTGGACCCCGCGGAGAAAGCGGGAAAAAGATTACATCAAGGAAATTTTCGATGACAGTGGATATCCCATCTTGGATGATCCGGAAAAAGTGGGCAAACTTCATCGATTTTATGAAGCCTTATATCAGAGCGAACCCTCCTGAAACATAAGAGAGCATTTTGGAGCAAGTTCACCTACCTAAACTCTCGGGAATCAAAGGGAATCCTTAGAGGGACCTATTATCCCTGAAAAAGTCCACCAAGCTATTAAATCATTGAAACTTAACTAAACGCCAGGCTCAAACTGCTTCATGGTTCGCTTTTATAAGACACACGTGGCTAAACTCACTCTGAAATAAGTAGACCTGTTTAACCACTGCGCTGTCTCCGGAACGGTCATGCAGACGATGGGAGAGGCGGTGGCCATGGTTATTTCAAAGCCCAACAAAGATTCCCGCAGGTGTGCGTCTTACTGGCCGATAGCCCTTTTAAATATAGACGCAAAACTGTTTACGAAAACCTTAGCCACATGCCTCAATGACATACTGCCCATTTTCGTACATCTTTACCAGAGTGGATTTATACAGGGCCCCCAGGCACATAATAACCTGCGAGCTGCCATCCAACTGATGGAGATAGCATCCTTAAAGGTGTTCAAGAGGAACAGCTATTTGCCTCTCTTTGTTCACAGAAAAGGCCTTTGACAGGGTAGATTGGACCGTACTCTGCCTTACACTCCTGGCACCCAAGTTCACATGGATGATTTTTGCAAACTACACGCACCACTCAGCTAGGATCACCCTGAATGGCCACCTTTCTTCTCCCTTCCTTCTTTCAAGGGGTACCTGGCAGGGATATCCATTGTCCCCACTGTTGTTTGCACTTTTTATAAAATCCCTAGCATGCTTCATACGACAGTCACCTGCAGTGACAGGGATCTAGTTTGGGTCATTAGAACATAAGATCTTACTCTATGCAGAAAAGGTCCTCCTCACCCTGTGCTCTCTGGGAACCTTCCTACCTGAGGTGGTGACTTTACTGTGAGCATATGAGATAGCTTCAGCCTATAAAATCAAGTTTGACAAATCAGAGATTTGCAACCTCACACTGGGTTCAGGGGATCCTGCTAAACTGGCTGCACCGTTACCATTTAATGATGGGCTAAATCTTCCATTAAATACCTGGGCATTAAACTCACACGAACGATAAGAGAGCTCTTCCAGGCTAACTTTTCATCCTTGATTGCTAGTATTACAAATGATCTTCACCTCTGGAACACGCTGATGCTCTCTTGGCTAGGTCGAATTAAGGAAATCAAAATGAATATTCCTCTGTACCTCCTTTACCTATTTCAGGCTTTCCCGATTTGGCTGGATTTAGCCTATCTAAATAATATCCAGTGACAGCTAATGTCCATTATTTGGATGGCAAGAAGCCTAGACCCTCACAGACACTTCTAACCCAGCCACAGGAGGAAGGGGGCCTGGTGATGCCCAGAATCCCCCACTACTACACACTGGCAAGGCTGCGGGTGGTTGTGCAGTTGTCCACTCTAGTGTCATACAAGAACTAGTGTGGTGATGGATCATGCTATCACTCGGAGACCCCTCTGTGATTTAGTATGGATGGACAGGCATCACAGGCCTCCCAATGCCTATACTAGTACCCCGATGACAATTACCCTTAAAAAATGGGACAGATATGTGGAACTTGGGGGCCTTGTTTCCTTCCCATCCTCATACTCTCTGATCCACTACAACCCGGAGTGCACACCAGCCATGGAAGGCCAGGTCTTCTGCAACTGGAGGGAGGAGGATACAAGATGATCTTGGACATGTTTGGAAATACCATTCCCAAATCTTTATGCAATTCAAAGCCTCCTTCACACTCCCGGAGACTGAGAGGCTCCACTACACCCAACTTTACCACTGGGTGATGCACCTCACAGTTTGGGTGGGAGCCACTAGATCCAAAACAACTTTTGAAACAGTTTTCTCAAACCTCATAGGCACGAAGGGGAAAATCTCTGCCCTCTACAAGCTTCTACTTGTAACTGAGGCCCCGCAGACCTGCCGCCATAATATGGAATGGGATCGGCTCCTACAACTGCAGGAAACACACAAGCATAGGCATAGACTCTGGAGAGACATCTACTCCTTCTCAGCCTCCCTTCTCTGAAGGGAGATACACCATAAAGTCTAGGATGGTTCGCATTACACCCTCCCTTAGGCTACATCGTATGTATCATAACGCCTCTCCCAGCTGCTGGAGGGGATGCGGAGCACTTAGTGAGGCGTTATATAGTGGGATTGCCTGGTCATATTCCCATTTTGGGTAGAGGCATCGAAGTTTCTACATACTGTTCTGATTTACCCACTGGAGGTGATGCTTTTGGGCCTTAAGCCAACAGACAGGAGAGCAGGGACGACCTATGTATGGCACATGAGCCTACAGTGCCTTGGGCGGTGAAATTAGCGATAACCCATAATTGGAGAAAGGCAGAGTGCCCGGCGCTGACTCCGTGGTACCATAGACTATGAACTACACTTGTCGTAGAACAACTAACTAGTAAACTGAATGGTACACATCTATTGTTTGATCTTAAATGGAAGCCTTTCTACGAGCAGCTGTGCAGTGGTCTGTCGAACTCAGCTCTGGCCCTGCGCTGGAGAGCACTGGGACTCTTTCACTGATGCACAGGGATGAAAACACTCATTGCCTTATAAATGTCATAGCATATACATAGAGGGTACTGCCATACCTCGTTGACTGAGATGTTTAGTGGTGGAAATTGGTTGTAAATCTCTGGAGGGTGGACACTCTGGGGTGGGCAGCTTTCAGAAGAAGGGGGGGTGTTCAGAGGGACGGGTCTGGGGGTCATACTAGAGGAGCTTGCACAGGCCTTTTTCTCTGACTGTATTCTTGTACTGGATGTGACCAAATATGGCATAATACCCCCTCCCCCCCCCCCAGGAGGTAGTGGGCTGGATGACTAGTTTCCCTATTTACCCCCCCCACCCCCCAAAAAAAGAATTCAAAGAAACAAAAAAAAATACCAATTATTGTTCATGATAAAAAAAATCACTGAAACACTACCAAACCCAAAGCAACTCGCAAACCCCAAAAAAATCAAATTAAATAAAGTATTAAAATAATTTTAAAATGGAAAGAAAAATACTTTTATTTCGAACTATACAATAATGAAAATATCTAACAATATAAACAAAAATTTTATTAAATACCATGAAATTTTAGAATACTATTTTTCTTGCATCATAATTATTTACTGCAAGAAAAAAAACACTATAATTACCTTTAATGTTTTGTCCCATAATTTGATACCTATCATGATATTTTAACCATGATATTACACTAAAACGATATTTTGGAGTCGATAGTTAGGTACCAAAACGCACCATCGGGTCTTACATGCTCAGAGGGATTGATTGTTTGGGCTCGTATATTTTAATCTGTTTTTTTCTGACAGATGCGGTTCCACAATGTACGTCATCTGCGCTCCATCAGGACCAGAAAGCCCTGGCCGCTCAGCTCAGCTCCAGGTTCAGTAACTGACAGTCCAGGTTCTAACGTGTCAACAAGGTAACACTTACTGCATCAAACATGCCCTGCTAGAGCAGAGAGGTTGATAGGCTAAGAAGGAGAACAGTGCTTTAAATGGGTCGGTACTGTCCGGTACTGAGTACCAGCACTTTTTAATTTTGAGAGGAAGAGCACCTGCACTTTTCAAGAGAAACTTAGGGGCAGATTTACAAGCCCCTTGCGCCACTTTTGCGTCATTTTTAACATGGGAAAAGTGACGCAAAAGTGGTGCAAGGGGCTTGTAAATCTGCCCCTTAATACTTTTAATTGGGGAGTACCCGCACTTCTCAGAAACAAGCTGCAGTTCTATATTTCCATTTCAAGCACTGACGGAGAACACTCGGAGTACAGTACACAGGGCACCATATGCATATTGTACTTTATGTACTTGCAAAGTAATGACCGAAAGCAAAGAAAAACTTGAGAACTTGATTTAGATTCTTTTTTTAAAGTTAGTGGCGCAACAGCCTATTCCCTCTGAGCCTGGGATTTCTTAATACTCCCTTAAGTGTTTGGTCCGTGTTCTAATGAGTTCTTCTTACAATACTGCGAGTTTTCTTGATTGCTTGCTCTATAGCTGCATCAAGTCGAAGAAGCCATTCTGTTATTAATTCCAATAGCTCCATCATTTACTGGTAAGCGCCCTCATCCTTATCTTTTATAGCCCATTCTACACCTCTAGCAAACAACTCATGGCACTCCTCCTCTATGAGGACAGACCCCCTGACCTCTGTTTTCCCTGCTTGCGATGCAACACCATACCAAGGGGTCTATTACGATGGCGGGCGGACTTTGTCCGCCCGCCACCGTAACGGTACACAGGACCGACTGCCAGAGGTGCGGCGGTCCCGCTGTGCCTATTAGGATGCGACCGCCACGCTGGCGGTCGCATTCCGCATATTTAACATTGTCGCGGGCGGTGCTGTAAGCAGCACCCGCCACAATGTTAAAAAGGCATGTTGTGCATTGGCATGCACAACGTGACAGGCACCGCGCGGTGCCTGCCACCTTGTGTATGCCAATGAAGGGGGGTACCCCCAAGTGCAGCCTCCCACCCCCCCCCCCGGGGGCCCATAACCGGCCCCCAAAGCAACTCCCGCATGCCTTTCCATTGCGGCATCGCCGCAATGGAAAGGCCTTTGTAATTGCACATCCTAATATGGATGGCGGTGCCTGCAAGGCACCGCCACCATATTGAGGTCCTTTTCCGCCCGGCCGGGGATCCGACCGGCGGAAAAGCGGCAGACGGTCTTACCGTCCGCCGCGGTGCCCCCCGCCATACTAATATGGCGGGGGGTGAAACGGGAGCATCTGGCGGGCGGATCGCCCGATATCATAATGGGCCCCCATGTTCGACACAAAGCATAGAAAGATTTGCCAGTGTCAAGAAAACTGGGCTAACCCATTTTTTCATAGACTCATTTTCGCTCTGTCATTCAGATTTTCAATTCTCTTGCATTTTTCTCTCTTTTTCCCTCTTTTCTGTTGCTTTCTCTGCCTCTCTTTCTTCCATTCCCTGCACCTCATTTCTCTGTTAAAGCTCCAAAGCATTTGTATCTATACCTCAGAATTCATGGGATATTTTTTCCTTCCTTCTTGACTTTAAACTTAGCGAACCACGTATGCCCCTGGGGTTCAGGCAGACTTGGGGTTAATTGACAGAGGCATGAACCCTCACTAATGAGCTCACCTGATGAGCGAGATGTAACCAGCGAACGAGCGAATAATCGCCTTCTGTCTATTAATGTACATCTCGCGAAGAGTCCAACAGGCAGCCGCTGTCAAAACGCCAAAAGCCATCCATCAGGGAGACGGAGGGAGCACTTAAGATGCTGTCTCCTTTAATCATATCCAGCTTCCTTCTTCCGCTCCCGCCCTCTCTCCATCCCGGAGTTCTGTGAGTTCTGCTCAGTGGCCGAAGCAATTGCTGGACGGAGAACATGCCTTAAAAAGCTTTGGTACATCATGTCCTCAAAAGTTCAGTTGAGAGTGTCGGGACCGCCAGGGGCCACAGCTGCGGCACCAGTCTTTTCTCTTGCAACCCCTGACCTTACAGGTGGCAAAGTCAGGGCCAAAGTGAAAGAGACAGCTCGCCATTAACGTGGTGGTGTTTCACTATTCTTGATTTCGGCCCATTTCTTTCTCACATTAATAGTGAACATCAGTCGATTTATCACTATTAGTGTAATAAAATGGAGCCCAAGGAGCTGGAAAGGGACCTTCACTGACAGCTGAGGTAGGTAAAATGAAATGCTTTTAAATATATGTTGTGCCCATGCGTCAGGGTGACTGTATATTTGTGTGTGAGTGAAAATAATTGAGTGAGAGTGAGTGACAGGTAGTGTGCAAGGATGAGTGAGGCTGGGTGTCAGCAAGTATGAGTGAGTGAGAGAAAGAGTGACTGCAAGAGAGGGAGGATGAATGAGTAAGATCCCATGAGTGAGTCTGAGAGATTGTGAATGAGAATTAGTGTGAATAGGAATGAGTGACAGTGAGTGAGAATGAATGAGTGAAAAGAATTGGATATGAGTGAGAGTGAATGTGAATGAATGAGTGAAAATGATTGAGTCAGAGTGCGTGCAAGTTAGATTGAGAGAATGTAAATGCATGAGTGTTAGGTTACGATTGAGTGTGAATTAGTGAGTGCAATACATTGACCTGGAAAGAATGAGTGCAAGTGAATCAGAATGAATTAGCGAGAGTGAGCATGCGAGAGACTGAGTGTGAGTGAGTGAATGTAAATGAGCATGAGCGAGAATATGGTGTTATTCTTGCAAGTCTGCTGTTTGCCCTGACATCCTGCAGATAAATCTTGGCTTACAGAGGCCTATATGGCAAAATCCTGGCACCCTCATACTGGAGGCAGGGACTTTCCCAATGGGAGTAGGGTACACCCTGGTAGCTGCCCTTAGTCCCAAGAAGTAATGTGTGTCACACCTCTTTCAGAGAAAAGATGAGCAGACAGGTGTCTGTCACTCTTCCCTTTGACAAGTAAGGCTCATCTAAATTCAGAGTGTTGTGAGCCAGACAATTCTGCTAGATACACTCCTCTTTGCAGAGCTTATTTAAAGATGCATAAACTCTCACCTCAGACTTCAGTTATTCATACACAGCTGTTGATATTTTACAATAAATGTTTATTTATTATATACAACCAGTATGTAAACCTTATGCTTTAGAATAATGGTAATTATTAAGGTAATCTAGGCAGTCCTTATATAGAAAAAGATGGACATTAGAAACACCCAAAGCATTTTACATAACATACCCTTACTAGATGTAATAAATTAGTCTAATCCCTACATTACACCTATGTATATCTTGGTTACTAGCCTCACAGTTATGAAATAGACTATAAGATTTGTAATTAATGTAACTATTTATGCCAAGTCATGTACTTATTCCCCCTGTAGCAAAGTGCCCATTTTTGTATGGCCACACCCACTTTTTGCTCCAAATGCTGATGGTTATGACTCTGAATATCCAGTGACGGCTAATGTCCATTATTTGGAGGGCAAGAAACCTAGCCTCTCACAGACACTTCTAACCCAGCCTCACAGTTATTAAATAGACTATAAGATTGGTAATTTCCCTAACTATTTATGCCAAGCAATGTACTTATTCCCCGGGTAGGAAAGTGCCCCTTTTTGTATGGTCACTCCTACTTTTTGCTCCAAATGCTGATGTTTGTCACTCTGATAGTACACTGGAGTCTGCTGCCCAGACCGCAGTGCCTGTGCTCTCTCCTAAAACTGTTATGTTCGACTTGGTAATCCCAAATTGGCAAAAGCTTTACCCCCTTATAAGTCTCAAGTACATGGTATTAGGGGTTCCCAGGGCATTGGTGGTAAAGAGGTCCCCAGGACTGCAGCACAAGTTTGTGCCACCCTGTGCGACCCATGCAACGTATTGACAGCCGGCGTGCCTCGCATTGGGTGCGGGGGACCAGGCTAAACTGGCTGCACAGTCATTCAGACTGCAAAAGCAGTGCAAACTGCTAGAACTCCACTGTGTCCTCACCATGTGTGACACAGTCACATACACTGCCTTTAATGTATGTAAGGCATGATTAAGGAAAGTCTCCTCAGTCCAAGAAGCAGGGTGCATTATATTTAAAGTGTGTACATGTAAGTGCAAGCCTATATGTCTCTATAATGGCGTTCCTCATTGGAAACCACTATATGCATTAGCGTTCCATTGAATGGCATGGATTGACAACCGAACACCCTCAAGATTGGCAGCTCCATTATGTTACCACTAAAATAAGTCATGTTTGGTATGAAACAATATCCCTTCTCACCCCTTACATGATTCTCTGGACCTTAGAGGTTACCCCCTGGTTGCCCCAGCTTTACTGTGTTCTGACTGACCAGTCCAAACTTTCCCATGCCTGCTGCCGTCAGGACAAGATGCTGACCTCCTGCCAGGCAGTGTGATCACTCCCAGGAGTCAGAGACAAAGGCGGGGCAGGAAGGAGGCCACACCTCCATCCGTTCCAGATGGCTAGTGAATTAGCACATAAGATCGGAAAGCTTCAAAGGCTACACCGCCTCTGATATGCATCTGGGCTGTCCCCCTGAGGAGGAAGCAGCTCTTCCCTTTCCCTAAGGCATGCTTGCACCCAGGCAAGGCAGTAAATTAGCTATGCAAGAGGTGTACACCCCCAGGAAGGCTAGCCACACCTCTAGGGTGGGCAGCCTGGTCTGTACAGCTAAAATTGAATTCAGACATCTTTAGGATAGTTGGTTCTGGGTAAAAGAGGTGACCTACACCACCAGATGTGATAAACTCAGGGGCAGACTGGCTGCAGGGATTAGCAACCCATTGGCTACTAGCTCCCACACCCCTAAATCCCCTAAATCTAGGATTTAAGGGACCCCCAAAACACCAGAACCTTAGATCTAAAAAACTTACTTTAAGGAAGGATCAAGTGGAGACCTGTGTCACTGACAGCAGGACTTTGCCCACGAGCACAAAGCAAAAGAGGGATACCTTGTCCCTGAAGCAACAGACTTGCAATTGAGTGAACAACTCTTGTCCTTGGCCAAAACCGAACCTCCCGAAGAGAGGGACCCTTGTGGAAGCCAGAAGCACCTTCAGACTCCCCCTGGACTAGTGGCACTAGTCCCCTGCAAATTGCAGGTAAAAACACTCACCAGATCTAAAGAATTGCTGGCCATCAGGCCCTCCGATAGATTGCCCAAATCCAGGTGGTCCAGTGCATTGTGGGAGTTGTAGTCTTGCCTGTCCTGAAGTCTCAAGCTGCTCCGTTACTCCCCTGGACCCCGTGATGTTCTCAAAGCTTTTTGTTGTGCCTACCACTGCCAAGGCTTGTTTGTCACCAGTCCGGTCACCAGTCTGGTCACTCGACTCTGCAGCTACAGAGAACATAGTGCAACCATCATCTAATGTCAGCCACTGTGTACCTGTTGTGTATAAATGTTGTTTCTTGCAGCACCGTGTAAGTGGTAAAAACAGCACCACCTGTGGCTCCTGTTCAGCACCAACGACAGCCAGAACAACTCTGAACCCGGACTCCACAGACTAGGTAAAATTGATCTGACTGTTGTAACCTGGTCCTGGGGCCCGCATGACCTTATCCCTATAAAGGTTTCAAGTAACTTGTTTATATTTCAAAAAAGGAGCAAAAAAGGGGCAAAAAACTTGGACGCCCTCCTCTCACTAATGTCAATATACAAAGGCCTGGTTACAGATTACACACTAAAAAAATTTAGCTTGTAAGGGAAAGTCACACCATTTCTTTTCTTGGTGGGACAGGGTTTGCTCTCTAGTCTAGTATGTGTCATCTTTAGTATTTAATACCAGAAGGAAACGTAACCAAACTCCCAATTATGTGTTGCTTAAAGAAAAGGTGTATCAAAATAAAGTGATATCAAACCAAGAATTGAGAACTAAAGATCCCCGTTATAGAAAGGAGGCTCAAAGTGCTCTCCAATAAGGCTAAAATTGAGTTGCGGAAGCACATTACTCCTGTCTTTAATTTTTAGTGTCGTACTCGTTTAAAACTACCAAATCATGTTTAGACCATTTTAACCTTAATGGCCGTTTGAGCCTCCTTTGTGTAACGGGGATCTTTAGTTCTCACTTCTTGGTTTGATATCACTTTATTTTGATGCACCTTTTTCTTTAGTGCAAGAGTGTCTCCATGAGTCTAGTATAGGTTTTGTACTGGAAGGGAACCCTTCCAATACAAAATACTATGTTGAAACTAACTTGAAGACTTTTCCCACTTTGTATGTGCGCTGTACAGTGCAGCACACATGCAAAGCTGGAAAAGGAAGAAGAAATGAAAGCATTTCTCCTTCCTTGCGCCTACTTTAAAATGGCGCAGTTTTCTCATGCTAAACCTGTTTACCTTGTTTAATAAATTGGGTTTAGGGTGAGAAACCTTGGGTGGTTTCATGGGAACGCCCATGCTCAACACATGGTACGCCCCCTTGGTGCTAAGTAATGCAAAGCAATGCTATGCGCTGCTTTGCATTACTTTCCCCTTATTTCCAGCACTAAACAAGTTTAGCACTGGAAAGTAAATTGGAGAAAAAAAGATTTTGCGCTGATTTGCTTAGGGGCCCATTACGATACCCGGCGTAAATAAATCCGCCAGGCATGGAAGCGGCAAAAATCCGCCCGCACACACCGCCTGAACACCGACCACGCCATTACGATTACACAAACCGAAAACCGCCATCGGCGGAAAAATCACACAAAATACCGCCCGCCAACGTCCGAGTCGGAGTCAAACCGCCCGCCACGGACGGAAACACGCACGACAACACAAAACCGCCCGCCCTCACGGCCGACACACCGCACGTGAAATTACGATCGCACCGACATGAGCGCGGAAAACCCACAAATATACCGCCCGCCAGCGCAAACAACGCCGATGAGAATCGACACGGCAGAAGCCATGGCGCCAACGTACCTGCACAGAAACCATCCGCACACAAAACCAATAGCACACAACATGGCCAACAAGTCCACACAGCAAGGCACGCACAAATACACAAGCACAGTACACATCCCGAAAACACCCCCCGGACAAACAAAAAATACAAAGGCCAGAACCCCAGACACAACACACCTGAAAACAACAGACCATGAGGACACACCCACATAGGTGAGTACAAAAGCAGCACTCCCACAGACCACAACCCCTTGCTACATTGCAAACTAGAGAGGAGAGGAGAGGACACAGTGACACAGCAAGGACAGCAGCACACCACAGAAACGCACACATCACAACCACCACCACCACCACCACCACCAAACACCGGCACCACAAACCCCCTGCACATTACACAACACACACCGCACCAGCACCACAAACACCATGGCACCACAAAGAATGCCCAAGTACACGCCCATTGAGCTGACGGTCATGGTCGACGAGATCATCAAGGTGTACCCACAAATCTATGGGAACATGGTCCAGCACACACCACTAGCCACCAGAAACAGAATGTGGAACCGGATCGTAGACCAGGTCAATGCAGTCGGGACCCTGCCCAGGAACAGAGGTGAAATAAACAAACGTTGGAATGACGTAAAGAGCCTGGTCAAGAAGAAGGAGGGCAAAAACAGAGAGCTGGCTGCCGTCACTGGCGGAGGGAATCCCGCGCTCTTTAAGACCTTCAAAGCGTGGGAGGAGAAGGTGCGAGTCGTAATACATCCGGAGATCCTCGCCGGATTAGCAGGGGGAGTGGAGGCTGGTAAGTACAAACTAATGTATACCAGCACACCGCTATGTACTCACATGCGCAACTACCATGCCACAGCTCCCAGGGACAAACACCCCCATGTCCAGCACACAATACACAACACATCACACACACATGCAACAGACACCACCACACACAGCCCAAACCGAACAACTGTAAGATGCGTGGGGACATGTGTACACTCAGCCAGCCACGTAACCACCAACAGGTCCCCAAATATGCCAGAAGCGCCACAACGAGCACCCACCACACCCATGTGTCCGCCACAGCTGCACTAACCGACAAGTAACAGGTAAGTGGCAGGAACACACAGTGCAGTGGGTGGGAGGGTGGACAGCCCAAGTACAACACACACCAGGCCCCAGTCCCACAGCACAGCAAGGAGGAGCATCCCCCACACCCCACAGCCACGTGTCAGCCACCGCAGTGCACAACGACAGCCGAAAGGCAGACATCACGGTCCACAGCAATCGGTGTCAGTGGGTGTCCAGCCACCCCCACGACCCACAACACCCCCCACCCCCACAGACCTGCAACATGGAGCACCCCCGCTTAGAGCCATGTGGCATCCAGTACAGTGCACGCACGAACAACTTGCAGGTGGGAAACTGGACAGGGCTGGATTACTGGAGGCATGAGGACCATAACACGACCAACACATGGGACATGTCACGTAGCAGACGAACACGCAGCACCGCCCACCATCACGAACAAGTGAACAATGTGCACACGGACATGAACAACAGACTCACACCCCACATGACCCATCACAGACATAGCAACACCCAAGGAGCCACGTCTGCATGCACAAGCCACACTGAATATAGTCCCACACGGCAGCCACTGTGCAACTCATCACACACAACCGAAACACCATTGAAGTCCTGTCCATGTAGCCCCTACTGCCTGTCAACCACACACCCCACAACTACGCCTATGTAAGACAAACAACACTAGACGCAACAGAGCGGAACAACATAAATGCACACGAACACCACTGAACCCATCAAACTCACTGACACACCATGCACATACAACATACCATCCATCCCATCCGTCAGCCCCAGTCTCATGAAAGGCATGTCATCCGCACAGCTGCCACACATACAGCAGTCACGCTAAGATACATGCCCATGACCAACCATGTGCCAGAAGTCAATGAAGCGCACGACACACTGTGAGCAACAACACACAACATGGGCCACACCCCCCCGAGCACTGCAGTGATGCACATGGCACAGGGCAGCACGCACACCAAGGAGATGGGACAACTGCAATACGTTGGCTGGCACACAACCATCACTCACTCATAATGATGCGTCCAATGCCATGTCCAGTAATCACAACAGACAGCAAATATGCAGGCCATGTCAAGCATGCACACACCTCAAACCATGCACTGTCATGCTGCCACAACACATGTCACGTTCGGCACCCATGGCTCACAGCATGTACCCCAAAAGCATATTCCCTCCCAAATGCGAATCTGGGGCATGGCCCCCATGTTGCCATATGCGTTCCTAAGCGTTCCATTTGAACCCCAAAAGCATATCCCCTCCCAAATGCGAATCTGGGGCATGGCCCCCATGTTGCCATATGCGTTCCTAAGCGTTCCATTTGAACCCCAAAAGCATATTCCCTCCCAAATGCGAATCTGGGGCATGGCCCCCATGTTGCCATATGCGTTCCTAAGCGTTCCATTTGAACCCCAAAAGCATATTCCCTCCCAAATGCGAATCTGGGGCATGGCCCCCATGTTGCCATATGCGTTCCTAAGCGTCCCATCTGAACACCAAAAGCAAAGTACAAACCAGACCCAGGATGGGCCAGGAGCCCGCATACACCAGAGTCACAATAAGTAGGGGCACAGCAACACACCCATCGGCATGGCCAATCCGTCCCATGCCACATGTGCACAGCACACAGTCCCATTGCCAAGCACACACAACTACAGATGCTACAGCCACACACACGCCTCCGGGAAACCCATGTACGAGATTGCACGAACTGTTAATGTCAGACGACAAATACATACTTCGCCAGGTGCAACACAATAACAAATCTCATTCTCTCCACAGGTGACGAACTGCTGGATGCTGGGGATGGAGCCAGCAGCCAGCACAGCCAGCCTACAAGCCCCCAACGAGGACACACGGATCTGGAGGATCTGTCCTCCTCTTCGGACACGGACCACCAAGCAGGCCCATCTGGTGTGGCAGGGCCCAGCCGCTCCCCAGGACCCCTCCTACCCACCAACCCATCATCCAGGGCTGCTGAACATTCCCAGCCCCCTGCTGCCACTGTCGTTGCGGCCACACCCACGGTCATTGTGGCCACTACCACTGCCGCAACCGCCACCATCGCCGCACCGACCACCACCGCCGCCACCACCGCCACGTCTTCGCTGGCACCAGCCCCAGCGCAGGTGGTGGCCCGGCCAACTGGATCCACCCTGGGAGCCACAGCGAGGACCGTGGTGAGCAATGTGGCTAGTGGGCAGGCCGGTGGCAGCAGGACTGGTAGGAGGAGCAGGGTCAGGGAAACGCCAGCCTCCCCTGGGAGCCATGCCCTGCCTCAAATGGCCAGAGTCCTTGGGGCCTATGAAGAGGCCCAAGGACAATGGCTCCGGTCTGCTTCAGACACGCGTGAGGTGCTGGGGGTGCTGAGGTCCATGGACGCCCGTATGGGCCAAATCGTGGACCTCATGGGACAGCTGGTGGTGGCGGTGAGGTCACAGCCAGGGACAGCAGCTCCCCCTCCGCCACCACCTGCCGGGGCGCAGGGTGGAGCAGCAGTGTCCAGTTCCCCTGCGTCCACAGCCAGTGAGCACACCTCAACCACCAGCATGTCGCAAGCAGGCACTCCCCTCGCAAACGTGGAAGGGGCCGTCCGAAGTGGAAACAGATCTCCCGGGAGGACTTCGCACGCTCCAAACGCAAGTGAGGCAGCCAGCCAGCCTTCCGCCAGCCTTCCTTGACCAGCCACTGCATTGACTTGGACTACGATCCCACTCCACACAGCCATCTGGATGGCATGTGTGTGTTGGACTATGGACATAGAACCAGTGGGTACACCCTGATCATCACGCAGCCATGACCGACAGCTCATTGTCACTGCACGCACCACTTTTGTCATCACCTTACACACAATCACATGTCACAGTTTGTAATAAATGCACCTTTTTCACTAACTGCTGTTTGTGCCCTGTGTTTTATTTGTACGGAATACAACGGCCACCTTGGGCGGAAAGGCACCTGATGCGTGGCATGGCAATTGAATCCGGAGGGCCTGTAGGGACCTAGGGGTGGGAGACAGAACAGGAGCACATTCAATGAGTGTGTCACACACCCATCACACAGTACATGTCAACAACTACAAGCAATGTACACACATCGCACAGAGCAATAGGGCACAATGCCACAGCCACCAACAGTGGCATACTACCCTGGCCATGGAGCGTTGACACACAGCACGCAGTGAACAAACGGCCACCCTGACACAGCACACACACACCTGCACAGATACAGCCACATCAGCCGTCGTACATGGACACTCACCGTCAAGTGAAGTAGCGGGCGATGAGCTGCTGCCGCACATTACCAGCTTCCTCCTCTCCGCTGTCCTCCTCACTCGAGCTGTCCTGGTCTGCGGGCTGGGGCCCTGGTTGATCTCCGTCATCCACGATGAGGGGGATCTGCTTCCGAATGGCCAGATTGTGCAGCATGCAGCACGCCACCACTATCTGGCACACCTTCTGTGGGGAGTACGCCAGCGCACCCTCGGTGCGGTCCAGGCACCTGAACCTGGACTTGAGGAGGCCAAAGGTACGCTCGACCACACGTCTGGTCCTCCCATGTGCCTCATTGTAGCGATCGTCTGCTGGGGTGCGAGGATTCCTCAATGGACTGAGCAGCCATGCCCCATTCGGGTACGCAGAGTCACCTGGGTGTGAGGGACACAGAGAACCGTTGCTATTCCAACTGGACAGGGGACAGCATCGCACAACCAGCACGCTACACCACTCCACATACTCACCGACAATACAGGCACGATCCTGTTGCATATTGGACATCAGTCGTGGCAAGATGCTGTTGCGCATTATGTGTGCGTCATGGGCCGAGCCTGGGAACTTTGCACACACGTGGGTGATCACCATGTCCGCAAGGCACACCACTTGCACATTCAGGGAGTGCATGTGCTTCCTGTTGCGGTACAGGTGCTCAGTGGCCTGTGGTGGAACAAGGCCGACATGTGTGCAGTCAATGGCTCCAACGACGTGTGGGATTCTGCCAAGGGCATAGAATGCACCCTTCACTGCCGCCAATTCACGAGCCCTGGGGAAGCGGATGTACCTGTTTCGGCACAGCATCATGGCTGCCAGTACATCCCTCAGCACCTTGCTGAACATGGGCTGGGACATCCCTCCTCCAATGCCCACTGTGTGCTGGAATGACCCAGTGGCGAAGAAATGCATGGCGGCCATCACCTTAGCCGTGGGGGTGACAGCAGTCGGATACACCCTGCGGGGACGGAGATGGGGTTCTAACATGGCACACAGTCGATGCAGGGTTGGCCTGTCCAGCCGAAACTTCCTAATAACCTCTGTATCGTCCATGTCCGCCAGCAATTGGTATGGGCGGTCAATGTTCGGTCTCCGCCTAGGGACAATGGCAGAGGACACATGTCAAAGCAACACGACACATAGCAATTTCGCATACACATCACTGACATGACTGAGCAAGCACATGAGCCACAGCCCAGCTGTCAAGCTGGGACGGCACGGCCACAATACACTTACACAGGTCTCCCAACAATGGCAATGGCTGGTGATACGAACCACTGCCATGTGCATGCACATGGGGATCTAGGCCCCAATGACTTGCGGGGCGTGCTGATGGGGACTGACTGCATATCCGTCAAGCGGCAACGCCACGGCAACATGAATGTCTGCTGAGCATGGAACTGCTTCCGCGGCTGGATGAGTATGGCACACGACGACGACGATGTGGGCACAGGCTGAGCGGCCAAAACAAGTGGGACCTGTGGCACGAGGGGATATGAGACAGTAGTAGGTGTCAGCACTGCACCCTATGTACAGCACTGTACGGATCACACCTCCCGAAACATTGACAGGTGTCCACATTGACAGCCCCATGCCAAGACGGCTGTGTGCTTGCAGTCACACGTCACAGGTGAGAGGTTACATTGCACGTGCCAGGTGGCAGACGTACATAGTGGGAGCTGGCATGTGTGTGCATGTGTCTCCTGTTCAGGATCCACCAGATGGGCGCTGACTCTGTACTGACCATTGGACACAGCATGTTCCGTGGAAGGCTTGTGTGTGTGGGATGGTGGCACTGGATGTGCCTCCGTTGGGTGGGGGGCCATGCACAGGGCGGGTACGTCGATGATTGCGCATTGTTGGTCACGGTGGGTGCACCAACTGAAGATGTGTTGCCCTGTGTTCAATTCCTATGTCCGCATGATGATGGACTGTAGATGTGGGCAGACTACACATTGGTCGATGTGCTGTCTATATGCATGTGCCTTCACACCAGGCACAGCTGCCCCTGCACATGTGACCCCTGCTGGACTCGCTGCTGGGTCTGTGGAGCTGATGCACCTTCTGCGCGTGGGGCGGACAGCTCTCCTCACTTCCCTCATTGCGCATGTCATGACTTTGCCGCAGGTGACATGGATCATGGAGGGCCCACATGTACGCGTGGGTAGGCTACACATGATTGTACACTGGTCGCCACCCCCAGTCAGTGTTTCGAATGGGAAGGTTGTCGTGCTGGTGGTATGTTCGATGTGGCGGATGGGCGGGCCTAGGTGCGGGCTTACATTCCGGACATGGGGGGTAGTTGGATTGGCGACTAGTTGCAGTACACACGGGACACGTCTCTTCCTTTCCACATCTGGGTCATCCCTTGTACTTACTGACAGTGATACAGTCATCTTCGCCCCAGCCCTCATGTCCTCCCCTCGCTCCCCCAATATGCATGCTCACCTGCGAGGCTAGCGCCTGCACAGGCAGCCCCAAGCTCGCACCAGAGAGGGCAAGGAGTGTATGTGTGGGTCCAGTTGCACGAGTGGGCTGTCTCAGGGTATGATGTGTGGCGGGACGCCGTCCACCTGCGTGGTGCCCCAAATGGAGACCCGGCCTGCATGGACTATGCATCACAGTCTTCGCCTTCCGGATCCGCCACCTGCGACACCCAGTGGCTGTGGCTGCCCTTGCGGCCAGGCCGCGTCCGTCTGCGGCTGATGGCCCACACATTCACTCTTTGGCCTCTCTGGGGAGGGCTCGGGGTGGTGGCGCACGCGCTTGCACTTAGTCGCAATGGCATGTGGCGTGGTTGGTATGATGGGCAATGGATGGGATGGTGCGAGCCACCTCCCGTGACGTCAGTGCTGCTCGTGCTGTGGTGCGTCCCCCTACACTTCCATTTGACTTGTGCCATGCTAGACGTTGAGGTTCTATTGCCTGCGTGATATGACCAGGAGGAGCGCGAGGAGACCTCTCACACACCATGCTCCACTGCCATCCCGTGCCCTGTATCGCCTGTGCGGATTGACTATGTTGGGGTTACACCTGGTCGACTGGGGCTGTGTGTGCCTTGTCAAGGGGCATGGCGGGCGCACAACAGGATCCAGCTTGTCCACAGAGGGTGGGCTGAGGTGCGCCTGGTACCGCTTTGTACGTGTGCCCGGCTGCTGTGCACACACGTGTTCACTCCCCCCGACAGGTGTCCTCTCACGATGCCCAGGGAAGCGGTGGTGTACTGTCTCAACACGGCGTGCTCCAACTTGGCATGTGCGCATCTACCCGTCACACCCACCCACCTGAGCACTGCGTCCATACGACTTCACACGACACATGTGTGTCTTCCACAGTTAGTGCTACTCATTTGCGTTGACATCCAATACCAGTGGACTACATGGTCATGTCACGACTGCCGTGTACTTCACATACTCTCATCCTCTCTCATTCGTACTTGTGAAATGAGTCAGCGGAGACAGTTTTGGTTTCAAACATTATATTGAGTCTTCTGTCCTCTGTGATGCAGTATAGTGGACACTACTGGCAGCGGAATACATGTTGAGGATATACTGAGCATGATTGCAAATGGGATAGGGTGTGGGGTTACATGTGATTGGCTGTTGCATGTGGGATGTGGGCTTCAGAGTGACATCTGCTTGGCCAAGGCTGTGCTAATGTACATTTACGTATAGCTGCGGAGCTGCGGACTTTGACACAGACGGTATACATGTAGCCTACCAGACCGCTTGGCATCATGGGCACAGTCCATCTCAGTTCCATGTGACAGGTTTGCTGCGGTTGTTCCTCATGCACGCGTGCATGTGAGATGACATCAGGGCATGTGCTTGCGTGCATGCAGCGGCGTGCCACTTGTTGTTGCACTGTGGTGGTTACTGGACATGTCACAGTCACTGGGGTCGTGTTGTTGTTGTATGCACTTGTCGTCCATGCAAAGGTCCTGGTATGGGATTCCCGGGGCGGGGGTGGGAGGGGTGCAGCACCCACAGACTCCAGGCGACCTATTCATGTCCACTGAGCGGTGTGTGTGTCCATGGGCGCTGGATCCATGTCGTGTCCTGGTTGTTCGTGCAGTTCCGTCCATGTGGGTGCGATACACAGAGCCCATGCCACTGCCTCCCACGATGCATGCGGTGTTCCTGGATGTGATGGGGAACAGTGTGCATGTCCCGGTCATATCCGATGTCATGGCGATGTCGTTGATGGTGTGGTTACAGTTGCCGGTCGTTTGGTATGGCTGTTGTGGTGGTGACTGGCCAGTCCGTGCGGAAGCTAAGCATGGGTGCGGGGTTGGACATCATAGGTCACTCGGGGAACCTGCGTTGTGGTCCGACGAATTGACAGGTTGTCAGGTATGCGATGCCGTCCAGCAGGGCTTCCATGTCATTGGTGGTGTACATGTTTGCCAGCCAATGTAGCGGATGGTGGCTGTCAAGGTGTTGTTCGTAAGTTGTCCCTTGGAGGACCATGATGGGGCATGCTGGGTGACATTCGATGTAGCTGTTCTCGATGATCCATCGTGTGGAGGCACAGTGGTCCCATTTCAGTGCGGGTGCGATGTTGGCCACATACGCCATGCCCCCATAGGCAGAGCAGGCCCTGTCGTGTGCGTCCAGAGGGAGGAGTAGTGGTAGCAGGTCCGCCTTCAGACATGCCGGGTTGGAGAGGCATATCTCGACGGGATGCTGGTAGGGACACCTCCGACAGTAGAAGACGGGCATGACGCAGCTGAACAATGTGATGCGGTAAGTCAGTCGGTAACTTACGTTCAGCAGGGACAGGAGATCGCATCCCAATGTATGGAACAGGTTGGTTTTGTACAGCTTGAGCTGTTCGGCGTAGTTGGGTAGGTGTGTTGCGGTTGCCATTTCGCAGCGGTTCGTTGAGGTGGCGTGCTCCGGCTGTGTGTGCAGTCTGCAATGTGCACGCTCCGAGGTTGCTGTGAGCTCTGTGTAGTCGTAGGGAGACAGGACTTGTGTTCTGTTTGCTTGTTTGGAGGACACGGGCCCTCTTCCCACATGCTTCTCAGACAGTTCAAGGTCAGTGATGTGTGACTCCTTCCAATTAACTTGCATGTGGCCGACATGGGGAGTGTTTTCTTCTTTCTTCCCCGTCCGTTGTGTGCTTCTGTGATATGCGCTATCTGCCCTGTGGTCGGTCTCCTCGGCATGCCTGTGTTGGTCTATTCTTGGACAATGGCTGTATTCACCGGCTTCTGTCGTAGGGCTGTGGTTTCGGAGTTGGAATGGAAGGTCATTAAGTGCTGTCTGCTCTCCCTTGTGTGGGCGGCAGGCTGCCTTTCCGCTCTGCGTTGGGCCTTGTGTGTGAATGTTATTCTTGGGCCACCTGTTGTCGGTCCCCGGGCTCTTTGGTGTTCCGTTTTATATGTCTTGTTCATATGTGCAGGGTGGTATGGGTGTTTCAGTGTGGTACTGGCGTTCCTCTTCCCGAAGGGGCCCTGCTTCTCCTAGTTGGTGTTGCCGCCGCTGTGTGCTACGCCATGTTTGTTACACTGGGGTGTGTCCTGCTGTTGCGTGACTTCACTGACATGTGTGCGTCGGTTGTGTGGCGTTGGGTGTTGTCCGTGAATTGGGCGTTGGGGACATGTCTGTGGCAGGCCTGTCACGTGTCATGTGCGTTCGGGGTGGGGCTGATGTGTGTGCTGCTTGGTTGTGTCCCTGTGTCTGTGTGCGACGCATGCATGGCGCTGCGGTTGGCCTCTGCGTTGTGCGCATGTGTGGCGGCGTCATCGGCGCTTTGGGGCCGTGACGGGGTGGTTGGTTCCTAGTCCCAGGTGGTGTGTACACATGTGTTCCGCGATGTTACGATTTGGCCTGTGTGTCATATGTGGATGCAATGGTGGATGTGTAGTGTACACTCGCTGGTGGGGGGTTGTCCGCTTTTTCCGCCCTTGCACTGTGTGCGCTGTTTGCGTGCACTTGTTGTGTGTGTGCCTACCTGCGTCTCCGCGGTACGTTGCGTCCTTGGTGGTGCATCAGCAGAAGCATGGGGAGGGCCTGCAGTGCTGGATTCATGCTCGGGGAGCCGCTTCTTCGTTGTCCGTGCTCGGCATCCGTGTTACCGCTTCGGTTTGTCGTACGGTATCTCTTGGCCGTGGGAGCCGTTTGTTTGCGGCATCGTAATTTATGCGCCGGGCGGGACGTGTTTCGTCGGACGGTGTGTGTCAGTTAGGCTGCGCCGCTACGTGTACGGGCGCACTTTGATGGCGGACGGTGTTGCTGGCTTGCCGGCGGTGTTTGGCCTACTTTTCGCATCGTAATTGGACGGGCGTGTGGACTGCTGCGTGCCGGCGGTAACTGGTGCTTTTTGCATCCGCCAGCACGGCGGTGGTGCTTCCGCCCGCCATCGTAATGTGCCCCTTAACTTCTGTGATGCAAAAACAGCGTAAAATCTTAGTAAATCTCCCCCAATGTGTTTGTGGTGATGAAGTCATCTGTTAACTCTATCGAGATTCATAGCTTATGTTTGCTATTGGATACGCTGAAAAAACACAAAAGCGAGAGGGTTTAGTAAGGGCCAGAGATGCCACTTTTGAGGTGGGGAACCAGGCTCGAGTCTCGACCTCGGCTCAACATCCAGTGAATCTGAGGAAATCACTTAATCACCCCTTGACTGCAAAAAATGAACGTGCCCTCGTGGAGTGTAAATGGTGCTCATGTAAAGCGCTACAACAAGTTCAGGTCGAGTTCGCCTATATAAAACTGCAACAAAAAAACGTGAATACGGATTTGAGCAGGAATAATAATAATACAGTTTTACATAGTAATATATCAAGAATTACCATCGGTGTAAATTGCTTTTGGGAGCGCATGGCTTAAGATGTGCTTGATACGTTTATCAATTGACAGGTCTGGTTTTTTGGGTGTAAAGTAATGGTTATTTGCTCTCTTTAGCAGTACATTTAACGTGAGATGCTTTGCAGTATCCCATTCAGTGAAACAATGCCGCTTGCTTTGAGACGTTCTTACTGCCAATCATCACAGAGGCATTTTTGCCACCTCATCTGCCGGTTTATGCGGACCCTGCTGCG
This sequence comes from Calotriton arnoldi, assembly GCA_963921515.1. Taxonomy (NCBI): domain Eukaryota; kingdom Metazoa; phylum Chordata; class Amphibia; order Caudata; family Salamandridae; genus Calotriton; species Calotriton arnoldi. The sequence goes on from CAWUFW010003059.1 coordinate 1,504,894, forward strand.
CTTGACTCTGCCGTGTTATGATGGAATTACCTCTGTTCTCTTCCCCGTGACCTTTCCTCCGGGTGAACCTGACGCACTCGAACTTGCAGGTGATTATAAACAATATTTCTGGGAAAACCCTTCTGCTGCCAGACAGATGCGCCACAGGCTCCCCGGGTAACGAGCACATTAGCGCGGCCATTACTGCACCACCCTGGAGCGCCCCCCAGTGGGAAGGCGTGAACCCTCTGTGCGCAGGCTGCCGGCTGTGGCCGTCTCCAGACCCAGCAAAAGCATAGACGTTTGTCCCCTTGCCATTTAATTTGCCGCAGCAGTAGGCCCGCAAGATTGCGAAATATCACCTCGGCAATTCACGATGGAAGTCTCCCTCCCCTGCTGATCCTATTCCTACTTCTCCGTCCTTTTATCCGCCCGGAATTGTTGTTTTGTGTGTTCCGTCTCTTTGTGGTAAGTTTTCTTTTTTCGGTTGGTACGCGGACTAGCACGGTGGGAGGTCAAGGATAGAATCCTAAAATGGAGTCAACAAAGAAGCTTGAATTGAATTGATTAAGGGTTGATGGACTGGAAACTACTCTTCGCTGGTTCCATAATAGGCTCTCCCATTAGCCAACTTACTGACTAGAGCGCCAGGCTGCAAGCAGAAAGACAGCTCAGTTAACAATGGTGCACCATCTGTCACTTTGTTAGGCTCTCACCAGAAAGGGACCCCTTCCGTCTTTCATGTTGCAAAAATTAGAGGCTAATTTGTAACTCATGATTAATCGAAGTTGTGACCAATTTGCCAAATGTAGGGGTACATCAGATTGATTGTCGTAGAACAGGTTTTTGTTGAGTGAAACTCAGCGGATGTTTTTCTTGACTATACAAGTTTTTTTATTTGACTGTCCCCGGAACATCAGCTTTTTTTCATTGTCTCGAAAAATGTGGACATAATGTACTAGTTCCTCACAAATATCATTCGTGTTGGATGGGTTGTTTTTTTCTTCCCTGCCCCACTTTATTCTTAAGTGGATTCTTTTATTTTTCAGTTCATGTATCAGTGAAAGAATATGTTCGGAGAAGAGAACCTAGAACTAGGTATATATTCCCTGAAAACAAACACAGTTGAAGGTTAGTTACTTTTCAGAAAACGCATAAGTGAAAAAGGCCTGACATTTGTCAGGTGTGGTACAATCAGTGCTTAATTTGAGCTGGTGGTTTCCGGTGCTGGGCACTGGCACTTAATTGTCAGCACAGGCGCTTGTGACAGTCTGCCACAAGGTGGAGCTGTCTAGCTAATTTAGGGATGACCACAACAACAGTTAATTATTAATGCTATATTCTTAAACATGACTTATTACCTGCTGCCCAAGCCATACTTATAGGTTTGGGGGCCTGAAGTTGTCCGAAATGTCACACTTGTAGAAGTGTGCTGGTTAGTAGTTGTGTTGTTACTAACATTGGCAGCATAGCAGGGCAATGTGTGGCGGAAGCTGCAGTGGCCTCCTGATGAGAGCCCTGGAACGTATTACTTCACAAATTAAGCACTGGGTACAATGCGCAACAAAACTTATTTGCCTGCCATGTTTTTCTTTCTGTTGGCCTTTTTTATCACATGACTTTATCAAAGTGGTGTACTGAGCATGGCTGTTGTTGGGGGCGTGAGGTAAGGTATACCTTGTAGAATGCATATCACATCTGGCAAATTCCAGGGCTTTTTTTGGTTTAGTGTTCCCTTAACCATACCTAACATTTGACTGTGTTTTTCAGTGACTTGTAGTTTTTTTTGATGTACTGCTTTTTTTATGTCATGTATCCATTTCGGGCTGCACATGGGCATGTGCTGTGGGGATTGCCTTCAGGGCCTGGCTTCTAGCAAGGCTTTGCGCTCCCCCTTTGTGGCTAGACAACCCCGACTATGCACATGTTTGGCTGTGTGCATTAAAGCATTGGCACAGGGCCTTGTACTAAAGCTCCATGGGCAGACAACCACCACTACGAAAGGCCTTTGGCTATTCGCAGCGGGGCAGGCCATAGGTCCTGGCATCTTTGATCCCCGCCCCTGTTTGATCCGCATAAAACCTGATTTTCGTGAACTGGCCTTAATTTGCAGTCTGGTAAAGTTCATGCAGATTTATCAGACAGCACTGAAGTAATTAGTGAATTGAACGTTTATTGCACGCTCCTCCCTCATTTATCTTAGCCAGCCTTAAAAGATCTGCTCAAATCTTAACATACAAATGAAAAAACCTGCCAGACGTGTGCTTGATTTGCAGTGAAATCATCAAACAGTGCTAAATTTGTTAATAAATAAACACTCTTTTGATGTCTCTTTAAATGTGCTCTCTCAAGATTGGTGTGCATAAAATTAGAACACCACGAGTAACATAAGTCTGATATGTCTCTGTTAAATTTCGTGCAGAATCAGATCCATCAAACAATGCCAGAGTTATTATCAGATAAAAATGTTTTTACCCCCCTATAACTTTACTTTGCTCCCCGATACTGCATCTGCATGAAATTTGAAATACTTGCACTTGGTGTAGTGTGTGGCTTACTTCCTGCCACATTTCATGCAGATCCATCACACTATGCCAAGTTATTAGCAAATGAAAAATGTATTTGTCCACATTAACTTTGCCCCCCTTGCTTGACTGGCACAGGACCTGAAATAAAAATAGAAAACGAATGTTTCTAAACTTCTGCCACAGTGCCAAAGTCAGTAGCAAATTAACACTTTTTTGAGCTTCCTTTTTTAATGGCTCTCCCTTAATGAACATACATGAATTTCATACTAGCAAGCTTAAGCTTAACATTCTAAGCATCTGTCAAGTTTCATGCATATTCATCATTATGAGTTATGAGCATATCAAAAAATGCCCTTTCAACTGTCAAGATATACAGAAGTGTTAATTCGTTCAAGCCCAGCTGGCACCTTTTTTTCAAAAGATCATATCTCTACAGAACAGATTTACACCAAGCCAACTAAACCATGTGTTCTACTTTTATGCCACACGTGGCTTAAATTTGTTTAGCAATTTTTGCTGTAGCTGAGCACAACATTTCCTACATGGGCAAGAATTTTAAAACACATCTTTTTGACTCCTCCTTAACTTTTTTCTCCTGCACAGAATTGCATAGAATTTGGGATATGTGAATCTGGCTTAGCTACATATACTGGTTACTGGGAGAACTGCTGGAGCCGAACCGGTCACTTGCTGCTGGCTCCTGGCCCAAACTGCACCTTGCACTTTTCCCGGAGTCCCTGGAGGGGCTTTAAAAACATCACGCCAGTCCCGCAGCGCGGAGAACTGCTGGAGCCGAACCGGTCACTTGCTGCTGGCCCCTGGCCCAAACTGCACCTTGCACTTTTCCCGGAGTCCCTGGGGGGCTTTAAAAACATCACGCCCGGTCCCGCAGCGCGGGGAACTGCTGGAGCCGAACCGGTCACTTGCTGCTGGCCCCTGGCCCAAACTGCACCTTGCACTTTTCCCGGAGTCCCTGGAGGGGCTTTAAAAACATCACGCCGGTCCCGCAGCGCGGAGAACTGCTGGGCCGAACCGGTCACTTGCTGTTGGCCCCTGGCCCAAACTGCACCTTGCACTTTTCCCGGAGTCCCTGGAGGGGCTTTAAAACATCACGCCCGGTCCCGCAGCGCGGGACGCGCGCGGGGCGTGCCCGGGCTCGACGGGCCCGTCTTAGCCCGTCATTGCCAGGAAGAGGCAGGGCAGGGCCACTTTCTTTTCAATTACGACTAAGGTCCTCCATACAGGTACTGTTGTCCCTTTCCTGTGCTATCAAAACTTTACTTGGCTGGCAGTAAAGGTGTTGTTTTGTTATTTGATAATCTCCAATGTACTTTGCCTTGATGGATAATGCGTGAACAATCCGTCATACTCTAAACGTGTCTCTGTAAGAGATACTGGACCAAAGACTCTGTCCTATGTGCCCGGATTTTGCACTGCACTTTGCACTTTGCACCATTTTATTGTCGAACTGTTTTTATTGTTGCTGTTAATTAGTATATAATGCACATAGCACTTTTTCGAGGAATATAAATAATGGCTCTGAGGAATTTTTGATCAGTGTCCTGTACACTGTATTTTGCACATTGTATTTTGCACACTGCCTCAAGTAACCGGCCAATATTCTCAGATTTGTATTTTATTCGGTCCTGGTGTATTCTCTAAAAGTGTGTCCACAGGCTGTTGATAATGAGCAAGCGGAAAGCAAATATGGGGAAAAATGTGGTCGGCACTTTAGACGCCTTCATTCTGAGGGCTGAATCCGCCCTCATTCACGAAATACAATTGACAGAACGAAGTTTATCTCTCGACTCACACTCCCCGCTAGGTAGACTCTCCCTAACCCCTACACTCCCCGATTCCTTGCCGGCACTGAATCAAGATGCCTTCCCAGCCAGGCTGAGCTCGCCTCTATCTGCACCCCCAGTTGTAATGATAAATTCTGGTTCCTGCTCCTCTAAGGAGCATGAACCTACCCCTGTGCAATCTAAGGCGACTACCAGAGGGCAAAAAGCTAAGCTTAAATTAGATCGTAACAATGAATCTTTCTCTACAAAAAGAAAGGGCCAAGGGTGTACAAAATAAAAAAAAAACGTACAGGGAACCCCAGGAGGGTTAGTATCAGTTGTTCCCCCCACAAGTGGTGCTAAAGAGGGTAATTTTACCTCTATGATCCAGACTGTACCAGGGCAATTATTTGATAGCACTGTGGAGGGAACTTTTGGAGCAGGCTAGAAACCATGTTATCTACCTTATTAGATCCGATGTTCCAAAAAATAAGTGTGATAGAAGCTAGGCTGGCCAAACTAGAGGGGTCTATTGGCTGTAACCCTCCAGCTAGGCCGACAGCTAGCCCACCCACAAACATAGATGACACAGCTATGAGGGGCAAAAAAGCTGTGTGGGAAGGAACAGGGGTGGGCCCACTGTAAGGACTGCAGCGAATGGAGAGGCACAAGATAAAAATAATCTTATTAGTACCAGGCCCAGAAGTCTAGATACTCTGGTTACTACATGCCAGCACCCTAGTAGAGCAGGATCACGTATGGAAAGGGGTCAGAGGGTAGGGACCACCAGTCACTGAGTCTTCCGATTATAGATCTTCCACCAGAATCCACCCCATATGTAGTGGTACTGGGGAATGTACCTCCTCTCCCCAAAGGGGCAGAGGAAAATTATGTGCAGCTGAGAAATAAATTAAATCACTGGTTTACACACAACACCACCCTGGGCCACCGAGTATCTAAAAACATCCTCATGGCACGCAGGGTTAATTGGATAGGGAGCTCCCGTAAACCGGATACTGGAGACTGTGTCATCGTAAACTTTGACAACCCCTTTACTGCTGGGCGTATTTTATCTAGGGACATCAGTCTCACTCCGTTAACTGGTTCTGTTGTTAAGGCTTTACCCCTGGGTTATTTTTTATAAGCCAGCCCTCAATAGGGAATTGCCAGAAAGCGGTTATAGGGCACACCAACGAGGAGGATGGTTAAACAAACCAGCTCCCAGGCAACAACCTTCCGCCCTAGCCCATTTAGCCCCTGAGTCTGATGGGCAGTTTTGTAGTACCCATACATTGGCGCTAGATAACAGATTCGCAGTTTTATCCGGACTGGATAACTGCGATTGACTAAGGGCCTCTGTACCTCCTGGACCACAATCAGTCACACTTTCTCAGACCCCAGGGGTGGTAGCCGTGAGGCATACAGCTGTGAGGTCTAATAATTTTTTATCTTGGAACATTGCAGGGCTGGCTAACAAGTTCCTAGATCCTCAGTGGGTATGTTATATGAAGCAACACACTGTAATTAGTCTTCAAGAAACATGGTCGGTGGATTGCGATCTTTTCTTAGAAGGCTACAAGGCATTTTTGTCCCGGCCATTCCTTCGAGCGAGTGGAAGACCAAGGGGTGGTCTAGTTACTTATATCTCTGTGGCCGTTGACTGCAAGTTGCAGGTGATCTCAACCACATACCCGGGAATTCTGGCACTGTCAGTAATTAGGGGGGATACTAGATGGGGAATTTTTAATTTTCATAACTCGGTGGCTTGTTCGCATGAGGTGTGTAACATTACCAACCTGGGAGCACTCATAAAACAACTTATGGGTCGTGGATTTTATAACTTTTTGGTGTCTGGTGATTTTAATATACACCCTTGCGGTAATCCTTCAATATCCTGTATCTCGGAGTTGGGATGCCCCCGTATGAGGGGCTTTCATTTTGACCACCATCTCCAAGGAGAACTGTTGAACAATATGCTAAACGAACTAGATCTGGTGGTCACGATGTCTTTAACTGACCCTCACACCAAGTTCCCTGTAGCAACGTTTAAAGGAAATGGAAAAGGATCATTTATTGATTTTATTTTAATTTCTTCGTCGCTATCCTTTTTTAATGGTTTTAACATTGCAGTAAGTGAATTTAGTGACATAATCCTTTAACAGTCCAAATGTCGGGCCCCTTATTAATAAAAACTGGGGAGGCTTCAAACGGGGGCACTTTGAAACCGTCGGATGGAAAGCAAAGATTAAAATGGTCCCAGGTGTCTCCCGACAGTTTTTATAATAAGATGAAAACATCCTGTGCCCATGAACTGTCATTATGTACATCTGAGAGGTCCACTCCCAATGAGATCCTTGGTGCCTACGAGGTAATAGCGCAAACAGTGGGCGAACTGTTAAGTGCTCCGGCCAGAGGCACTGCCTCTCATGGCCCAGATGGTTTGACTGAGATTGCTCCAAATCAGCTAAGCGGCTGAGGGAGGCTCTGGCAGCCAAACCAAGAATCCAAACTGAGGTCTGTGCTTGCCGTAGGGAATACAAGATAGCCCTGGCCAAACGTAAGGGAGCACTGAAGGAAGACGCCTGGAAGGAGTTGATTGACTCTAGCACTTTGAGGAATAGCTCGAGGTTTTGGAGTGTTGTGATTGGGCCCCTGTTTGTTAAGGATGGGGGGGAGGGCCTTGTGGCTCACATCACAGAGGAAGAGTGGGTACTTCATTTTAAAACCATGTTTGACTGCCTGCTCGAGCCTATCCATAGTGAACCCCAGAATAGGAAGGATGCTCTGATATCTTTTGATAGGAGTGAGATCATGGAAGGGATTCTTGGCCTAACTATTAACAAAGCCCCAGGTCCAGATGGGATCCCCCCGGATTTATTTAAGTCAGACCCCTTGTTCTGGGCTCCGATTTTAGAGTCTCTATTTAATGCGGCAGCTAAGAAGGGGTGTCCTCAGTCTTGGGCTTCTTCAACCATAGTCCCAGTTTTTAAAAAGGGCAACAGAAATAGTACTCACTGCTATAGACCAATCTCGCTTATTGATTCAGTGGTCAAAGTGGTGGGTCGTGTCCTTTTACAGAGATTAACAACCTGGGCAGATGAGAATAGGATCCTGTCGGACGTCCAGTATGGCTTCCGGCCGGGGCGTTCCACTGTCGCACAGTGTCTTAATTTATTTATGATACTGAATAAATACACTGTTGCGCATCCTGGAACTATCCACCTTGCCTTCATGGATTTGTCATCCGCTTTTGACTGTGTAAACAGGGCCAAGCTATGGCAGTCCATGAGGGAAATGGGGGTAGAAAATAGTATTGTTAATTTTCTTGAGGACCTGCATTCATTAACTAAAGCCAATGTCAGGTTCTCACAAAATCTGCATGTATCCAGGGACTTTGAGATTATGAAGGGTGTCCGGCAGGGTTGTATTCTGGCGCCATTTTTATTTAATTTTTATATCAATAAATTAGATAGTGTGCTGAGGGCAACCAGAGCGGATTTCCCCTATGTAGGACGGCGGGGCATTCCCGTCCTGCTCTACGCGGATGACGCCGTCCTAATATCCAGAACCAAATTGGGCTTACAAACCCTTTTAACTGCGTTTTCTGGATTCATGACAGATCGGGACTTGGCCATTAATAACTCATAGTCCTATGTCATGAAAGTAGGGAAAAATACGAAAAGGAGCTTTCAGTTCAGAACCGGTAATGATAAGATTCCCTGCACGAATGTTTTCTCTTATTTAGGGTCTTATTTGATGATCAACTCAGGTGGGACCCCTTAATTAAAAGAAAAAAAAGGGAACTGGTGCGGGTCAATGCTGCAATTTTAAATTTTGCCTCTAAAGTGGGAAAGAAACCGACAGGAGCTATGGTTCAAGTGTATCAAGCAAAAAGCTTAGCTATAGCAACTTATGGTAGTGAGATCTGGGGATACACGGTAACAGAACCCCTCCAGGTTGTGGAAAATGGGTTTCTAAAAGGTTATTATGTGTCCCGCAAGGAACCTCGAATATGGCGGTACATGAGGAATTGGGGGTCTCCTACCTAAGTGATACCCTTGCTCTGCGTCCCTTGATTTCTTGGTTAACGTGTTGGTTAAATGAAGATATAATCCTCGCTCATTTGATCTTAAGAGAATGCCTGTCCTTAGATAATGTGGCTCGTATCCCCTGGCTTAATTATATTAAAAGAGGATTTGAATGGATTGGGCGGGGAGTTTTATTCTCTAAGCCAGATGTTATTGTAAGAAAGGACGTGGAATTAACCAAGTCAGCCTTTTTGAGCAGAAGGCAAGCAGATCGGGATGCAGAAGAGGCACGGAAACCTACTGTTCGGGCATATCTAGTGCTCTAATCGACGCCACTGTCTGAACCATACCTCATGGGTTCCTTGACGACACATGAAAAATTTCTTTTAACCAGGTTCCGGATGAATCTCTTCCATCTCCTGTTAGCAAGACCCAAGGGGGCTTCTAGAGGTCAAGTGCTAGCTTCCTGTGGCTGCGACGGAAAGTCTCCTCAGGACTTGCTGCACTTCATGTTTTTTGTAAACTATACTGAAGTCCCCAGGAGGAATTTTTAGTTCCTATTTTAAAGAAATTGAATTTTAATCAGGTCAGACCTGCACTAATGTATCTCCAATTGTTGAAGGATGATTGTATCATTTTTATTGTAGGGTTCTTAAAGGCATCTATGAAATCTAGGCACTTTATGGACATGTAGAGTCTATTTATTTAGACATGTTTTTAGATGATTTATTGTGTGGTAATGGAGTCTGTTATGTTATAATTTTTTGTTTGCATGTATTGTATGTGTGTAACTTTTATGGTTTTATAAACAAAAACCGAATAAAGTTTATTGAATTGACTTGACTTGACTACTGGTTACTGCCAAAATTGATACAACTCTGACCATGGGATACTGACTTACAGGCAAATCCAAAACTATCTTTTCAATGAAAAGTGTGAACTGCTACTGCGTTATAAAGCAACTTTCTAGTGATCACATAATTGAATCAAGGCTGGAAGCCACAAGTAGAAGCAAGATTGCATATCACTCAAACTCCAATCCTTGAGAGCAACAGGCCTTTCAGGTTTTAAGACCATCAACATGAATATTCACGGGGCGTGGCCTGGTCGAGCACCAAGATGGTGCCTTGTCGAAGAAGCTCCCGAGTGGCCGCGCTGCGATTGCTGTTTAAGACCGAGACAGCGTGACTGAGCGGGCCCTCAGTGATGGTGCTGGAGGCCTGAAACCTGCGTGCAAGCGAGGAGAGGTGTGAGGGCGCCTGGAATGCCTCGTAACTGCTGCAGCGGCTGCCTCACGATCACGGCCTGACGGGGCTCTCAGAGGCCCCGCGACGCCAGGGGTCGCGGGCGAGCCTGAGGGCGGGGCCTGCGGTCATAGAGAGCTGCTGCGGACTGCTAATTGAGCCCAGGGATGTGCGGCCCTCATTGCTGAGGCTGTGAGAAGCCGGCGCTGCCGGAGGCCTACTGCGACAATCAGCGGTGAGTTCGGGTGGGGGTGTGGAGTTGTCCTGCCCTCCTCGCCTGCTATTTCCTCTCCCCCCATCTATTACAGTGCAGAGGGGGTGAGAGAAGCGTCCCACATGCCGAGTGGTGCACAGAGGCCCATAGACATCGGCGGATTTGGTGACTGGTGGCAGCGGAGGCCTTTGGGGGTATAGCCAGAATGCAGATACCCTGCGCCCCCTCCAGCAGTGGCTGAGGTGGAATTGTGACACAGCGGGGATTTCTGGAGGATGCTGGGGACCGAGGGGACATCACTGGAGCCCATTGATACGCTCATGCCTGAAATCACACGTGGTGTGGCAGCGGGACGGTAACGGCCCCCCCCTATCTTTATTTGCCGTACCACAAATCGTGCAAATCGACTTGGAGATCCATACATTTTGCTTCTGCTTAGCATTTATTGGCAGCCATGGGGCGTGGGGACCCCAAACAGAGGCAGCTCACCTTCAAGACCGCCAAGACCACTGGGAAGGGGGGAGGAGATGAGGCGCCACATGAAGATCCCCCTGGCCGCGTTGATCCTCCTGGTGCTGGCGGTGCAGTGGTGGAGGGAACCACTGCTATCATGGCGGAGCTGCATGCCGGATTCAAGGCCATAGATGCGCGCTTTGATGAGCTAGGTGCGCGAATGGATGGCATGCATGGCCGCCTGGAGCAACATGAAGCTCGCATAGAGGCCGCCGAGCAGCGCATCTCTGATGCTGACGATGCACAAACCGCAATGGCTAAGCCCTTAGAACATGTTGAGCGCATGCTGAAAACGACTGCAGCAAAGGCCGAGGACCTTGAAGCGTGATCGCGCCGTAACAACCTGGGCATCGCAGGGATTGCTGAATCAACTAACACTGGCCCCATGGAGGCCTATGTTGAACGGATGTTAGCGGAACTGATGGGCAGAGACAGCTTCTCATCGACATTTGCGGTGGAGCGTGCTCACCTGTCCCTGGCCCCCAGGTCGGCCCCTGGCGCTCCCCCTAGGCTTGTCATAGTGCGACTATTGAACTATCAAGACAGAGATGTTGCGTTGAGGAAAGCTAGGGAGATGGAAAGTCTGCAGTTCCAGGGAATGAACTTGCCATTCTACCCAGATTTCACGCTTATGGTGCAGGAGGCCCTGCGTAAATACCAAGACATCAAACGCACTCTGAGGAACGGAAAACGTCTGATACGCCATGCTGTACCCGGCACGACTATGGGTTCAACTGGGGGGAAAAGCCGTTATTTTTGATACGCCCACAGAGGCAGCTGATGGCTGGAAACGATATAAGTTGAACAAAGATGACACCCCTGGAAAATAGGGCCAGCATGGGCTCGGGCCATGAAAGCAGGAGCATGGCCCCTTATGCTACCTGGTAGCGCGTTGACCTCGCCGCAGGCTCTGCGGCATTCGAGATACCGGATAATGGCCTACACTACCCCTTGTTTCTCTCTGCCACTAAAAGACACGCTTACAATATTGTTCTTTCAATAACACAGCTATGGACTAAAGGTGTAACAAATGTTATCATAGATCGTGGTAAGCTCGGGGCGTTGCCGCCCCCCTAGGAGAACTCCTACTACCTACATTAGTGTGGGGTTGTATCTTATTTGGTTTGCTTTTCTTTTTTTCCTTTTCTTCTTCCATTTATTCAAAATGTGTAGGGATTCACCGGATACAGGTTGGGTGGATATCCGATGTGGGTGGGGGGAGGGAGGGAGTTCTGGTTGAACATGTTTGATTTGTTTGTTCGTTTACAGGCCATGGGAACAATTGCCGAGCGGATACCCGAGTATAACTGTAATGCTTTAATATATTGCATACTGGATCGCCTACTGTAATGGGAGCGAGGGAGAGATACGGAGGGCTTGAATTGCGCTGTATGTCATGGAATGTCAGAGGATTATCAAACCAGCGCAAGGGACGGCAGGTGCTTGCATATTTAACTAGGCACAAGATACAAGTAGCAATGCTACAAGAGACACATTATGCCTCAAAAACAGTCAATAAGTTTGCTGCCAGCTGTTGGGACAATCGCTTCTTCGCGGGGTTTAGAACAAACTCCTGAGGGGTCTGCATATTAATTCGAAAGTCGCTTCCTTTCAAGGCACACACTGTGATTAGGGACCTGGAGGGCCGTTATTTACTGGTGGCCGGAACTATCGGTGCGCAGCGCTTAGTAGTCATTAGCGTATACGCCCCCAATGTAGATGGTAGAGGTTTCTTTGCCGAGATCTCAACTCACATTATGGGCATTCCGATTTATTCTATAATATTTGGGGGGGATTTTAATCTCACACTGCAACACGGCTCAGACACCACGGGCGTAGGGCCATGCTCCACCAGGGAGCTTCAGACACTAATACATACATGTCTTCTGGAGGATGTTTGACATCACCGGTTCCTGGCTGCGCAGGGATATTCATACTACTCGGCACCACATGGTAGCTGGTCCCGAATAGACCAGTGGTATGTTACCCCTGATTTGCTCCTCAACATACGGGAGAAGGATCACCTGTCGTGCTCGCTATCGGATCACTTGCCGGTACTATTGGTTCTGACACTACCCACAGTGGCACGGCCCTCCGCGAGTTGGCACTTTCCCGATGAGGCACTGTTAGACTCAGTTTTCAGGAGTGTAATACAGGATGCAATCGTCAAGTATTTTCAGATAAACACGGGCTCAGTGCCTCACTATGCTACCCTGTGGGAGGCATTTAAAGTATATATCAGGGGAATCTGCATTGCTAAACAGGCGGGGGTACTCCGTAGGATCCGACGCGATCTCGATGCTACTGAGCGGGAGTTGCGAGATTTGGATGCTCGGACACTGGCTGGTGTGGATCCCTCTCCATTGCATTACCATGCTAAATTGCTGGGGGGGTTTCAGGAGCTGGCGCAGCGGGAAACCACTTATCTGGGGAAGTACACTCGCGCCCGGGTATACGGGGAGGGGGAGAGACCGGGACGCACATTGGCGCGGTAACTCACCCCTAAGCTACATATATTACACAGGTACAGGATGCAAACAGGACACAGGTCACGGATGGGGCTGACATACAATCGTACTTTTTATCCTACTATACACGCCTATACGAAACGTGCTTACCACCCACTGGTGCAGCGCTGACAGATTATCTAAATGAAGTAGCAATGGAGTGGATAGAAAGAGGGCAACGAGAATTCCTGGCCTCGCCTATCGGAGCAGATGAGATTATCGAGGCCATAGATGGCCTGGATGGCTCGCGAGCCCCCGGCACAGATGGGCTCACTGGTATATTTTATAAAACGTACAAGGAGCACCTTGTCCCGCAGCTCCTGGAAGTTTATGCTGAGGCGCTGGAATCAGGGGAACTCCCCCACACTATGTGCAAGGTGATTATAACATTGCTCTTGAAGCCGAGTAAGCCGGCTGAACAGTGTTCTTCCTACAGGCCACTCTCTCTCCTAAACCAGGATTATAAAATACTAGCTAAAGTCCTGGCCACACGTATTTCGCTCATAATTGGGCAGATTATATTCCCCTATCAATCAGGGTTTATGCCAAACAGGTCCACCTTGGTAAACTTACGTACGCTGTTCGCAATTATAAACCAGATTAACTTAGCACTCCCTGCCGCGGCGATATTATTAGATGCCGAAAAGGCATTTGATTTCCTAGAGTGGGATTTTCTGCATGCAGCACTAACAAAGCTAGGCTTCCCTCAAAATTTTCGGTCACTGGTCCGCCTACTATACACCAGGCCAGTTGCAAGGCTACACATAAATGGGGTATTAACTGATAAATTTAATCTGTCAAGAGGCACCCGTCAAGGATGCCCGCTCTCGCCCCTACTTTTCATCATTGCAATGGTTCCCCTAGTGAGACATTTACAAGAGCGGCATTTACAGCACGGTATAGGATTCCACCAAGGACCACTGCTTGCGTCACTATATGCGGACGATATCCTACTGTTCGTTCGCGAGCCCGCCTCCAATTTTCCTCCCATTATGAGAGAGGTGGTGCGGTTTGACGCTTTTTCTGGCCTAGTCATAAACTGGAAAAAATCTGAAATATTCCCTCTGACAGACGCTACCGAACCCTTCACACTGGAGTTCCCGCTGCGCTGGTGCAACGAGCCCCCCAAGTATTTGGGAATAATTATCCACCGCACAGCCTCGGAGGTAGTGCGGCTCAACTATGGGCCAGTCATTGATCGGTTATCTAGACAAATAGATTGCTGGATCACGCTGCCCTTGTCGATGGCAGGGCGCATCACGATCATTAAAATAGTTGTGCTGCCCAGGTTTTTATACCTGTTTTTAAATATACCTATCCCACTCACTGTTTCCTTTTTTAAAACTCTTAGAGGACTGCTGATCAGGCTTGTCTGGGCGGGGAGGCAGGCACGGGTGGGATGGAAAACTCTTACTCAACCCTTTGAGAGGGTGGTGTTCGGGTGCCCGACTTCTATCTGTATTATTTAGTTGTGCAGGCCCATTATGCCTACTTCTGGTACCACCCTGATGCGTGCTTACAATTCTTGAAGCCTGAGCACATGCAAGCCTGCCCTTTCCCACTAGCCTCCATCCTACCAAATGGGCTGAAAAGAACGCCGGCTGAGATACATACCTTACAGACCACAGCATGGGCATGGGAACGTTTGCGCAGATACCTGGGGTCAGAACGATTGTATTCCCCACACTTACCGATCCTCAACAATCCCTGGCTAGTGCCCATGACTGAAATGCTAACGCGGAGAGCACTCGCCCGCTGTCAAATACACAACTTGGGGGGCATGTTCAGGGAGGGACAACTACGTACACTGACTGACTTGGTGGCAGATCGAGATGTCAGTGCACTGGACCGCTTCCTAGTACACAGAACGAGAGTGGCATTGAACACGGTGCTGTGCCCGCACACAGAGGAACCTATAGACTTTCCCCCATTAACAATGATTATTACAGCACCCGATGGCGCGCACTTAGTTGCTCGACTGTATCGGCAGGCGCAGGCGATTCGGCCAATGATGGGTGGTGGAGCCCGCGCGGCATGGGAAAGAGACCTAACACAGCCTATGACCAAGAAGATGTGGGCCTACTGCTATGAACAGACATGCTTAGTGTCCAATAATTACAAACATAAGCTTCTACACTCCAAATACCTACACAGAATGTATGTCACCCCTGTGCTGCTCGCCAGGATGGACCGGTCGAGGGTAGACTGCTGTCAGAGATGTACAATGCCCCACGCTGACTTCCTTCATTTGGCATGGAGCTGTCCTGCGGTACTGGCCTACTGGGAGGTGGTGTTTGGGCATCTCGAGCAAATGGTTGAGGCCACACTCCTGCATACGCCATTGTTGGCCCTATTGGGGTATCTCCTTCCGCTGAGTAAGGGGATAAGACGCTTCACTGCAATTGCGTCAGTGCTGGCAAAAAGACAGGTTTCCCTGTCCTGGGGTGGAACGGTGGTGCCGCAGGCTGGGGCATGGCTCAGAGATATGCTGTATTGTGATACAACCAGTGATGTATATGCATCCCTACTTCCTCCGGCCTCCGGCCCCAAAAATATTTGGCAGCCACTCCGCTCCTATTAGCCCATCCAGAGCTTACAGATTGAATTGTACCAGATGATGTTATGAGAACTGGGTTGCCCAGTCGACCATATGGTTGGGGAGAACCACAATATGTTTACTACATGAGCATGTACTGTTAGTTTCTGTTGTCTTATATGTATTATGTATAGGGCTCCCGGTTTTCCGTTTAAACGGATTTTTACATATAAATACAGACGGAAAACAATTTTTCCTTTGTCTGTATTTATATGTAAAAACGGCAAAATACTAGAAAATTTTGCCGCGCTGCCGTGCTCGAATCCCGAGTTCTCGCCACGCCCCCTTCCTGCTGCTGGAAATTCCTTCCCGGGCACACACACAGCCGCACCCGAGTACTTCACAGGTCTTTTGAAGACCATTTACTTTTAACGAGGCTTTGTTGTGTTTTCACCCCTTCTTACAGCCCCTGCATCTCCACTCTGCCTATTGAGGGAACAATCAGCTCCCCCCGACATTTTTCTCAGCCCCCCCGAAATTTGGCTCTAGTTGCGCCTCTGGGTAGGATTGAGTCTCGCAGACTTGGGTGGTGTGAATTGCACTGGACAAGGTGAGTACGTTTCTAGGTTGTGCATGTCAGTTCTGCATGCCCGGGTGGTGGGTCAGCCCTGCACAGACAGAGGGCGTTATAAGGGACTTGTCACCGCAGTGGGGGTGGTGTGCCTAGTGCCTCTAGAAGTGACTGAGTTCTCCTCCGCGTGGATTTCTGCTGGCGGGAATCCACTTGTCAGGTTTTGAGCCGTGCACCACGTTGGTGAGCCCTGAACCACGCTGTGTTTTACATACAGCACACTGGTGAGCCCTGCGCCCTGGTACACACTGGTGAGCCCTGGAGCACACTGGTGATCTCTGGAGCACACTGGTGACCGTGAGTCCTGCACAACTCTGTTGAGCCCTGCACCACGAAGGTGAGACTTGCACCACATTGGTGATCCCTGCAGCACACCGGTGAGCCCTGCAACACACAGGTGTGTGCTGCAGCATGCTGGTGAGCCATGCAGCACACTGGTGAGCCCTGCGCCCTGCAGCACACTAGTGAGCCGTGCACCACACTGGTGAGCCCTGAACCACGCTGTGTTCTACATACAGCACACTGGTGAGCCCTGGGGCACACTGGTGGGCCCTGGAGCACACTGGTGACCATGAGCCCCGCACCACTCTGTTGAGCACTGCAGCACGCTGGTGAGCCCTAAACCACGCTGTGTTCTACAGCACACTGGTGAGCCCTGCGCCCTGCAGCACACTGGTGAGCCCTGGAGCACACTGGTGAGCTCTGCGGCACACTGGTGAACCCCTTGAGCAGCTCAGTGTTTAGTGCACGCAGTCTCCTGACTGATCACACATTCCGCAGATGCCGCCTCTGCATTTGGCAGGATGCAGACGAATTAATTGCTCGCCGCTGATATCTGTCCCGTTGTCCGTGCAACATGTTTTCTGCCTTCTTCTGGGACCGTTCCACGTGACCGGAAGAGACAAGAGAAACGCATTGAAGGCACCACAAAAATGCAGTGGCACATCAGAATCCTGCATGAGCGCGCGGACAGCACTGCACAAAACAATGCACTGTGGTAGGCAGGCAGCACGCACTGACAGAAGCAGACTGGGGCACAATGAGTGCCACCTGCTTACCGCTATCGGTGAGAGCCTAAATCAGGGCCACTGGAATTATGCGAGTGTGTGTGGCAGTGGCGTTTCGCATAGTTATATATTTGCTGAATTTGCTACATAATCCAATATCTATTGCATAATTTGCAGACTTTTACAAAAAACAAATGTTTCTCGCTTAGATGTTTCAAAAGTTATTAAAAACACAGATTTCTAGCTGGCTTTAGATGGAAATACAGAAGCGCTGGCACATGTTTGCTCCTGATAAGTGCTTGTTCTCTATCCTAAAGTGTTTTTATAGCAGAACTGAGAAGCACAGGTACTCTCCTTTTCAAATTACTCAGTACCGGACCAATAAAGCACTGCTAAAGCCACAACAAATCCCTAGTTTAAGTGAGCGCATGTGTGCATTGTCAATTTAAATAAATGTGGAAAAATACTAGCTGTAGCGTCGTCTTTTGCTTGTGGCAAAAATAAATGTGGATAAATACAGAAAAAATGCCCAAAAAATAAATATGGATAAATACAGACGGAAATGGCAAAAAAATAAATACCATAAAACCGGGAGCCCTAATTATGTATAGAATACTATGTGTGGACAAATGATCGACTCAACATTATATTACTAGAAACATTTTTGAGTGAGTCACACAACGATAACGGTGTAACTTTCGTTTTACCTTGTATGATCTTTTGCAAAAACTCAATAAAAACAAGTTTAAAAAAAAAAAAACATGCATATTCACGAGGCATATAAATATATATTTAGGGGCAGATTTACAAGCCCCTTGCGCCACTTTTAAGTCACTTTTCCCATGTTAAAAATGACGCAAAAGTGGCGCAAGGGGCTTGTAAATAAGCCCCTTAGAATCATTGCACGTACATTTATCTCTCAAATGTTTATGTTGGATAAGCTGAACACATGACTGTAGTTGAATATGGCCTATCTCCTATGATGCTTCTCTAGTACATACCAATTATAGCTCTCATTTGTAGAGTAAAAATGAGGAGGACAGTCATACAGCACTGTATTTTAAGGCCCATGCTGGGCTGGTCCAACAGTGCCCTGGGAGAAATGAAACTGGTGTCTTTCCAGAGCTGTCACCTATTTAGGGGCATATTATCAACGAGGCGATAAACAATTATCGCCGCTTTTGCGTCCGTTTTCGGACGAAAAGCGGCGATAATTTTGTATCGCCTAATCAGCAAGGTCACGCTATCGCGTGAATCCTTGCATTATCGCCCTTTCCCCCAACGCCCATCTTTGCATCTCTAATGAGATGCAAAGTGGGCGTTACAGGGCGTACCCCGGATGGACTACGTTGCAAATATCGCTGATGTTCACATCGCGATATTTACAAGGCAGCCCACATGATTTTAGCAGAGGTTAGATTTTGGCGAAAACGGCCGTTTTCGCCAAAATCTAACATCTGCTAAAATCCTGACTTAGCCATCCCTAACATAGGGGTGGATTATGCTGATACGACCACAGGGTCGTATCAGCAAGGTTATCGCCGTTTTGCAGGAACATCGCTGGAAAACCAGCGATGTTCCCTGCAAAATGGCGATAACCTCGCTATCTCTCGATTTTTATCGCCCTGGAGAAACGCGTTGTTAATAACGCGCTACCAGGGCGAAAATTTCCAGAGATAGCTTGCGATAGGACTATTATCGCTAAGCACGGCCAGCGATAATTATCGCTGGCCGTTGATAATATGCCCCTAAGAGTCTACCGTCCTAGGCACCACCTTTTTGTTTTTTTCAAATAGCAACAGGAACATGAAATCAAATGCCAGGGGTAGCAAACGTGTAATCACACACCATATAACCTTTACTTTCACGCACACCTGTGCTTACACATACACACACATTCCACAGACACACATTCACTCTCACCTAAACACACTCTCACCCGCAAGAACACCCACAACATACATTAAAAAATAATTTTTTTTACAGACCTCAGCTGCCAGGGAGAATCATATTCCAGCTAATTGTAACTTATTCTTTATTACACTAATAGTGAATAATACATCATTATACACTATTAGTGTAATAAAAGATTCACAGAAAACAAGGAAAGTGGAGCCCCAACCAACCTCCATAAGGTCGAGCTGCCCTTGTGTTCCTGGCACTGATTTTGCCACCCCTGGGGCAAAGGGTCGTAAAGGCAATGCCAGGGGCTGCAAGGGGCAAGCAGGGGGCCATAGCTGTGATCCCTGGTGACCCCTAAATGACGCCCATAAATATTACTTTATTCCACCTAAAGCTTTGCCCCACATGATTCAGGCCGTTGAAATTTCCCCCCATAGCTAATTAAGATCTACACAAGTCAGTTGAAATGTATCTTTGAGGTGACACTTTTCCCTGTACCCACCATGTCTGAGTTAAATGCACACTCGCTTGAATTAAAACTAATGTTTGGATTAAATGCTATTTTTATTCAGACCGTTTCACTGACAAACATAGCCAAACCCAGCGTATTTGGTTTTCCCACTGTGAAAAACGTCCGTAAGATGAATGTGAACATGTATTGTGTGCCACATTCTATAAGACTGAGCATGTGATTGTGAATTATGCACACTTCAAGCCTTTAGTGTTATGCTGCAGCCTTCATCAGGCCACCAAATATATGGTATTGACTACATAGCATCTCATTGCTGACTGTTCTTATGGTTTGAAGTTACAATCTGGAAAGTTTAAGTGAGAGACATCCTTCAATAAAAACATACCCAGTAAACAAATCTGTAAAGAATATAGATTTCTTGTAAGTAACATGTTTCTCTTCGGGTAATCAGCAAAAAGCTGTTTAGTACAAGTGTATACGAGCCTCTATTTTTCAAATTACATATTTTCTCCATTTTTAATTTAGTTACGTGTTACATGACCATCTGTGTTCCACATGCTGTCATATGAGAATCTTCATCCTTACCCAATGGTTTCATACAAATCTTACCAATTATGTATATAAAACGCATATTTTTAGACTGCCATCTCAATTTTTCTTTTGAACGAATAGAGCTGGATCTAACCTCGATTGTGATTTAAGTATTATCATGGAAATGACTTAGCTAGTTACATGCAATGAAAGGCTACTTGTTTAAATTTCATCACAGTATTTTTTAAAGATATCTTGTCATCAGTATCTTATTACTGATTTTTACTCTACTTAAGAAATCTGAATGGCATAAACATATCCCAATAAGGGATAATCCTTCCACAGGTGGGGGACCACATCAAGACCAGTCACATCCCAATCAACATAGGCATTACCCTTGATAAACCATAAAGCTGATCCTACAAAAATGACCCAACACTCACTGCTATTCTTTCATTAGAGAATATAAATCATTCTCCGGCTGCATTTATTATAGCCTTATAGCCCGCTGCCGAGGGCTATACCGGCTGTTAAAGGCCCTGATCCCGAGTTATAGGCCCGAGCTGCAGGCGAGGGCCTATAACAAGGGAGAGGGCCTTTAACAACCGGTATAGTCTGAGGCAGAAGGGCTATAAGGCTATTAGAACATTCCACCCACTAAGGGTAGAATGTTCTAAATTAAAAATGGAGAAACAAAAAGACAATCATTGGAATGTTGGAGCACTGGGCTTATACCAGCCATTATAAGCCCAGAGCTACTCCATTGTCTTCAATGGAGCTCCCAACATTCCAATGTTCTAATATAGCCTTATAGCCCGCTGCCGAGGGCTATACCAGTTGTTAAAGGCCCTGATCCCGAGTTATAGGCCCGAGCCGCAGGCGAGGGCCTATAACAAGGGAGAGGGCCTTTAAAGCCTTAACCGCGGCGGCAATTCCGCCGCGGGGCGGGGCGTTCCATTAAGTGGGCGGGGCCGCGTCGGCCAACGGACGTGCGCAGCACTACCGAGGTAGTGCTCGCGACGGCCGTTGGCCGATGGGCGCACTTAAAGGGCAACTGGTATAGCCTGAGGCAGAAGGGCTATAAGGCTATTAGAACATTCCACCCACTAAGGGTAGAATGTTCTAAATTAAAAATGGAGAAACAAAAAGACAAACATTGGAATGTTGGAGCGCTGGGCTTATACCAGCCATTATAAGCCCAGAGCAACTCCATTGTCTTCAATGGAGCTCCCAACATTCCAATGTTCTAATACATATTATAAACACAACATAACATTAAAGAACTATTTTTATATTATTTTACAGTATGCACAGCATTGTGTATGATGGTTAGGACCCAACTAATACATGGTAATCTACCACATTCTCACATTTCTTAAAGAAGTCAGAGTTACTACCCAATTCAATTAACTTGGGCCCGGGAAAAACCCCCACAGGACCCCCCCATAATTTGTCCTTTACAAGGCGAATCCACCTGCTTCCTCAAGATAGAAGGAGCTTTGGCCAACATGAAAGCTGGTCCCCCAAAACAACCATGACAGAGACAACCCAATAGAGGGAAACCCCTGTGACCCAATGGGAGATGGTTCTGGGTAACCAGGCCATACCTTTGTCCCCTGGCACAGCCACCATCCCCCAAGCCTTCCCAGGGATGTGTACTGGAGTATATTGTAAGGCTATGGAGAGTCGCTGTAGTGGACGCCACCAGCCTTTCACTAAATACCCTAGTACCCCAGACCCTGGTAGAGCAAATGGCTCAAAAACAGATTCCATTTTGAATTCACTTGCACTTATATTCCTGATTCCAAGGATGCCCATCTGTTGATGTGGCCAAGCATGACTCCTCCTTCGGCGCATGAAATAAACGAAAACCTTTTTAGAATTGTGCTAAATGCAGAGATGGGAGGGAGGGTAAAAAGAAGCTCTCAGGCTGGAGTCAGGAAAGGAGCGCATCAGCGGTCTTCAAGGGCAGCCAGGCAACAAGGTGTCAATAAAATGAGATTGCCCCTTTTTAACTTCCCCTGCCACCTCTGCCAGCCACCCAGGCAACCCTGTTTGCCCTCAGGCTGCCAGGAGTTGCCACTCACAGGCAAGCCAGCAAAAATTCGAACAATGCAGCCACCGGTGACCACTACCCGGGACAGGTCCAATCCGGCCCACACCTGTCTCTGGTGCCCCTCAGTTTTGAGACATGGCCCCTAGTTCATCTCGGTGGCCATATCTGACATAGGTGATAGCTGGACTCCCTGTGGCATTAACAATTTGGGCCAAACAATATCTAAAGCTCAGGTAAGACTAAATGCTGAGCTAGCAACATTCCATTGAAGGGATGTTTCTATAAGTAGTTGCAAATTAAAACCTGGTTACTTAGCATCAAAAATACTGTAGGCAGTGTATGGTAGGCCAAAGTAGCTTTGGGAGCTTGATCCTCCAACATATATTAGTGACGGGACATAAAGCTCTAGAACCTGCAGTGTAACAAGTTTTGACTGCTACAGTACAAAAATGGGGTCAAGCTAGCAGAGATGAAGCAGAGATACTGCAACTCTGTGTAGCGATTCCATGCTATGTGACGAAAAGGTCCACCAGTCCTAATACTTTTCTACATTCAGGTTTTATTATGCTCCGCGACGTTACACCGGTGGTTGCCCAATGTTAGCCTCTTGTGAAAATGGATGTTGCGCTGCTGTAGGTACATGGAGCATATGATGACAGACTGCCCAATACTATTTGACTTCTGGAATTCCAGATATTTATGAAGTCGCATTATAATTTGCTTGAATTAGTTCTACAGTTCCTTAAGCCATGCATGCTTTTTCAGTTATCAACATCTCATAGTTTGATAAGCGTAGGCTGGAGCATATCAGGACTATTGGCATTGGCATCCTGCTTATCTGTTTAATACTTCATTATTAAACATACATTTTTTTTTTCAAATATATAATGTTCATTTTTATCAAAGTTTATGGTCACTTAATTAGTCATGATATTGTTTGGGGATAAACTCATTTGTTTCTGTTGTTATATAGTGCAAACCTTGTGCATTTTGCATTAATACAAAAATACACATTTTTCTACATGATGTTACTATAATTCTCTCCGACAGAGGGCTAAACTCTGTTGGGTGATTGGTGTCCACCCAAAGTTGTATCCTTTTCATGTGGGTGGCTACTGCCCACACTAATAAAGGTTGACAGCAACATATTAAAGTGGTAGGGTGCAGGCCTTTTACAAGAACCAAGTAGGGAGAATGCCTACTTGCTTCATGATTAGTCAATGTAGTATCCAATAGCTGGGCGTCTTTTACCTCTTGATTGTATGTGAGAGTGCTTGGGTACATGTGAAGTAGTGTACCCTTACTGGGTCTCCCATATATATGTACCCCATAAGGTTCTATGGTGCTTCCATGAGGTTAAGTGGCAAACACTGTCTGCTGTTTCCACTCTCCCTGCATGCCCAGTCAAACTGGTCATTAGATTCCTGTCTCCCTCTGAAAATTTATAATGAAGCCAGGTTAATTTGCCTGACTTTGGATATACATACGGAGAAAGGGTAAGTAAGGAACCCTGGGCTTGATTTACAACTTGGCAGAAGAGTTATATTTCAGCGGACAGGATATCTGTCACTGGTGTGATGGAGTAACCTGTTCACTAAGATCTAAATCAGGCCCTTAGACCCAAAATCAGTTCCATCCTGTCAGTCTGTGATCTGTCAGGAAAAATGCCTGAACATAGGACTGGCCAAAAGTCTAGCTAGTGTTCACAACTCTAGGAGTAAAGAGGGCCTACCTTCACACCCAAATCCTGTTCTTTCTGCTGCTGGATGGATATTTTCTGGAGTGTAATTCACAAACCCAGGGTGATAGTTTCACCTGAATCGAATTACCATTGAACTGTTGCACACTAAAAACATGCTTGGTTGTGATTCTTTCCCCTCAAAGGTTTGGAGCTAACTTTGAATTTGATCTGACAATTGGAATGGCCCAACTGTCCTACGACTGGATATACAGTTTGCTGTTTCCTACAGCATAGCCATTGTTCACTTTTTTCCTTTAAGAAGGTCTGCATATCAGTGCAGAGAAAGGCAAGAATCAAAGATAGAATCTTTTACTGGCTACCCTTTGAGGAGCACGACTATATCACTGGTACTGTGGAGAAGAGATATTTTACTAAGTCCTCCCGGGAACGAAGGAAGAGTGACCGACACACTTAGAACCTGCCTTTCACTACAAGATACTCAGATCAAGTTTGCTTGCACTGCCATCAAACCCTTAGCATTGTGAAGTTAGATTACAAGCAGCGTCTCCGTACCACTGTCCACCCCAGCTCAGAGAAGTTGATTGATTCGAAGGGCACATGTGAGAAACGAACAGTGAAGCATGAGGCTGGTGCGTGACTTTTTTTTATGGGAACCCGAGATGGTGGCCTGTCATTGCAAACTCCTTACTGGCTTATGGCAACAGTTTACTTTGTTGTTTCTTTTGGATACAACACTTTCCTTATATTTAATGGTGTGTCCCATGAGAGCATGCCCAAGGCAAGAGAATCTCAACTTGAGTTAGTGACTAATCACCTAAAGCCACTCTTATCCCTATCTCAGAAAGTACTGCCTGTGGGGGCTGTTGTCAGCTCACGTCTCAATTACTGGAATATCTTATATACAGACTTACCCGCCTCTCAGATAAGTCAGCTTCAGGGTGCACAGATGTGTGGTTGATCTGAGGACTGCGTAAACACAGTTCTCCATCACCAATGCATGAAGGACTCTTCACTGGCTTCCAGCTATGAACAGAATCCAGTTTAAACTTTGCCATTTAAACATTTAGGGCCTAATTACGATGAGACTCGGAAAGCCTCCGACCATTGGTCAGAGGCTTTCCGAGTCTCATCGCGGGTTTCAGTTTTGACCGCCGCATTACAATGCAGGCGGTCGAAAGTGAAACCGGCCGGTCATTCTCACTGGATTCCGACGGGCTCAAGGAGCCCGTCAGCCAGTCGGAGGCATGCCTGTTATCCCTATGGACGATGTTTCCGCCGTAGGGATTACGATGTCGGTTTCCGACAGGCCTTCCATGTCAGGCTTTCTGCTAGGGAAAGCCTGTCAGAAAGCGACATTGGGGGCCCCTAGCAGGGCCCCCTTCACCCTGTGGCCTCTAGTTGGCTGTCGAGGGGACACCTATGGTGCCTTAATCCCTGCATTGTGTGGCAGGCACCCTGAGGTGTCTGCCATGCGGTGCGGGGATGAACAGATTCTCCCATTTCTCTATGGGAGCTTGTGCTAGAGCCGGTTTACGGCTGCAGCACAAGCTCCCATAGACAAATGGGAGTATGCAACCACACCATGTCTGGTCTCATTGTAATGCTGCAGTCGGGACCGCTGACCGGAGGTCAGTCAGTCCCAATTCCACAATGGTCACGTCCGCCTGACATTGTAATTAGGTGCATTAGTGAGCTTTTCCCTTACTACCTTCCTAGCAAAGTCTCACGCTGCCTCCCTTATTAGGACCTCTGAAGCAAAGACCAGTTTCTCAAGCCATCTCCATAACAAATTTGTTTACAAAGGAGATCTTGCTTTCTGCATGCACAGCTCTAGCACACGCAATCCTCAAATGAGTCTAGATATTATAATAACCAGTACAGTCATGGAGAATAGAAAATCACAATTCATATATTTCTTTTTATTTTCGGCCCATTGGCCTCTTCCTTTGTTTTTATAGCCAGAGCCAACACGTGTTTCGTCGTATGAGGGAGTACCTCACGACTTCTTCAGGGCTGGCCGCTTGATACTTTGTGATCTTGAAGCAACCTGGACACCAGCTCTAATTCCAACCTGGCAGTCTTGTGTTGTAATATAGTATATATGTATCCAAATCCACTGGGAGTTCTCTGTCATATACCAAGCAATTTAAAGTTTCCGGCCATTAATAATAAATAGTCTTCGTAACCTGAATTAACTGAGTGGAGCAAGCGAGTACACTGCAGATCTTGCTTTCTCTCATCAAGATCCTCATCCCTGGGTTTCCTTCCCCCTGGCTCTTGCACACTCCTCTTCTCTACAAGTCTTCAGGAAGAGTCTGGAGACTCATTTCTTTTTGATAATCATTATATCAGCACCAAGAAACTGTGTTTTCGGTATTGTGCACAATAATATGTAGTCAGTTAATGAAACTATAAGCATTGTAGACTGGTCAACATGCCATGCAGGAATGAACTCATTTTATTTTCACATTGACCAACAGAAAACATTACAAAACTACAGTATTAACAAACAAATACTAATTCCATAAAGTAAATTGACATAAAATGTCTGTAGCATACCATATCCAAGTGCTGCACAGCGTATTTGACGATCTCTTTAAGGAATGCGACTAACAGAACAGGCCACTGCGACCCCATAAAATGCATAGAATAGTGTCCCTCTTTTGAGAGTACCAGTGCCCTGGCCTTAAGAGTAGGACTACAGCCCCCTTCGACTTCCTGTTGCATAAATCCGTCCCTCACAAAAGTCCCTGCTCCAGCCGAACCCTCACAGCCCCTTGCGTCTTCCTCCTGAATAGCCTAGCTATTGAAGACACCACCCGCTCCTTCTCTTCTGCCGAGGCCGGTGTTCTATCGATATCCGTACCCCATCTATATGCGCTCCCCCCGCGTTTCTGCGCATGCGCATCATCCTGCGCATGCGCACTATGCTTTTTTCTTAAGCGCCTGTATTTTTCAGCTCCCCCGGTGTTCTGCCGTTTTAGTGCGCATGCGTGTGATTTTACGCATGCGCACTATGTAATTTGCCATTCAATTCGAAGCTCCCGCCGCAGCATTACCACTACCGTTGATTGTGGAAAGTTACACGAACAAGCCCCTTCCAGTGTGTGGAAGCACTCCCCTCGGCCCGGAGAGCAGCAGACTGGTGCGCTGATGGCGTGGGCGCCCCATGTTCGGATGGCCACGCGGTGTGCAGATCATGGCCACCTCATCATGGAAGGCGCCTCCTAGTGCCTTGGTAGGCCGCCGCAGTACGTTGCGTGGTTGCTGCTGTGGGGAAGCAGGAGGCAGTAAGCTGAGGGGAAGGCAGGTGAGGTAGACGGCTAAGTGCGCAGGGGAGAGGGCCTCGTCGGTCCCTACATGTCGCCATTGTAGTGTTTGCAAGGATGTGGGTGACTCAAATGACCACTGTACCCCAGGTGTGCTGCTTAATCCCTGCTACGCTCGGCTGCAGGGTCTTTTCATTCACAGCAGACCGGTGCGCTGATGGCGTGGGCGCCCCATGTTCGGGTGGCCTCGCGGTGTGTGTGTGTGGAAGCACTCCCTCGGCCCGGAGAGCAGCAGACCGGTGCGCTGATGGCGTGGGCGCCCCATGTTCGGGTGGCCTCGCGGTGTGCAGATCATGGCCACCTCATCATGGAAGGCGCCTCCTAGTGCCTTGGTGGGCCGCCGCAGTGCGCTGCGTGGTTGCTGCTGTGGGGAAGCAGGAGGCAGTAAGCTGAGGGGAAGGCAGGTGAGGTAGACGGCTAAGTGCGCTGGGGAGAGGGGCTCGTTGGTCCCTGCATGTCGCCATTGTAGTGTTTGCAAGGATGTGGGTGACCCAAATGACCACAGTACCCCAGGTGTGCTGCTTAATCCCTGCTACGCTCGGCTGCAGGGTCTTTTCATTCACAAACCTTACGTAGCACCCGCCATAACACTGCCTCGTGCCAATAGGTCAGCCATCCCGCCCACGACACTACAGGGCTTATCCTACACTTCCCTTCAAATGGACATATCACTCTTTCGCCCCCTCCTTTTAATTTTAAAAATGCATCCTAGATAGGCAGAAAAGCTAAGGCCTGTAGATAACTCAGCCGTCCCTGGCCGTTGGAGGATGGGCAGGGAGGGCTGAGAAGGAAAAGGACTGTCTTTTCCTTCTCGCCCAGATCAGACAAGGACAGTCTCCACTTGTGCTCTGCCACTGGCAGCTGCCCCCTCTCTTTCTCCTTCCTCTTATTCCTTCTCTTTTTGTCTCGCTCCTCAATTAGTGAAAAACACTGACTCTTACCCTAAATATTCTCTCTATTCGTTCCCCTGTGAAATGGACCCAAAAAGAAAAACACTTTTGCTGGAAATGTTGTCTTTTTATGACATTTTTGGATTCCACAGTGCTGCCTCGAGACGGAGAGGAAAAAACGTTCAAAATATAAATAATTAAATAAAGCAAGCCAGAGTGCTCGCAAAGTTGCCAGGTTGGTTTTATTCACACCCAAAAACATTTGCGCCACTTTACATAGTTTCCAAGTGAAGCGCTTCCTTTGTTTTCTGGTGTTTTTGTTTGAACAGCATTGTTTTCCCTGGATGGGGAAGTGCACCATTCCTGGAGGTACTCCAATACTTAGTTGATGCATGGAGTGGAAATCGTTTAATGTGATCTCTGTCAGCTGTTTTTTAACTTTAGTTTATAAAATGTGTACCGCTGTTCTGTGTTCAGGGATGTGATCTTTTTAAACCATACTGCTGTCATGTTAACTTTTCAGGCAAAAATACTCATTGTTTTCTGAATAATTAAAAAAAGTTCACCATGTTGTTCCTGCTTACATTTCACACGCTTTACTTAATCTTGCATTCACTGTGAGTGTTTACTTTTTCAAGGCTGTTATTTTTTTTTCAAGCAGCATAATACTCTTGTTTAGTGCATAATTTGATTTGAGTCGCATCTAGGTGTTTATAGCGGGGCACAATAGGGTTGTAGCTGAAAGCACTGCAAGTTTCTCTCAGTGGGGCGGTATGGTGTTCAGTGTGGGAGCGGATGTGGCACTATAGCCAGAGCTGTTGAATTTGGAACTGATGAATCACGGTTCAGCCTTCATGACCAGACCATTCTCCAGAGTGAGCACATTCCCATGCTAGACCTTAGAAGGCCCCACTAGACCTTACAAGCGCTGCTTTCATAGCACCAACAGGTGGACCCTAACAGTGGCAAGTGTGGGTTAACCTTGAAGGCCTGTCCACTACAATCCGTACTGCAGTTCACCTCCAGTCTTCCAGGCAATCCTACGAAGCAGCACACCCTAGAGCAACAGTGACTGTCACTGAGGTCACAGGACGATTGATGCCAGTCCGCCTCACCCATTGGTACCTCCATTGGCATTGTTTCAGCAGTAGCAGTGCAACTCACCAGGGATTGGAAATGCAGGAGTTGCACGCACACCACTCTAAGCTTGCAAGCTTCAGGCACAAGCACTTTTAACTAATTGGTCAAGTGGGGAAGCCAGGAAAAAATCCTAGGTTTTCTGATTTTTACATTGCTCATTCAGCCACTAGATGAGCATATCATGCCCCCTCATAGTTTACATCAAAGGTTAATGTTAATAATGTGTTTTTCTGTAATTTGTGGCGCTTTAGTTTACAGCGTGGGTGACAGCGGGAAGCCACATGGAAGCTCGGATTATTTGGGCTCAAGGGGACCTTGCGCTGCACCAGAGCCAGGCATCTGGCTCAAGCTTTCAATGGCTTGCATACATTTTAGTTTAATCTCACACCACCTGCACTCGGTGGGAACGTGGATACTGCCAAAGAGGTAATTGGCTTTGCTGTTTGTGACGAAATGGGGAAAAGTAGGTCAGGAAACCAGATTTTATAGGGAACACTCACCTAGAACAGTCTGGTGTGTACTCGGTGCAGTGAAACTACAAATACTGGCCCTGCCACTGTGGGACGGATCACATAGACACCCCTATAGTTATGTGGTCTGCTGATATCATTCATTACTTCACTAAATTCTTGGTCTTTGCAATGTTTGTAGATTGTCTGGTATTTTAAGCCATCTTTGTCATTGCTCTAAATTCTCCACTTTTCCTTTTGATTGTTTAGGACTCCCAGCCATTGCCGCCACTGTTTATTATTTGTCCTGTACCTGACAAATGGGAGAATTTTGATGTTGTTGCCATGTTTAGTGCTCCTGTACCGAGGGGGTTGGGACACAGGGCGGGAGCGTGGCCTGCTGGTAAACGGATGGTCCGTGCATTGTTTTAAATGGAAAACTCTGGAGAAGGGCACCTGGTGAATAGGGATGTGACGTCTCCGCCATTGGAACATTTTTCATTGCTTTTTTTCATAGGCTCTTCAATTCTCTAGTGATTCGTTTGCACACATAATGTTATTGAGCGGTTGACTTGCATCAATGCACTTGTCTTTCTGTCTGTGCGATAAAAAGCCTTGGAATGCGTCCATAATTGTTTTCTGAGGAAAACATGTATTCCTGAATCAGACTGCATGACCCAGTGTGTAATAATTGTATAGCTCTTCAATCCCTGGCGGCACAGCACCCAGGATAATGTGCTGCACGGCTGAACACTTCTAAGGTCCCAAAAGCGCAAACTATTGGCTATGCTGATGCTTGTTCACTCAGTGAACTCCACAAAGAGCCGATGACCCACCTGATGGTCTTTGGTACAATCTGTATAGAAGGTCCGCACTCACTTGTGCTCCAAGTACTGCACCAGACGACACATTTGTCCCAACAACAGGCATTAATTTTAGTTAAGGGATGCCTGGCTGACAAGAGGATATCAACCACCTCTGGAGTAAGATCAAACGTGTTCAGCTGTCGCCGCTCAATCTCCATGCATGGACATGGATTTTGTGAATGCCTAGGCTGAGAACCCAGCCCTGCTACTGCAATAGCAGGTCCTCCCGTGGACGCAGCCACATCAGAGGACAGATACTCAAGCCCTGGAATTCTGAATATCGTACCCTCCGTGCCCAATTGGGGTCCTCTGGATCCAAGTTGGTCCTAATATTCTTGAGCGTGAGACAGGAGTGGTATCGACAGGAAGGCAAACAGGAGTCCCACATTCCACTTAAGGCGGAACGCACGTCTGAGTGAGAGATGCCTTGGAAACACTAGTCTGCAGAAGTGCTGACATTGCTCGTTTTGATGGTGGCAAACAGATCAAGCCAAGTTTCTCCCCATTCGTGGAAGAGAACCTGCCCTGCCTCCAGGTGTAATTGCTGCTCATGATCCGCTAGGCGCTGTCTGCTGAGTTAATCCGCCAAGACCTCGGACCTCCTGGTCAGAATACGGCTCTTCCCCTCATGCAGCACCACCGTAGAGTGCCTGCCCCCAGCGCTGCAAGGTTGGTGTTAGAGGCTTCTGTGCCTCCTCCTGCTCGTTTCCGCTTTTGTGCCTGATCCTTTCCTCCTTATTCTTGCCTTTTAATTATTTTTTTTCCTACCTTTTCATGTTCCTTTTTGCTTTTTTTCCTGTTTCTGGTCCACGTCCCGACCAGTGCCAGGGACCCTGGTCCTCCGACCCACCAGCGCTATGGCCCTCGACGCACTCAATGGCGGCCAGGACAACTGCAAGCATTCTTCACCTATCGACACCCACAGACCTTTTACCTGCTGCCACTGTCCACACTCCTTCGCCTTCACTGAGGCCCAGGACCCACCTCAACCCGCCCGCCACAACTCCACCGCACCCTAAACCGTGCAATGCATCCTACTCAACGTCTGCTCCCTCCACAAACATGCCTTGGAAATCTGGGACCTCCTTGACAGCACCTCCACTGACTTTGCCATTGTCATAGAAACCTTGACAAACGCTGTCTTGGGACCTGACATCGCGATCGCAATCCCCGATGGCTTTAAGATCACCCGGAAGGACCGCCCCGGAGGAGGCATCGCCATCGCTCACAAATCCAACCTCCGACTGATCACCTACACTGACGGGCCCACAGGCCTGATGGAACACCTTCACTTAAACATACAGACCAACCCGACCATCACCCTCCTAGGCACCCTCCTCTACAGACCCTGCACACCTTTGTCCGACTCCATCACCGACATCATCACCCTGCAAGACATTACCTCCATCGACTACACCTTGCAGGGAGACCTCAACTTCCACCTTGACAACCTCCAAGACCCCAACTCCTCCTCCCTCCTAAATAACCTCCTCAACATCGGATTTAAACAGATCGTATCAGAAGCCACGCCCTCAGCAGGACACACCCTCGACCCCATTTTCACAGAGGGAAACTCCATCCCTTTCAGCCACACCTCTGAACTCCCATGGATGAAGCATTGTTGCGTCCACTTCACCTTCAAAACCAACATCACCCACAAACGTCCACACCAGCTCCAACGCAGGAATTGGAACAAGATCCCCAACAACCAGCTCACCGCCTCCCTCATCAGCTCCGCTCCCACTGCCATGGATGATGACCCAACCACCACCTCCCGAACCCTGCACAATTGGCTCACCGACTGCGCCAACATCATTTCCCCCCTCAAAACTACCAACCCACACACCAAGAGAGCCAGCTGGTTCTCCGTCAAACTCCGAGAATGGAGACGAACCTGCAGACGCCTCAAAGATATGGAGGAACTCCAAAACCACAGCAAACCGTGACAACTTCAAAGCAGCCACCACCGCCTACCACAAGCTCATCAGATACACAAGGAAGAAAGCACTCCAGGACAGAATCTCCGCACACAACGGCAAGAAACTCTTCAGCATCATCAAAGAGTTCGCCCAACCCAACAGTAAGACAACCGACATCCCCTCCCCCCATTATCTCTGCGACAGACTCCGCCCCTTCTTCCACCACAAAATCAGGACCATCTATGACAACTTCAAGGACAACCTACATGCGGAACCTACACCCACCATTCCCTACACCATGCAGCCTACACTCGACAGCTGGACGCCCTCTCCATCGATGACACCCTGAAGACTATGAAGTCAGCCCACTCCGGGTCCCCCACGGACCCTTACCCCCACCACATCTACCACAGAGCTGCCGACATCATCGACCCCCGAGCTTCGATGAATCATCAACCGCTCCTTCGAGACTCTTCCTTCCCTGACGACTAGAATCACGCCAAGATCAACTCTCTCCTTTTAAAAAACCCTCAACAGCCAGCTCTCCTCCTTCATAGAAGAAAACAGCATCCTCGACTCCTCCCAATCCGGTTTCAAGAAAAACCACAACACCGAAACCTCCCTTCTCGCCGCAACAGACGACATCCGCTCCCTCCTCGACAGAGGAGAGAATGTGGCCCTCATCCTCCTGGACCTCTCCGAAGCCTTCCACATTGTATCTCACTGCACCCTAGGCCAAACACGACACAGAAATCCTGAACGTGTCCCTCGACTGGATCCGCTCATTCCTATCCGGCAGAACGCAGCAGGTCAGACTCCCACCCTTCCTCTCGGATTCCACACCGACCACCTGCGGAGTTCCCCAAGTATCCTCCATCAGCCCCACCCTGTTCAACATCTACATGGCCCCGCTCGCACCCATCGTCTGATCCCACAGACTCAACATTGTATCCTACGCAGATGACACCCAACTCATCCTCTCACTATCCAATGAACCCAATAGTCTCCAAACACAACTTCCAAGAAGGAATGGAAGCTGTCGCAGGTGGATGAAGAACAGCTGCCTACAACTCAACACGGGCAAAACCGAAGTACTCCCATGGGTCCACACCCAGACGCCTGTAATGACACCTTGTGGAACCCTCCCTCCCCCATCACCACGCATGCAACCTCTGAATCATCCTGAACTCTGAACTCAAAATGAACCGCCAATTCAACGCCTTTCCCTCCTCCTGTTTCCACACTCTCCGTTCCCTACTAAAGACCTTCAACTGGATTCCTCTTGAGCACAGGAAAACGGTCACCCCCGCTCTGCTCCACAGCAGACTAGACTACGGCAACGCACTCTACGCTGGGATCAACAAGACTCTCACTCACAAACAAAACATCCAGAACCGCTCCGCCAGACTACTCCTCAACCTACCTCGCCACATCACCCAACACCTGCGGACACTATATTGGCTCCCCGTTGAGAAAAGAATCCCCTTATAGCTTCTCAACCACGCCCACAAAGCCCTCCACACCAGACCTACCTATCTTGTTCCACGCACCCCAAAGATCCCTCCGCTCAGCCCAGCTCTCCCTTGCTACGGTGCCGCTCATCAAGAAGACCAGAACAGGAGGCAGTTCCTTCTCCTTCCTCGCGGCCAAGGCATGGAACACACTCCCTGTCCACCTCCGACAGACACCAACACTCCAAATTCACGAAGGACCTCAAGACCTGGCTCTTCGAATCAGAGTGAACATCCGGGAGCTGCGCGTCTCCACCCGCCCCCACAGCGCCTTGAGACCCTTCGGGTGAGTAGTTGCGCTTTACCAGCCTTGATTGATGGCCCTCTACTAGGTTGATGTGGGGCTGGGACTCCGCCAGGGGCCACTGATCCCCCACCTCTCACAGATGGCCACCCCCAAACCAGAAGCGTCGCATTGGTCACTGTCAGCTCTGGGTAGGGAAGGGAAGAAGGCTGTACCGCTGATTCAATCGCAGTTCAGTAAGAGTCACTGCAGATCTTTTGCAGTCTCTTCCAAAATATCAATTTAGTCTGAGATTTCCTCTTGATGTTGGTCCCACTGAGACTTCCGATCCTGCTCCAGAACCCACATTTGCCACTTGACGTGCTGGAGGCCATCAGTTACAGCATCCTTAGAGTTGACCGTAGTCCAGTACCAAGGTTTTACATTGAAGGATGCTGCTTTGAGGTTTAAACATGTATTTAAGCATGTATGTAAATATGTGTACTAAAACATGCGGCCTAAACATGCATATTATTTTTAACTTTGTACATTAGGCTTTCCCTCCTCCTGTTAAACTTTGAGGGATTCTGCTTTGCAAGGTTTGAGTGTGGCAGACAGAAGCCATGTGAAGAAGGTGAAGTCTCTTCAAAATTAACATAAGCACATTTCTTGCTGCTTTGTTTTCCACGGTGAGTTTGGCAAATAATTTCGTGTTTTTGTTATTTCTCTCTGCATTTCTTTAACATGCGGCAGATTTTCACCTTATTATTTGATTTCCCCCACCCGTTGTACATTAACAGTTGCACCTCTTTTAGGGTTGAGCGTGATGGGCAGAATCCACATGAAGCAAATGATTTATCTTCAAAATTCATCCAACTTCATTTTTTAAACATGCCTATTTTCAACATTTTACATTAGATTATCTCTTGCACATTATACATTAAGAGTTGGTGATTTTTCTCTTGCCTGTTTTACATTGTGTTGCTGCTTTGTGTTTCTTGGTGTGTAAGGTCCGAGCGTGGCAGGCAGAGGGTAGCTGCTGGAGTGGCACCGTGGACCACAAGTAATATATCTATAGCCCATTGTACCAAACACTGTCTTTTGCTATCCAACCAGTGCATGGTGACCTGTTTCTATTGCTTGCCTCAAGGCCTATGTTACTGCTTCATCCACGATCCTGCCAGGAGACCGTATGATTTCCCTGTAGACCAGGGCATCTACAGCTGTGTAAAAAAAAAAAAAAGACATTTATTTGTTCTTTTTGAGCAGCATAATTATTGCAGACACAGCAAT
This sequence comes from Calotriton arnoldi, assembly GCA_963921515.1. Taxonomy (NCBI): domain Eukaryota; kingdom Metazoa; phylum Chordata; class Amphibia; order Caudata; family Salamandridae; genus Calotriton; species Calotriton arnoldi. Next base: position 1,540,148 of record CAWUFW010003059.1, read on the forward strand.
ATAATTTCCTGTTAAGCTTGTCTTTGACAGGGAAGGACCGAATACAAGATGGCTGCCGCCTTCACACCAGCGAATGAAGCAGCTGCATAATGGCTGCTGCGCCCTTTGATTTCCCCACTGGTGCTGCATGAGGATAGACCTTGAGACCTAGATTGAGGTGAGACACTGATTGGGCCACTGGTTAAGCCTCTGTCAGCTGGCATCTCCGGCACCAAGACTGCTAACCTGCTATGCGGGACCACACAAGCGGCTGTTGTGACCCGGGAGACCGGGTGCCGCATGTTTTTGACACTTCGGGCGATCTACCTGTGTGACGGCCTCCCAATGAGGTGTCCTGTGAGTTGCGGGTGCTGGCACCGGCCTCATGGTGTGATCAACCCCCTTTAAATGCCCCTATTGAAGGGAGGCTGTCAGGTAGCCAGAGACGTAGCAGGGCTCGAAAAATCCACTAGACCACTCGCATTTGCGAGTCAGATTCATTCAGGACGAGCTATTTTTAGGTCCTACTCGCCCTTTCTGGCGAGTAGGAAGACAAACTGACACTTGACCTCTGCCTCTGAAAGCAGAGGAAATGTGACAAGATAGCAAGATTTAAAGGCATCTTTATTGCTCACAAAGTAAATGAGCAATAAAAATGCTTTTAAATCTTGTTAACTTGTCATATTTGTTTGCTTACAGAGTCAGAGGTCAAGAGCATTTTTAGTTAGGTCGTGGAGATTTTGTAGGTTACTAGACCTGCAGGTCTAGTGCAATTTTTATGATTTTTCGAGCCCTACGTAGCATCTTGCCTCCATTCGCCCATCACTAATAGCACTCTCCTTTGGGGATGGTTTTGGTGCCCCCCTTCACCACGACAGCATCTGGTGGCCTGCCCCGTGGGGATCAGCGCTTACAGGGATGGTCACTGTCTGTACCGGGGCAAGGATGAGTACAGTGCCATCGCGATATAGTGATATCACCAGGTCTATGCAGCCTTGCAGATGAGCACTAGGGATTGACCCAGAGCAGCCTGTTGTACTTTGGCAAGCCTCGCATTGTGGCCCAACCGGTGGATGGCCACTACTGACAGCTAAGCAGTCACAGGCCTAGAACTGCCACGACTTGGGTGGGTGCAGCACTCTGATTCAGCAGTTCATGCCTGGTGGGCTCCTGCAGGCCCATTCTATAGGCACACCTTCGCCCAGAGACACAGCCCAGCGTGGACGCACGGTCGGTTGCTGCCGATTTCATGCTCCACTGAGGCTACGCGGAGCGACCTCTGCCTCTGGTCCAGAGAGGGCCCCCTTGTAAGACCTGGGACACATTTTTTGTCATCTTGTTGGGGCTGTGGTGCCTCCAGCCCTGTTCTTCTCCAGGCCTCTTCTCCTCTCTAGGAGTCATTCTGAGCTTTAAGAGCAGGTCCCCGTGCTAGTTCCCTGCTGCCTCTCCTCGCTTCTGCTACTGCTGCATATCCTCATTATGCCTCGCTCTTTCCTCTGCCTGTTTGCTATACTTCTATCTCTCAAGTGTGCCGCGTTCTCTCGTGCCTGATTATTAGATCTCCTAGTGTGCCGTGTTCTCCCTCTTCCTCTCCCTCCTCCTCTCTCCTACCCACATCGCAGGACACGCGCTCGACCTAATTTTCACGTCCAGAGACCTAGTCAAGTTCAACCACTTCTCGCAGCTCACCTGGGCCAACCACTACAGCATCCACAACACCATCTCAAGACTTACCAACACTGGCACCATGCTCCCCAACTCCATGCGCAGAAACTGGAAAAATATATCAGAACAGTGGAACAATACTCTCAACTCTCACCTCCCAGAATAGGCTGCAAATAACTTCTCCCAGTGGATCATAGAATGCGTCAACATAATTACCACTGCCAAGCCAGCCAAGATCCAGATGACTTGCCAGAAGAGCCAGCTGGTTAATCGCTGAGCTGAAATCCACCAAATGCAACTGCCGGCAAGTAGAAAGGAAGTGACGCACCAGCAAAAAGACTGGGAATCATACCACCTTCAAGACAGCTCTAAACCAGTACGACACCCTCCTGATAGGAAAAAAAAGCTCTAGCTTACCGCATAGAAGCCAGCACAAAATGCAGCAAGGAGCTCTTCGCCATCGTGAGTGAGTTCTCCAACTCCACAGCCACCGAGAACGACACTACCCCCTCCCTAGAAATGTGTGACACCCTGACTAACTTCTTCCATGACAAGATCTGTCAACTACGAAAAATCAAAACCCCAACCCTCTCCTGCCGACATATCAGCCTGCTCACACCCACAAACGGAAACCCCCAGCACCTGCTCACCAATTGGGACCCTCACAATTCAAGCCACAATCTCCATTATGAACTCTATATACTCAGGTTCACCCACAGACCACTGTCGCCACCCCACCTTCAACCTCGGGAGCAAGACTATTGGCGACGAGCTCAAGAAAGTCCTGAACACCTTCATTACCTCAGCATTCTTCCCTGAAGACTGGAGACACGCTTAAGTGCAGCCCCTCCCGAAGAAACCATCTGCTGACCCAGCAGAACTGAAGATCTACCGGCCCATCTCCCTGCTCCCATTTCCAGCAAAGGATCTCGAAGACATTCACCAGCAACTCGCCAAACACCTAGAACACAACAGTCTGCTGGACTCCTCTGAATCTGGATGCCGAATCAACCACAGCACCGAGACATCCCTCATCGAAGCCACCAACGACATCAGGGCCCTCCTGGACAGCTGTGAAACGGCAGCCCTCATCCTCCTGGGCATATCAGCCGACTTCAACCCAGTCTCCCATCACATCTTGATCAACAGACTTCACCACATCAGAATCCAGTGAAACGCCTTCAAATGAATCACCTCACACAAAAGAACTCAAAGAATTCTTCTCCCATCATTCACCTCAGAGCCCGAGAAGATCATCTGCAGCATCCCACTTTGGATCGTCCATCAGCCCCACCCTCTTCAACATGCATATGACACCTCTGGCCAATACCGTCAGATCGCACAGACTCAACATCATCTCGTATCCCATTGACACCCAGGTCATCCTCTGGCTGTCCAAAGACCCTTCCCCCACCAGACACAACTTCCACAGATGTATGAGAAACGTCGCTGACTGGATGAAGGACAACTGTCCCAAGCTCGCACGGCTAAGACAGAAGTCTTCATCTTTGGGAACAACACCTAACCATGGAACAATGCATGGTGGCGTACTTAACTTGGCCCATTCCCCGCCCCGATAGACCATGCCCGCAACCTCTGCGTCACCTTGAACAGCAAACTATCTATGAAGAAACAGGTAAACACAGTCTCATCTGCCTGCTTCTACACCCTACCCATGCTTGGCAAGGTCTTCAGTTGGCTCCCAGTCAACACCAGAAGGACCGTCATGCAGGCCCATGTCACCAGCAGGCTGGACAACGGGAACACACTGTACATAGGAGTCACCGCACATCTCCTGAAGAGACTACAAACAATACAAAACTCAGCGGCAAGACTCTTCCTCATCTCCCCAGACAGACCAGCATCACACTCCACCTCAAGAAGCTACACTGGCTCCTGATCCAGAAGAGATTCCAGTTCTAGATGCTGATCTACTCATACAAAGTCCTGCACAACGAAGGACCAGCATACATCAACAAAAGCATAACCTTCCACTAACCGACCAGACACCTGCAATCCGCTTCCCTCTTCCTCGTAGACCACCCCTCCGATCCGCCGAGTTAATAGTGAGGACACTCCTCACACCTGCTGGCCAAAGCTTTGAATGACCTTCTCCTGCACCTCCCGACTGCCCCATCGCTCCGGCAATTCAGGAAATGACTGAAGTCCTGGCTGTTTGAATGAACAGATCACCACAAAGCAGTTAAGCAACTCCAGGCCTTGAGACCCTCACAGGTGATATGCCGTGCTTTATAAATCCTTGATTGATTAAGAGGTCGTAGACTGTCCCCTCAATTGCTCTGTGGCACCTGGATAAGTGTGGGGAACTTCCGAAGCCTGAATCCTGCACTGTACCTACTTGGGGCCTTGCACGGCAGCAATGACTCTGTGATCCACCTCATGTATGCCTTTTCAGGCTGCTCGAGCTGCCCTGTAGCAAACAGGCCGGTTCGGGTGTGCCTATACCCTCCCAAGGCAAATGTGTCTCTGCAGTTGGAGATGGGGCGTGACAAGCCCCCACAGCCGAATCTGGCCCAAAGAAATGGACCAGTACATTGAACCTACTGTAGATACCCGGTGGACTGCACAGCACCTCCCCCAGCAATAACAATAAACAGACATGCCCATCATCCTCAAAGCAATTTAAGGCTCCAGGGAAGCAGTAGAGACAAAAGTGAATGAGTTCTGGGTGGATGTATCCCTCCTGTGCCTATATACTCACAAAAAAGCAGGTTGGATGACTGAGGCTGAAGCCAGGGTCTCCACGGTTGAAGATGAAGTGACGACCCTTAAACTCCAGGTCTCCAAGTTGCTCTCCACAATGGATACACTGGAAGAACGAGCAGAGGGTGCCGAAAACCAATCCCTGAGAGAACCTGTGCCTCGCTTGGGTTCCCTAGTGGGGGTCGAGACCTCCAGGACAGACTGCTTTCTGGAGCAATGGTTCTGTTCTTGTGTCCCATTGGATAAGCTGTCTCTTGGTTTTGTGGAGGAGAGGGCGCAACGGGTCATGGCTAAGCGGCTCACCCCAGGGATTTTCTCCTCCCATGATAGGCTGCATCTTCAACCACCACTATCAGTATGTCATCTTCCAGGAAGCTCAAATCACCAAGATCTGCGCTTTAACACTAAGCTCATGGTCTTCCCAGACTACACCTGAGCGGTCCAGCAACGCATATGCTTTTTTGAGGGCGTTAAACATAAACTTGGGCCCTTCAGATCCAATATATGCGCCTATTCTCAGCCCGTCTGAAAGTAATTTTCAACTCGTCAACCTATTTCTTTGACATTCCCTAACAAGCATGGAAGTGGGCGATGGAGCAACGGGTACTCTGGCCCACCAGAGTTGTGGAGGTAGCAAACTCGAGGACAGCTACGTCCCCCGTGAGCTCTCTCAGGTACCCTGGGGGAAAGAGAACCCACCCAAGGAGGGGCAGACCGAACTAGCACAGAAGACGAGGGTTATTGGGCCCATCTCAGTCTGTCACATGACCTCTTCCAACTTCATGGCAGAAGACAGAGTGCAGGAGTTGCTCTGCTTATTGCGAGAAGCAGGGTGCCTTGATTCCCTGTTGGATAGGGGAGCGGTCTCTGGTGCGTGGCATCCCCTAGGGGCACCCCATCTCCCAAATGGGTGCGCAGCGCCTCTGCCAGTGGCTCCATTGCGAGCGCAAACAGGAGTGGGGACAAAGGGCACCCCGGCCGCGTACCCCTCTGTATAGGGAGGGAGTCTGAAATGTAGGGGCCCACTTTGACTCTGATGGTGGGGCCTGTGTAGAGAAGGCGTGTTAGTTAAATAAAGGTTGGGCCTAGGTCAAATTTCTCAAGGACTGCAAACAGGTAGGTCCACTCCAGGGAATAGAAGGCCTTTTCCAAGTCCAGCACAAGGCACCCCGCCCTTGGCCATTCCCCTACCGTATATGTTGCCACCCTAAAGAACTGTCGCAGGTTGAGTGAAGTACTGCGTGCTGGCACGAAGCCATTCTGATCTGTGTGGACCAACCCTGGAACTACCTGCGCCAGTCTGTCCGCTAACACCTTTGCTAGTATTTTATAATCAGTATTGAGCAGAGCCAAAGGTCTATAGGAGCCCATCTCCACCGGGTCTTCAATAATGACACCAGGTGTGCTTCACGCATAGAGGGAGGAATTTGTTGCACCTCCAATGCAGTGGTGAGTACACTACCAAGGCCCTGCACTAGTGAGACGCGGTACGCCTTATAGTACTCCGATGGTAGCCCGTCCGGTCCTGGAGACTTCCCGGACGCTAAGGACTGTATGGCTTCTCCGATCTCTTCCAGCTAGATCTGCTCATTGAGCATCTCCCTGTGGTCCCCTGTTGCTGTGGGCAACTGCAAGCTGCCTAGAAACCTCGCCAGGTCCTGTTCATCGTTCAGCCACTGCAAGACTGATACAGGCATGTATAGTGTTGCGTTAGGGCCGCATGTATGTCAAATCCCCACTTCACACTTGTGCGCAAGGGTGGGATGCAGGGTGAAACTCAGAAGAACTGAGGGATTCGCAGCGGAGCTTTAGCAAGTTGCGTCCGCCATGTTGGCTCGCTGGCCACGCCCCCTTCCTACCAATGCTCTCATTACCAGTTTGCCACTGACTGGGGACTGTGTGAAATGTGGAACAAGTATGCATTTACCATGTTAGGAATGAACACTGGCACTGGTGACCTTGTAAGCATGAACCAAGTGATTTTCAGTGAAAGTTGCTTCAGATATCAGTCAAAAACTGTGGGTGACCATTTCAAATCAGTGCAGTTTCCTACTGATTTTTTTCACAAACTCTGAAAACTAATTTCTGTTAGCACATCTAAAACCTATTGACCTGTATACAATGCAAAGTGAATAACATATTTTTTTTTACTGTCTTTCCAACAGGCACTATGTGAAGAATGCTGCTGATGGATACATATCGAATGCATTCAAACAGATGCAACATCCTTGTTAAATTATGAAGGTTTCAAATGTAGCAAATGAATTTAATGTACAAGTTACTTACCTTCGGTAAAGATGTGTTTGCATGTGAGCTGTAGATCACATGCTTTGCATACTCCTGCCATCTAGTGTTGGGTCCGGATGTTCAAAAGTTGTTTTTCTTTGAAGAAGTCTTTCCAGTCACGAGGTAAGGTGACTCCTCCTTTCGCTGATAGTGCGCATGGGCATCGACTCCATTGTTAGATTGTTTTCCAGCAATATTTTGAGAATGGAGTAAATAAGTGTAGTATACAGTTGTCCATGCGTATGTTAAGTAAATAATAACAACATCCAGACAAGAATGGACTTTACAGAGCGGCAGCGAGCATGTAATTTGATGCTTGGGTGTTAGGATGGCATACAGAGCTCACCTAGAAAGTGGTTTCCCAGCCTTCTTACCTTTTCTCTTGAAGGGTTGGTAAGGTCTTTCCAAGAGGATTTGGATGTTTGAAAGGAGAAAGTAGGAGGTGAAGAACAGTGGTTGGAGGTTACATCTGAGGATGCAAGAATGGATGAAAAGGGTGGTGCAAGGTCTGCATGTACAATGGCCAGTGGAGGTGTTTTGGGGGCGGGTAGACCCAAGGTGGTGTATAATGTGCAATATCTGGTGGCGGTACCACCACACGCTGAGTGGGCAAGGGCAGATGAAATGATGGATTGTATGGGCTTTGACTATGAGGAGAATAGCCTGGAGGAGGACCAGGTCTTGTGCAGTGATTTGATAGATAAGGCATAGCAGAGGAGGTGGCAGCAAGGGGCAGGAAGGCCATTGGGTGGTGGAGGCTGGGTTTGTTAATCAGTGTCAACCTACTGTGTTGCAGGCTTAAGACACAGTACCGACCAGATCCCCTTACTTTGTCTCCCCCCGTTATGTTGTGAATTGGGGTGGAGGGAGGGAATGGAAAGGAGTAAACTACATGTCTACAGATGTACTGGTATGTTCAGGACACTGGATCAAGCACGGAGGAACGAAGGTCAGATATAAAAGAAGAAGGTACACAAAGGAACGAGGCTGCACAAACAAGACGGGGGATCTTGTACACGAACAGGTAAGTCAGCAGGAGAACAACAAGGGAACAAGGCTAAGAACACTGGAACCGACGCTGTGGAACAGATTGAGATATGGGGTACAAAGATACTGTCAAAATAGCGGAGTTCAAATAAAGAAAGAAGTTGAAAAAGTTGTCATACATGTTGACAAAGCCGCTGGGGGAACACTATCTGTTGTCCATCACAGAAAAGATCTTGCAGGAATTATATGTCAGAATGTTTAAGGAGTTGCAAAGGGGGTACACAAAACCCATCACCGCCAGCCAAACCCTAGTCAACGCACACTGCCAACCTGGAATCGGCCTGTATAAGCTCCCGTCTTACATAGGGGGTAACAAACCAACGGGGAGCAGAAATACTATCTGCTCCCCATCACCGCCTGCCAAACCCGAGTCCACGCACACTGCCAACCTAGAATAGGCCTGTATAAGCTCCCGTCTGACATAGGGGGTACACAAACAAACGGGGAGCAGAAATACTATCTGCTCCCCATCACCGCCAGCCAAACCCTAGTCAACGCACACTGCCAACCAAGAATAGGCCTGTATAAGCTCCCCGTCTGACATAGGGGGTACACAAACCAACGGGGAGCAGAAATACTATCTGCTCCCCATCACCGCCAGCCAAACCCTAGTCAACGCACACTGCCAACCTAGAATCGGCCTGTATAAGCTCCCGTCTGACACAGGGGGTACACAAACCAACGGGGAGCAGAAATACTATCTGCTCCCCATCACCGCCAGCCAAACCCTAGTCAACGCACACTGCCAACCTAGAATCGGCCTGTATAAGCTCCCGTCTGACATAGGGGGTACACAAACCAACAGGGAGCAGAAATACTATCTGCTCCCCATCACCGCCAGCCAAACCCTAGTCCACACACACTGCCAACCAAGAATAGGCCTGTATAACCTCCCGTCTGACACTGGGGGTACACAAACCAACGAGAAGCAGAAATACTATCTGTTCCCCATCACCGCCAGCCAAACCCTAGTCAACGCACACTGCCAACCAAGAATAGTCCTGTATAAGCTCCCGTCTGACATAGGGGGTACACAAACCAACGGGGAGCAGAAATACTATTTGCTCCCCATCACCGCCAGCCAAACCCTAGTCAACGCACACTGCCAACCAAGAATCGGCCTGTATAAGCTCCCGTCTGACACAGGGGGTACACAAACCAACGGGGAGCAGAAATACTATCTGCTCCCCATCACCGCCAGCCAAACCCTAGTCAACGCACACTGCCAACCAAGAATAGGCCTGTATAAGCTCCCGTCTGACATAGGGGGTACACAAACCAACGGGGAGCAGAAATACTATCTGCTCCCCATCACCGCCAGCCAAACCCTAGTCCACACACACTGCCAACCAAGAATAGGCCTGTATACCCTCCCGTCTGACACAGGGGGTACACAAACCAACGGGGAGCAGAAATACTATCTGCTCCCCATCACCGCCAGCCAAACCCAAGTCAACGCACACTGCCAACCTATAATCGGCCTGTATAAGCTCCCGTCTGACATAGGGGGTACACAAACCAACGGGGAGCAGAAATACTATCTGCTCCCCATCACCACCAGCCAAACCCTAGTCAACGCACACTGCCAACCAAGATTAGGCCTGTATAAGCTCCCGTCTGACATAGGGGGTACACAAACCAACAGGGAGCAGAAATACTATCTGCTCCCCATCACCGCCTGCCAAACCCTAGTCAACGCACACTGCCAACCAAGAATAGGCCTGCATGAGCTCCCGTCTGACATAGGGGGTACACAAACCAACGGGGAGCAGAAATACTATCTGCTCCCCATCACCGCCTGCCAATCCCTAGTCCACGCACACTGCCAACCTAGAATCGGCCTGTATAAGCTCCCGTCTGACATAGGGGGTACACAAACCAACGGGGAGCAGAAATACTATCTGCTCCCCATCACCGCCAGCCAAACCCAAGTCAACGCACACTGCCAACCTAGAATCGGCCTGTATAAGTTCCCGTCTGACATCGGGGGTACACAAACTAACGGGGAGTAGAAATACTATCTGCTCCCCATCACCGCCAGCCAAACCCTAGTCAACGCACACTGCCAAACAAGAATAGGCCTGTATTAGCTCCCGTCTGACATAGGGGGTACACAAACCAACGGGGAGCAGAAATACTATCTGCTCCCCATCACCGCCTGCCAAACCCTAGTCAACGCACGCTGCCAACCTAGAATCGGCCTGTATAAGCTCCCGTCTGACATAGGGGGTACCCAAACCAACGGAGAGCAGAAATACTATCTGCTCCCCATCACCGCCAGCCAAACCCTAGTCAACGCACACTGCCAACCAAGAATAGGCCTGTATAAGCTCCCGTCTGACATAGGGGGTACACAAACCAACGGGGAGCAGAAATACTATCTGCTCCCCATCACCGCCAGCCAAACCCAAGTCAACGCACACTGCCAACCTAGAATCGGCCTGTATAAGCGCCCGTCTGACATAGGGGGTACACAAACCAACGGGGAGCAGAAATACTATCTGCTCCCCATCACCGCCAGCCAAACCCTAGTCCACACACACTGCCAACCAAGAATAGGCCTGTATAACCTCCCGTCTGACACAGGGGGTACACAAACCAACGAGAAGCAGAACTACTATCTGCTCCCCATCACCGCCAGCCAAACCCTAGTCCACGCACACTGCCAACCAAGAATAGGCCTGTATGAGCTCCCGTCTGACATAGGGGGTACACAAACCAACAGGGAGCAGAAATACTATCTGCTCCCCATCACCGCCTGCCAAACCCTAGTCAACGCACACTGCCAACCTAGAATCGGCCTGTATAAGCTCCCGTCTGACATAGGGGGTACACAAACCAACGGAGAGCAGAAATACTATCTGCTCCCCATCACCACCAGCCAAACCCTAGTCAACGCACACTGCCAACCAAGAATAGGCCTGTATAAGCTCCCGTCTGACATAGGGGGTACACAAACCAACGGTGAGCAGAAATACTATCTGCTCCCCATCACCGCCTGCCAAACCCTAGTCAACGCACACTGCCAACCAAGAATAGGCCTGTATAAGCTCCCGTATGACATAGGGGGTACACAAACCAACGGGGAGCAGAAATACTATCTGCTCCACATCACCGCCAGCCAAACCCTAGTCCACACACACTGCCAACCAAGAATAGGCCTGTATAACCTCTCGTCTGACACAGGGGGTACACAAACCAACGGGGAGCAGAAATACAATCTGCTCCCCATCACCGCCAGCCAAACCCTAGTCAACGCACACTGCCAACCTAGAATCGGCCTGTATAAGCTCCCGTCTGACATAGGGGGTACACAAAACAACGGGGAGCAGAAGTACTATCTGCTCCCCATCACCGCCTGCCAAACCCTAGTCCACGCACACTGCCAACCTAGAATCGGGCTGTATAAGCTCCCGTCTGACATAGGGGGTACACAAAACAACGGGGAGCAGAAATACTATCTGCTCCCCATCACCGCCAGCCAAACCCTAGTCAACGCACACTGCCAAACAAGAATCGGCCTGTATAAGCTCCCGTCTGACTTAGGGGGTACACAAACCAACGGGGAGCAGAAATACTATCTGCTCCCCATCACCGCCTGCCAAACCCTAGTCAACGCACACTGCCAACCTAGAATCGGCCTGTATAAGCTCCAGTCTGACATAGGGGGTACACAAACCAACGGAGAGCAGAAATACTATCTGCTCCCCATCACCGCCAGCCAAACCCTAGTCAACGCACACTGCCAACCAAGAATAGGCCTGTATAAGCTCCCATCTGACATAGGGGGTACACAAACCAACGGGGAACAGAAATACTATCTGCTCCCCATCACCGCCTGCCAATCCCTAGTCAACGCACACTGCCAACCAAGAATAGGCCTGTATAAGCTCCCGTCTGACATAGGGGGTACACAAACCAACAGAGAGCAGAAATACTATCTGCTCCCCATCACCGCCTGCCAAACCCTAATCTACGCACACTGCCAACCTAGAATCGGCCTGTATAAGCTCCCGTCTGACATAGGGGGTACACAAACCAACGGGGAGCAGAAATACTATCTGCTCCCCATCACCACCAGCCAAACCCTAGTCCACACACACTGCCAACCAAGAATAGGCCTGTATAACCTCCCGTCTGACACAGGGGGTAACAAACCAACGGGGAGCAGAAATACTATCTGCTCCCCATCACTGCCTGCCAAACCCGAGTCCACGCACACTGCCAACCTAGAATAGGCCTGTATAAGCTCCCGTCTGACATAGGGGGTACACAAACCAACGGGGAGCAGAAATACTATCTGCTCCCCATCACCGCCAGCCAAACCCTAGTCAACGCACACTGCCAACCAAGAATAGGCCTGTATAAGCTCCCGTCTGACACAGGGGGTACACAAACAAACGGGGAGCAGAAATAATATCTGCTCCCCATCACCGCCAGCCAAACCCTAGTCAACGCACACTGCCAACCTAGAATCGGCCTGTATAAGCTCCCGTCTGACATAGGGGGTACACAAACCAACGGGGAGCAGAAATACTATCTGCTCCCCATCACCGCCAGCCAAACCCTAGTCCACACACACCGCCAACCAAGAATAGGCCTGTATAACCTCCCGTCTGACACTGGGGGTACACAAACCAACGAGAAGCAGAAATACTATCTGCTCCCCATCACCGCCAGCCAAACCCTAGTCAATGCACACTGCCAACCAAGAATAGTCCTGTATAAGCTCCCGTCTGACATAGGGGGTACACAAACCAACGGGGAGCAGAAATACTATCCGCTCCCCATCACCGCCTGCCAAACCCTAGTCAACGCACACTGCCAACCTAGAATCGGCCTGTATAAGCTCCCGTCTGACATAGGGGGTACACAAACCAACGGAGAGCAGAAATACTATCTGCTCCCCATCACCACCAGCCAAAACCTAGTCAACGCACACTGCCAACCAAGAATAGGCCTGTATAAGCTCCCGTCTGACATAGGGGGTACACAAACCAACGGTGAGCAGAAATACTATCTGCTCCCCATCACCGCCTGCCAATCCCTAGTCAACGCACACTGCCAACCAAGAATAGGCCTGTATAAGCTCCCGTCTGACATAGGGGGTACACAAACCAACGGGGAGCAGAAATACTATCTGCTCCCCATCACCACCAGCCAAACCCTAGTCCACACACACTGCCAACCAAGAATAGGCCTGTATAACCTCCCGTCTGACACAGGGGGTACACAAACCAACGGGGAGCAGAAATACTATCTGCTCCCCATCACCGCCTGCCAAACCCTAGTCCACGCACACTGCCAACCAAGAATAGGCCTGTATAAGCTCCCATCTGACATAGGGGGTGCACAAACCAACGGAGAGCAGAAATACTATCTGCTCCCCATCACCACCAGCCAAACCCTAGTCAACGCACACTGCCAACCAAGAATAGGCCTGTATAAGCTCCCGTCTGACATAGGGGGACACAAACCAACGGGGAGCAGAAATACCATCTGCTCCCCATCACCGCCAGCCAAATCCTAGTCAACGCACACTGCCAACCTAGAATCGGCCTGTATAAGCTCCCGTCTAACATAGGGGGTACACAAACTAACGGGGAGCAGAAATACTGTCTGCTCCCCATCACCGCCAGCCAAACCCTAGTCCACACACACTGCCAACCAAGAATAGGCCTGTATAACCTCCCGTCTGACACAGGGGGTACACAAACCAACGAGAAGCAGAAATACTATCTGCTCCCCATCACCGCCAGCCAAACCCTAGTCCACGCACACTGCGAACCTAGAATCGGCCTGTATAAGCTCCCGTCTGACACAGGGGGTACACAAACCAACGGGGAGCAGAAATACTATCTGCTCCCCATCACCGCCAGCCAAACCCTAGTCCACACACACTGCCAACCAAGAATAGGCCTGTATAACCTCCCATCTGACACAGGGGGTACACAAATCAACGAGAAGCAGAAATACTATCTGCTCCCCATCACCGCCAGCCAAACCCTAGTCAACGCACACTGCCACCCAAGAATAGTCCTGTATAAGCTCCCGTCTGACATAGGGGGTACACAAACCAACGGGGAGCAGAAATACTATCTGCTCCCCATCACCGCCAGCCAAACCCTAGTCAACGCACACTGCCAACCAAGAATCGGCCTGTATAAGCTCCCGTCTGACACAGGGGGTACACAAACCAACGGGGAGCAGAAATACTATCTGATCCCCATCACTGCCTGCCAAACCCTAGTCCACGCATACTGCGAACCTAGAATCGGCCTGTATAAGCTCCCGTCTGACACAGGGGGTACACAAACCAACGGGGAGCAGAAATACTATCTGCTCCCCATCACCGCCAGCCAAACCCAAGTCAGCGCACACTGCCAACATAGAATCGGCCTGTATAAGCTCCCGTCTGACATAGGGGGTACACAAACCAACGGGGAGCAGAAATACTATCTGCTCCCCATCACCGCCAGCCAAACCCTAGTCAACGCACACTGCCAACCAAGATTAGGCCTGTATAAGCTCCCGTCTGACATAGGGGGTACACAAACCAACGGGGAGCAGAAATACTATCTGCTCCCCATCACCGCCTGCCAAACCCTAGTCAACGCACACTGCCAACCTAGAATCGGCCTGTATAAGCTCCCGTCTGACATAGGGGGTACACAAACCAACGGAGAGCAGAAATACTATCTGCTCCCCATCACCGCCAGCCAAACCCTAGTCAACGCACACTGCCAACCAAGAATAGGCATGTATAAGCTCCCGTCTGACATAGGGGGTACACAAACCAACGGGGAGCAGAAATACTATCTGCTCCCCATCACCGCCTGCCAAACCCTAGTCAAAGCACACTGCCAACCAAGAATAGGCCTGTATAAGCTCCCGTCTGACATAGGGGGTACACAAACCAACGGAGAGCAGAAATACTATCTGCTCCCCATCACCGCCAGCCAAACCCTAGTCCACACACACTGCCAACCAAGAATAGGCCTGTATAACCTCCCGTCTGACACAGGGGGTACACAAACCAACGGGGAGCAGAAATACTATCTGCTCCCCATCACCGCCAGCCAAACCCTAGTCAACGTACACTGCCAACCTAGAATCGGCCTGTATAAGCTCCCGTCTAACATAGGGGGTACACATAACAACGGGGAGCAGAAATACTATCTGCTCCCCATCACCGCCTGCCAAACCCTAGTCCTGGCACACTGCCAACCTAGAATCGGCCTGTATAAGCTCCCGTCTGACATAGGGGGTACACAAAACAACGGGGAGCAGAAATACTATCTGCTCCCCATCACCGCCAGCCAAGCCCTAGTCCACACACACTGCCAACCAAGAATAGGCCTGTATAACCTCCCAACTGATACAGGGGGTACACAAACCAACGGGGAGCAGAAATACTATCTGCTCCCCATCACCGCCAGCCAAACCCTAGTCAACGCACACTGCCAACCAAGAATAGGCCTGTATAAGCTCGCGTCTGACATAGGGGGTACACAAACCAACGGGGAGCAGAAATACTATCTGCTCCCCATCACCGCCAGCCAAACCCAAGTCAACGCACACTGCCAACCTAGAATCGGCCTGTATAAGCTCCCGTCTGACATAGGGGGTACACAAACCAACGGGGAGCAGAAATACTATCTGCTCCCCATCACCGCCAGCCAAACCCTAGTCCACACACACTGCCAACCAAGAATAGGCCTGTATAACCTCCCGTCTGACACAGGGGGTACACAAACCAACGAGAAGCAGAACTACTATCTGCTCCCCATCACCGCCAGCCAAACCCTAGTCCACGCACACTGCCAACCAAGAATAGGCCTGTATGAGCTCCCGTCTGACATAGGGGGTACACAAACCAACAGGGAGCAGAAATACTATCTGCTCCCCATCACCGCCTGCCAAACCCTAGTCAACGCAACCTGCCAACCTAGAATCGGCCTGTATAAGCTCCCGTCTGACATAGGGGGTACACAAACCAACGGAGAGCAGAAATACTATCTGCTCCCCATCACCACCAGCCAAACCCTAGTCAACGCACACTGCCAACCAAGAATAGGCCTGTATAAGCTCCCGTCTGACATAGGGGGTACACAAACCAACGGTGAGCAGAAATACTATCTGCTCCCCATCACCGCCTGCCAAACCCTAGTCAACGCACACTGCCAACCAAGAATAGGCCTGTATAAGCTCCCGTATGACATAGGGGGTACACAAACCAACGGGGAGCAGAAATACTATCTGCTCCCCATCACCGCCAGCCAAACCCTAGTCCACACACACTGCCAACCAAGAATAGGCCTGTATAACCTCCCGTCTGACACAGGGGGTACACAAACCAACGGGGAGCAGAAATACAATCTGCTCCCCATCACCGCCAGCCAAACCCTAGTCAACGCACACTGCCAACCTAGAATCGGCCTGTATAAGCTCCCGTCTGACATAGGGGGTACACAAAACAACGGGGAGCAGAAATACTATCTGCTCCCCATCACCGCCTGCCAAACCCTAGTCCACGCACACTGCCAACCTAGAATCGGCCTGTATAAGCTCCCGTCTGACATAGGGGGTACACAAAACAACGGGGAGCAGAAATACTATCTGCTCCCCATCACCGCCAGCCAAACCCTAGTCAACGCACACTGCCAAACAAGAATCGGCCTGTATAAGCTCCCGTCTGACTTAGGGGGTACACAAACCAACAGGGAGCAGAAAAACTATCTGCTCCCCATCACCGCCTGCCAAACCCTAGTCAACGCACACTGCCAACCTAGAATCGGCCTGTATAAGCTCCAGTCTGACATAGGGGGTACACAAACCAACGGAGGGCAGAAATACTATCTGCTCCCCATCACCGCCAGCCAAACCCTAGTCAACGCACACTGCCAACCAAGAATCGGCCTGTATAAGCTCCCGTCTGACATAGGGGGTACACAAAACAACGGGGAGCAGAAATACTATCTGCTCCCCATCACCGCCAGCCAAACCCTAGTCAACGCACACTGCCAAACAAGAATCGGCCTGTATAAGCTCCCGTCTGACTTAGGGGTACATAAACCAACAGGGAGCAGAAAAACTATCTGCTCCCCATCACCGCCTGCCAAACCCTAGTCAACGCACACTGCCAACCTAGAATCGGCCTGTATAAGCTCCAGTCTGACATAGGGGGTACACAAACCAACGGAGAGCAGAAATACTATCTGCTCCCCATCACCGCCAGCCAAACCCTAGTCAACGCACACTGCCAACCAAGAATAGGCCTGTATAAGCTCCCGTCTGACATAGGGGGTACACAAACCAACGGGGAGCAGAAATACTATCTGCTCCCCATCACCGCCAGCCAAACCCTAGTCAACGTACACTGCCAACCTAGAATCGGCCTGTATAAGCTCCCGTCTGACATAGGGGGTACACATAACAACGGGGAGCAGAAATACTATCTGCTCCCCATCACCGCCTGCCAAACCCTAGTCCTGGCACACTGCCAACCTAGAATCGGCCTGTATAAGGTCCCGTCTGACATAGGGGGTACACAAAACAACGGGGAGCAGAAATACTATCTGCTCCCCATCACCGCCAGCCAAACCCTAGTCCACACACACTGCCAACCAAGAATAGGCCTGTATAACCTCCCATCTGATACAGGGGGTACACAAACCAACGGGGAGCAGAAATACTATCTGCTCCCCATCACCGCCAGCCAAACCCTAGTCAACGCACACTGCCAACAAAGAAAAGGCATGTATAAGCTCCCGTCTGACATAGGGGGTACACAAACCAACGGGGAGCAGAATACTATCTACTCCCCATCACCGCCAGCCAAACCCTAGTCAACGAACACTGCCAACCAAGAATAGGCCTGTATAAGCTCCCGTCTGACATAGGGGGTACACAAACCAACAGGGAGCAGAAATACTATCTGCTCCCCATCACCGCCTGCCAAACCCTAGTCAACGCACACTGCCAACCTAGAATCGGCCTGTATAAGCTCCCGTCTGACATAGGGGGTACACAAACCAACGGAGAGCAGAAATACTATCTGCTCCCCATCACCACCAGCCAAACCCTAGTCAACGCACACTGCCAACCAAGAATAGGCCTGTATAAGCTCCCGTCTGACATAGGGGGTACACAAACCAACGGTGAGCAGAAATACTATCTGCTCCCCATCACCGCCTGCCAAACCCTAGTCAACGCACACTGCCAACCAAGAATAGGCCTGTATAAGCTCCCGTATGACATAGGGGGTACACAAACCAACGGGGAGCAGAAATACTATCTGCTCCCCATCACCGCCAGCCAAACCCTAGTCCACACACACTGCCAACCAAGAATAGGCCTGTATAACCTCCCGTCTGACACAGGGGGTACACAAACCAACGGGGAGCAGAAATACAATCTGCTCCCCATCACCACCAGCCAAACCCTAGTCAACGCACACTGCCAACCTAGAATCGGCCTGTATAAGCTCCCGTCTGACATAGGGAGTACACAAAACAACGGGGAGCAGAAATACTATCTGCTCCCCATCACCGCCTGCCAAACCCTAGTCCACGCACACTGCCAACCTAGAATCGGCCTGTATAAGCTCCCGTCTGACATAGGGGGTACACAAAACAACGGGGAGCAGAAATACTATCTGCTCCCCATCACCGCCAGCCAAACCCTAGTCCACACACACTGCCAACCAAGAATAGGCCTGTATAACCTCCCGTCTGACACAGGGGGTACACAAACCAACGAGAAGCAGAACTACTATCTGCTCCCCATCACCACCAGCCAAACCCTAGTCCACACACACTGCCAACCAAGAATAGGCCTGTATAACCTCCCGTCTGACACAGGGGGTACACAAACCAACGGGGAGCAGAAATACTATCTGCTCCCCATCACCGCCTGCCAAACCCTAGTCCACGCACACTGCCAACCAAGAATAGGCCTGTATAAGCTCCCATCTGACATAGGGGGTGCACAAACCAACGGAGAGCAGAAATACTATCTGCTCCCCATCACCACCAGCCAAACCCTAGTCAACGCACACTGCCAACCAAGAATAGGCCTGTATAAGCTCCCGTCTGACATAGGGGGTACACAAACCAACGGGGAGCAGAAATACCATCTGCTCCCCATCACCGCCAGCCAAATCCTAGTCAACGCACACTGCCAACCTAGAATCGGCCTGTATAAGCTCCCGTCTAACATAGGGGTACACAAACTAACGGGGAGCAGAAATACTGTCTGCTCCCCATCACCGCCAGCCAAACCCTAGTCCACACACACTGCCAACCAAGAATAGGCCTGTATAACCTCCCGTCTGACACAGGGGGTACACAAACCAACGAGAAGCAGAAATACTATCTGCTCCCCATCACCGCCAGCCAAACCCTAGTCCACGCACACTGCGAACCTAGAATCGGCCTGTATAAGCTCCCGTCTGACACAGGGGGTACACAAACCAACGGGGAGCAGAAATACTATCTGCTCCCCATCACCGCCAGCCAAACCCTAGTCCACACACACTGCCAACCAAGAATAGGCCTGTATAACCTCCCATCTGACACAGGGGTACACAAATCAACGAGAAGCAGAAATACTATCTGCTCCCCATCACCGCCAGCCAAACCCTAGTCAACGCACACTGCCACCCAAGAATAGTCCTGTATAAGCTCCCGTCTGACATAGGGGTACACAAACCAACGGGGAGCAGAAATACTATCTGCTCCCCATCACCGCCAGCCAAACCCTAGTCAACGCACACTGCCAACCAAGAATCGGCCTGTATAAGCTCCCGTCTGACACAGGGGGTACACAAACCAACGGGGAGCAGAAATACTATCTGATCCCCATCAACGCCTGCCAAACCCTAGTCCACGCACACTGCGAACCTAGAATCGGCCTGTATAAGCTCCCGTCTGACACAGGGGGTACACAAACCAACGGGGAGCAGAAATACTATCTGCTCCCCATCACCGCCAGCAAAACCCAAGTCAGCGCACACTGCCAACCTAGAATCGGCCTGTATAAGCTCCCGTCTGACATAGGGGGTACACAAACCAACGGGGAGCAGAAATACTATCTGCTCCCCATCACCGCCAGCCAAACCCTAGTCAACGCACACTGCCAACCAAGATTAGGCCTGTATAAGCTCCCGTCTGACATAGGGGGTACACAAACCAACGGGGAGCAGAAATACTATCTGCTCGCCATCACCGCCTGCCAAACCCTAGTCAACGCACACTGCCAACCTAGAATCGGCCTGTATAAGCTCCCGTCTGACATAGGGGGTACACAAACCAACGGAGAGCAGAAATACTATCTGCTCCCCATCACCGCCAGCCAAACCCTAGTCAACGCACACTGCCAACCAAGAATAGGCATGTATAAGCTCCCGTCTGACATAGGGGGTACACAAACCAATGGGGAGCAGAAATACTATCTGCTCCCCATCACCGCCTGCCAAACCCTAGTCAAAGCACACTGCCAACCAAGAATAGGCCTGTATAAGCTCCCGTCTGACATAGGGGGTACACAAACCAACGGGAGCAGAAATACTATCTGCTCCCCATCACCGCCAGCCAAACCCTAGTCCACACACACTGCCAACCAAGAATAGGCCTGTATAACCTCCCGTCTGACACAGGGGGTACACAAACCAACGGGGAGCAGAAATACTATCTGCTCCCCATCACCGCCAGCCAAACCCTAGTCAACGTACACTGCCAACCTAGAATCGGCCTGTATACGCTCCCGTCTGACATAGGGGGTACACATAACAACGGGGAGCAGAAATACTATCTGCTCCCCATCACCGCCTGCCAAACCCTAGTCCTGGCACACTGCCAACCTAGAATCGGCCTGTATAAGCTCCCGTCTGACATAGGGGGTACACAAAACAACGGGGAGCAGAAATACTATCTGCTCCCCATCACCGCCAGCCAAACCCTAGTCCACACACACTGCCAACCAAGAATAGGCCTGTATAACCTCCCATCTGATACAGGGGGTACACAAACCAACGGGGAGCAGAAATACTATCTGCTCCCCATCACCGCCAGCCAAACCCTAGTCAACGCACACTGCCAACCAAGAAAAGGCCTGTATAAGCTCCCGTCTGACATAGGGGGTACACAAACCAACGGGGAGCAGAATACTATCTACTCCCCATCACCGCCAGCCAAACCCTAGTCAACGCACACTGCCAACCAAGAATAGGCCTGTATAAGCTCCCGTCTGACATAGTATTTCTGCTCCCCGTTGGTTTGAGTACCCCCTATGTCAGACAGAAGCTTATACAGGCCTATTCTTGTTTGGCAGTGTGCGTTGACTCAGGTTTGGCTGGTGATGGGGAGCAGATAGTATTTCTGCTCCCCGTTGTTTGTGTACCCCTATGTCAGACGGGAGCTTATACAGGCCGATTCTAGGTTGGCAGTGTGCGTTGACTAAGGTTTGGCTGGCGGTGATGGGGAGCAGATAGTATTTCTGCTCCCCGTTGGTTTGTGTACCCCCTATCTGCTCCCCATCACCGCCAGCCAAACCCTAGTCAACGCACACTGCCAACCTAGAATCGGCCTGTATAAGCTCCCGTCTGACATAGGGGGTACACAAAACAACGGGGAGCAGAAATACTATCTGCTCCCCATCACCGCCAGCCAAACCCTAGTCAACGCACACTGCCAAACAAGAATAGGCCTGTATAAGCTTCTGTCTGACATAGGGGGTACTCAAACCAACGGGGAGCAGAAATACTATCTGCTCCCCATCACCGCCTGCCAAACCCTAGTCAACGCACACTGCCAACCTAGAATCGGCCTGTATAAGCTCCAGTCTGACATAGGGGGTACACAAACCAACGGAGAGCAGAAATACTATCTGCTCCCCATCACCGCAAACCAAACCCTAGTCAACGCACACTGCCAACCAAGAATAGGCCTGTATAAGCTCCCGTCTGACATAGGGGGTACACAAACCAACGGGGAGCAGAAATACTATCTGCTCCCCATCACCGCCAGCCAAACCCTAGTCAATGCACACTGCCAACCAAGAATAGGCCTGTATAAGCTCCCGTCTGACATAGGGGGTACACAAACCAACGGGGAGCAGAAATACTATCTGCTCCCCATCACCGCCTGCCAAACCCTAGTCCACGCACACTGCCAACCTAGAATCGGCCTGTATAAGCTCCCGTCTGACATAGGGTGTACACAAACCAACGGGGAGCAGAAATACTATCTGCTCCCCATCACCGCCAGCCAAACCCAAGTCAACGCACACTGCCAACCTAGAATCGGCCTGTATAAGCTCCCGTCTGACATAGGGGGTACACAAACCAACGGGGAGCAGAAATACTATCTGCTCCCCATCACCGCCAGCCAAACCCTAGTCAACGCACACTGCCAAACAAGAATAGGCCTGTATAAGCTCCCGTCTGACACAGGGGGTACACAAACCAACGGGGAGCAGAAATACTATCTGCTCCCCATCACCGCCTGCCAAACCCTAGTCCACGCACACTGCCAACCTAGAATCGGCCTGTATAAGCTCCCGTCTGACATAGGGGGTACACAAACCAACGGGGAGCAGAAATACTATCTGCTCCCCATCACCGCCAGCCAAACCCTAGTCCACACACACTGCCAACCAAGAATAGGCCTGTATAACCTCCCGTCTGACACAGGGGGTACACAAACCAACGGGGAGCAGAAATACTATCTGCTCCCCATCACCGCCAGCCAAACCCAAGTCAACGCACACTGCCAACCTAGAATCGGCCTGTATAAGCTCCCGTCTGACATAGGGGGTACACAAAACAACGGGGAGCAGAAATACTATCTGCTCCCCATCACCGCCAGCCAAACCCTAGTCAACGCACACTGCCAACCTAGAATCGGCCTGTATAAGCTCCCGTCTGACACAGGGGGTACACAAACCAACGGGGAGCAGAAATACTATCTGCTCCCTGTTCAAGTAGGAGACTGGACATGGGGCAGTCCCACGAAGTAAGTTTATTGTGGCTTCTCCAAGAACAGGGTTCCCAGACTCCTGCCTCCAGCAACCGCCACTCCGAGAATGACCGGACCACATAGAACACAGTGGTGTTCCAAGTCCGACCGGTCAGTCTCGCGCAACAGAAGCTCAGAGACAAGAGGAAGGTAAGAACATAACACATCTTCTTCTCTTACAGGAAACAAAAGAACTAAACAATGAAAGATCAATAAAAACAATGCAAATCATAAAGCAAGTGTACAGAAACATAAGTGATGAACAATATGACAAATACATGTTTGCAAAGAGGCAACGTGAAACAACAAAATCAATACAATATAAAATCACCACATTTCCTTGGAATGCGAGTTTCCCGTACCTGTTTGACCCCAGACCAACTTTTGATAGGGTTAGGTTGTTGTACAACGGGACTACCATCAAATGCTAGAACATCCCTTTTAGAATAAAGAGCAATTCTCCTAAAATTCCATTTCTGCCCATTCTCTAAGACAACATGCCACCTATGTACTTCTTTGACTTTTAACGGTTCAGAAAATTTGTTCACACCTTGCTCTCTCCTGCCCAACTTTACCTTAACAAGATCACCCACTTCGATTTTACAACTACCACTAGAATGCACAACATGAGAAGATGACAAACTCTCTTCATACATCCATTGGGGAGTGAGTTTGGTTTTGGGTACTCGTCCTCGCATTCTTTCAAATGGAACTTCATTGGTGACACTATGGGCAGTGGTATTATAAGACCAAATCATATCGTCCACACATCTTTGAATGTCACAAGCACCTTGAACAGCCAATTGAATAGTACCTTTGACCACTCTGTTCATGCGCTCAACCATGCCGTTCCCTTGAGGGTTATAAAGTGAGGTATACACATGCCTGATACCATACCCAGACAGAAAACTGCGCATGGCCAAAGAAGTGAGTTGAGTACCATTATCTGTAACTAGCACATGGGGAAAACCTTCCTTCAAGAAAATGGACCTCAAGTGTTTGATCACATTACTGGTAGTAATATTCCTCAAAAATACAACAGTGACCCATCTTGAGAACACATCAACTAGAACCATGGCAAAGCGATACTCAGAAGAAAGAAAGTCCATAGGACCAATAAAGTCCAAACAAACCTTTTCCCATGGCAAGCCAGCTTGACATGAAATAGAACCAGAAGTCTGGGAGTTGACCTTTAATCTTTTCTCACTCTCCTTGCATAACGTACAATTTTCAACCCAACCACGAACTTCATCATCAATACCAGGCCACCAGAAATTACACTTAAGACGCTTCACAGTAATAGTTTGTCCAAGGTGACCTTCATGGGCTAAAAGAAAAAGTTTCTTTCTGAGAGACTTGGGAGGAACAAACCTTTCACCTCTCAAAACCAAATCATCAGAGGTTCCAACACTAAGTTCTTCTTGTAATTTGACAAAGCTCCGTAGTGCAGGCTTGACATCCCCTTCACGCCTCCAACCATGGCGAATATAACTAACCAACTCAACAAAATCGGGATCATCAATAACCGCCTGATGCCATTCCTCCTTGGAAATAGATTTAAACTCCTCAGAACACGCATCCTCGCCACTCGCCACAACGCATACCATTTCATCATCAAAGTCAAAACCTTGCTCAGTATCAAGGGGTAAACGAGATAAACAATCCGCTTGGACATTCTTCCAACCAGATATATACTCCATATCATACATAAACTCTTGTAACCTGGCGGCAAATCTCATTAAACGAGGAGAACCATTGTTAGTACCACCTGGAGATAACATCCTTATGAGAGGTTTGTGATCGGTCCTCAAAGTAAAATATGTGCCCCACACATAGGTGCGAAAGTGCAACACACCCCATGCAGCAGCTAATGCTTCACGCTCAATCACAGCATAATTACGTTCAGAACTACTGAGCGTACGAGAAGCAAAAGCAACAGATTTTTCAATCCCATTTTTTTTTTGAGACAGAATAGCACCAATGCCATGGGCACTCGCATCAACTGTGATAAAGGTATCTCTCCCAGGTTCATAAGTGGTAAGAATATTGGCATTAATAATCTCATCTTTGATCTTGTTAAAAGCTTCATTTTGTGGTGCCTCCCAAGAAAAATGTGTACCTTTTCTGAGTAACAAGCGTAACGCTTCAGTTTTGTGAGCAAAATTACTAACAAATTTGGAGTAATATTCAACTAACCCCATGAACGATTTAAGTTGATCCTTATTGGAAGGCGTAGCTGCACATTTAATGGCTTTTAACAAATCTTCCTTTGGTTTGACACCAGTCTGTGAAATAGTATAGCCTAGATAGTCCACTTCAGTCATTAAGAATTTACACTTATCTTTTCTCAAAGTGAGACCAGCATTAAGTAAAATTTGTAACACTTTGGCTAAATTACAATTGTGCTCAAATTCATCATCACCAGTGATAAGAATGTCATCTTGGAAATAATGTACATGTTTAAGACCTTTCAACAGAGAATGCATCATTCGTTGAAAAACACTAGCCGCAGAGGCTAGCCCAAAGGGAAGTCTCTTAAATTGAAACACCCCTTCAATAGTCAAAAATGCTGTTAGCTTGCGAGAATCAGGATGTAGAACTACTTGATGATAGGCTGATCTAAGGTCAAGCTTGCTAAAAATTTCGCCTTATCCATCAAGAGTACCATCTCCGAGATGTTAGGGAGAGGAAACTTATCCACAATGATGTTCTGGTTAAGGGACCTGAGGTCCACACAGAAGCGGAGTTTACCATCCTTCTTTTGGGTAACCACCACCGGAGAAAGCCATTCCGAAGCTTCGACCGGTTCAATAATATCTTGCTTCTGCATGTCCTCAAGCATTTCCTTGACCTCTTGCCAGATGGAAATAGGAATTCTTCTAAGCTGATGTTTAACAGGATGAGCATGGTCCTTAAGCTTTATTTCATGAACATACCCAATTAATTTACCTAGATCTGTGCGGAATATATCTTTGTATTCTGATAAAACAGAATCAATATCAGGAAAATCTTCGACAACCAAAACTTTTTCATCAGATCTGGGATCTATAATAATGTGCAGATCATGTTGTTGAACCCAACCGAGAATTGCAGGCCCATCATTAGAGATATAAACTTTCCCTGAAGAGGATCTCCCTTTAAATTCAAATTTGGTTTGCATGACCCCCTTAATGTTAATAACCTCACCACCATAACCTTTTGGTGTAATATCACTAATTGAAAGAGTGCTGTTAGGCCAACACT
Source organism: Calotriton arnoldi (assembly GCA_963921515.1). Classification (NCBI taxonomy): domain Eukaryota; kingdom Metazoa; phylum Chordata; class Amphibia; order Caudata; family Salamandridae; genus Calotriton; species Calotriton arnoldi. The sequence continues at coordinate 1,566,109 of CAWUFW010003059.1, forward strand.
CCTTAAAAATGTGAAAAGGAATGATGGTAAACATTGAACCTGGATCAACCAAAAGCGTTATGGGAACATCATTCAAAAGAAATGTAGCTTTAGGTCTCTGCAAAGACCCAGGACAGTTGTCTTCAACACACAAGGAAATATCAGGAGGAAGATAATAATCCTCAACAAAGGCAACTCTGTTCTTAAATGGGTTTCTACAAGCTTTGCTAATATGGCCTCTTTTTCCACATTTCTTACACGTTTTATCTCTAGCAAAACACCCCGAAAAATCAGCAGCATGACCCATACTGCCACAACGATAACAACCAACGAATTTGCTTTTGCTGTCAGACAAAACTTTGGGCTTGAATTTAGGAGTGGATGACCTGTATTTTGAGTCACTATTTTTTGAATCAATGTCTGCTTCTTTCTCATTTTTATTGACAACATTGACAGTGTCTTCTTTCTTTAGCTCAAGGGAATGCATTTCCTGCATACATTTGTCGGATTCTTCAACAACTTTGGCAATGGAAATGGCTTCCAGAAGAGTAGGGTTCTTGGCGGCCCAAAGTTTTTCCTGCATCCTTTTATTTTTGCATTGGACTATCAACTGATCTCTAATGAGTTGATCAGTCATGGGGCCGAAATCACACTTGATGGCAAGTTCTCTTAGACGAGTGACCATTTGGTCAACAGACTCTCTGTCTCTTTGAGGCACGGTGTAAAATTTATGCCGTTGCATAACGATGTTGACTTGCTTCCCAAAGTACCTAGAAAGTCTTTGTTTAGCCTCAATATAGGGATTGTCAATAGGTTCACCATCAGCACCTAAAAATTCCGGTAGGAATTTAAAAGCATGTTGACCAGCTTTTCCTAATGAATTTAATAACATGGCTTTTTTTCTCGAAGCTTGGAATCTAAGGCCGTCAATGGCCTCCAGATAATTTTCAAAAATTCCAATCCACTCCTCCCATTCAATTGAAGGAGTGTCCCCTTCAATCAAGAAGGCTGGAGGAGGAGCTATCATTTGGTTGGCAGCCATAGCGAAAATAAGAAAAACCAAGCGAAGAGTGAAGGGCTAACCAAAGTAAAATTTGTAGAGGAAACAAAAGAACAAAAAAAAAAAAAAAAAAAAAAATTGCGAAATTACTGCGAAAAGAAGAGGCCCAAGAAAATAATGAAATGGTGTGCAGATCACCGTATAATCTGCCAAAGAGAAATTCAATAAATTGACATGGAATAAATTGACATGGTGTGCAGATCACCGTAGTAACTGCCAGAGTATGCAGGCAATGAAAATGATGGAGGTTTTGACAAAGCTCCGTAGTGCAGGCTTGACATCCCATCCTCGTCGCCAAAATGTTCAAGTAGGAGACTGGACACGGGGCAGTCCCACGAAGTAAGTTTATTGTGGCTTCTCCAAGAACAGGGTTCCCAGACTCCTGCCTCCAGCAACCGCCACTCCGAGAATGACCGGACCACATAGAACACAGTGGTGTTCCAAGTCCGACCGGTCAGTCTCGCGCAACAGAAGCTCAGAGACAAGAGGAAGGTAAGAACATAACACTCCCCATCACCGCCTGCCAAACCCTAGTCCACGCACACTGCGAACCTAGAATCGGCCTGTATAAGCTCCCGTCTGACATAGGGGGTACACAAACCAACTGAGAGCAGAAATACTATCTGTTCCCCATCACCGCCAGCCAAACCCTAGTCCACACACACTGCCAACCAAGAATAGGCCTGTATAACCTCCCGTCTGACACAGGGGGTACACAAACCAACGGGGAGCAGAAATACTATCTGCTCCCCATCACCGCCAGCCAAACCCTAGTCAACGCACACTGCCAACCAAGAATAGGCCTGTATAGCTCCCGTCTGACATAGGGGGTACACAAACCAACGGGGAGCAGAAATACTATCTGCTCCCCATCACCGCCAGCCAAACCCTAGTCAACGCACACTGCCAACCTAGAATGGGCCTGTATAAGCTCCCGTCTGACATAGGGGGTACACAAACCAACGGGGAGCAGAAATACTATCTGCTCCCCATCACCGCCAGCCAAACCCTAGTCCACACACACTGCCAACCAAGAATAGGCCTGTATAACCTCCCGTCTGACACAGGGGTACACAAACCAACGGGGAGCAGAAATACTATCTGCTCCCCATCACCGCCAGCCAAACCCAAGTCAACGCACACTGCCAACCTAGAATCGGCCTGTATAAGCTCCCGTCTGACATAGGGGGTACACAAAACAACGGGGAGCAGAAATACTATCTGCTCCCCATCACCGCCAGCCAAACCCTAGTCAACGCACACTGCCAACCAAGATTAGGCCTGTATAAGCTCCCGTCTGACATAGGGGGTACACAAACCAACGGGGAGCAGAAATACTATCTGCTCCCCATCACCGCCTGCCAAACCCTAGTCAACGCACACTGCCAACCTAGAATCGGCCTGTATAAGCTCCCGTCTGACATAGGGGGTACACAAACCAACGTGCAGCAGAAATACTATCTGCTCCCCATCACCGCCTGACAAACCCTAGTCAACGCACACTGCCAACCTAGAATCGGCATGTATAAGCTCCCGTCTGACATAGGGGGTACACAAACCAACGGGGAGCAGAAATACTATCTGCTCCCCATCACCGCCAGCCAAACCCTAGTCAACGCACACTGCCAACCAAGAATAGGCCTGAATAAGCTCCTGTCTGACATAGGGGGTACACAAAACAACGGGGAGCAGAAATACTATCTGCTCCCCATCACCGCCAGCCAAACCCTAGTCCACACACACTGCCAACCAAGAATAGGCCTGTATAAGCTCCCGTCTGACATAGGGGGTACACAAACCAACAGAGAGCAGAAATACTATCTGCTCCCCATCACCGCCAGTCAAACCCTAGTCAACGCACACTGCCAACCAAGAATAGGCCTGTATAAGCTCCCGTCTGACATAGGGGGTACACAAACCAACGGGGAGCAGAAATACTATCTGCTCCCCATCACCGCCAGCCAAACCCTAGTCCACACACACTGCCAACCAAGAATAGGCCTGTATAACTTCCCGTCTGACACAGGGGGTACACAAACCAACGGGGAGCAGAAATACTATCTGCTTCCCATCACCGCCAGCCAAACCCTAGTCAACGCACACTGCCAACCTAGAATCAGCCTGTATAAGCTCCCGTCTGACATAGGGGGTACACAAAACAACGTGGAGCAGAAATACTATCTGCTCCCCATCACCACCAGCCAAACCCTAGTCAACGCACACTGCCAACCTAGAATCGGCCTGTATAAGCTCCCGTCTGACATAGGGGGTACACAAACCAACAGAGAGCAGAAATACTATCTGCTCCCCATCACCGCCAGCCAAACCCTAGTCAACGCACACTGCCAACCAAGAATAGGCCTGTATAAGCTGCCGTCTGACATAGGGGTACACAAACCAACGGGGAGCAGAAATACTATCTGCTCCCCATCACCGCCAGCCAAACCCTAGTCAACGCACACTGCCAACCAAGAATAGGCCTGTATAAGCTCCCGTCTGACATAGGGGTACACAAATCAACGGGGAGCAGAAATACTATCTGCTCCCCATCACCGCCAGCCAAACCCTAGTCAACGCACACTGCCAACCAAGAATAGGCCTGTATAAGCTCCCGTCTGACATAGGGGTACACAAACCAACGGGGAGCAGAAATACTATCTGCTCCCCATCACCGCCTGCCAAAACCTAGTCCACGCACACTGCCAACCTAGAATCGGCCTGTATAAGCTCCCGTCTGACATAGGGGGTACACAAACCAACGGGGAGCAGAAATACTATCTGCTCCCCATCACCGCCAGCCAAACCCTAGTCCACGCACACTGCCAACCTAGAATCGGCCTGTATAAGCTCCCGTCTGACATAGCCTGTATTAACTCCTCTCTGACATAATGGGTACACAGACCAACACGCGACTGGAAAAAGCTAGAACACCTGTATTTTAATATCATTTTATATCATATAATATATATATATATGCATATAAATCTATTTATTAACACATATGTGAGTATATTTAAAAAAATATATATATTATAAATTAAAAACAAAAAAAACTTGTTTTGACAACATTTAAATACTTAAAACACGAGGATTATGTGAATATGTGAAAAAAAAAATTCCTTTCAAACATGCATATGCCATGTTACCAAAATAAATTCAATGTTTTGAAAATTATTGCTTGAAATAGTATTTGTGACTCTTCACGCATGCCACAACAGTTTTCAGTGAGGTGCAGTCAGAAAGCGCTGACGCGTGTAAGGGGAGCACAGACAGATAGGGGAGCAGCAACAGACAGACAGAACCTGTATGTATCAGCTCCCCGCTGACGTAGGGGGTACACAGATCGACGGGGGAGCAGATATAGTTAGAACACCGGCCGTCAGAGAAGGCACAGAGCCCTGTCTCCCATGCTGCACCAGGCCTTGCCTTCACCAACCGTCGCCTCCTCATAAACCGTCGCCTCACGCGCGAGCAGCAGCAGCGCGGAGGGTGCAGTGGCAGCACAGCTGCTCAGCTGGTTATACGTCTATATATGGGTATAAAAAGCAACCGGTAATTGATTATTCCAAGGGCGCCCTGGGAAAACATTGTCTAATAACCTGCCTCTAAGAGGTGTGACTATAACACCGTGACCTCTTCGGGGGAGCGACAGAGCTGAGAGTATATAAAAATTTAATTAGACGATGATGGAGGCTGACCTTTGACCTTCCTTTAAGGCTGTTAAAACAAGAGAAGGAGAGAATCAAATAATGATTAGATAACACAGCACTGCTATCTTTACACGAGATGCATTAGTGATCTTTCCTGCAGGAGGCTCGCCATCAGCCTTCTTTTCCTTCGACTCACGTGGCCCTCTGTCTAGCGCCGCATCCCTCCATCACACCTCCACTTCCTTCCATCACGCTGTCTCTTACCCGCCACATCTCCTGTCTGTCCACGATGCATCTCATCTCTCTTGCTCAGAACATCTCTTTTCTCATTTCACTCGTTCTCTTTTCCCTCTCTCGCTCTTTGCCTCTCTCTCACTTGGCTTTCTCTCCACCTTCTTCACTCCACCTGTCTCTCCAGCACACAGTACACGCCACACCAGAAACCATGAACAGTTAGTGAACATGCCACTGTAAAAAGTGACTATGTTGTGTATAATATAGCCTACAGGATGCTTGCAGGACGTATGTGTCAGGAATGTGTTAATGAGTGTGTGGATAGTGCATTTTTAGTGTACTCCGGTGGATGTTTTGTCAGTGTTCTTCTTGACATGGCATATTATGTAACAGCATGCCACTGTCTGTTTGCACCGTGTGTGACTTTTATGTGCAAGCACCCACAATTAATTGTGTGTTTGTATTCTATGAAATGGGAGTGGTGCATGTGAATGTACTCTTGCATTCAATGCTTCTGGGAGGGCATATACTCATGTTTTAGTCAGAATATCTGTGAGTGCCGCGTGGTGCATGTGATGGGCTCTCTGAGTTTGTGATTTTGTTATATGGAGTAAATATGCCCGATACTAAAGTAGGTGTTGTATTTCCGAGCCTTTTGAATCCTTAGAATGATCATACACCTTGGGGCTGGGGGGGATTATTTCATATTACTTGCTGCTGACATGTGTTACGTGTGACATGTGGCGTAAGTATGCTGACTACCGAGCTGACATCAAGTTCCCTTAAATCATGTTAGCCGTAGTTCCTATTTTACCAGTCTTTAGTTATCTTTTTGACTAGGTGTGTCATTGTATTGCAAAATTCTTTGAGGATGAGCACTGCATACTTTGCACATTTATGTAGACGAAGACATGTGGAATTGTATTGTGCTGTACATGCTTGTTTGAAGGTCCATGTTTGGACTGTGAACCTCTGTGCAGAGGCAGGCATATTTATGGGAATGTGGGAATGTGCTCTTCCAGGCAGTGTGTGTGCTTGCTCGTGGCACTGGGCTATTTTGTCTAATTCTCTGTGTGTGCATTTAGGGAACTGAACAGTAGCGGCCCGTGGTGGGAGTGCTGCCAGGCGGTGACGCGGGGCGGGGCAGGGTGGGGGGTAGTAAACTACGGAAATCGGCTGCACAGAGGTAAGTAAACAAACATAAATAAAACGAATTTCGTTGCGCGCGCTGCATTGCCAAATGCAATGCAGCGCGCCAACGAAATTCGTTTTCTTTATTTGTTTGTTTACTTACCTCTGTGTGGCCGTATTCCGTAGTTTACTACCCCCCACCCTCCCCCTCCCCCTCCCCGCATCACCGCCCGGCAGCACTCTCACCACGGGCCGCTACTGGAACTGAAGCGCGGGTGCATATCTCTCTGTTGATCTGTGCATGTGAATACTGTGTGTGTGTGTGTGTGTGTGAGAGAGAGGTTGAATAGTTCTTCTGGTGTTTCTTGTCTAATTGTGTGTGTTTTTGTGCTGATGCCAAAGTGGGTCATATTGTTTATCGCAATGAGCGTGGGTGGTTTTATCTTTGTTTGGGGTTATTTATTCATATTACAGTCTTCTCAAATTTTGTGTGTGTAACTGTGTGTGTGATAGTGTATGTGTGTGCGTTTTTATCGGAGTAGTCTGCAGTAGCGGCTCGTGGAGGGAGTGCCGCGGGGCGGTGGGGCGGGGCGGGGGAGGAGCAGGATGGGGGGTAGTAAACTACGGCATACGGCCGAACAGAGGTAAGTAAACAAATAAATAAATAAAACGAATTTCATTGCACGCGCTGCATTGCCAAATGCGATGCAGCGCGCAACGAAATTCGTTTTATTTATTTGTTTACTTACCTCTGTTCGGCCGTATGCCGTAGTTTACTACCCCCACCCTGCTCCTCCCCCTCCCAGCCCCACCGCCCCGCGGCACTCCCTCCACGAGCCGCTACTGCGTGCCCCCTATTGTATTCTGTGTAGGGAGTGTGTTTATTCAAGTGCATTTTTATTGTTTAGCCAACAAAGAATCACAATATCCGAAGCTGAAACCAAATTCTCTCAAGACCGATCTACTTTAGATACAGAAAATACCAAAGACTTTTTTTTGCACTACTTCTTATCACAATCTTCACCCTAATGTAATGATAAGCTACCTTCTCTTAAACAAAAGAGATTAAAAGGTGAGAACACAATTAGCACCATTCCAATTGCCTCACGAGATAAGAAAAGTAACAACTACTAAAAGCAGGCATTGGCGATAAAGTGCTCCAGTGGTTGACCCTCTTCTTAACAGGAAGATCTCAGCAGGTAAGATTAAGACCTTTTTTTTATCCCGGATTACCAGGATTTCCTCTGTGGTCCATGGGGTTCAGCCCTTTCACCCTACTTCTTCAACCTTCCTGTAAAACCCCTAGCTGTACTCATAAAGTTCTTTTGCCTCAACTTGTACAGCTATGACGATGACAGGCAACTTGTTTTGAGATTCAGCAGGCAGGATAAGATTGGTCTGGCTTTATATACTGTGTGTGCTTAGTTGGGCTTGCAGTGGTTTAAACTAAATATAGACAAAACAGAAGTATTAATCACTGGGAGCCACCAGTCCCTGGCAATCTTCTCTATGGCGAGCAGATTTTGGCCTTCTCTTTCTCCAACTAAGTCAGTAAAGAGCCTTTGAGTAAAATACAACTTGCATCGAATGGATGACCAAGGGGCATCATTTGCATTCTCATGTATATTTCACATGAAGAAACACCTTCAAATACTGTTTTCTTGACCTTGGAAAGAGGTCAGTCGGTTTTGAACACACTTATAGGCTCTCAGTTAGATTACTGCAACAGCTGTTATCTTGCCATTAGAAGCAGTGGCGTAACAAAACTTGAGGGGGCCCCCCTGCAAACTACATGGAGTGGGCCCCCCTTCCCAGCCCACCACCTACCACTTTTGCTAAGGGGGCCCTTGGAGCTCGGCCCCCCACACGCAGGGGCTGCAGGGGGCTTATGTTACACCACTGATTAAAAGATATATTTTATCAGCCATTGTCAGTCTATTCAACACCGTGTAGCACAAATGGTTACAAAAGCACCTAGACTTAGTTTCACATCTATCTTAAAATCTCTTCACTGGCTTCCAATTCAGGCACACATTTTTCCAAATTCCTATGTATTGTCCACAGATTATTTCGTGGTAGGTTCACTCAGTTCCTGGATAACTATCTGACCAGATGTTTACTGGCTTGGCCCAGTTTGTCACTTCTGGCTATTCAAAGACCTTGAAGATCGCATTCAGGGTGTTGAGCTTCTCTGTGCTGACTTCTGCTCTTTGGAATGCCCTGTCCTTAAATATAAAAACGGATTTTAACCATGCGTTCTTTAGGACGTCTCTCAAAGCATGGTTGTTTGACAAAATTCAGCATAATTGCTTCTGCTTCTCCACTTTTGATCAGTGGTAGTGCGAAAAGACCTGTTGCGGGGATTCTGCACATAAACAGAGCTATGCACAGGATAATAGGACCTTGGCGTATAGTGGTGAACCAACCATGCACCTCAGTACCCACAATCCCAATCCGACTAGCTTTAGCGTCTCATTCGTTCTCCGTACTACAGCGAAGCTACCAATGATTAGACAACCCAGAACACGGTCTCTCTCTCTCAGGACTAGCGGGAGCAAGAACACTCTTTCATAACTCACTCATACTTGTCCACAACGTGCGTAATAAGAGACACTGTATAGTTTAAAATGTTTATTTCAACTATCGTGCTCTAAGATAAAGTACACGTGCCAGTACTATCAGCATAATGCATAACGATAAAATAATAAGCATGGTTACAATTACATAGAATACAAACGGGGACAGCATTTTATAAAGACAGTGGTTATAGGGCTAAATGGCCTTACCACCCTCCCCGTGCTATTAACTAGTTTATTATAAAAATAGAAGACCTCTGGGCTTTGTCCGGCAGACCCCCATACCTCAATATCTAGATGCAAGGTTTACATCATCAGACAAGCACAGCTCTTCTCCCTGGAAAGGTTTTTCTCCAAGTGCCACCAACAGGGAGAGCACAATATTAAAAGCACACAAATTTCTCCAGTTCAGCTGCATTTCGTGTTATGTCTAAGTGCGAGGGGCTGACCAGATCAGCAAAAACAAGGCCGTTGTTTTTCGACCTTGTACATGGTGTGCAGACAAAACCCACAAGGAACATGAGAAAAGGTGAAAGGCAAAAAGGCAGACAGTTCTAATATAACCGGGCACAAGCAGAGTCTGGAAAAACAAAGTCACAGAGTAACGTGTGCAAAAAAGGCATCATGGCAGCCAGGCCTAAGCTAACTTAGCAATGTAGACAATGAGGCCACAAACCACACTACACCCTCCCCTGGTCAGTCCATAGGCCAAGATATAGGACGAAAACAGAGTTCAACTAGATGGAGCAGAATGTAAACGTCTATTAATGAAAAGTCCCATGAAGGACAATGAATGAGAGGAAAAAAAAAAAGCCAGGTCACATAATGGAAAAAAGGAAAAAATCCAGAAATTCAGTGTGTTGAAAGCGAATGCCCCTAATCCAATAGAGTGTATGTGCAGAAAACTGCCACACCCTCCAAGAGCACATCATTGGTATCGTCTGAAAAAAGAGATACCATCCAGTTCAACACGTCAAAACTGCATCCATTTTCCTCATAATAGGGTGCCGTGATTAGCATTGCGGGACAACTTGCGTGATACTCAATATAACTTTGTTGTCGGAGATCCTGAGCAGCCGCCCAGATATCCCATTGCGCCAAAACTCCAAGTGCAGCCGCACACGCCATCAATCCAGAGCCGGAACAGTCCAGTTCATGGGCCACTAAGGGGCCCATCAACTGGCCAAAATCCGGGTCCGACAGAGACGTATTGGAGAGGCAAACATCCAAGGACCAAGAGAAAGGACATTGTAAGCAAGACATCACAGGTTGCACGCAAGTGAAATAAGCAAAGCAAAAAGAAAGTCTATAGGACACCCGAGTGTCGCCAATGGTAGGATGCCGAAGCTGATGAGCATGCGTTCACGGAGCATCCGGAGTCGACCGTGGTCGAGCAGGACCCCATGAAGTGCAGCCATTGTGCAGCAAACAAATTAAAAGTAATATTCCAGCAGCTAAGGCGAGGAGCAATGGGAGGTGGAGAGGTGTGGTGCAGCGGCCAGGGCAGCTGACTTCAGAGCACAGGGTTCACAGTTCGATCCCCGGCTCCGGCGGCAGCTTAGCTCAGCACCATGTGACTCTGGGCAATAGCTCACTTAATTTCCACGACGGCCCCCAGCGCCTTGAGACCCGTAAGGGTGAGTAGCTGCGCTATATAAAAACGGACTTACTTAAATTTTTTACTTACATGGGAAGCCGCCAAAGACGCTGGAAAAAATAGAATGAATAAAAGCCGGGATTACTCCAAATATAGTTTGAAAGGAGGAAACAAGGCCAGAGCCCACAACTTTAAAAAAGTGCACAAGACCTTTGGTAGAGGAAGCATTGAATACGCAGTGAATCAGTTCACCGAAATGCTGTGGGAGGTTGGTGTTCAAAAGAGCCTGTATCTCACTGTGGGTACTAGCCAGCTGGAGGACGAAGGTCTCCCGTGCAGAAGTGAGCATAACCTCCTGGTTTAATAATAGCGCCTTTATTCTGCTCAATTTATTGAAATCTGCCATCATCGTTGGTATGGAAGGCCAAATGGAACTATCTAAGACGTCCCGCGGGGGCGGGATAAGCACATTTTTGCAGCACACTACACGGTGGTGATGCAGCGCGTACAATAAAAACTATTTTCCTCCTAGGTCACTTATCGGTCATCCAGGGGCGACTTATATTTTCTCACATCCACATGACGATGGGGCCCATAACATCGCCTATCACACACACACCTGGATTTCCTCTACACCTTTACGAAATTCTATACTCCTAGGAGAAACATAAGAATTAAATGAAAAACATCATTTATGTACCGCTGGAAAGAGCCGGGATACCTTATTACCTTAACCTATCGCTTTCTTAGTTATTTCTTAAGATATTCCTGCTCATTGTTTTGTCGATGGATCATCTAGTAAGAAATCAGTTTATAGTGATTAAGACCAGCTAAATCACAATAACCAATTACCAGTGTCACAATCATTTAGTAAAATAACCACTGAGTCGTTTGATTTAAGAATCTTAAATTTTATATAATTTTAAAAGCATGAAAAAGATTTTAGACTTTTTATTTAATTAATCATTCATTATTAATTCAAATATTTATTTAGCAAAATCAATTTTATTGCAGAAAGGACATTTTTGTCATGAAGCAAAACCCTAATTACCTGCCTATCTTTCCTAATTTAGCCTAATGATTTCTAACCTAAGTTTAAGAATTAAAAATAACCTGATTCTCATACTCAACTGGAAAAATAAGACAGCAACAGAAACTTCAGCTCTTCAGCATCAGCTACCTGCAACCCATCTCATCTAACAGTCTTTCAGCATCTCCCGCTCAGTAAAATGGATCGATCTGGATCACCAAGCACTGGAAGCCACCAACTCCAACACCGACTCTGACTGCGACTACTCCTCCCACTAAGAGTAGGCCTTCTTATACCCTAATTCTAACTTTGCTAACTAAATTGTTGCAACATTAATAACGCGCTTTTCTTTCATTGGTCCATTCATTTCATCTATTCATTCTTAATCAAGTTCTCCCGGATCCAACTTGTTCTTACGGAATGTATATGTTCATTTCCTTTCTCACAGTTCAAGACATGTTTCCATCCGCTTCGATCAGTACATTTGTAACTTCTTTCGATACATTCGAGAACTCTGCAGGCATTGTCCTTTCTCTTAAAACGGTTTCCCACGGTTCTTTGCTGATCACCACGGCACACTATCAGTTCAATTAGGTCACATCAGCCTTGACCATTCTTGCATCCTAGCCTCTCAGCATCATCACGTGGTTAGTTTTTCTCCAACTTTTTCTCCCTTGTCACGCGTTTCCCAGCACATGCGCACTCTAATAACCGGCAGCCATTTTATATCACCACTCGTTTATACTTAGAAGCACTATTTAGAAATAAACAAAACATAATTAAAATAGAGAAACATAGCCTTTTCGTTTCCCTCCCGTCATCTACGTACCCCAATTAGTTATTACCTAGCAGAAAGCAACATTTAAGCTGTTCCTTACTTACCATCACTATTTGTTTTTGCAACAACACGTTTATATTCTATGAAGCACAAATCATGCATTTATTATTTATTTAGTACTTCCCGGCTTCCTCCTGCAACGAGGAGACCGAGTATGCATACCCCGCCAACGAATCGGTGGCAATTATTTTATGTTATAATTAGACACACAGACATTCGTTAATAGATTATTCAGCCCATGTACTTGCGTGTTACCCTTCCCTCACGTACATTGTTGATTAATACATTTAAACGAACATTTTATTAATTATTTATAAAATTTGTTAGGGGTTAAATTTTTTTATTTTCTCTGCTCCATCAACGGGAAACCGTTACAATATAAGGGACGCCTGCCTGCATTCCACAACAATCTTGATTATTCAGAAGCAGATAACTGCCATTTGAAAGCACAGTGAAAGTAGGTGATATAACAGGAGCCGGAATGCCCTTCAGAACACAAGCAAGATTCGGAGCCGGAACATTACAAGCCCCGTGCAATTTAATGTTTTTACAAATCAGGGAATGACCCACAGCAGAATCGCAAGACTCTCCTGTGAGAAAGACCTCCTTCCCATCCCTAAGGCATCTGTACATGAAAGGCAGGGACCAAAGTTCATGCAAGAAGGCACTGCCTAAAGGCTGAAAACGGCCAACAGGATAATGTTTCATGCATGAACTGAACTCAAATAAAGAAAAAGGCAAAGCGATAACCCCGTGCACTAGCCACACTGCAGAGTCCAACTCCGCCACAGAGAAAGGTAACAGCTCTATCTTTTCGATGTGTAAGAGAGTATATGTGGCATCTTTCATGGACATGAACTGCTGCTTTTCAGTTAAATTAAATGGCAAGAATAAGGCAGACGTGTTTAAAAAATGCCATGGCACCTTGCCCATTTTCAAGGTTTGCAACGTCCACGCAAATTGCATTACTGAACGCAACTGGTTCTGACCATGATATAACACAGACACATCATCCTGTACAATATCAACAACAGAGGAAACAATATTCTCTAATGTGTAAATGCGGGAAGACAGGGTGTTAATACTATTGTCAACAACAGCAAGCACTTTTTCTAGATTAGCTTGATCAATTTCCCGTAAACGGGAAGCAGCTTCTATCTGCGAAAGCTTCCAGAGTTCATTGTAAGTTTCATAAATGAACCACGGGGCCCTAGAACAAAATCGGACAGATCAATGTTGCCTGACAGGAGGGATAAATGTTGTTTCACAGAATCTAATGACGAGTGCTGCAACCACTGTTTACACAATTTACCAACAGAATATGTTGTAACAGTACGAGAGTCAGAAAACCTCGGATCTGGCTTATCCTGTTTGTAACCAGGAGCTGAGTCATGAAAACGCAGTTGGCCGGCATTTGATGCTATGGGCAAAGCCAACCAGGGTGACTGAACAATCGTAGAGATATTAAACGAATTGTTTTGAAACAAAGCTTGCAAACTGGCAAGGGAAATATTGAAAAGCAAGCTCTCGTTGGGAGTGGAAGACAATACGGGAATGGAGGGGGCATTCAACTGTTTTGAAGTAGCCAAACCCCAACAGGTAGTTTGATAGATCGAACTATTTAAAAATAAAATTTGGGCCGGGATTAGGCAAGCACGGTGTAAGGCTTCCGTGCCGCGTACCTGCCATGTTTTGGTGCCCCAAATAGATTTTAAGTCAATGGTGTCCTGCCAGTATTCATAACCACCCACTGCTAATGTGGACAAAAAGGAACCCAAATAGAGCAATTTGGTGTGAGTCAGCATGATTTTCTGAACGGACGACATGTTCAATTTAAAATAATAGGACCCAGGGTTTGATCTATCAAAGTCAGTAAAGTAAGTAAATTTACATATAAGTGTCTGGGAGCTACCTGGCAAAGGGGTCGGACAATGTTCCCATTGGGTGTAATTAAAAGCACCCCTAAGTGTACTTGGTTTATGGAGAAAATGGTTGCCCCAATGCTGGTAACAATATAAATCAGCATAACTTGCAGAATTCAAATACAAATCGTCAGCATTAAAAGCAGCATAATAATTCAAGTCAGAGAACAACGATTCAACGGCATGCACATCCCAATCGTCAGAATGAACATTACTTTTTACCACATCACCCATGGAAACACGGAGGACATTTGGTAAATTAATAATCTCGGTGGGTCCATGAATTTGGAAATTTACTGCATCCCATACGATGCCATCAGCAACTGGGAAAGCTGAAATGTTCACAAATGTGTGGTCACGCTTCATGATGTGAGAGGAAGAATGCGGAGCCAAAGTTCCAGCGACACAGTTCACTGCAGAGCGTTCTGGTAAATAGTGACCATTTATGAGTAAGAAAAAAACTGTCACAAAGCCCATGGACATGAACAGGAAAATCAGGAAGAGCAGCAACCAGATGTATGTCCATGGTGGGACCAAAAAATTGTCTCTGATCCAAGATATAAAAATACTGAAGTTGGACGGGATAAGTGATGAGGTGGAAGTCGAATCAAAGGAAAAATGGGTTGGGTTCAGCGGTGTTGTAGGTAAATGAGCCACCGACTCGTTGGCGGGGTATGCATACTCTGTCTCCTCGTTGCAGGAGGAAGCCGGGAAGCTGAGCAGGCGATCAGGCAAATCCACCATCTCAATGGCAACATCAGTGTCTGTGCAAGGTGGAGGGCCACAAACAGGAGTCCTGGAAATGGCTGGACATGAAACGGCAGGGGTCACGCTATTCAGGATCGGCCAGATGTTGTAGCTTGACATTGTCCACTGAGATGTATCTGTTGTCTTTGCGACCAGGAAGCGGTGGTAAGATGACAGTACGAGTTCCCTTCAAGCCAAGGACTGGAACTGGTGCACAATAAGAGGGGCCAAATTCTTTTTTGTTCTCCACCTTCTCTCGGACCAGATCTCCAACCTTTGGAAGCCAGCCGGCAACCGGAATCTGCAGCGCAGCGTCAGTGGCTGAAGGCAAGTGTTCGTTTGCAAGTTTGTCACGGGTCTCTTGTAATTCCTGCAACATAGTAGAATGATTATCTACGTCAAAGATTGCGGCATTCGCCGCCATGTCTAGACCTTCAAGGTCTGGCACAAACATTTGTATGCCAAAGAGCATTGCGTATGGGGTCCGCCCACCCAGAGATCTTCTAGGGAGATTATTAAGTGCACGTTGCACGCTATACAAGTGGGCCAGCCATTTCCTGCCAGTACCTAAGACTCTAGCTGTCAAGGATTGCTTTAAGTCACGGTTCATTCGCTCCACAATTGAATTACCCTCAGGTCTATCTGGAGACGAAAATTGCACCCTCACCCCCAGTGACCCCATTGCGTCCTTGTACGCCTTAGAGGCGAACGCTGGACCTTGGTTGGAATGGAAGGTGCCACAGGCAAAAATTCCCACAAAGACACGCAAATCCCTTATGACATTTCGAGCGTCAGCATTCCGTTGTGGCCAAACCCAGATGAAACGTGTGCACGAGTCCACCGCAACTAAGATGTATTTGTATGCAGTGTCAGAAGAAAATGGACCGCAGTGATCCAAGTAAACACACCCAAAAGGTTTGTTTGAAATGCAGAGCTGTGTTTGTGGTGGTCGTGTAACCGTCGAAGGCTTAATTTGCTGACAAACGTCACAAGAAAGCACATAAGTACGGGTCTGTTTATATAGACCACGCCACCAGTAACGCTGCTGCAATATGGAAACAGTCGCAGACACGCCAGCATGGGCTGAAGCCAAGCCTTCGTGGGCGGCCGTTATCAAGGAAGTTCTGCGGTCCGCGTTGGGAATCAGCCGATCACCAACGTCTGGAATTTTTACGTAAGGAACCTGTTCAGGACTTAAGTGATAAGAGTACTTGGAAGGGAAACCCCGTGGGTAATTAGCACCTTCCTTCGTTGCAGCAATAGCTGCCAAAATCTCATTATCTACTTTTGTCATGGATCTTGTAACTGCTGCTACTGAGCACGTGGCTACTGCAGATTTGGCAGCTTCATCTGCCAAACTGTTACCGACAGCGTGTGCGCCCACACGCTGGTGGCCAAGAGTGTGAATCACTTGTGTGAGAGGCAGATGGTGTTTAAGATCTGCCACTCGAACCCAAAGCATTTTATGCTTAATTGTGCTGCCTTTGGCATCTCTATAGTCGTTTTGAGACCAAAATAATAAGTTGTCATTGAAGGACTGAACACAGTAGTAAGAATCGCATACAATAAGAGTCGTCACGTCTGGATTCGCAAACTCAAGTGCGAGCACCAAAGCCCGCAGCTCGGCTAATTGGGCAGTACTGTCTCCTAGTGCCTGTGTGTGCACTACAGTCAATTTGAACTCACCGTTCACCATAGTACCTGCAACAATAGCACATGCTGCTGAATAAGCATGCTTAGAACCAGTGGCCGGTTGCGCCGAACCATCGGTGTAAATGATACATTCGTACTCCTCAAGCGGCAGCAAAGACAGAGGAGGAGGATGAACAAATTCATACTGTAAGAACTCCTGTGTCTGAAGAGAGGAATCAAAGATAAAAGTGACATCCAGGGACGTCAAAGATGTAGCCCATTGTATCCAATGGGGGTGCAAAGCCTTAGAGTTCGGTACACTTGCCTTTGTCACCGCCTCAAGGGCAGGATATGGTGTTACCACCAAAATGTGTTTTCCCTGTGCCAGTGCGCGTTCCTTAAGAATCGCCATCTGTACTGCAGTCAAAACTTTCTCCACAGAGGAAAAGCGCAACTCCGCTGAAGTGTAAAGATGCGACTTGTATGCAATCGGTACTGTGTCACCTTCGTTAAAGGTTAAGTACGTGAAACCCACTGCCCCTGGCACAATTCTAATGACCAGGTTTGTGTGGTTATCACGAGTCAACAAGAATTTAGATTCAAGTAAATCAGACTGCAAAGAGTGCAGTATAGAGGAATGCTCAGGAAGCCAGCATGACTTCAAAAAGGTAGGCTGTATCAAGGCATATAGAGGCTTGATACGCTGGGCATATTCGGGAATGTAAGTACGCCCGAAGTTTAAAAAACCCAGTAATGACTGAAGCTTCTTCAGGGTGGTTGGAGGGCGCAAAAGTGCGCACTTCTCCAAGAAATGGGGAGCTAAGCCCCTGCCTTCATTGTTGAGCTCATAGCCCAAAAACAAAACAGTGAATTCTGCGATGTGAGATTTGGCAAAATTTAATTTGTATCCTAGGACCGCAAATTCAAGAATAATGCGGTCCACACAGGAAAGATGCAGCCATAATTCGTCGTCTGTTAGTTAGATATCGTCGACGTACGAACACGCATCTGGGTCTATGCTGTCCAACAAAGAGACAACACGGGCGGCGAAGACCCCCGGGCTGTTTTTGTAGCCCATGGGCAAACGCCGAAATTTAAAATGTTTTCCACCGGAAGTGAAAGCACTCCATTGGCTACACTCCGGGGACAAGTTGTGAGTGTAAAATCCATTGGATAGGTCAAGTGTCGTTTTATATTTCTTGCGCACAAGACTGTCTACGAGCGCAGAACTGTGGGTATTTTGCACCGCAAAGGTCCGACAATGAGAGTTCAAATGTCGGTAATCCAAAACTAGGCGGTACGACCCATCGGGTTTAGAAACCGCAAAAAAGGGATTATTCATAGGTGATACGCATGTCTCAATTACTCCTTGATATTCTAACTGTGTCAGAATGTCTGAAACGGGACCTTTAGCTTCCCGCCGGATGGGATATTGGGGTTGGGGCTGTGGCAGAGACCGTAATGGTATATCATGGGAGGGTGAATCCTCATCCCAGCCCACGTGGTTACGGTATAGCGCCGGAGCCAAGGCCCCAGCCCATTCAGCTGCGAGAGCCTCGGCTTTGTCCTTGGGGACATGACGAGAAAAGCTCGGAAGGATGACCTCCTCCCCTTTACGAGCAGCAAGTACGAATGGGGGCGGCCAATACGCCTCCGCCAACAAAATGTCGTAGGAAGAGGTCAGATTTTCCCCAAAAATCCCTTTAATAACACGCTCAATGTCACCTTCAATTTGAATGACAATATTAAATAGTCTGTCAGGGGGTGCCACTCGGGTGTCAGCTGTCTCGACAGTAATGAAAGTATCAGTTGCTGTCGCCTCCACATGAGGACGCAGTGCCTCCCGCACTATGGTAACTTCCGCGGCGCTGTCTAGCAGCCTTCACTGCCCACGTCCAATTCAGGAGTCTCGTTCTCACCGTCTGTGGCATACCTCGCTGTTAATGCCGCAACTTTTTTCTTCTGAAACTGTGGGCGAGAACGTGGAAATTCTTCTGGTTTTCCTCGGCCTGGTTGTCGAGGTTGGTCTCGTCCCTGTGGAGCCTCACGACCCCTGCCTCTATCCTGGCAATCTCCTCCACCAGTCTGGGAGGCCGATCGTGCCTGTGAAGAACGAGGAGAACGCGGATCAGGGACTTGAAATCACTCGGGAGATTTAATTCTTGCTCTGTCGCACAAATCATAAGTACGTTCAGAAGATATTGATACCGTGGAATCGCCACGCGACCTTGGTTTTGATTGCTGCTTACCCTGTTTTTTCAACCTCCAGTTCTTTTTAGTAAAGAACGGTTTCTCATCTTTTTCAGGCTGAGATTTTTGTTGTGGTTGTGTTTGAGTTTGTGTTTTTGCGAAAGGCTTAACCCCCAAACTATTGCGGCCAATGGTTTTATAAGCCTGTGCAATAATTTTCGGTAATTCGCGTGGCTTGTCCGATTCTGGGACTAAAGCCAAAGCCTTAGCTACTTGAAAGTTAACCGCATCGCCCTTGACGTTCGCAAGGATTAGATCAGCCACTACATCGAACACTCCCACCAGTCTCATCCCCAATTCCACAGCCGCTTCAGGGCCATGTTCATCCTGCACTCGTTTAATTACAGAGGGGAGAACCGTCATGGAAGGAGTGCCGAAACACTTCGCATACACTGCTGCGAATACCCTGCCCCAGTTGTTACATTCTGCCAACTCGGGATTTAAGTCTTTCGGCAAACTAATCGTCAAAATCCTGTGTTTGTCCACAGGAGAAGTATTCGGAAAAACAGCCTCCAGCTGGTCAAATTTTTCTGAAAGCCAATAAGGCAAATCATCCTTATTTGGTGGGCACTTGCCCATCACCGAAGTAACCATGACGGGACTTAGGGTTACACCGCCCGGTCCAGCTGGATGCGCCGCAACTCCAGGAGGGGGCCCCTGGACGTTGCCAATAACATATTGTACCAAAGCTCTGTGCACGCGGATTAAAGATGTATGCAATGCACGCAGTTCATCAACCGCAAGCGTCAAATAACGCGGATGTGGGGTATACCCAGCCAAGACTGGCCAAGTGGCCCCGTCTATTGATAAGGGGCCTAAACGAACCAGGGTGACCGAATGTGGGAGGGCGCCATTAAACCAAATACGGTGTTGCCATGCCGTAAGTGGTACTTCAAAAGCCTGATAAGGCCGATAAGCATTGGGTAAGGCAGTGGGAGCGTAAACATGAAACAAATTGTCAGCTCCTTCCACCGCCGGAAAAGTGACCCAAGAGTAAAACACCTCAAAGTGGTGAGCCGGGTCAGCTTGCACCACAAAGATGAGAGCGACACTCGCGTCAGGCACTCCATAAGCCAGTAAATGAGCCCGGAGCGCAGCGCGGCTATGTGCCGGTATATTTATATCCGCCATTAAGACCTGGAATGATCAACAACCTAGTGTGAGGCAGCGCAATATAGGGTTAACATAAACACCTTTTAATAACTTCAAGCTTGAAAGAACCTATAAAAACATCAATATAGGAGGTATCTCCCTCACATACGTTTCCGGAAGCGTAAGCGAAGGTTATTGTGGACAAGCACAAGCACTACTCAAGCGTCTCGCAGATAAGAAGCCCACTACGTTGGTGGCGCCATGTTGCGGGGATTCTGCACATATACAGAGCTATGCACAGGATAATAGGACCTCGGCGTATAGTGGTGAACCAACCATGCACCTCAGTACCCACAATCCCAATCCGACTAGCTTTAGCGTCTCATTCGTTCTCCGTACTACAGTGAAGCTACCAATGATTAGACAACCCAGAACACGGTCTCTCTCTCTCAGGACTCGCGGGAGCAAGAACACTCTTTCGTAACTCACTCATACTTGTCCACAACGTGCGTAATAAGAGACACTGTATAGTTTAAAATGTTTATTTCAACTATCGTGCTCTAAGATAAAGTACACGTGCCAGTACTATCAGCATAATGCATAACGATAAAATAATAAGCATGGTTACAATTCCATAGAATACAAACGGGGACAGCATTTTATAAAGACAGTGGTTATAGGGCTAAATGGCCTTACCACCCTCCCCGTGCTATTAACTAGTTTATTATAAAAATAGAAGACCTCTGGGCTTTGTCCGGCAGACCCCCATACCTCAATATCTAGATGCAAGGTTTACATCATCAGACAAGCACAGCTCTTCTCCCTGGAAAGGTTTTTCTCCAAGTGCCACCAACAGGGAGAGCACAATATTAAAAGCACACAAATTTCTCCAGTGCAGCTGCATTTCGTGGTATGTCTAAGTGCGAGGGGCTGACCAGATCAGCAAAAACAAGGGCCGTTGTTTTTCGACCTTGTACATGGTGTGCAGACAAAACCCACAAGGAACATGAGAAAAGGTGAAAGGCAAAAGGGCAGACAGTTCTAATATAACCGGGCACAAGCAGAGTCTGGAAAAACAAAGTCACAGAGTAACGTGTGCAAAAAAGGCATCATGGCAGCCAGGCCTAAGCTAACTTAGCAATGTAGACAATGAGGCCACAAACCACACTACAGACCTTTCTGGTGTTATTGCGCTTTACCAAGTCTTATTAACATAACATAAAAATCAAAACACTATTGCAAAATTCTTGCGTGAAGGCACAGTTTAATAACAATTGTGAGATAAAGCATATAAGAGCCTAAAGATTTCTGTATGCACATCTGCAAAATGTCGCTTGAACAAAAAATTGAAAGCGACAGCTCAAGTCTTAAAATTTGTGCCAACAATGGCATTGTGAAATGATACGTTTTATATTCTTTTTTAAATATGCCTGCATGTATTGCCATGAATATTCTTCTAGCTTGGGTTAAATAATTTCAGTGTGATATATAATAAAATACTTTACTTTGTTTTTAATCACTTTCGATGCCCTTCATAACCATTATCCTTAAGTTTAATTTTTTGGTTTTTAAATTAAATATGACCATTCCCATATATCCAAATTCATTACAAGACCCAATATCATCTACTCATTCTCTAAAGAAAAAAAAATTGTACATGATCTCATTAATACATAGCTGGGGTAATGACCCCTCTTCATGCTTTGAGCCAGCAATCTATCAATGAACTCATCATCATCATCAAAGAACTTTATTCGGTTACATAACATGTAAACCATAAAAGCACATATTAAATCACTGACAAACAGATGTAAAAGACAATATATACATAAATCCTTAAAAAGTCATATCACAATTGATTTACGTAATTTAGAAACTGTTTTTAAAAAGGCAATGACAGAGATAATAATAAATTCATTATTCAAAAATTGTAAAGCGAGATATGCAGGGCGGCACTGTCTCAATCCGAATCTCTTTAAAACCGGTTTAATCCACCTATTCCTGAATGTTGAATAAAAACTACAAAATAACAAAATATGCATCGTTGATTGTTCGGAAATATCGTCACAAGGACATTTACACAAGGATCGTGACCAATCATTTTGCTCGGGGAAACTCAGGGACCTATGCAAAGTGTTTAATCTGAATCTTGTCAACAAAAATCTATTATAATCTCTAGTTACAAATATAATATACGGTTGTATAGTCAAAGTTGCCAAAGTTTGAGTATGTGTTTGAACCGTTATTTTTCCACTTTCGGCCATAATTCTCATTTCATTTAAACACTGCATGCACACACTCTTTAGTTCTTTTCTCGTCACATTACACAAAGTGAGAGGATCAGTATAAAACTCTTCATGGCCTATTCGAATTACGAATTTTTTGACATATTCCAACCATCTTATGTGTCTGGCTCCATCCAGACCCATTGCGTCCTTCAGAATATGTCTATTGAAGGAGGCCTCATCAGTGGTCCAAACCCTGTGCCATAAAAGAACAGGCTGTATCTTAATCAAATCTTCCAGGAATGGCATACCTAATTCGCTATGACAGATAAAATTTGATGTACTATCTGGTACAGCCAAAAGAAACCTGAAAAACAAATTTTCGGCCAACTGGAGCGAGTTAACATTAGCAATACCCCAAATGCCGGCACCATAGGTGGCAACCGCAACACATTTTGCTGTATAAATTTTTATCAGGTCATCCAGTGAACGTTTCCCCAACTTCCTACTAAAATGTAATAATGCCATCAATGATTTGTTGAACAAAAGCTTTCTGGCCATTACTGCTCGAGTCCAAGATCCAGAGTTGTTAAATAAAATTCCTAAATAAGAAAAGGTTTTAGTACTCTCAATTGTCTTTGAATCAATAAAAATAGGGATGGCCTTTTTCTTAGCCTCGCACCCGCAATTCATTACAAAAGTTTTCGAACAGTTTATTCTAAGGCCCAAGTTAATCATAAATTTTGTGAAGGAATCAACAACTCTTTGAAGGCCCAGCGGAGTGCGGGCCATAAGGACCGCATCATCCGCGTATAGGAGCGCAGGAATTGGGCGTGTTAAGGCTGTTGGAGTATCCCTACACTCCTTGACAAGGATATCTTCTAACTCATTAATATATAAAGTAAATAAAAACGGAGCTAAAACACAGCCCTGTCTAACGCCTCTACCTACTTTAAAACTCTTAGTGCATTCCCCCCCCAAGCCATAACGCACACTAGCCCTTGCCTCAGAATAAAGCTGTCTTAAAAACAAAATTAATAAAACATCTACCCCCAGCCTCTCTAAAATTGCCCAAAGTTCATTATGGACGACGCAATCAAATGCCGCAGTCAAGTCGACAAAAGTTAAAAACAGCCTTTCTCTTTTAGATTTTGTATACTTATCTACTAAAATGTGCAAATGTAATCCTTGTTCAATAGTGCCCAATCCTTTACGGAAGCCATATTGCAAATCGCTTATGACTGCCTTTTCATCCGCCCAGGCCTGTAACCTTTCCAAGATCACTCTCCCTGCAATCTTATCTGTGGAGTCCAACAAGGAGATAGGACGATAACATACAGGATCAGCCCTATCTCCTTTTTTAAAAATGGGTACGATTATAGATTCGTACCATGTCCTTAAAAATCCCATAGAGCAGCAAGCATTAAAAACCTGAGTTAAAAGTGGACCCCACAGTTCCAGATTAGATTTAAATAAATCAATAGGTACACAATCTGGGCCCGGGGCCTTACCTCCAGAACTTGCCTTAATAGCAGCGTTAACCTCACTTAAGGTGAAGTCCAAGGCTAACTTCCGTAAAGTAGGTGGGGATTCCTGTTCAGCATTAAACATTAATCCCATCTCTTCCCACTCAGTATTTCTGTACAATCTTGAGTAGTGTGTTATCCAGTCCATCTCAGGAATAGCAATTTCAATGGTTGCTTTTTCATTCCCAGCCATGAATGGGGCATTTACCGCCCTCCAGAAAGCTGTGGGGTCACGATTAATAGAGGCTTCATGTAGGGCATCCCATGCTTCCTTTTTTAATGCTAACTTCCTCTCTTTTAGTGCTCTTTGATAGTTCCTTCTAGCTATCCTAATATGAACTTGATCTTTTACTCTAGCATTAAGAGCACATTTCAATTTAGAGTGAGCCTTCGTACACTGTGAATGAAACCACCCTTCACTAATAGCCTTGCGCTTCTTTGTTTTTACCCACAAAAGTTCTTTAATATGAGTAGAGATTATTGAAAAATTCTCTATTATTTTACAATGGGGAGTCAGCGGATCTAAACATGAGAAAAACATCTCCTTCTTCTGCGACACCAATTGTTTAACAAAATCTGTCGGATCCAATTTCTCCCACCTTAATGCGTAACCATTTTGTCTGCATAATGAGATATTTTGCAGTAGCTTTACAGGGCAGCTTTTCATAGTGAAATCTGATTTAAAAATCTCTACAGCAATACTAAGAGGGCAATGGTCACTTAGGGCAATATCATGAGTAATAAAATCTTTTACACGTGAAGAATGTCGCGTTGTAATCATAATAAAATCAATAATAGTAGAAGCACCACGTCCATTAAACGTCGGGCGGAAAGGTACCATAGGCATACAGAGACAATTGACAAACCCCAAATTCAAGGAGAACATAATATCGTTCAACCAATCACCATATGATGTGTGTGGGAAATGTTGGAAACCAAAATCTTTTGCATATGTTAATCCACAAACCCCTGTTACAGCCATACGACATATAGGAGTATTAAAGTCACCTCCCCATATGATGATAAATTCTTTGGTTGAATGCTGTTGTAGGTCATTTAAATCATTAGAGATATTCCTTAATGTCTGCTCTAATATCGCCGGAGGGATATTATTATAAAAGTTTAATAAAATCAGACAAAGACCCTGTTTAACCTGTAAACTTAGCATTTGATAGTACGGATTATCAACCGTTAATTCAACCTTCTTCAGTTTTAAACAGTTAGACACATAAGTACAGAGACCCCCCTTAGCTCTGCCATTGAGCGATCTTATTGCAGGTGTATGGAATGTTCTAAAACCGTTAAGATGAATCGGTTCCTCAGCCCAGGTTTCTTGCAGGCTGATGATCTCAAAATTATTTATAAAAACAGCCCACTCATTATTGGTCACTTTTGATTTTAGTCCCGCCACATTCCAGAACATAAACTGGCAGCTATCTTTCTTATTAACTATTACATCTCCCTCTACAATTTTAGGTGGTACCACTATTAGTTGGGATGTAGGGATTTGTAAAGCAGCATCAGATGTGTTTAGATTTAAATTACTAACAATCTTAAGTTGATTCTCAGATGCGACACCGTGGATATTGGGTATATCATTAAATGAGCTTGGCGACGTTAAGCCTGCATTTAGTGGGTTGAACAAGCATCCAGTAGTTACAGCTCGAGGTAATACAACAGAACCCAGTCAATCGACTCCTTCAAGGTTGTTAAAAGTTTCAAATCGATTGTGTGTTCTGATGTTAAATGACCTTGGTTGAATTAAGTTGTTTGCATTCCAATTCACCCTGATATTATTACCATGAATTGGTTGGTAGAAAAACCCAAGGGAACCACATTAAAACCTTGTCCTAACACAGTGTGGGTCTCTGCTCTACTTAAGATCAAATTAACTAGTTTAGGGGATTTAAAAGTTAAAACTACACAGTCCCCTACCAGGGTTTTCTGTCCTCTTCCCACCCATGCCACTCTCCTGGCCATCTTAAACTCATCGAAGAGCTCCCTTGTTAGGCCCGACCTCGTACCAAGCCAATGTAGAGATTTATTCCTTAGAATCTCGCATGTTGCTTGTGTCCCTATTTCTAGTTTTGGGACATTTGCCAGGACCACTATGTACGGGGTAGTCTCGGGTGGGAGATCTAAGTGAAAGTGCTATGGTCCCTTATTCATTGGTGCTATCATATCACAGCTACTACCAATAACTGGTAAAGGACATAAAGAGGGGCACTTATGTAGGGTGTTGGGTAAAATAGGAGGACGTGATGGCCCCGACTTAACCGTTTGGATCTGTGGAGCTAAATCAACTGGCCCATGTCCATAGTCATTAGCTGGCTTTATAACATCAATATTGCAAACCTGTTTGGGCACTTGATTGGACTCTTCTTTCTGCGTGAGCTCCAATTTATCCAAACATTTAACTAAAATTCCCTCCATCGCACTTATCTTAGCTGTTAAACTATTTAAGGTTTCTCTTACAAATTTATCCATTGCGTCCATTTTACCTTTTAGTTTCCCCACCTCATTTTGTGTACGCATATTAATACTAGCTAGCGATTTCTCCCAGTTCTCTGACTTACACGTTAAAGATGGGTTATTCTTTTTTATTGATTTTTTACGCGTTTTCGATAGATTCGTGCTTGATTTAGAACGCAGGTTTGGGCTCAAAAGCTCCAAAACTGACGGGCCCTCAGGATTTCTGGGGCGCTTAGTCGGTGGTTGGGTATCTGATTCTATTTCAATTTCACTACACGATATATGATCGGATATATTTACAGCACAGCCATTAGCATCAGCAGTGCACCTGCGAGAAAACTCTAGGTCACTGCATTTTCCAGCCTCTATATCTGCAATCTCAGAACCTGGGTTCAAAGCTTCTTCGACTGTAATTATCTGACGTTCAATAGCGCCCACAGCACCTGTTAGATAATTTAATAAAGATTGACGGGGATACTCCCCGGATTTCTGTGGTTTTTTAATCTGGGTACTCAGCATTTTTCTCTTCCCCATATCGGGATGAGAAATATACAACAGAAGACAATAACTAAAAATATACAAATAATATATAAAGTAGATATTACCTCATATAGATCAGCACACAATAATTCCACAAAGTTCCACAAAAACTAAATATAAATCTTACCACTAACTAATTAATAAATTTCTAAATAAGAAATATAGGGCATGGTTATGTCACAATAATATCACAGTCGTTTGACAAGTCTTAATGAGTCTCTACAATAATCCCCGCTATCAGCCGACTTATAGGGGAAGTTGCAAAGGGCGTAGAGCACAATACCTTGTTCGGGCTCACAGATGGAAAATGAAATGAAATAAAAAGTGAAAGAGTCAGGGCCCAGCCCAGCCTCTATTGGCCTATGACGGGCTAAGACGGGCCCGGTCTTGGCCCGGGCCGCGCCCTGGCGCGTCCCGCGCTGCGGGAACTGCGAGCGTCCTTTTTACCGCATTGCAGCCCCTCCAGGGGCTGTGAATAAAGTGCTGGTGCAAGGGTTCAGGCTCAGGGCTCAGGGCACAAGGATCAGGCTTCCCGCCCGCGGGAACTGCGAGCGTCTTTTTTACCGCGTTGCAGCCCCTCCAGGGGCTGTGAATAAAGTGCTGGTGCAAGGGTTCAGGCTCAAGGCTCAAGGCACAAGGATCAGGCTTCCCACCCGCGGGAACTGCGAGCGTCCTTTTTACCGCGTTGCAGCCCCTCCAGGGGCTGTGAATAAAGTGCTGGTGCAAGGGTTCAGGCTCAGGGCACAAGGATCAGGCTTCCCGCCCGCGGGAACTGCGAGCGTCCTTTTTACCGCGTTGCAGCCCCTCCAGGGGCTGTGAATAAAGTGCTGGTGCAAGGGTTCAGGCTCAGGGCTCAGGGCACAAGGATCAGGCTTCAAGCCCCGGAGATAAATTATCGCCGCTTTAGCGTCCGTTTTCTGACGGAAAGCGGCGATAATTTTATCTCCTAATCAGCAAGGTCACGCTATTGCGTGAATCCTTGCATTATCGCCCTTTCCCCCAACGCCCATCTTTGCATCTCTAATGAGATGCAAAGTGGGCGTTCCGTGCTAAAATAACTGGAGAAATGTCGCTAACCGACATTTCTCCAATTATCAAGCTGCACGCAAACAAGCAGAGCGATAAGAAAGTAGCGATAACCACAGTTATCGCTACTTTCCTTACGCCAGCTTCAAGACTGACTTAGCCATGATATCCTATGTAAGGTGGGTATCATGGCTAAGTATGTCTTGCCCTAACAGCAAGCTATCGCCAAACCTTGTGCCATTATCGCTGTATTTCCAGCGATAATCGCACAATTGGCAGCTTGCGCTCTGAATCTTATCGCTTTGGAGATAAGCGTTGCTGATAGCATGCTATCTCCGCGATTAAATTCAGAATTGGCCGGCGATAATTATCCTCGCGCTAAGAGCGCTGAGCGATAATTATCGCATGGCCTTGATGATATGCCCCTTTGTTCTTAGCGAGTTGGAGAACCACGGGGCATATCATCAAGGCCATGCGATAATTATCGCTCAGCGCTCTTAGCGCGAGGATAATTATCGCCGGCCAACTTTGAATTTAATCGCAGAGATAGCGTGCTATCAGCAACGCTTATCTCCAAAGCGATAAGATTCAGAACGCAAGCTGCCAATTGTGCAATTATCGCTGGAAATACAGCGATAATGGCACAAGGTTTGGCGATAGCTTGCTGATAGGGCAAGACATACTTAGCCATGAGATCCACCTTACATAGGATATCATGGCTAAGTCAGTCTTGAAGCAGGCGTAAGGAAAGTAGCGATAACTATGGTTATCGCTACTTTTCTTATCGCTCTGCTTGTTTGCGTGCAGCTTGATAATTGGAGAAATGTCGGTTAGCGACATTTCTCCAGTTATTTTAGCAGGGAACACCCACTTTGCATCTCATTAGAGATGCAAAGATGGGCGTTGGGGTAAAGGGCGATAATGCAAGGATTCACGCGATAGCGTGACCTTGCTGATTAGGAGATAAAATTATCGCCGCTTTCCGTCAGAAAACGGACGCTAAAGCGGCGATAATTTTATCTCCGGGGCTTGATGATATGCCCCCACATTGTCAGGCAGAGAGTAGCCACGGCCAAAATCAGAGAAAATGTGGTTACCCTTTTGTAACTCAGCTCTCCTGAAGCAAGTGAGACCAGCACTGGCACAACCAATAGGCCTGGCCTCCACAAGCCTGTGATGTTTTTATACAAGCATAAGCAATACAAATTAAAAGCTTAGAAGTTCAAAAAGGTAAATGTTCCCTCTAAAAGTGGTGGGCATATGCTTGTAGGGTAAGTGTGTGGACAGCTGCAGGGAGTTTGCCAGAAGAAAAAGACAAAACTAAATTAAGAGAAAACAGAAAAAAATATGAGATTGGCCAACCAGCTTCGGCAGTGAAGACTGCTACGCTTTAGGTGGGTGTGCACATGTAATCAGGCAAAATGCTGTCACTCTCAGTGCAAGAGGGTCAATGGCTAGATTAAGCTAAGTCATTTCTCCATGCTGAATGGAAGCAACATTTGAATGACAGTGCACGGTTCAAAGGATGAAGAGGGCTGACCCAAGGCACATCTATATGTGTGCATACATGAATGTATTTTGATTTACGTTTTTTTTTTTTAATATATAAGGCTGGTGCACCAACTAAGCCTGTCTCAAGACAAGACCAAAATAATCACCACACCCCTCACTAGGGCAGAATGCCATCTACGACGTGGTCTTACCAGTCTATACTGAAAAAGAGTGGCAACAAGCGAGAAACCAGCACAAACCTCTGGTCCTGGAGCAGAGACTTGCACTTCTCTGCATCACCTACACATCTCACCTCAGATGACAGCAGAGCCATAGCAGGCCCTTCAGTGAACGGGTAGAAGCTCTGATGCAAAGTAATCACTGCATGCAGCACCTATGACCCAAATATAAGACAATCAAGCAAATGCAAGCATTTTCAAAGAAAAACACTCAAAACATCTCACTGGGCAAAAGCAAGCAAAAAACTGGCTTAATTCAGCAGTACTAAAAAAAAGCTCCAGGGAAAGAAAGAATATTATCTTGTACATCAAAATTGATTATTTTAGCCCCATCATTTCAGATAACTTTAACACTCCATGGATTCTTGTAAATATAGTTTGTATATGTTGTTTTTTAATTTCATGGCTGCTCTTGGTAGTGAAATACAAGCTAAAACGATAATTCTTGTCTCCAGTCCTGCCGCAGAATCCCCTAAGAAATCCAGCAGGAACGCCCAATAGGCCTCCCAGCAACCTGCAAAAGCCAGGCTTGGAACCATCTGCAAACGTGCCCCTACACTCACACTCCAGACACCTTTCAGCTAAAACGCACCCATAGCGCGCGCGCACACACTGTTTTCACCACAATTTCGTTTAAGGAAATGAAGCACTGCTTTCTACGCTGCTATTATAAAGGCGTATGAATTGCTGCTCTTTGTCAGATATTTCATTAATGTCTGGAATTAGGACGTTAATTGCAGATTCAACCAAACCTTTTGCACGTTTATACTATGCGATCCCCTGATTCTGTGCCAAATGATCGCTGAATTGTGCGGAAAGTCGTCTCAAAACGGTATTTAATACTAATATTTGAGTACAATGATTGCTTTCAGGTCGAACCTCCATCTTAGAACAAAGATTTGCCCTGCACGGTGCTGCTCGCCGGAATGTTAATGAATCGCTGTTGACCCACACACTCCAGTGGCATTGGCAGGACTCTCCGACTGTCTCTGTCTATTATCCATGAAGATCTGGCTTAAACCAGAGCGGGCGTTATTTATTCTCCTCTATCAAGCAGTATTCCGATAGGTGCACGCTGTGATTTTCCAAAGTGACCCCAATATGAAGCGCTAATTCCCTGATTAATGACTTGGGGAGATTCGAGCATTAATTTCCCTACTGGCAATACATTTATGTGGTATACGCTCTCAAATAATTTACCTAAGTAGGTAAATAAGTAAACTGCGTATTTCAAACAAAGTCTTGTGTCAATTTTCATATCAGCGCCATTTAGTATGCAAACCTTCAAAAATGTGCTATAACCCCATGTGTGTCTCTGAGATAGGAGCATGACAATAACTGGAGTAGGCCGTATTTTGTAATGTTGTGTGGATGTGCTGGTGCCTGTGGGTTTTGCCTTTGGTCTTTTCTTTCGCTCACTTTTCTAGAGGAATATTCCGTAAGTGTGTGCGACAATGCTTGTTTATGGGAGTTTGTTGTATTGTATACCTGTACAAGGGTGTGTGTTTAGGTTTGTGTTCAAGTATGTAATTCTATGTATGCGTTTTTGACTTTTGATGTTTTTTGCCCTGTTTAGGGGGGCTTATTTTTTGGGACGCATTGAATGTGTTGGTTTGCACTGAAGTGGGGATCATTTTTATGAGGGTGTCATGGGAGGTAGGTGAGAAAATCCTTGTGAAAAATCCCCTGAAGTGCTAGACATCATCACTTAGAGGTAAGCATTTACACTTGGAAAGAAAACTTAGAACTGCCAAGTAAGTGGCCATAGTAGCCTTTAGCTGACCTCAGGTAGATGGTCGCTGCAGTTCAAGCCTTATCACTGACCCTAACCAAGTGTGCCATTTGGGGATCTTTGACAAGGTCTGGGGACAATGCCTGGGAGTAGGCAGTATGAGCCCTGCCAGATGTTTCCCTGCACTTCATACCAATGAGGAGTGAAATTTCAAAATGCATGGCCCGGTCAGCATCAGGGCTCGGGGAGAGACCTCACCACACTTACCTCTGGAGAGAGGTCATTAAATACCATAAGAATATGCTCTTCATTTACCAGGACCTGGGCCCAGGCGAGTAGAAGGAACCAGGGAGGGGGAGTAACAACTCTTGGCTCATATGGACTAAAGAAATACATTGGTATTTTTTATGTTTTTACATTCCT
Organism: Calotriton arnoldi; assembly: GCA_963921515.1. Classification (NCBI taxonomy): domain Eukaryota; kingdom Metazoa; phylum Chordata; class Amphibia; order Caudata; family Salamandridae; genus Calotriton; species Calotriton arnoldi. Next base: position 1,597,521 of record CAWUFW010003059.1, read on the forward strand.
ACTATTGCATGTATCTATAACAACTGCTTCCACTAAAGGGTGCACTGTTATCTTATTTTAATCCTGTGGCTTTATGATTTTCTGATCACAGATTGTCAATAATGCATGGAGACGGACCCCAGAAACCCCTGCCCTGATCTATTGTCTTTGTAGGTGAGCAGACCTAGGGGGTCAGGGTGTTTCTACCCTGCCCCCTTTGTGCGTTTTGCGCACTTGTTTCTTTTTTTTTTCTCGGCGGGATTCGCATCCCGCCGATTTAAAAAAAAAAAAAAAAAGCTTTTTTCTGCCCAGGGGGTCCTTGTGGGACCCCCTGAGCAGACCTGGGGGTCAGGGTGTTTCTACCCTGCCCCCTTTTTGCGCTTTGCGCACTTGTTTCTGTCCCTCGGTTCTACCGAGGGACAAAATGGCTGCCAACACTTCCTGATTTGGAGTGTTGACAGCCAATTAGCATGCAGCTCGTGATCGGGACTGTGCGCGAATCCGACGCGGCCATAGATATATATGTGATTTTCCTTTTGATTTTCACAGGAACTACTGAACGGATTTACACCATTTAACAAAAAAGGGTTCTTTCTGAACCAAGAACGACCTCTTTGCCAAATTTGGTGTAATTCCGTTCAGCAGTTCGGGCTGTAGCCGTGGCTAAAGTTTCCTATGGGAAAATGAATGGGGAAAACACGTTTTGGGACCCCCCTTTTTGCCTTTGTAGCCTTTGAACACCTTTATCTGTCTCATCAGGCAATTGTTTTTTCAAAAAAATTCATGCATAATATATATACATGGAGGGGTTTTGGTCATCTCGCTTCATTCATTGGTCTGTTAAATTGTCATTTAAATATTTTTTTCTCCTACCACTGCATACAGGCTTTTGCAATTGGTCAGCCCACTTTACGCATTGTCTCATTCACGTTGAGTGACTGCATGATGGTTGTACACATTGTTCACACCCCTAAAAATAGTGCCTTTGTCTTCAGTTGCAATGCTGTTTCAAAGTGTTTTTTTTAGCTTAACTTTAAATAGCAACTATTTATAGAAGCTAATTTATAAAGTGTATGTTATAAAGTGTTTAAGTGACAATTTAATATTGTAGATGGCTGGATTTAATGGCGATTTGTTTCTCTCTGATGGCACAACCGAAAGGCTAATTACTTAAAAATATCATAAGTAATACAGCCTCATTAGTGAATGTTTTTTTTAATTAATTTTTTGCAAGCATAAGGTGGCCACTTTTAAGTCACTGCATATTTTCTTTTTTTTCTTTTTGTGGGATATACTTGCAATATATTTAGGAAAAAATAATAATCGCACCAGCTATCATTGGCCGGACCTTTTAGCTTTAACAATGCTTGTTTCTGTTATTTTCAAGAAGGAGACTGCCACGATTCACATGGTTAGCTGTCATCTTTAGCCACTTTGGCTCACTTAGACACCCATCTTCTTCCTGTATCTGTCAATTCCCATTTCTGCCAGAACCTTCCTGCACCAGTTCTTCCCTCCCTCCTGTCCGGCTGTACCACATTACTGTGGTCCACAGTAACTCCATGTTCTTTAGAAAAACCATGGCGATTCCAAAATGGATTCTACAGTGACCTCCGAAGACAGAGCCAGTCACTGCTCCTGCTTTATTGGTGTTGTTTGTTACCATTTGTGCAGAACACAATCTACCCATAGAACAGTACTAGGATACCCTGCACTCTATAGATCTGCATAACATAACATTGATCCCTGTGCATCTCGTTTCAAGAATTCGTAAGTGACTTTTCCAACTTTTTTTGACTATTCCATCTCAGAAAGGATCCTGCCACATAACCACAATCGCTTACGAGACTTCTCGGTGAGTATGTGCTCTGTTTGCATGCCAGATGTAAATACATGGTAGCATTTGTTGGAAGCTAGAGCCTTTGGATACTTGGGTACTTCAATGACCAGTTATTTGCGGGAAACAACCTTTACTACGCATGCATTACATCGCATGCCATTAGATAGCGGTCTTTACAACGCAAGTCGTTACAACTACTTGCGCTGGAGGGCGCTATAGGACAAGAAATAGTTTAATTTACTATCCAACACCTTCCCTACTGTACGTAGGCTGGAGTTGGAATAGTAAATTTAACTACTCCTAAGTCCAGCGCCCTCCAACAAAAGTCGTTGTAACGACTTGCGTGGTAAAAACCGCGATCTAATAGCATGCGATGTGAATGCATGCGTTGTATAATCATACAACCGTTATTTGCATGAGTGGCCTGTGTTTACCGTATTCTTATAGTCTGTGTCAATGTGCTCTGTTTTCGATGAGTGTGTGTTGCGTGGACAGTGCTGTTATGAGCTCGGTGATATCCAACGACGTGGAATGTCTACGCTGTGCTAAATGCATGTGTAATTTCTACTGTCTTAGTTTGGAAGATGTCAGTGTGAAATATGATATGCCATTGGACTTGTGTTCTGTCTGAGGTTGGTGATTTCCAACTATGTGGAGTGCCTCAGCTGTGTCTGATGTGTGTACAAAGTTCCGTCCAATGTGTCATGTTGGAGGATATGTTGGGAAATGTTTTGAATGAAAGTAAGATAAGGTAGTATAGGAAGGGTCAACACTTGCTGCAGGGATCTACGTGTAGTGTGCAGGTTTTACTTTCTGGCGGGGCCAACTCAGCATTTAATCGTTTCCAGGTCGATAACCTGTACAAAATTGACCTGGAATAAATACCAAATCTATTTTTAAATCTTTAAACTTAGTTTGCTTTGTGGAGTGCACTGCATGTATGGACCATATTTTATTCCAGTACGGCTTTTGACACTTTTCTGATCTACGTTCAAAGAAAATAGATTGTTTTAAATTGCACGTACCTCCGAAAAATGTAGTAAAATATTTTCTATCTGTAATGTATTAGTGATCTTGGTATGTCTGCAGAATATCTACAAATGATTTTCAGCGTGCCCTATAAGCTATAAAGTTGTAAAGTACTATTATGGAATCTTTCTCTACTACACAAAAAAATTACATATTTGACATTGCTTTTGTTACTGCTTCTTGCATATCATTCTGGAAGACCTTTCTTGGCATGGTAAACAACAATTTCTGGCCACCTAAGTTTAATGTAGCTGTACAAAAAGCTCACCTCTGTGCACAAGTGGCAGATCATGATGCACAGAATTAGGTGGAACTTATTTGTACACTATGTGGGTTCTAAGGCAAATGGGCAGAAGGGTGGCCATTCTGAAGAAAGATATCAATCACAGTTTGATAACTTCCTGTACATTCTATATTAACAACACTTCACAGTGATTTCCCATTCACCATCCATTCTACACCCATAGACTTGGTCTCAAACAAAGGCTGGTATAGGTGTGCAAATCGATTGGCAACGCCACTCAAGCATAGCTGCCAAGGTTTCAGATTGCTAAGTGTGACATTTTCATAATTTTCCTGTAATTATGAGTGACGTTTCAACAACTAGGAGTGACACTTTCTCGTGAGCAAAATCAAGCAATGAAGACGAGGGAAACATATGAGTATCAAAAATTACACCCCGAACAAATAATCCTGCCAACTTTAACCTGCCTAGTACGCCGACTCACTGGGCCTCCGCCTGCTCCCTGGGAATCAATCCTATCATATAAATGCAGCAGAGGAGCATCAGGACTGCATGCCCCTCTCTCTGTCCCACATGGAGACCCGGCCGAGTCTGTAACAGGTTTGAGAGGCCACAATACCAATCTCTGTTGCCTCAGCACAGCCTATATCATAATAATTATCGAGTCAGGTGACTCGCGGACTCCAGCCACCGCACTCAGCGCGGCATGACTGGGCAAGCCTTTGGAGAGGCTGTGGCACACGCAGGGGCCACAGCCAGGCAGGCAGTATTGCTTAATCTGTTGCCACTTCGGAATTTTTATATGTACTTTGTATTTTATTAAATTTGATGTATATTTTATGAATGTATCAGAGTACATGAATGTATATGTTATTTATAATTTGTTTTTTATTGAAAATATTTCTTTGATTCTGTTTCATATATATGAATATTAACTAAATAAATAATCACAGTTTTTATCTATATTTTGTCATCTTCTGTCCTCATTGTCTTTTCATTATTTATCACAGTCATTGTGATTTGTTTTTCTATTACCTAGGAACGATATATTTTCTCTTAGTATTGCTTAAAAAGACAGTGTCACAGATCACTACAAAACAAATAATTTAAACGAGCGGCCGGCGCGCCGCCCGCTACATGCCAGCTGCATTAATGTCTCCTTATTTCCAAAATACTTAGGTCAGTGAGTTGTGTATAAAATGATCATTAGGCCTTACCTGAGTGAGCGATCGCCCTGGTGTCCCCCCAGCGGGCCGCGGCCCCCGTTATCTGCCGGATCACTAAGTTCAGTGTTGTTTTTTTCAACATGGTTGAATTGAATTGACACTGGGTCACATTAGCGCAGAGAAAATAAAGTCATCGGACTTTTGTGTAACACAAATACCTATTCAGCAAATATAATTTTAACTGAAACAAATGCATAACTAGTCATGTCGAAACCACTAAGTTCAGTAGTCGCATGAAAGTGCTGTAGGTCTACCCACCCTCCACCACGAGTTAGACTTAGGGTGACCAACTGGCATGGGTGTGAATTCAGGACGGGGAGTGTAAAAATTCAGGACAAAGGGTCAAAATTCAGGACAAAAATTCAGGACGGAGGGTCAAAATTCAGAACAAAAATTCGGGACAAAGGGCAAGTTTTACCGGCACTACAAATTAGGTTGTGCAATAGTATGTAAATAAATAGACAACAAACATAAGTACAAGTCAAAATAAGTTTATATTAGGTTAGAAAGTAGTACACCACACCAAGCAAAATTTGACCACGGAAATAACAGAGTTTTGACACCGGTAATATTAGTTTTGGTGCTAGTGTTTGAAATTATATTTTTTCTCTGAACTAGCACACTTCAGAAGTTCTTTGTTCTTAAGAGCTAATTGGTAGAAGTCAGCACACGAATGTTTCATGTTCGCCTGGATCTGCAATTCTGCCTTAACAAGATCCACATCACACCTATTTCGTGTGTCAGTCCAGGTGAACTTCAACTGAGAAACAATCCTTTCAGTAGGTGCATTACTGCCTGGCAAGCTAAGTATAAATGATATTATTTTTTTATGTTAGGGACATCACAAGGCAACTTTGACAAAGCATTCAGCCATTTCTGTGCACATGGCAAGTCTGTGCCTGCCACAGCTCGCCTAGCGGGAACAATTACACTGTACTCATTAAATAAATGTTGCAGTTCCAATATTGCTCGCTATCCGATGTGAACAATTCCTCTGCAGCACCTTCGACTGACTCATAATCAGACATTGTGTTTTTTCCCTTAAAGTACTCTGTAAAATACCCAACACACTTGCTTGTATATTCATACTGTATTCAATGAAGAAAATAAAACATATCAGGCGCTTACTTTCCTCTCACACACTGGACTGCCCCCTCACCAATCCTGGCCATAGTGGAATAGAAGGACTTCTATGAAGCCCAATAAGTCTTAAAGACTCTGTGAAACCAGGCCCAGTGTTAAGTTGAAAGCTCAAGTGAAAACACACATGCATTAGTATATAATAGGGCCTGCATTAGGGTAAACTATATAAAAGGGTGCACTTACATTTGGCAAGACCTACCCTATAAATCCCTAGTAGATTATAGGGTAGGGGTATTAAACCTACCTATAAGTCCCTAGTATATAATAGGGCCTGCAATAGGGTAAACTATATAAAAGGGTGCACTTGCATTTGGCATGACCTACCCTATAAATCCTTAGTAGATGATCGGGTAGGGGTATAAAACCTACCTATAAGTCCCTAGTATATAATAGGGCCTGCATTAGGGTAAACTATATAATACACCTTGGTATGTATATTTAACACCCATAAACTCTTTAAAAAACACTCACAGTCAGTGGATAATGTCATGAGTGATTTCACTGACCATGTCATGAGTGATGTAATATGTGAGGTCATAAGCAGTGCAGTGCGGGGGCGCGAGTTATAGTTAGCTCAGCTAACTATAACTGCTGAATTTCTTTGGTTTTGTACGAGTGAAATGTCAGCCTAACTATAATGCCCCTGTAACCTTTGTTTTTTTCAGTGCAAAAAATAAATATATATTCTTTGTATGTTTGAACTTTAAACTATTGTCAGGGGCAAAATCCATCATGATTATTTGCAGTGTGTACTGTACGCTGACCAAATAGATATTATTTGTAATCCTTTGCCTTCTTGTAGATCAGTGTTTAACTCCTGACTGAATCCCTTGAATTGTGTTGTGAGTTATTCTGAGGCAGTGTGAGCTGGAATACAAGCCAATGAGCAGACGTTTTTGCATTTGCATCAGAGGTAAAAAGTTAAGCTTCTGCATGTATGTAGACAAAGTGGAAAAACAATGCAAGATTCTGAATCCAGCCAAGGCCAACTAGCCCTTTCTATCTTCCGAGGTTGATAAACTGAGTACCAGCAAGTCATGGAGCTCCTCCCCCACTTTCCTCAAAAAGATACCCACAAGCCCAATAGTAATTTTGGGAAAGTATGGGTCATATTTATTTCTAAAAATATTGGTTAACTTGCACAATTACATTATACCCCTTTAAAAATGTAATCTGACAAAAATCCAACACCGATATTAAAACTTGAAAACGCGACTTAAATTATTTTCATATGAAACACTATTCTGTTCGGCAGAATAATTTCGAGGTGTGCATGGCTTGAGCCCAGATCAGTTATTTTATGACCAAGCCTAAATACTTGACAGGTATGATCTTTAAAAATGATAGACTAAGATGACAACGTATTATGGTCAGTTACCAATACTATCCTCAATTATTTATTTTCTTAGGTTGTTCCCAGGCAGCCGTCACTAGACCCCCATGCCAGACCCAATCTCCCCTTTTTGTCCCATAGGTCTCGTGGTTTGAGGACCCAGGCTAGAAGCATGGCTCCCAGTCCTGAATTCCAAAATCTACCAACCCTCAGTGGCCCACGCTGGGGGCAAAATTTGTTAATGTACAGGGCCAGACTGGAAACAAAAATAAACCCTCTTCCGTAGGCACCAACCAGAAGGGGATCAGGAGTGTTTATTTGGGTCATGACAGCCCATTCAGTTTTGAATGCAGCCACTGAGAATGAAGACTATAGGGGAAATGTCTGAGTGACAGAAAAGCCATTCTGAGCCTGTTAATACAAGATCTTCATGTGTCAAACAGTGAGATGCAAAGTTACCCAAGAGGATTAAAAAACACTGCTGGAGCACTAATAACCTCGCAACTCCAATCGCCAAACAAGAAATTACCACAATAATGGAGTACACTGTTAAGTACAGAATTAGCAAATCAATTTGAAAGCATCCCTCCCACAAAAGGCACATTTTAAATGTGTAATTAGGACATTTTCTAATGTTTGCAGAGGCCTAACATTTCTAAAAGCATTTTCTTTGTTACTGTTACAGCACTTGAGCTATTCACATTATAACATCTTATAAGTGCAGCGGCACTTTTATCTGACTTCTTAGGGGTTAATGGGTGCCATGGTTTCTGCATCTTACTTTTATTTCATTTATTTGCATTCTGTTAAAGTGCACGCAACCACATGGTTTCAGGGCACTGTAGATTCCGAAGAGCCAGAGCTGCATGGCATCTTTACGAGTGACCAGCATAATGAACACTAGGTGTTGCACCATATTGGAGAACCCTGGCATTTCCCATTCTGGAGAATTTTTTTAAATGTGCAAGCTTTCCTGGGACATCAGGGAAAATTCACTTGGGCAGCTGACAGGGGCATTTAAGCCATGGGGTCTCTGATTAACTACATCACTCCCTGGCGTGCTGTGCCCCTGCCGACCACCGATGCACCCTGCTACTCCAGACCCCATTACATATGATTATATTGGCCAGACAGCAAACCACTCTGGAGTGACCCTAGGAAGTTCGAGGTTCAAGGAAGTGGCCAAGGAAGTGGCCAAAAACGACTAAATCTGGGGAGGGCAACATTGGATCATTTGCAACTATAAACCTCTACTGAGTGTTTGAAAATGTTAAATATACTTTAAGAGCATTTCTCCACTGTTTCTGTCTTTATAGAAATTCCGGTACGTTACTTTATGGCATCAGAAAGAGGCAGTCTGGAAACATTGGCTGGGAGTCGCATTTGCTTGGCAAACTCAGTTTGAATGGATCTGAATTGTGTAGTGACTTGCATTGCCAGAGAAGGCTGTGCTGTAAAATGACTGGAGCTGCTAAAACTATTGTCTCACTTTAACACTGCTGGCTGTGACCTCTTCACAGATATATCTCGACCCGATCACCGCAGGAGACACAGAAATCCACACTGCATGAGCCATTCCTACCGTGAAAGGCAAGGCCGAGATGCAGCGAGTGATGTGCACGGGCACCAGACCCTTGTGATTCACTCGAGTGATTCCAGGAGTGTGCGGAGAGTTGAAGCAGGCATCTCACAACTGTCGGCTTTCCACCCTAGCTCACAGACCAACCCACAATCCAGGCCAACATCACCACCACCCCCGAGTCTCGGAAGCACAAAATAAACGCACATCATGCTACTGCAGCAACTGAACACTTACCGAATCGGAATGAGAAGGTCTTTGCTGGGCTGGGTAACGGCGGGTCCGCGGCAGTAGGCAGACTGGTGATTCTGGTCCGGGTCTTCCTCCTCTGGCATGCACACAGGAGTCCACAGGTCAGGGGTCGAGTCCGGCGCCCGAAAAATGTAACAATCATTGGCATAGCCAATAGGTCTCGCTTTTGGGACCTTATAAGTATTTAGTTATGCAGCACAATATCCTTGGTGCAACAACATCAACTGTTGCATGGCTAAACACTTATAAGGTCCCAAAGGCGAGAACTATTTGCTATGCCAATGCTTGTATGAAGTACTTACGTTCCAACCCCTGCTGCAAAGAACCTTTGGTAAAATTTCGCCACTATACTCCAGCCTCCCCTCCTCCCTCACCAAATAGGGGTTTTACTCCACTAGCAGAACAATTACTAAACAATAATCATGGTCAGTGCCTGGAAGGGTGCGTATTCAAGTGATATGTTTATATGCCATTAGGGCATAGTTTTATGACACAGACATGTATATGCTACAAGGGGTTAATATTGAGTTAAACAGTTCCAATGGAGAGCAGGTCAATATTTGAATTGGATATGGTTTGAAACAGAAGATCTGGCATTGGCTACTACATACTACATTACATTATTTAATAAGAACTCAGTGTAGCTTTTTATGCACCTGAACTCCTCATACCACGAAGGTACTCTAATTGAGTTTCAAACATAGCAACGTAGGAAACATACAAATACTTTAATTGCACAGTTCAAATATTCTTCACATTCCATAAATCACATTTGTGCACTTTTCCTACATGGCAACGCTTAGGAAACCCATGATCTCCATGTCATTTTCAGACCGTCAGTAAACGGTTCTTGGGGCAGTGGGTGTGAGGGAAGTTGGAGCTTCATTCCACCACCAACAACATTCCACATCAGTTCTGACTGGGGGGGGGGGGGGGGGGGAAGCTTCAACAGAATAACAAAACCAACAAGTGACACGGGTTGAAATTGCTCAACAAATAATATATATTAAACAAAACAAAGTACCAAAGACATTACCCTCGCGTTTTTAAGAAGCATAATGTGCAGTTCATTTCAGGAACCTAAGGGGATTAAATCTCACATCTCATGATACCAGTACTACGAGTACTCTTTAAGGAAACACCTTCAAGGCATTCACCGTCACGAAACATTAAGTGCTTAAAACAAAGTCAACTACTTCTTACATAAATTACTTTCTTTTAGAATTAAATGAAGATCGGTTTGAGTTCAGGCTGGGAGGTGCAGGAGTGAGTCGTTGAAGTCTTGGAGGCTTCAGCAGAACTGCAGGAATGGAGACATGTAAGAGTATTTATCCCTTACTTTTAAATCTCCAGCCTACCACAAGTGCCTTCAATATCCAGCCTGGATGGAAACACTAGCAAGATGACCGTGTTAAGGACCTTATGGATAATACGACAGACAGATAAACGAGATGGCAAGCAAACCCGAGCCGCAATCCTCCTGCTTGCGGGTCACTGCATTGCCTCTCTCCAGCCCGAAGGGGTAGAAGTTCTCGAGGGGCAGCAAGCCCCTCACTGCTGCACAGCTCAGCATGGAGATTAGCGGCATGCAGGAGGTGAGCTCCCCCATGCCAGCCGAAGGCCTAGTGGGTGACAGGGAAGGCAACACACAAGGAAGGCTTACAAAAGTTTAACGAACTAGCGGCGTGCAGATGGAAACGTGTGTCCCAAAGAAAATCCCACATAACGTAAATTATACGACAAAGAACTCAGCCCCGAAGCAAACAAGGAGGCGGGGGCAGACACGAGGACGACATTAATTAGCGAGGGGGTGGGTGGTGTATTTTTGATAATGAATGCCGGGCGCCCGTTTGGCTTTTGAAAGCGGGCGCCCATGTGCTGCCTGTAGCAACGGAGTGGGTGGGACATTGGGATAATAAATGCCGGGCGCCCGTGTTTAAGTGAAAGCCGGCGCCCGTGTGGTTTCTGAAAGCGGGCAACCATCTGAAGAACGAGCAATCAATCGGGTGCCTTGCAGTCTTCAGTTTATCAGATCTATTTGGAAAAAGTATTTAGAAAAATGGCATTGCAAACGGCCGCCATTGTCCCAGCTGCGTTTGGAAAGTGAAAGCGGGCATGGCCAGCTTACTGAATGTAAGCAAAGCACGTCGTCATCGTGCCTAAGTAGGAGAAGCTCAACAAGCATGGAGGAGCGGGGGCGAGCGAGCGCGGCAGCCTGCAAAGCAGTCCCAAGAAACGCTCGTGCGTCGTGGCTGGCCTTTGGATGAGTACGCGCGGCAGACATGTGTTTCCACTTATCGCGCCCGCGTCTGGGCACGATAATTGGAAACACATGTTTGCCGCGCGTACCCATCTCAAAAAGGCCAGCCACGACGCACGAGCGTTTCTTGGACTGCTTTGAAAACTCACTTACATTAAGTCTTCGCCTCTAAGCAGCGCTTGCGCGCTACTCGAGGCTCGACCTAAAAAGGGAAAGGCCCAAAACATGCTCTGCACATCCAGTGGCTGGGTACCCTAAAGCTGTTCTCATTGGCCCTGAATCCGGGCCAATGAGAGCACAGTGTACCAGCGAGCTCTATGATTGGCTGATGGCTTTCAAGCCAATCCTAGATCGCTTTGTTTGTTCTCCACAGCAAACGGTTGGCATTAGAAAGGCACATGATTGGCTGTCACCCAACAGCTGTTAAAATTACGGACAAATGGCGTCCGTTAAAGAAACCTTCACGGACAACGGACAGACGGCCGAAATTACGGACTGTCCGTGGAATTTACGGACGGTTGGTCACCCTAGTTAGACTAGGGCTGCGCTAATGCACTAGTGAGCTCAGTTGTGGGGAGACGGACTGTGTGACTGCAATTCTCAGTATAATGGTGCGCAGTCATGACAGTAGGACAGACAGACTAAGCTCAGAAGACGAATGTATCTCATTCATGACGCGACGTGTGCCAGCAATAGCACTATCATTGCAGCGCAGATTATAGCAAGTTCAAGCACTTTTCTGCGAGCCTGCAGCTCGCGGCAACACTCAGGCAGCCCATCCGTGGACAGCCCACTACAACTGGAGAAGACAGACTCCTGCGGCACAGAAACGCCACCGCCACACTTTCTGCTGGCATACAACTGCCTCACTGTGGACTCACTGGTGAGAGACAGAACCACTGCAGCAGTGGGAGGATCATACTGCCGTGGCAAAAGCTTCGACCGCCTCACAGGCTGCCAGCAGGCCCACGATGGCTGTCAACTGTGAGGGTGAGGTAGGCTGAGCTGACGGTCATGCGTCCTGCTAGGAATTAACTTGAAATGCCCACCCGCTCATGCCGCGGCGGAAAGATGGACGGACCCGCCTATCAAAATGAGTCTGACAAACTCAGACTCACACTCCTGTCTCCATAGTAGCCAGCCATTGGGCAGTGTCAGAGACTCCTCCTGATGTCACTAGCCGCGTGGTATGTTGTGTGTGTTAGATTGTCACACTAGTAGAAGCTAGCAAGCAGATGAGCCAGCAGCCTGCCGGCAGCTGCGCACTGACTCTGCAGCTTTTGGTGCATTATAGTACCCCTTGGCTTGAGAGCCAAGAGGCGCTATATTGCGTGAGTTTACATTTCAGTGCGGTGATGCGGACCACTACACTGAAATGAGTTAAACTAACATCTGATGCGTGGTACTTGGCTACGCTGCTCAAGCACCCCAATATTTACAGGCGGTGTTCACCCTGAGGTTTTTCTGATAGGATTTCTTGGCTGGGGGAAGAGAAAAAAATGCTGATATCCTAAGTAACATTTCAGCCTCATAATACCCCAGTGAGTCATCAGCGATTTAAACAATCTACAAGAGTAAGCATTGGCGCCGTGAATGCCCCCCACCCCTCTCCGCCACCCTTACCGATTTAGGAGCTACAGCGGGGGTTGGAGTCCTTGATGGGCCTCTTCTGTCTGCAACTCGGCAGACAAAGGGTCCTAAATATCGTGAAAGGGTGGGACTGTGAGTGAGTGAAAGAATGTATGGATGAGTGTGTGAGTGAAAGGGTGGATGGATGGGTGACTGAAAGGGTGGATGTATAGATGATGGATGGATGAATGAGTGAAAGGAAAGAAGGATGTAACAATGGATCAGTGAAAGAATGCATTGAGGAGTCAATGGGAGGGTCAATGGATGGATGGATGAATGGGTGGATGGATGGATGAGTGAAAGGGTGGATGGATGATGAGAGAAAGGATAGATGGAAGATGGCTAGATGAGAGAATAAATAGTGAAAGTATGGATGGCTGAGTGAAAGGGTGGATGGATGGACGGAGTGAAAGGGTGGAAAGATCGAAAAAAAGGCTAAAAGGATGGATGAGTGAAAGGATGGAGTGAAAAGGTGGATGATGGTGTTGAAGGGTGGATGAAAGGATGAGCAAAAGGATGGATGGATGAGTACAAATGGGTGGATGAGAGAAAGGATGGATGAGCGAAAGGATGGGTGAGTGGAAGGGAGAGTGGATGGATGGAAGGATGGATGAGTGAAAGAGTGGATGGATGAGTGAAAGGGAGGGCAAATGGATGTACGGATGACTGAAAGTATGGATGGATGAGTGAGTGAAAGGATGGATGAGTGAAAGGGTAAATGGATGGATGAGCGGATCGATCAGTGGATGGATGAGTGGAAAGATGGATGGATGAATAACTGAAAGGATGGAATGATGGATGGATGAATGCAAGGGAGGATGGAGCGATGGATGAGTGAAAGGGTGGATGGATAGATAGATAGATGGATAGATAGATAGATAGATAGATTTGGAGATAGATGGATAGGTTTGGATATGGATGGGCAGACTGACAGAATGGTGACAGACTTAATGATGGGTGAATAAATGAATGGATGACAGAATTTAAAGGTGAAATGGTGGATATCAGCAGGCGGATGGAAGGATGAATGGACAGATGCTTGGATGAAAAGACACAAGACAGCTCTTCTGGGGAGGGTAGTGATGACTTGCTTCATTTTCTTGGTGCCATATGATCTTTGGTTCGAAATGGGGGGTATTTGAATTTTCTGGCTACTCCCTTGAGAGTAAGTGTAGAGTGCTGGAAACACACAAGTTATATTAGTACTCGTGGGGCCATACTGGTGAGTGTTGGACTTGGCCCTTTTTGCAGGGTCATCCCAGAACTTTTTGCCTTCCTCCTGTATTTTTTCTGACCTGTTGGTGGTTTTATGACTCTGGGCACTTTATCACTGCTGATCTGTGCTAAAGTGCATGTGCTCTCTCTTGTAAACTTCATAAGATTGGTCTACACCTGTTTGGCATATTTAATTTACCTGTAAGTCCCTTGTACAGTGGTATCCCATATACCTAGGGGCTGTATATGCTACTGCTGGTCTTGCAGTGCTGCTTGCGCCACCCACCGAAGTAGCCTTTCAAACCTGTCTCAGGCCTCTGCCGCTGCAGGGCCTGCACGCGCAGTTTAGTGCTGCAGTGACGTGGCATGTAAAGTGGTTGCCACATCTGAAACTCCCCTTTCACTACATATATGTCACCCCTAAGGTAGACCCTAGCTAGCCCTATGGACAGGGTGCAGTGTAGGTAAAAGGTAGGACATGTGCCTTAACTGTGTGGCATGTCCTGGTAGTGACAAACAGCATATTTGGTTTCTCACTGCTGTGAGGCTGCCCTCTCATAGGATTGCATTGGGGATTCCCTGATATGTGCTTCAGTGGTAATTTCTGATCTGAGAGGGGTAGCGCGACCATGTTTGGTATTTTTGGAATAGTAGTGATAAATCCTGCTTATTGGTGAAAGCAGATTTATTATTACTATTCTAAAATGCCACTTTTAGAAGTGGGCATTTCTGTGTGCTTATGTGTCTTTGTGCCCTGCCTGGATATGTATTGACTGTCTGGTTCTGACAGACAGGAGAGAGGGGATGTGCATTCACTCCAGCCAGTCCCAAGGGGGGGTTGAGGTGTGTCCTGCCTTTCCTGGGCGACTCAGGGCCAGGCTGAATAGACCTTGGCTGAATTTAGAGTTGCAGGAGGAGTTTCCCTTGCACCTGAATAGGCCTGGTCTGCATTTGGAGTGGTAAGAGCATTAGCGGTCGGTGGTGGGAGTGCCGCCGGGTGCTGACGTGGGGCGGGGGAGGGGCATGGTGGGGGGTAGTAAACTACGGATTACGGGCAATTACAGGTAAGTACACATATAAATAAATAAAACAAATTTTGTTTCTCGCGCTGCATCACATTTGGCGATGCAGCGCGAGAAACGAAATTAATTTTATTTATTTATATGTGTACTTACCTGAAATCGCCCGTAATCCATAGTTTACTACCCCCCACCCTGCCCCTCCCCCGCCCCCGGCGGCACTCCCACCACCGACCGCTACTGGGTAAGAGGAGTTGTACCTGCACCTGCATAGGGCTGTGCCTGCCTTCCACAATGCTGACTCCACCCCCCTGTGGTGTGTCTGGGGCCTGGGCTTACAATGTGAATGGGGGTGTTGTGCACATCAATGTAGTGTTTGAAGTGCCCCCCCAGAACAAAGACATTGGCACTATAAGTATAGGGGCTGTGCCCCATGAGAGAAGAGAAGACACCGTGTGGACATGTACCCAGAGGACTGCTGTCTGCCAGGAGGAACCGCTGTTTGGGACTACCTGCTGGATGGCTGAAGGGACTGTCACTCTGCTGCGTGACCCTGTGTGCTGGCCTGCCTGTGCCCTGTCCTCTGCACCAGTGTCTCCAGCACGTGGTGCGCTGCAGTCTCTGACAGTTGTGGTGCTGGCATTCTGGGTTTCACCATCCTGGTGCTTTTGCCTTTTATTTGGCTGCCCCTGGTCCCTGCAGCTAGAATGCATGGTGAGCGCGGGTGGTTGATTTCCAGGAAGCGCTTGTAGAGCATGGTATCGCTTTCCTTCGTGGTTTGAGGAAAACGCGCGGTGAGCACCTTTGGTCTCCGCTGTCCGAGGTGCACCGAAGAGAAATCCACCCCGCCTCCCCAGCGAGGGAGGCCGTGCACCGGAGGGTGAAGTAGGAGAACTCAGGCCCGCGGTGGGCAGGGCCAGAGTCCACCTGCAGTGCGGTGACAGCGGGAGCCCAGTGAGAGCGCCGGTCCAGAAACGTCCTGGCCGCCAGAAGAGCTAAGCTACGAAGATTGCAGCGGCCGTGCTGTTTGACCCCGCGGGAGTCCAGGACACCCAGGAGGAGTCCGGCTCGCCCGCAGTGTAGATCAGTCTGTGTACTGCAGCTGGACTGGCAAGAGGCCGTGTGAGGAGCCGAGTCGGCATCACTCTACTTGCCAGGTATAGCTGCTGCCCCGTGTGGTAGTGGACAGCTGCCTTGACAAACAGGGCGACACAGGCCATACTCGGGGGACCCTGTGAGGCCGCCCCACCAAGGGAGGTGGACTGCCCCTCCCCCTTTCTGATGCACGCCTACTTGGGGGCATTGTTGTGTTTTTGGGAGCTCAGGGTAAACCTCGATGGAGGCCCCCACTCCTCAACTGGAATCAGGAGGAGTATTGGAAGTCCCGGACGGGAGCGGTAATTACCACATTTTCCGTAAGAGAGGCCCGGAGGCTTCTGTGCTCCACGCTGTGGAGGAGAATTACCAGATAATGGGTAATAGGAGAGTCAAGAAGCTGCACCCTAGGCCCTTCGGTGATGGTATTTGTACTCACCACCTACTGCATGTGCGTGCTGGTGGTTTGTGGATATCTGGCAATTTGTATGTGTTGTGCAATGAGATAATGTTGCATATTGCAGGGATATTCACAGTGATGGGTGATTGTCTAATGTGTGCATGCTACAAGTGTTTACTATAGTGCAGTGCTGATGATGTTTATGCGTAATGTTTTATGCTAGGTGCAATCCTACCTGAGATGGGCACTGGTCCCACCCCTAAGACAGTAGTTAAGAACTTGGGCGTCTATCTAGACCAGTAACCACCGCTGGTTCCTATTTCCACATGCTGAGCCTCTTGCGCAGAGTTTTCCCTCTCCTTCCTCTCTCTGTGCATAAAACGCTCATTCAGGCACTTGTGACGAGCTGTCTGAACTATTGCGGTGCCCTTCTGATTGCATCGAGCGATTCTTCTCTGAATAGACTCCAGGTGGTACAAAATACTGCTGCCCGTCTTGTTAGGAATTTACTGACTAGAACTGCCTCCCTCCCCCTCTTGCGTCAACTCCATTGGCTACCGATACGCAAGAGAGTCAAGTTCAAGATTTGCTGTATTGTACACAACGCTTTGAATGGCAGAGGTCCTGGTTATTTAACTGAAAAACATATCCCTTACCAGCCTAATAGATCCCTTCGCTCAGGAGAAAAATCCCTGCTTGTAACTCCCCATTTCAGGAAAGCCGTACAGGTGGCAGAGCCTTCTTCTATTTGGCCCCCCATTATTGGGGGAGAAGATGTAGCTTTACGGCTAGAGTGGTCGACCTCGAAGCTGGGGAACCGGGTTCGAGTCTCGGCAACGACGCTCAACATCCTGTGATTTTGGGCAAATCACTTAATCTTCCCGTGCCTAACAAAAATGAATGTGTCCATCTGTAACGATACTGGTGCTTAATGCAGCACACATGGAAGTTACAAAATGTCATTTTTTAAAAAGATTGTTTATGTGCAGGAAGGGACACCTTCCTAAATATAAACAATCCAAAGCATTTTGCTTTTTCTATGTGTGCTGCACAAGGCAGCACACATGGAAAAAGCAAAAATGAGGAGAAATAAAGCATTTCTCCTCGTTTCGCCAAGTTAAGACCAGGTTTTCCCTGGTCTTAATTTTGGTGCTGCCTCCTATTTACGCTGCCCTTGTAAATAGGGGGCAGCGTCAAAACTAATGGGTGCTGCAGTGGAACGCCCACCACAACACCCACTGCCCACCCCTTTCACGATAAGCATAGCATGAAAGGTGGCCTTATTTACAAGGCAACGTTAAGCCACGTTAAGTGGCTTAACGCTGCCTTGGAGCATGGGTTATGTTCAGTGTGTAACTATCTTGCCCTTATTAGAGTGGTGGGTTCTGCCTGACTTGGGTGCATATCCTAGCCAACCAGAAACCCCATTTCTAACACTGAGGAATCAGAGTCTCGATGTGCTATTGTGCACACAGCACCTTCAGGGGAAGTGTGCTTGTTGAAAAATTAAGTCAATCTTTCTTCATGATTTGCTCTAATTCGGGGATTTAACAAGTTACCAAGAGTGCTGTAGACAGTGTGATCGTAAAACCCTGACATACCCTTTCTCTTTGCCAAACACTAGAGTTCAGGCGTACACCAAGTTGTGTGGCCACCATGATGCAAACACTGGGCGATTTTGTGAATCTCAAAAATGATGAGATCTTCTCTCAGATCACAGACGAGCTTTTACTAACAAGTTTGTAAATCAAGCCCTGAGTATTGCTACAAGAGGAAGGGTTGTCGAAAAATGGGGCTGCGTGTCGTTTTCTTACTGGAATTTTTTCCTCTTGACTCTCTCTGTAATGGTGGTGCTGTATTATATATTACCTTTTCAGAAGGAATGACTTGTTTGATTTCAGAAGCTAATATTAATTTTGTCAGCTCAATAAAAGGTATTGGCGTGAAACCTCTTGGTGTACAGAATCATTTATGCGTAGTCCAGTTTCTGTGCATACCATGAAATCACAGATTGTTCAAAATGTTTACTTATTTCTGTATTTGTAACGTGGTCCTTATCTAACTCAAACAAAAGTTTGTGTGAAAATCTCATACAAAAAGATTGAATTAGCACGCCTTTTTATCCAAATAAAACATCTGTTAAACAACCTTTGAAATTTTATCAAACAAAAAGGTTTTAAACAATATGTATTAAAAGGTAATGGTGTTTTTAAAATAGAAAGCAATTTATTTGTAACATTATTTAGGAGTCTGTGGAAAAAATGGAAGAGTTAATGAAAAATGATGGAATTTATTTGAAAGCATAAAACACTTGAAATATTTTAAACATGTTTTAAATTAATTAAGGATTTCACAACACAGCAGGAAAAATAAAAGCGTGAGGTTTAAAAAAAAAAAAAAAAAGCAGGTGGGGTCAAGTGGAAGAAGGAGCAAGCTCTCTAGACATTAGCCTTGTTTCATGGGTTCCCACTTTGTTCAAACTCTTTCAGCAAGAAAAACGTTAAAGTTCTGCTGAAGGGTTTTTAATGTTTGTTCTAGTGTAAGTCGCCTCCTGTCATCTACTCTTGCAATATCCTTTCCCCTGTTTTCCATCTGTTTCTATATCCTTTTTGTTTTTATGCCGCAAAATGCACCTATTCCTGCCCCTCAAACAAGTTATTGTATGAATCCCAGACGATGTTTATGGGCTCTGATTCAGATTAATTTAAAAGTAATCTTATTTTGTCTCTATACTTCTCCTCTGCGTTCGACATTTGTTATTTTGGTGTTGGGTGTCAGTCCCTCCACTTCCTTGTACGTTTTCATGTGTGTGGGTAGTCCTCTTGTGATGCCACAGGTGAAAGCAGTCCATAGACCCAGGGATGCATAATAGAACACATCAAGCGAGGGAAAACAGACAAGCAAAAAGGAGGGAAGAAGGATGAAAGGATAAAAACACACACTAACACCATCCTCCTCCTTTAACAGTGAACAAAGAAAAATGTAAGAAGACCAAGAAGAGCTCACATACAACAAGTGAGCAAAACACACATGACAGAAGAAAAGGGTAAACTTAACCCAGACTAGAATACAATGGGTGGAACAAAACCCAAGGAAGTACACCTCACGTGAGGAGACTGTGGCGAAAACACCATACGCCACCCCTCATGTGAGGGACACTGTGGGACTAAAACCCCAGTGAAAAAATGATAATTGGGACTGACACCCCAAATGTACAGATTACATCACATGGGACTAACCCCCAAGGACTTGTGCAACATGGGAATACAGATGCAGCACAGTGTGGCATCACAAGAGGACTACCCACACACATGAAAACGTACAAGGAAGTGGAGGGACTGACACCCAACACCAAAATAACAAAGGTGGGACTAACACCCCCTTTAAACTAAGTAAATAGGACTAACACCCATTACTACTGACATAGGTGGGACAATAACCCCCTATAACTGCGTAAATGGGAAAACACCCCATAACCCCACCACAAGCGGGTTAGCCACAAAGGTGTGGAGACTAATGAACAGGAAGTGGGACTGAAACCTCTCCCAAATGTAAGTAACTGTGAACGTGGGGTCATGGGACTAGAACCCACTCCCATTCCTAGGCAGGGACAAAATATCTGAAAAAGGGGACATGGGGCTGAGAACCCACTCCCATCCCAAGGCAGAAGTGGTCAGCAGGATTACCAATATAACATAAATAAACCCATGTATATAGGAGTATAAATGTAATGAAGTGCCTAATATTCAAAACCATCCCTCCTGTAAGGGACATGGAACCACCCAAAAGTAAAAAAGAAAAACTCCTTTAAACAGTTACCATAAACGTGGTAAAGAGATGTGGGACTAAGACCCACTCCCATCCCCTTGGTCGGGATTCTACATCTGTAAACAAACCTGCGTGAAAAAGAGATATGGGACTAGGACCCACTCCCATCCCTTAAACAGGGATACATGAACTGTAATGAAAACATGCATGAAACACATCACTGTAAATACATAAATGTCAATTGCCTGTTCAAAGAAGACTAAGGGCCAATTCCGATCTCGGTCGGAGGCGCACCCAATACCATTCGGTCGGGAAAAAGCCATGCGAATGCCTGTTTCCCGACCGATCCGTACAGCATACCGAACGAGTAAGTACGATGCGCACAACAGCACAGAATCCGGCCGAGTCGTACTCACCCAATCCAGGTCCTGTCCTCCGACCGAGGCGAATCCGGAAACGCAGAATCGAGTCGCACGGAAGGGAAAATGCAGCTCCGTCCGGCCGAACAAGTACGATGCGCTTTCCGTACGCGCCGAATCCGTCGCTACGCACGGCACGTCAAAGCATCCGGGAGAGGCGCACATAGCTCCGATTCGCGCCACAACACGATCCACGGCTACGAGGCGAACACGCCAGCGACGAGGACGACGCGAAGCGACGAGGACGACGCGAAGCAACGAGAAAGACGAACGACACGAACCAACCATGAATCCCTTCGTCCCGATCATACCAATATTCTACATTTACTACCGGAACAGGCACGGACGCGTACGGCGCAGAAGGTAAGTCAGACACCAATCACAAAACACATACAACACGTACACGACACATCACACACACACAGAGGGATGCAGAATTTACTTACACCAGCAACAGCAGCACCATAGGGGCGGGATGCCCATCACCAATGCCACATATGCACACAGGGGCCTGGATGCGCACCACCACTACCACCCCTACCCAGGGGGGCTGGATGCCTACCACTACTACCACCCTTAGCCATGGGGGTGCCAGATGCCCACCACCACTACCACCCTTACCCAGGGGGCTGGATGCCTACCACTACTACCACCCTTACCCAGGGGGTGCCAGATGCCTACCACCACTACCACCCTTACCCAGGGGGGCTGGATGCCTACCACTACTACCACCCTTACCCAGGGGGTGCCAGATGCCTACCACTACTACCACCCTTACCCAGGGGGGCTGGATGCCTACCACTACTACCACCCTTAGCCAGGGGGGTGCCAGATGCCTACCACTACTACCACCCTTACCCAGGGGGCTGGATGCCTACCACCACTACCACCCTTACCCAGGGGGGGCTGGATGCCTACCACTACTACCACCCTTACCCAGGGGGTGCCAGATGCCTACCACTACTACCACCCTTACCCAGGGTGGCTGGATGCCTACCACTACTACCACCCTTACCCAGGGGGGCTGGATGCCTACCACCACTACCACCCTTACCCAGGGGGCTGGATGCCTACCACTACTACCACCCTTAGCCAGGGGGTGCCAGATGCCTACCACTACTACCACCCTAAGCCAGGGGGCTGGATGCCTACCACTACTACCACCCTTCGCCAGGGGGCTGGATGCCTACCACTACTACCACCCTAAGCCAGGGGGCTGGATGCCTACCACTACTACCACCCTTAGCCAGGGGGAGCTGGATGCCTACCACTACTACCACCCTTAGCCAGGGGGGTGCCAGATGCCTACCACTACTACCACCCGTAGCCAGGGGGTGCCAGATGCCTACCACTACTACCACCCTAAGCCAGGGGGTGCCAGATGCCTACCACTACTACCACCCTAAGCCAGGGGGCTGGATGCCTACCACTACTACCACCCTTACCCAGGGGGTGCCAGATGCCTACCACTACTACCACCCTTACCCAGGGGGCTGGATGCCTGTCACTACTACCACCTCTACCCATGGGGGGCTGGATGCCTACCACCAACACCACCCCCACTCATAGGATGGACAATGCATGACACAACCAGCACACCACAACCTAGGGAATGCAAGAAAAAGACATCCCCCAACACCATGACAAGCGTGTGTAGACTGTGTCAAATGCCTACAACACTGAACATGACTTTGAATATACAATGTGACCCCCTATCACATGTGCCACACATATATGTGTGTGGCCCCCACAATGCAAGCTGGCCATGACCATTGTGGCAATGGGGTCCAAAACCCCATCATCACAGTGACCAAAATGTAAGTGTGGGGTCCATAGCTGAAGCACATTTTGAACATTGTGGGAATGGGGTCCAAACCCCCATCATCACAGTGACCAAAATGTAAGTGTGGGGTCCATAGCTGAAGCACATTTTGAACATTGTGGCAATGGGGTCCAAACCCCCATCATCACAGTGACCAAAATGTAAGTGTGGGGTCCATAGCTGAAGCACATTTTGAACATTGTGGCAATGGGGTCCAAACCCCCATCATCACAGTGACCAAAATGTAAGTGTGGGGTCCATAGCTGAAGCACATTTTGAACATTGTGGCAATGGGGTCCAAACCCCATCATCACAGTGACCAAAATGTAAGTGTTGACAAAGAAAGAGCTGCAACTGCCAAACTGCATGGATGATTCCTGGTCACAGAACATAAAACACATCAGTGGCAAAGTAGTGCATGTGTCCCATTGCAACATAAATTGGGGGAGGCAAATACTGCAGTGCAAATAAGACATACCTTTGGCCATGTGCAGACAAACAACACCCATGGGGGCTGACACTGTCAACATTCATCAATGACACAATGACAGAAGTGACCATCAGAATGCAGACCCACATATTTGCACCAATGGGCACACAAATGCAGATACCCTGTGGAGACTGTAGATGTGAGGTGAACAGATACCATACCATGGCAGCAATGGGACGCACAAACCATGATCATTGTGCTGACCGATGACCTAGGAGTCCCAGGGACAGCAGGGGAAACCCACCAAACTACATACAGCCAATGGCACACCCAAGATATGCCAATGCAGTGGTGCAGATGCACAAACACAAACAGGCAGACCCACACTGCACATCATACACAACAGGTGAGGGGGGGTGCCAGTGTCCCCAGGCAACCACACAACACATGAGGAGACCTGAATACCAATCATACAGATGTGCATACAGTGCCACACAAAGGTAACTCATGGATCCAAATCCCCTATGTGGGCAAGCAGGCATTGTCAGATGAGAGGGAGCAAAAATCACACATGTCACACAGGCACGTAGGAACAGCAACTGACACAGCAAGACACAGACACAACACAGCACTACCCCCAGGGCACCCACAATGTGGTGACCCTGGGCTGCATTACAATCCCACTGTGATGACAAAGCTAAATGTCGTTCACACTGTGAACCACAGTCATGTGTCCTGAGCAACAAACTACCATCACACCTACACAAGCACAAATCAATCAGCACGGCCAGTAAGCCAAGGCCAACATGGAGGCAGGGGCCTAGCCAGGCAACAACTCTCATCTGCACACACTCAACACCACACCCTCGACCTCCAACAATGTGCAGCAGTGAAGCACACATGCACTGGTGACATTGCACATGCACCATGACTATTCCAGGGTGGTGGGTGGGAACCAAGGTGCAGAAACACATCACACATGGCCACTCAACAAGACTCCTGAATGTCTGACACACTGCACACTACGCTGTACATGGACATGACGGCAATACCACACCAACCAATGGGATCCCAGCCACAGTCACACACCAATGAAGAAGCCAAGGTCACCCACAAAGAACACACATAGACAACAACCAACATTGCAGCCCGGACCCTGAGGAGTGCCAGCAGTCACACACACAACGTGTCACAATCACTGAAAGATAACACAAACTGGAAATCACATGACAGGGGCAAACAAGTGCCAAGGGGAAACCTGACTGTGACCCATCTGCGTCTGCACAGAAACTCAGCCCTGACAGCAAACACACCTATGGGTGACACCCTGATGACCAGTAATGTGCCATGCACCCACATCACAGAGAACCCAGGGAGAAGACTTTGGGGAACATAGGTCAACTCAGCAAGCATCACAAACAGGTACAACACTAGGGATCACAGCATGCACAGCTAAACGGAAGTGAACACACAGACATGCTCATACAACACACACCTTGGGCGCAGGCAATGTCACAGGAGTACTGCCATGAGGGGACTCCACTCCTGTGTGAGGAAAGCTGTGCCATATGTTGCCTCAGTAGGGCCCCATCATGTCAGCTGAGCACTTGGTCACACAATCAACAATTAGCACCAAATGAAGGCTCCCGTCACATCAGCCTGGTCATGGAAGTGCCAACGAAATCATCAGCACAGATCCAACACACTTGTATAGCAATGTTGCACTGACAACACAGATGAGTCCTTCCCCATTGATGCCCAAACCTGCATGTCCAGTGGAGATGGTCACACGGTCAGGGAAGTAGACGAATTGAACAATGGCAGGCACAACAGATGTGCAGGGGTGGAAGCCACAGATGTGAAATTGCTAATGTAAGAAGGAAATCCCATTGCCAAATACTGAACACATGACACCCTCAGATGCTGCTATGGATGACATGGATACACCACAGGATAGGACACATTCCCCTGGACCACATGGGTTCCTGCACAGTAACACTTCATTATCATGAGACCAAATATCACCATCACTGCAGCAAGGGCATGGTTAGCATCATCAACAACATGTACATCAGAAGCATAAGCACTAGAGAACAGAAAGTTGCTTTATTCAGCATATGTGTGTAATGAAAACTGAAAATCCAGAAAAACACAAAGGCCAATGGCCAGTCCATTGTCAAAGTCCAAACAGGGTGACAGTGGCAGATGTCACCCTACGCATGCCTGCACAAAACCAGGGACAATCCACTAGGAGGGGCAACCGGGGGGCAGGCCAGGCACCGCAGGGACAGGATCAGGGCTCACCAGGAGGAAGCAAGGAAGGGGTGGTGGGTGCTGGAGAGCCACTGACAACTGCAGTGGAGGTGTCTGACATGGTGTGTGCCGGCACAACTGGGGGCATGACTCAGATGTTGTGGGTGCCGGCACGACTGCAGTGGACCCTGCAGATGGAGCGGACAGGTCCGCCACTGCAGTGCCCAAGTCAGACAGGGTGGTAGTGGACTCCACTGCAGTGCCTACCACCAGGGGAGGAGAATGGGGAACAGGCAAGGTGGGCTGGACAGAGGGGGAGGACACCCTCACCACATCAGTGGCACAGACAAGCGCAGCGGGGGGGGTGCCGGGAGAGCAAGTGGCAGGGGAGAAGGCCGGATCCTCTTGGGGATGGTATATCTGTGGGTGGGGGAACCTGGGGCAGGGTGTGGTGGGGGCACCTGTGGAGTGGGGGCCTGAGGGATGGAGGAAGGAGACCTGGTGCCTGAGCTGCAGGGCGGCGGCGGGGTCTTGCTCTTACGACTCCGGGGGGACTTGCGGGTGGGGGCCTCAGTCTGTCTGCACCTGGGGGAGGGTGTCCGGGGGCGAGGGGCACTCTGCTCCATGTGGGTGGGCTTCCTCTTCCCCCTGAATGCTGTATCAGCTGGATCGGAGGGGAAGAGGCCGAGGTCACTGAGGAAGAGGTTGCAGGTGAGGCAAGGGAGGGTGCTTTGGAGGGAGAGGCAACTGAGGACTGCGCAGTGCTCATGGATGCGTGTGTGTGTTCCAGGGCCCCATCCCCTGTGAGTCTGGTTTCAGTCCCCTGACTGTGCGTGCGTGTGCGTTTTGTTTGTGGCGTGTGTGTCTGTGTGCTGGATGTGTGTGTGCTGGTGTGTGCCTGTGCCGGTGTGTGTGTGCTTGGGACGGGTAAGGTGCTGGGGAGTGTGGATGGAGCAGAGGCAGGAGGGGTGAGGGACTGTCTGAGGAGGGACACTGCTGCCGTCAGGGAGGAGTCCATGGACCTATTGCCCCTCTGTAGGTCAGACATGCCCGATGAGATGCCCTCCATGAATGACACCAGCTGAGTCAACAGAGCGGTGTGCGCATGGAGGACACTCAGCATGGCTGTCTGCCCTACATGGAGCTGGCGAAGGAGGTACACAGACTCCTCACTCAGGGCAGCAGGGGACACAGGGGCAGGGGGTGCGGTGCCTGGCCCAAAGGAGACACGCTCCCGAACATGGGAGCCTCCACGGACCTGGGGAATGGGAGCCGATGGGAGGGCGGTGGTGGTGCTGGTGGTGGCGGGGACAGCAACACTAGCTGGGGTGTGGTGGCTGCTGACACCCGCCTCCATAAGGGAGTCATCCTCCGAGTTGCTCTGGTCCTCAGCTGAGGTGGATGGTGCTGAGGACTCCTCGGTGTGGCTCCCCTCGCCCTCCGTGCCACTGGGTCCCTCCGACCTCTCCTCGGCTGCTGACCCAGTCTGGCTCTCCGGCTCCTCCTGGTCTGTGGAGCTGTCCCCTTCCGTGGCCGTGGATGTATCTGCAAACAATGGGGAAACAGACAGACATCAGTCACCTGCACCAAACGCACACACCACTGTGAGCACAGCACATTACAGAGCAAGCCCTGGCATCATTAGTTGTACATTGCTAAAAGTGCCCTAACTGAACAGGAGAAGCCAATTGTCAGTCTGATGCCAACCATGGCACTCACATCCCACATGGCCTTGCACCCATCTGTCTGGTGTCTGTTGGATAGCAACACCCCAGTGTGGACACATGCACCAACTATACAGTAGTTGGACAGTGCAGAGGACACGGTGTAGCATGTGGACATACACACATCACAACTCTTGCCACTGAGTCAGTACAGGTTTCCGGATGAAAGGGATGCCCAGAGTCAAATAGGAAATGCATGTGATGCATACCAGCGACAGACACCATGATGCACCCAGGTCCTGATAGCCATCGCCACAATGGTGTGCATGTAGCACATGTCACTCCCCTGCAGGATCACCAATAAGTAGACACATGCCATGGCGGAGGCATGACTGCTAAGTCATACATCACTGTCTCAGTGATGTATGACTTGGCAGCCAGACAACAACACTCTGCACTGTGTCACAATAGTAGGTCATGGGGAATGCAAGTCCTGGAGCTGCACAAGTGCACATGTACATGCCCCACACAACACATCATCTTAACCCTCATCTGTCCAGGTCATACCGATTGGACATATGGGAGACCTATGACACTACCCTCTGAACCTGAGACCCTCACAATCTGCTGTGAATGGGAAACAGCTGCCTGAACTTCACATTCGCATACCCCAGTCTGCACGGGCAGCTGATCAAACACCTATGTGACACACAAGTATCGTCTCCTATGGTCACATCTCCAGTGGCATGCTGAGCCCCTACCGAGAAACACCCCAGCAGTCCTGGCAACAAATCCACAGCACACTGACACAGAGGCAGACACCTGAGGGGTCAAATCACTGCGCACAATGTGTCAGCTGATACACGGGAGTGGGAGTACAGAGTGCATTGCATGGCCTGGAGTAGGCATGACTGTCCTGCCCCACATGAATGAGGGATGAGCCCTGGACAGTGGATAGCTGGCTATGTATGTGTGACACACGTAATCTGCACACTCCTGGGGCCCAAACATTGTTCCCACCCGCTGCATGGGCGTGTGCCACATACCCCAGGCACATGTGGTGGCTCAGCTCAGCAAGTGGACCGCATATCAAAGCAACACGCAGATTACATGTCCGAACACAGGCGTTGTGGGAACAATGGACCCACCCATGATGCCCACAACAGAGTTAGGGAAACAGATGCTGTCCCCCACCTTGAGTGAAGCAAACTGCAAGGACACAGTCCCAAGTGACACAATTCCCTGAATGTAAGGGCCACACCTGGGTATCAGATGAGGAGTGGGCAGTGCACAATAGAGGGACATGGCTCCTGGACAACATGACTGCTGTACTGTGGCAGTTGAACCAGGCCAGAGGAGGGCACATAGCATGTAATACAGAGTTCACAGTGCAGTCTTTGACTCACCCCTCCTTGCTGCTGTCTGGCCTTCAGCTGCCCATCCAGGTCTGGAAACACCACCGCCAGGATCTGGAGCATGTGGGGGTCAGGGTCCGTGTTCCGCCCCTCCTGCGAGGAGGCGACAGCTTCAGCTGGACCCGTGCAATCCTCCGGGTCCAGCCCCGAAGGTCCTGCCACCTCTTCTGGCAGTTGCGGATCCGGCGCTTGTAGACCCCCACGGACCGGACAGCCCGGACGATGTCCTTCCAGATCTCCTGCTTCCGATGGGCATTAACCTGTGAGGATGACAAAGTGAAAAGGCCATTACTACACATGCAACATATCCGTGCATGACACAGTTGTATATACATGTCTCAATCACAGGGGCACATGATGTACACAGGCAGTGCAACGCTGCCCATGGACAGTTTGCCAGAAGTCACTACATGGTATCATTGCATGGGAAGTAAAACCTTGTTCAAATGCACTGTCACTGCACCATACCTGTCCAGTGCATGTCACTACACACTATGGGGGTGACAACTACTCAGTGAGCCTGCTAGCCAGTGGCGTGCAGACTTTCAGCCTTGCTAGTCAGACAAAATGCACATTCAGAAAGGCAGTGCACAGAACACTCACCTGCTCCCCTGGTGTCCCATACAGCTTGCTGTACTGTGGAAGTAGGCTGTCCAGCAGGGCCTGGTTCTCCTCAAGGCTGAAGGCTGGGGCTCTCTCCACAGTACATGCCATTGCAGGGTCCAGAGGGGGCAGAGAAAGCAGCAGTGCAGTGGCAGATGTCGTCCTGGAGCATGTAGTGCAGGCAAGTGAGCTCTCAGGGGAACAGCCAGCAATATATATGTGCTGGAGAGGCAGATACTGTCCCATGTGTCCAAAGTGATAGGTCCAAGTCGTTTGCATCTTCCGAATCTGAGCAATCCATGGAATAGCAGCACCAATACACGCCCACAGCATCCTTCAAATCTTCAACTTCATGACATACATGATTTTGCAACATTGTTGTGGGTGACCAACTGAATTTCCAGCAACCGACTCGTTCGAATTTCGAAAACGCATCCGTTGCCAGGCTAGGCCATTGTCAATGGGTGCGCACCGATCGGTCCATTGCTGATCAACGCGTACAGGGGTACAACGCGTACCCGCACACATTGAATGCAATGGGCCGGCCGGGGGCACCGATCGGTCCATTGCGGTACAACGCGTACCCGCACACATTGAATGCAATGGGCCGGCCGGGGGCACCGATCGGTCCATTGCGGTACAACGCGTACAGGGGTACAACGCGTACCCGCACACATTGAATGCAATGGGCCGGCCGGGGGCACCGATCGGTCCATTGCGGTACAATGCGTACAGGGGTACAACGCGTACCTGCACACATTGAATGCAATGGGCCGGCCGGGGCACCGATCGGTCCATTGCGGTACAACGCGTACAGGGGTACAACGCGTACCTGCACACATTGAATGCAATGGGCCGGCAGGGGCACCGATCGGTCCATTGCGGTACAACGCGTACAGGGGTACAACGCGTACCTGCACACATTGAATGCAATGGGCCGGCCGGGGGCACCGATCGGTCCATTGCTGATCAACGCGTACAGGGGTACAACGCGTACCTGCACACATTGAATGCAATGGGCCGGCCGGGGGCACCGATCGGTCCATTGCTGTTCAACGCATCCCTGTACAAGTGACTGGCATATGTCACCATGCCTGTCTCAGATGAACATATGCCAGCCACAGATAGCTCCCAGGGAGTGAGGGGCACACCTACAACACGACAGCCTGTCCAAACTGTATCATAAGGCATGTAAGGCTGCATTTCCTATTGTGTGTATGTTGGTGTACATGTTGTCCTGTGGGTGTCACCTGGGGGCAGCCACCCCCAGGCTGTGCACGTGTTCATGGGGACAGGATCCTGGGTGTTACGTGTACATGACCACTGTGATGTGCAACTGTTCATATCTGTGCATGTGCCATGGTCACATTTCACGGTGGTGTATGTGTATGTCATGTCACATACCCCGTGAGTCCCATGTGGGATGGTATGTTTGAGCCAGGGTGTCCCAGTGGCACAATAGTGATGGTCCTCCACAGTCTGTGTGCATGTAGTGTTTACAATGTCTCTGATTTCATGTGCACAATGGGAGACAGTCTCCACATCCACGTTGTGTGTGCATGGACTTTGATGTTGTGCGTGTGTGTGTCACAGACGTCCATGTCTGTCCTGCAGTGGCAAGTGGGACCACTACCTGTGGGGGTCATGGTTGTTTTGCTGTGGTGTATACATGATACTCCATGTAATGCCAGTGTCCATGTGGCAATACAGGGTCCCTGGGAATGTACCTGTCGTTGAGCTGTGATGCCTGGGGCACATCTGTCCTCACATGTCACTGTGGGGGTGATTGTGACACGGCAGCAGGAGATGGGAACTGTGACACGGCCTCATGATATCCAATGGGCCAACCTGGGCCTTATTGATGCCACTTGTTGAACCGTGATGACAGATGTTGGCCATGTATGTACCATACATGTCCTTACGGAACTGCACACTTCATGTAGTTGTGCCTCATAATGATGTATGTTGTGATGTTGAGTGTGTTCAATGCCGCATATGTGGGGTGACTGACAATCTTGCTTTCTTCTCCTCTGCACTGCAGGGCTCCTGCTGTCCATCGACCATTCCCAGACCTGGCAACGATGGTGGAACGGGACAGCATCCGACGGTACCGCTTCACCAGGCAGCTGATTGAGGATTTGGCAGTGCAGTTGGCCCCACATTTGCAGCCTGGCCGGCCGTATCCTACAGCGCTGACCCCCAAGGTGAAGGTGATGGCAGCCCTACACTTCTTTGCCACCGGTACCTTCCAACATACTGTGGCGACTGCTGGTGGGATGTCACAGACCATGTTGAGCCGTGTGCTCCGCGATGTTTTGGAGGCAATGTTGCTATTCCTGAACCGGTACATCTATTTCCCTAGACTGCAACGACTCACTGACGTGAAGAGTGACTTCTATGCCCTGGGGAGGATGCCACATGTCATTGGCTCCATTGATGGGACACATGTGGCTTTGGTACCACCACAGGCCCAGGAGCAGGCCTACCATAACCGCAAGCACTACCACTCGGTCAATGCACTGGTGGTGTGTCTTGCAGATATGACCATCACACACGTGTGTGCCTGTTTCCCTGGTTCAGCACACGATGCCTTTGTGATGAGGAGTAGTCGCATCCCCAGGATGATGGCACAGATGCAGAACCAGCATGCCTGGCTTGTCGGTGTGTACTGACTTTGTGCCATTGTGTGTGATCTGATCTGTAGTATTCCGCCCACTTTTCCAAGTCAGCTAATGTGCACTTGTCTGTCCGTAGGTGACTCAGGATACCCCAACATGCTGTGGTTGCTGACACCCCTCAGGAACCCTGTGACACCAGCCCAGATGCGCTACAATGAGGCACATGGTCGGACCAGGAGAGTGATTGAGCGGACATTTGGTCTCCTGAAGAGCCGCTTCCGCTGCCTGGACAAGACAGGAGGGTCCCTCCCATATGCCCCAGCGAAAGTGTGCAAGATTATCATCGTCTGCTGCATGCTCCACAACCTGGCAGTGCGGAAGGAGTTGCCTCTCATCCAGGATGACAATGACCAACATCCGCCACCTGTGGAGGATCCTGGCCTGGACCACGATGCCAGTGATGATGATGATGATGAGGGTGATGTCCGCACACAGCTCATCACCAACTTCTTTAGCTGAATGTGAGTATCCTGAGGTGTCATGTCAATGATGTGAGTTGGCATGATATGTGTAGGTGGTGCTCTGGTGCTGTTGGAGTGTGTCCATGGGCTACTTGACTGGATGTGTGTAGCGATGTGTGCTTACAGGTGGTCTGTACTCCCCAACAGTGTTGACATGCTAACTTGGTTCTGGGTGGGTATCTTGTAACATGTATTGTGCATGAGTTTTGCTGTTCTGTCCTGTTCTCCATTGCTTTTGACTGTGTGTCATTTCTGTCCTTCACAGGGTACTTTCAGATTCGTTTGGTCAACTGTGTCCACCGACGACGTGATTGTACTTCCAGGGTGGTAGCTGTTGTGTCCCTACAGGTGATGTGCGCAACACCCATGGACTTCCTTCCTTCTACAGTTGTTGACTGTGTGCCCGCTGCCAGGTGGGATTACCTTGCATCTGTAGTGGTTACGACATGTTGCAACTGTGTAATAAACCTGTGCTTCACTTTGTGATGTGCGTTGTCTGTGGTCACACATTTGACTGCCATTTGCTTACTGCACCTGTGGGCTACTTGACTACAACTGGGAATAGGTGTGGTGTCTGTGCATTGCACCGTCTTCCCTGGCAACATCAGTGTAGGCAATGAGTCAGATGGCCTAGGTGTGTATGTGTTGTGTAGCCCTGGTGGTGTGTCTCCCTCATATGTGTCACGTTGCCTTTACTCACATGCCTGTGTTGTACTTGCTGTTGCAGTTCGCATACACAGTGTAATTTTGCAGTTCATCATCCCCATGACAGCACCCAAGTTGGAATCACAACAGAGGCAAGTATGGTGTATTAGTGTGTTTATTGTGATACATTTGTGTGAATAGTGCATAGGATGGTTAGTGCTGTACATACATCTTGCAATCAGAAGTTCCTAGGTGAATTGAAAGTCCTGGTAGACAAAATCCCCAGTATCGGGGCCACAGTTGTCTGAGACATTGGTCCAACTTGTACTCCCCATGTAATGTGTGGGAGTTGTGTTGCCGTCAACAGGGTGAACAGTTTGTGCACAAAGGTGAACATCCAGAACAGGTTCAGGCTTCCTGGGAGTTGCAATTGGCCATCGGCCTCTCACTTGCCCCTCCTCGGACGACCCCTCTTCTTTGGGGGGGCCGCTCAAGTACAGGCTGCTGCGGTGCAGGGGACTCTCTGCCAGAGTCATCCTTTCTCCCTGTGGCAGTTGCAGTTTGTTCAGCACCAGATGTTGTTGGCACACAGGGAGGTGTAGACTGGTTGTTGTTCATCTGGCGGAGGCATTGTAAAATGTCCCTGTGCACCGCCGTCATCTCTTGCAGTGCGTCCCACTTGGACTCCACGCGGGACATGTGTGAGTCCAAGCGGGCATGATGGGCAGCCTGCTGCTGTTTCATGTCTCTGAGGAGCCCCACTACCTGGCTGAGATCTCCGGTGCTGGACTGGTACACATCGGCTATGCGTACCAGTTGTGGGTCATCATGCACACCAGCAACCTCTGCAAGCAGCGACCTCTGTCTCCCACCCCTCCCACCACCCCTGCCGACATGTGAAGTGCGTGCAGTGGCACGCACAGATGACCCTGGTCCCCCTTGGGGGTTGGTGGTGGTGTCCATGGCCCCACGTTGGTCCAGGGTCCCTGTGCTGGTGTTGCTCCTTGTTCTGTCCATGTCGGCAGGGATGGTATTTGTGGTGACAGTCGTTGGAGGGGTGGGTGCAGGGGGTGCAGCTGGTGGTCCTGCTGGTGCTGCAGCTGGTGGTCCTGCTGGTGCTGCATGTTGACTTGCACCGGATGTGCCAGGTTGGTCTTCTTCGTCCGAGGAGGGCAGAGGCTGTACGACACCAGTGAGCTCCGCATCCTCTTGAGCCTGGGACTGGGACTCCTCAGCGTCTGCTGCTGTGTCCCCATCATCACCTGTTTTTGGGAGACACACACAATGTATGTTATGTTTCTGCAGGCATCAATGGTTGACACACCTGACAGTTGTGACTGTGCCTCTGGGTGCGGGCCTGTACATTGCATTGTCCTAAGTCGTCACAGTCAGGGGTTGATATTGGTGTAGCACATTGTCCTGCATTATTTGGGCATTTCTATGTATTTGTTGGGGTGTGAACATGGTCTGCATTGGTTGTATTTGGTTGACAGCCGGCCCTCCTTCCCACCCAGCCAGTCAGTTATCCCACCATGGACTGTGCTTGCATTGCAGAGAGTGGAAGTTGTCTTTCAGGATGTCAGTCAGTGGTGTCCTGCTGTTGGTTGTTGCACAGTTGCCAGCAGGGCCTTGTGCTCCCCACAGCAGTAGCCAGTGTCAGCCATCTTGTCAGTCCTTATCCACTCCCTGTGATGTGAGCATGGTTCAGGGTGGTGTTGATGGGACAGGTGTGGGGGTGAGCTATGTCTGTGACTATGACTCCCATCATGCTATTGCCTCCACCCCACTTCCCAGCATTCCCATACTTACTTGCTTTTGTGGGGAGTTCAGTGTGTGTGGGTGTGAGAGCAATGGCAAGATGGCTGACAGTGGTGTCCTGCTGTTGGTTGGTGTGCAGTTCCCAGCATGCCCTTGTGCTCCCCACAGCAGTAGCCAGTGTCAGCCATTTTGTCAGTCCTTATCCACTCCCTGTGATGTGAGCATGGTTCAGGGTGGTGTTGATGGGACAGTTGTGGGGGTGAGCTATGTCTGTGACTATGACTCCCATCATGCTATTGCCTCCACCCCACTTCCCAGCATTCCCATACTTACTTGCTTTTGTGGGGAGTTCAGTGTGTGTGGGTGTGAGAGCAATGGCAAGATGGCTGACAGTGGTGTCCTGCTGTTGGTTGGTGTGCAGTTCCCAGCATGCCCTTGTGCTCCCCACGACACAGCAACAGTGTCAGACATCTTTGATGGGCCTTTCCACTCTCTGTGGGATGTGCATGCGCGAGTGTGAGCTTGCTGGGCCATGTGGTGGGGGATGTAGAGCTGTGCCTACGACTCCCATCATGCTATTGCCTCCACCCCCTTCCCAGCATGCCCATGCTTCCTTCCTTTTGACTCTGCTTCCCTGTGGGGTGGGCTGCCTGTGCTGACAGGATGGCTGGGAGTGTTGTCCTGGCAGTTGTTTGGCTAAAAGTCCAAAGAGTGTCCCTGTGCTTCACACAACATAACCCAGGGTGGTGGTTCTTTGTGGGATCTTGAGTTAGGATGTGAGGCATTGCATTCTCCCAGGTGGGTTCTGTGGAGTATGTGTTGAGGGGTGTGTGAGGGGAGGTGCTTGTGACTATGGTCAGTGCTGCAAGTCCTCCTTCCCACCCAGCCAGATATCCCACCATGGAACGTGCTTCCATTGCAGGGAGTGCAAGTTGTCTTTCAGGATGTCAGTCAGTGGTGTCCTGCTGTTGGTTGGTGCCCAGTTCCCAGCAGGGCCTTGTGCTCCCCACAGCAGTAGCCAGTGTCAGCCATCTTGTGAGTCCTTATCCACTCCCTGTGATGTGAGCATGGTTCAGGGTGGTGTTGATGGGCCAGTTGTGGGGCTGAGCGATATTTGTGCCTACTACTCCCATCATGCTATTGCCTCCACCCCCTTCCCAGCATGCCCATGCTTCCTTCCTTTTGACTCTGCTTCCCTGTGGGGTGGGCTGCCTGTGCTGACAGGATGGCTGGGAGTGTTGTCCTGGCAGTTGTTTGGCTAAAAGTCCAAAGAGTGTCCCTGTGCTTCACACAACATTACCCAGGGTGGAGGTTCTTTGTGGGATCTTGAGTTAGGATGTGAGGCATTGCATTCTCCCAGGTGGGTTCTGTGGAGTTTGTGTTGAGGGGGTGTGTGAGGGGAGGTGCTTGTGACTATGGTCAGTGCTGCGAGTCCTCCTTCCCACCCAGCCAGCCAGATATCCCACCATGGAACGTGCTTCCATTGCAGGGAGTGGAAGTTGTCTCTCAGGATGTCAGTCAGTGGTGTCCTGCTGTTGGTTGTTGCACAGTTGCCAGCAGGGCCTTGTGCTCCCCACAGCAGTAGCCAGTGTCAGCCATCTTGTTAGTCCTTTTCCACTCCCTGTGATGTGCGCATGGTTCATGGTGGTGTTGATGGGACAGTTGTGGGGGTGAGCAATATGTGTGACTACGACTCCCATGATGCTATTGGCTACACTGACTTGCCCAGTATACACAGAATTCCTTCCTTTCAGTGGTCTTCACTGTGTGTTGGTGTTGTAGTGGTGGCTACATGTCTGGATGTGTTTGTTGGTTCTATTTGTGCCACTGCCTAGCTGTAGTTGTAGTTGTGTTTGTACATGTGATGACACGGTTAAATGTAACTTTGAGATGGCATGTGTTGTGTTTATCTGATTGACATACACATTTTGGGATGATTCTGTTCTGGTTGCTGTGTAATTGCTATGAGTGCATGGTTTGACTCTCCCCTTGACAGTGATGTGTGTGTGTATTGTGGCAGAATATTGTGTACATTTGTTGTGTACTCACCAGGCTCTGGGATGTTCTCTAGCCCATAGACGCTCACTGGCGGAAGGATGGCCCGCACCTTCTCCTCCCAGGGCCTGAGGTATACTGGCTTGGCAGGAGGGCCACTGCCGGTGTATTGGCTCAGGAGGTAGTCCTTCTTGAGCAGCTCCCGGACCCTCCTGCGCACGTCATACCACCTGTTCTGGATGTCAGTCTTTGTGCGCAGACATGGTGATTGTGCGTTCACCCTGTTGATGATCCTCTCCCACATCTTGGTTTTCTGGGAGATGGGGGTCTGTTGGACCAGTGTGCCAAACAGCTGTGGCTCTACCCTGAGGATCTCGTCTACCAGGACTTCCAATTCACAATCTAGGAACTTGTGATTCTTCTTGGGGGGCATGGTGATGGGTGGTGATGGTGAGTGATGTGTGTGTTGGTGTGCAGGTGAGGGTGTGTGAGTGTGTGTTTTGCTGGGTGTATGTGAGGTAGCTATTTGTTGGTGTGCTGATGGTGTGTGGCTTGTGTGAGGGATGAGCTGTGGGTGTGTGGTTGCTGTCTGTTGAGTGCTGGCAGTAGAATGGCATTTGCAAAGGATCATGGTTGGGATTTGTGTCCTTTATATGGGTGGAGTTGTGGGTGTGTCTTTGTTCTCTGTCCCCACCCCCCAGTATTTATTGGCTTTGTAATTGCTTGTTTGGCCTTTTTTTGTGTATTTTTCCTTAGTACTTTTTGTGCATGTTGGAAACGTTCTTGTGACCGAGTCGGACTCTGCATTTGTCTCGTACGGTCTTCTCCGTTTCGTTCACGCTGTGTTTGTGCAGTTTTCTATGCTGCGTACGCGTCGGTCGCGGTGTTTTGTGTTACTTCGGCTCGGTTTTGTATGCGTGTCGGTCGTACGGCTTGTCCTCCGTTCGACTCGGTCGTGGTTTTCGCGCCTTGCATCGTACTTTGCGGTTTGGAGTTCGCGTGTACGTTTCGGTTGGATTTGTTCCGGGTGCGTGTCGGTCGGTTCGATTCGCGTGTTTTTCCGGCCGGATTGTTGTTTTCCGTGCGGCTCGGTCGTTCGGCTTGGGTTCAGTACGTGTCGGTCGGATTTTGCACGCCTTGCATCGTACTTGGCGTGTCGGGCGCCACAGGTACGTGTCGGTCGGAATAAATTCCGGCTCCGAGTCGGTCGGTGCTTTTTCCGGCCCGAATCGGAATCGACCCCTAAGTCCTTACATCCAGTAGAGAAAGACAACAAACTTGTAATTAAAATGGCACTGGAAAGTAATGGCACATGAAGCTTGTGCAAGTATGGTACAATGCTGCAGAGGAGTCTCCCAACGAATACTGAAGATCTGAACATACTTAGGGATACAAACTCTCCACAGGATATGGCAGCAAAGTTCACTGTCCAGAGTCTGAAGAGCAAAACATATTTTAAGAATACCAACTCTCCACAGGATATGGCAGCAAAGTTCAGTGTCCAGAGTCTGAACCAGAGTATTCAAACTCACCACAGCGCGTCGAATCTCACCTTCATTGCGCTTACTTGTAAAGCGTTGCAGCGAAAGCCATGGTCTTGAACTAAAATAACCTTTATTTTTCAAACCTCCATGCGTAGCGAACCAATCCTTAATCTGGGGCTTGAAAATCCAAGTGGAACCGAACCATGAGGGGAGAATAGCTGTGAGTACGCCACGACGCTCGTGATCTTCTCCATAAAAAAAACTTTATTGTAAAGCAATGCGTGGTTGGCAAATCGCAATGAGCGTGGATAGCAATATGGCTTGTGAAGCAAAGCAATGCTGTAAGGATGGTGCCAACTGCAAGATGGCAGCACGTACAGGAGACGCAATGCCGAGTGGTTCACGGCGCGCTCCTGCTTCAAAACGTCTTAATCAAAGTTGAAGACACGCAGAGAAGCAAACGTCACAAGAGTTTCCAGAGCTGTTCCGCGCGACATCACGGACAGGTAAGGTGCGCGTGCACTATTTTAAATTGGAAATCCAGCTCAACTGCCATATGTTAGAGGCCTCAATGTGCGAACAGTAACCATGAATTTCAATACAGATAAAACTTTTCTATGCTTGCAATGACGTTCTCCTCTTCGGCAGCAGTAAGGGAGACTTGTAATTAACCACTTAATCCAGCCGCAATCAGTAAAAAGATGTTGCACACCAAGTCCACATAAAAGAACACCTCTACGCTCACACACCCCATTTCTCACCAGGGGTATCGCTTTCCTCACAACGCAGTACGCTGTAGCCAAAAGCCCAAAAACATGACGCTGGCTCATGTATTGATCACACAGATGCAGCGCTAGTACAGAGGAGCGCTAATGAATATAAAAAAAAATTGTCATTCATCCAAACCCAAAGCAAGGAAGACGAATTGTATAAAGTGATGAATGATGAATTTGAAGAAGTCTTATGTAAAACAGAAGCAGCTTACTTCGTACTTGAGACAGAAACACTGGCAGCCACAGATTACCTTATTCCATGTGGTACGGTAGACGTTTTTGATGTACTGCAGACATTTGTAGTGGCATAGTTTCTTCTCCAAGGTGTAAGCAGGCTTGTGACTGTTTTTACTGGTGTTGTAGATGACTTGATGAAGGTACAGCACACCTTGACTGGGCTGTCCGGTGTGTTGAACACTGGTGGGGCTGCGAGGCGTGCTTGACATGTTTCTTGCTTGACTGGTTTCTTTTCCTTGAGTTTCTTTAAACTTGTTGCTCTTCATCTGTAAACGCGATGGGTTCTTAGCTCCAGATCGTCGCCATAAATTCACACTAACATTCTACACGGAACACTCACACTGGCTGAGCAGCTAGGTGCAGGATGAAAGGGAACATATTAACATGAACAGAGGATACTACAAACACATAAGACTTTATCCCAGCACAGTAGCGGCCCGTGGTGGGAGTGCTGCCGGGTGGTGACGTGGGCGGGGGAGGGGCAGGGTGGGTGGTAGTAAAGTACAGAATACGGCCGTATAGAGGTAAGTAGACATATAAATAAATAAAACAAATTTCGTTGCGCGCGCTGCATCGCATTTGGCGATGCAGCGCGCGCAACTAAATTTGTTTTATTTATTTATATGTCTACTTACCTCTATACGGCTGTATTCCATACTTTACTACCCCCCACCCTGCCCCTCCCCCGCCCCACGTCACCCCCCGGCAGAACTCCCACACGGGCCGCTACTGTCCCAGCATTACGCATGTCTCCACTTACTGTTGGAGGGTCTCTCCTCTTTTTGTTACTCTCGCCCACTGTGGTCTGCAAACAACTCCTTATGGCTCCCGTGAGTCCCGGGTTACCTTCGAGCTTTAACCAAATCCGAGACCTGGAGCCACACTTCCTTTGTGTCCTCAGCACATCCAGCTTCTCCCTCAGTGAGAAAGTTGCACTGGTGTCAATGTTTGTCTGGAGGGAGATCTGAGCCACCGCTCTCTTTCCGTTTCTCAACTCCCACGTGACTAGCACCCAATGCTCTGTTTTGTTGGGGAAGCATATCGGTTGGCCAACCAGGCACTATATTTTTCATGCCTTTCTATCTTCCTGTTTTGTTCCTTTTTTAGTCTGACCCGCACCTCATTCCGTTGTGATTCCCTTTCTCAACGCGGAGACAAAAAGACACAGTTACACCCTTCTTTGGCCCCGCTACTTCAAGAGCTCCCGACAGGCTTCCTAACTTGCCGTCATGTTCCCTTCTAGGAGCAGTAAATTGGCATACTTTGAAAACTGGGAGAAGTGTGGCAAACTCCTGACATGGAAGGAGAGAGCAAATCAGGTCAGGAACAATATTAAAGAGGTTTATGAGGGAGAGGCAGGATTAATACAAATAGATAATAAACAATTTGAGGAAACCTTTTTCATGTTTAATCAAAGGCTCAGCACAGAGGAGAAAGTAGTAAAAAGGAGGCTTAGAAGGTTGAATCTCCATTCTCTGGAACCAGAACAACAAATAATTATGAATCAAGAAATATGGGAGGAATTAATAAGAAACACTATAAGGAGATTTCAAATTGGCACGGTATCTGGCCCAGGTGGTATCCCAAATTAGGTGGTTCAGAGACTATACAACAAAGCATTCCAGTATGAAAGAAGTTGTTTAATTCTATGTTTTTGGTGGGTATGCAAATCCATCCATCTAGAATGATGCATTCATAAATGTAATTTTGAACCCCAACAATCTGCCAACAGATGAAAGCCAACCGCTTCAAGCCCAACACCAACAAGACAGAAGTAGTGGTCTTCAGCAAGAACACCTCACAATTGAACTCCAACTGGTGGGTGAGAGAACTCCATATGCAGAGCCCACATTGGGAACCTCAGAATAATCATTGACAGCAAACTGGATATGATCGCACAAGTCAGCACCATCACTGCATTCTT
This sequence comes from Calotriton arnoldi, assembly GCA_963921515.1. Lineage (NCBI taxonomy): Eukaryota > Metazoa > Chordata > Amphibia > Caudata > Salamandridae > Calotriton > Calotriton arnoldi. The sequence continues at coordinate 1,638,093 of CAWUFW010003059.1, forward strand.
ATTCGACACCTTGAAGATGATGAGAAAGATCTTCAAATGGCCCTCAAGCAACACTAGAAAAACTGTTACTCACATCCTAGTCACCAGCAAAGTGGATGATGGGAACACCCTCTACGGAGGGATTTCTGAAAATCACTCGGAGAACCAGGAAAGACTGCCCACTCTCACCTTTAATGTATAATCTGTATATTGAGTCTGTAGCTCAAGAACTTAGATGAGAGATGAATATAGAGCCCTTTTCCTGCAACAGTTTTGAGAGGAAAATAGCTCTATATGCAGATGAACTAATGATCTATGCAGCAAACAGAGAGAAATCTCTCCCCCCTCATAGACCGAATAGTGCAGTATTTTGGTCAATGATCAGGTAAATAGTGCAATAACTGAATTAATGAAATGGAATTTGCCCTGGGATAAAAGACCAGTGAAAACAGACCTGAAATACTTGGGAATAAGCGTGGTACATGAGTTAGAAAAAATCACAGAAATCAACCTTAACAAAGTAATCACAGAACTGGACCACCTAATGAAAAATGGCAACTATTTATGGAAAAGTAAATCTTCCTAAAATGATAGTCTTGCACAAGTTTACTTTTTTATGCAATAATATACCCTTACATTTTGATAATAAACTGATAGAGAAACTGCAGGGAAAGATTACAAGTATAATACAAGCATCAAAAGTAATTAGAATTTCTTGGGGAAAAACTTAGAAGGAAAAGAGAAGGAGAGGGTCTAACGGTCCCATATTTACAATATTACTGTTGGGCATTCCAGTTTGTAAACTGTAGAATGCTCATAGCAAGACCTGATCAATCAATAATTGGTGATATTTTACAAGCAGTGAGAGACTCGTTATATGGAAATGCCTGCATATATAAGTTTGAAACACAGTAGTATTTCAAGAAAGTCCCCCATTAAGGTATTGCAAGCCTCAGCCAACGTTTGGAAATACATTAGGTCTTCATTACATATCCCCTACTGCTGTAAGTTAGCACAAGTTTGGAACTCCGCAGGCACACCAGACTATGGGCTACAGGTACCTTAGGTTTTAGCGGGCGCAAATGGAGAATTGGGCCATTTGTGACCGCTAAATAGCCTTTTGACATGTACTAACCCTATTTTGTGAGTCAGTAACATATTAACGACTCGCAAAATAGGGTTTGTGATTTGGTATTAGGAAGGGCCATTTCAAGGGTGTCCTTTCCTAATAGCGAGTCACAGGGGGATGTATGAATGTTTTGTGACTTGGATATGTTTGCAAAACATTCACAGTTTACTGCCTACTTCAAGTAGGTGGTAAGTCAGTCGCAAACAGGAAGGGGTCCCCAGGGGACCCCTTCCCCTTTGTGAATGGGCGTGAAAACGGACCACAGCCTACTCTTAGAAAATGAAACTGAAACGTTTCATTTTTCTTTTTTAAACTTATCACATTTTCCTTTAAAAAAATGTAAATTTATAAAAAACACAGACATGGTGGTCTGCTGTTTCCAGCAGGCCACCATCCCTGTGTGTTTAGCAAATCCCAATGGGTTTCAAATTGTGACCTACCTCATGAATATTGATGAGGTAGGTCACTGCAATCTCATTAGGAATTGCAAAATGTGTCTGAGACACATTAGTACATTGCATTTTCCAACTTTCTTATAGCTAGTCGCAAAATGTCGCAATTAGGGACCCGCAAAATGAAGCAATCGTACATGTGGCCATATATGAGGGATCAGCTAACTCTTCCTCTGAGGTGACCAGGCATACAGAAATGGGGGATTTGATGGAGTGGGAAGAGCTAATGTTTTGGGACTGCTTGACTGAGAAAACAAGTGACAACATCTCGAGATACAAATATTATCAATTGTTGAGATTGTTTTCAAGCCATCCAGATGTCAAATGGGAAAAATGTCAAATGGAGCTAAACCGGAAACAGGTTGAATGGAGCTAGAGCTAAATACTTGCCTATGTGAGGTGAAGAAGAATTATGGCAAGTACTTTTTTAACATTTTATACGATACAGGGATATCCTGTCCCATATAAAAGAACCACCTCTTCACTTTTCACAGTATATCTTGGACTCCGGTGAGGCTGGCGAGGATCAAGATACAGTAAGACAGCAAAAGCCCTAAATGTCAGAGCGGTGACGCAGATGGTTTTCATATGTTTGTTAACTGTCCGGCAGTCACGACATTCTGGCAGAATGTGGGTAAGACAGCAACAGAAATCTCAACACAGAAGCTAGAGGTAAGCCCTACTCTTATCATTTTTGGGATACCGGGCAAAGATGAAAAGGACAAAATGTAACTATGGCTGAATGAAAGTAAGCTGTTGTTTTGCATGACGCTGTTTGCTACAGGAGAAATGTACAAATGTAGTTAAGGCGGTGGCACCTCTGCACACAGAATCTCTGGAATATGTCAAGTACATGAATTCGCTGGATAAGCAATGTTCTAATGAAAAGAAGGCACAGCTGTGGTCATCATCAGATAATTGGTTAAACAATGCACAATAGAAATTCGATAAGTGATTCCAATCATGACACCAAATTGAAGGGAATGTATGCACACGCAGAAAAAGACTAGGTATGACGCATTTTAATACTCGAATGAGCTTGTCCATGAGAGAAGTGGCTAAAAAAAATAGAATTGTTAAAGTACTAAACCAAACACCAAGTTAATTGAGACACTGCCACTAGGCATACAATTGGGGTGATATTATGAGGACTAAAAGAAAAGTCTTGTTTTGTGGGTTCAGTTTTCTCCTTAATGGATCGCAATGTCTTACAATTCCCATATGGATCAACACCCACTGCAGTTTACGTCACCTTTTGTCAGTTGCCCACTTTCTCCTGACTTGGCTTTTCTCTAGTTCCCCTCCTTCTCTTCACCTTTAGGCTCTCTCTCTTCAGCTTCTGCTCCTTGTTCCTTCTTCTTCCCTGGAGAGATCCCCAGTAATCAAGAAACAGGCATTGAGCCGGAGTTTATGAGGCAATAATATCTCGGTGTCTATTGCCTGCGCTTTTTTACTGTTAGCCTGGGAATCCTCCCTGGCGAGCCCAGCCCTGTGATTCACCGCGTCAAGGAACATTTAATCCAGCCAAAGGAAAAGGAAAAGAGAAAAATGATTTTAATAAAAAAAAGAAATTGTATTTATCCATATCACTCATAAAGTTTACTCAGAAATGCAATGTGCTAGTCCATGCAGAGCCCGTAATGGAGGGAAAAAGGGATGTTGCTTGACCCATGTCAAATGGAGATTAAGATGTATCGATCTGCAGAATGCATCCGCAGTCCCTGGCCGAGCACTCGTTACTGGCTGCCTCTGTATTGTTTCTTTAGCTTGTATTTATCCATTGTGTTCCTTTATGTGCGTCTGCCTTTTGGAAGATGCTTTCTATTTGCTTCTTATGCCTCCATAAATTGTGCTTGTCTGTTTGTTGTATCTGTTTCTCTCCTGAGCATCCCTGTCACTTGTACCTTCGGCTCATATACCATTTATCTTCATGTACCTGTCTGTTTCTTCCACCTGCTCTCTCTAACTATCTGTCTCTCGTAATAAGTATGTCTCACAGCCCCACCTCAAATTTGTGTTTCCTTAATCAGCTCCTTCTTTAGATCAATCTCTTGTTTCTGTCTGTCTTTATTGCCTTCTTATCGTTCGTCAGTCTTGTAGCTCTGTGGTTTCTTCTGGTGATTTGATTCCTCTGCTAATCTCTCATGAATCTCTCTGACATTTGTACTTTTAAGTCTCGTGCAATTGTTTCATGTCCGGATTTCCCATATAGTCTTGTGCCTACTTCTTAATTTCCTCCACCTGTCTAATGTGCCTCTGTCTCATGTATCAATCTTATGACTGCACCTGCTGTCTCTTCTATCTGCCTGTTCTTTCTCTGTCCCTTGTGCCTTTCTTACTCAGTCTCACATAGTCATCTACCTTGAGCACCTCTGTCTTTTCGTTCATTCGTGCTTGCCTTTCTGTCACTGCCCATTCATTATGATGGCTATCTGTCTCTTTTCCCTCTCTGGTTCACCTACCATTTGCCTGTTGTGGTTTTATATCTTTTTTTTTTTAGCAGTTTGGGTGGCTGAGAGTCGCTTAGTTCTCATTGGTTCTCTTACCATATCCGTCTGTAGTGGCTGTTTGTGTCTCAAGCCTCTGACTAATGTGCATGTAGGTCTCTGGTACTCTTCTGCTGTACCTGTATTAGATAGGGCCTTATTCTGACTACGACGGTCCATAGCCATAGTGGCAGTACGGGCAGCGCCCCACCGCCGCACCGCCGGTCTGACCGCCCCATTACAACTTGTTCGGTTGGACCGCATTGGCACCACCACAACTGCCAGGGCAGTGTTGCAGTAGTCCTGAGGCCCTAATAAGCTTGGCAGGGCCACGGTTTTCATGGTGAAGAGCCCGCTATGAAAAGTGTGGCGGAGAGGTAACAAAGGGGGTCCTATAGTGCCCCCTGTTGTCTCTGCGCCAGGGGATGCAAGTAGGGGGGAAAATGGTGTGCCCCCTGTCTGCATGCACCCCAAGTTCCTGCAGGGCATGGACTTGACAGTCCATACCCTGCAGGAACCTGTGAAGGTGTTCCCATTGCGGTGCCTGTTAAGGCTCTCCTATGAGCCTTTAAACAGTCACTGCTGTGGGCCAGCTGCCGCAGGACCACCTGGCCTACATTGCAGTTGGGTTCCAGCGGGCGGTATAATGATGGCTTTGGCATTGCCTTGGTGTGGCGGCCAGCTCCTGCACCGCCAAAGTCATATTAAGGCCCTTTGTCTTTCAAGCACCTTAATCTGCTGAGAACTAGCATACAATCTCATCCACTTCCCTCTCGACCTTCACTGCTTTTCTTCTTTTTTTCCTTGAAACCTTTGTGAACCGCTATCAAAATCGAAATCTTTGTGGCTTCACAAACTTGAAAAGGTCTGCACATTCCCACATAGGTGTCAAATTCATCAAACTTGTGGCTATTATCTGATCCAAAAGGGAAAGTTGCAGAGATAGAGATAAATTCTGCATATTTTTGACATTGTGCATTTAAAAAAACTCTCTAATAGGTAAAAATGAAAACAAACTCAGCATACACTGTACATCTTGGCTGGGGTTGACTCGTGGTGGTGGACGGCCGACTTGTTTTTTGGGGGGGGGGGTTCATGGCCGATGGACTACTTATTCCTGGGGAGGGGGAGGGGGGTTGTGGCCGACCGACATAGGTGACTTGTTCTCAGGAGATGGGCGGATGGTGGTAGTCGACAGACATGACTTGCACACCTCCGTCACCCCCAGAAAGAGTGCCGGACTGCCCCCATAGCTACACCACTGATGCTTCTCATACCGCCTCACCTCTTTAACACTCCATAAAACTGCCAACACTACTTTTAGCTGCAGTAGTTTTCTAGTAGTAGTTTTAGCTGGAGTAACCTTTTGCAATTTGAACACAGTGCGATGCGAGCAACTCCGGAGACAACGGATCTGTGGACTTCTCATAGGGTTGAAAACTCCATAAACAAGCCTCCCTGTGATATATTTTAGCCCAGTCAATGTGGATTTGTCATTCAGTCTCTGTTCTTCTCTATTTTCCTATGGAATACGTACATCGGTTTTATTTTATTCTTTCTTTCAAAGTTGTAACTTTGACACTTTTTCAGACTCCTGCTCGCTGCTCTCCCCCTCCCACTTTCTTTTGCTCCATCTCCAACATGCTTCTCTCTGGCATATGCATATGCCCCTCTAAAGGGCATATTCACAAGGACTTATCGCCGAGTTATCGCCACCTTAACGCATCAAAAATGGACATAGATTTAACTCCCCATTCACAAGCATTTGCAAACTGCAGACATCGCCAGTATTCCCGCGATAACTGCCCCAAAATTTATCTCCACGGGTGACACCACCAACTAACCCTAATGAGATGCAGAGTAGGCGTTCCCGTGCAAAAACTCACGAAAACACCACAACACCACTTTCACAACAAACTGCCAGATCTGCGATGCGAACCAAAAACAGGCGATAAGCCGCGGTAGCAGCAGGGAATTAACACCTGCCTTTCGCTGGTGTTAAGCAGGACGACTACCTGCAGCATGAAAGGGAGCCCACCCAAGAGCCACATCTGAAGACCCACAGATGCAATGGAGACAATGATCATGCAGCTCGGAGACCCATGAGGGCCACAACAACCACCGCCACCCACCCCAGGCCCGCCACCACCCCAAGGACCCGTCCCGCCCCCCCCCCCCGGAACACCACAGAGGCAGCATACACAAAGACAGCGGACCCACCTTAAATGCACCTGCCGCCCAGACCCAATGCCAGAGGAGGACATTGCCCACTACAGGCCCAAAAGGACAACCATCCCCCGCATCCTGACCCACATCGCCCACCTGCTGACGGTACCAACACAGCGGACAACCAACATCCCTCCGCAGACAAAGCTGCTGGCTGAGCTGCACATGTTGGCCTCTGGTACCTTCCAACCCACAACTGCCAGAGTCGGAGGAGTCTCACAGCCAGCCCCATCCAAGTTCATCACACCTGTCCTGGATGCCATCATCAGCCTGATACCCCAGCACCTCCACTTCAACCACACTGCGCAGGAGCAGCTGGAGACCAAGCAAGGCCCCTACGCCATAGCTGGATTCCCTCACGTGTCGGGGGCAATCGACTGCACACATGTACCCCTCGTGCCCCCTGCCGACACTGCACACAACTACCGCAACAGAAAGCACACGCATTCCATGAATGTGCAGGCAATAGTGGACCACCCGGGACTCCTCAACAATGTTGTGGCCAACTCCCCAGGCAGAGTGCATGATTCCTACATCGCCCGACAGTCCATCATCAACCAGCGCTCCCAGGATGGCACCTATGGAAATGCAGTGTTCGTTGGTAAGTACCAAATGAACACACCACACACCTCCACCACACAGTCATGCAACTCACAACACTGGCAATGGGCACGCAGCAGAACTACATGCAACATGCCACACAACATGCCAACCGACCAAACACGACGACATGACTCCATTGGGAACCTGGGCTTGCCATGCACACAACACAGCCACGGCATGGCACCACAGCCACACAATAGCAGAATGTGAGGAGAGGCTTGGAGCAGGCATGTGCGAGAGCGGCAAGTGACTAATGAATGAGAACCTACCCAATGCCAGGTGTGGCGTGGAGGTGCCGGACAGACTCCAATGTGCAAACCATGGAAATGGCCATGTGGACATTAACTGCTGGTGCATGGAGTGTAGTGGCTAGTGGACGCTACCATGTCCCCACAGGTTGTGGGGCAGAACGCGGAAATGTCACACGTTACGTCCCCCCCTGTATGCGCGGGCAGAGTGGGTTGGCCCTGCGTACGCCAGGCATGCGTAGGGGTGTGAATAAAAACCCTGCGCACTGGGCGTGGTTCTCTTTCGGAATGGCCAACGTGTCTGCCAGGGCGGCACCTCTTAGCCCGCCACGAGGCCGGCGCCGTGCGCAGCGGGGCCTGCGACTCAGGTGCGCCTGCTGCACCCCGGGCTGCTGGTCCCCAGACCCGCCATGCCTGCCCCAGCGCACCAAGGAGGCTCCGCTCACCTGCAGACACCGGCGTGTGTCAAAGAGGGCCCACCACGTGCCGGTGCAAGGTCCAAGCCCCAGTCCCGCGACCTTTGCAGCCTCCGCAGACCATCGCTGGCCTCCAGGATGCTGGCCCACAGTACTCCTTTCTCATTGACATACTCCACCGGCGTACTCTTCGGCCCAGTTGTTGGCACATGTTGTACTGAGTTGTGAGTTAAGAATGGCAGTGACCCCAAGTCCGTGGCAGCGTCCACATCATTAAACTCCCTCCGATCAGTGAAGGCAAAGTCTGCATCGCAAGCCGGTGACACGTGGTGCTACTAACCCTGTTCAACGCAAGCCAGCGACACGTGGTGCCACTAACCCTGTTCAACCCAAGCCGGCGACACGTGGATGAGGGCTCAGGCCTACACTGCGGCCCAGTAGGTCCCACATGTGGAACTGTGTCCTGAGTCTTGAATGGCAGTGACCCCAAGTCTGTGGCAGCGTCCACATTCCTATACTCCCTCCGATCAGTGAAGCAAAAGTCTGCATCTCAAGCCTGCGCCACGTGGTGCCACTAACCCTGTTCAACGCAAGCCAGCGACACGTGGTGCCACAAACAATGTTCAACGCAAGCCGGCGACACGTGGATGAGGGCTCAGGCCTACACTGCGGCCCAGTAGGTCCCACATGTGGAACTGTGTCCTGAGTCTTGAATGGCAGTGACCCCAAGTCCGTGGCAGCGTCCACATCACTGAACTCCCTCCGATCAGTGAAGCAAAAGTCTGCATTGCAAGCACACGACACGCGTCTGTGGGCCCGTGCTGACCGCTGCCCCAGGCCTACACTGCGGTCCAGTAGGTCCCACATCCAGCACTTAGTCATAATTCATGAATGGCAGAGTCCATACCAGAGAACGCATGGAGAGGAGTAAGAGGAAGATGCGGCTCAGTCCGGATGAAAGCCGGATCCTCGTCACAGAGGTGAGCGAACACTAGCAGCAACTGACCTGGTGCCACCAACCCTGTTCACCGCAAGTCCGTGTCCCGTGGTGCCACTGAACCTGAACTATGCAGGCCGGTGGGACCATCCAACGTAAGCCGGCAACACTCGGTGAATGGCCCCTGCTGACCGCTGCCTCAGGCCTACACTGAGGTCCAGTAGGTCACTCATGTGGAACTGTGTCTTGGGTAAGATATGGAGGTGTCCACACCATTGGACACGCCTCATTGCAGGCGGCCTCCCCAATCAGCACTGGTGCCACTAACTCTGTGCGCAATGAGTCATGGGCACTTTCTGGATGGACTTTGGTGGCGTCTGAGTCCATGGCCTGGGGGTTGTCTGCATCATCATCTTGCTGGGCCGGACTTGTTGTTCGACATGTGTCTGTTCCATTCATCTCCACCATAGTGACTGTTTCTGCGTGGTTCTGCCCTCTGCATCATGCCCTGGGGGTACACCTTCCACTGTCCACCGAGACACTCCGCGACAACCCCCTTTGTCATCTACGAGAACCTGCTCTGCTCTTGTGACCCTGCCCCAGTGCACCGCAAGTCAGCGGCCCGTGGCAGTAGGACCGTGCAGGACGCTGTGCATCCGGGGCCACTAACTCTGTGCAGCTCAAGTCATGGGGCCTTTATGGTTGAATGGTTCTGTCCTTAACGATGTACACTGTTGTCGTTTTCTGACTGCACCAGGCACTCCATGACGGCTGGTGTACACACACCCCACACACATCCAACACAGGTGTCACTCGACATGTGAGCCTGCTAATAAAAGTTTCCGGGCGCACGTGCCCGTAGCCATTCACACCATCTAAGCAAGTGTGCCCGTGTGGTCATTATGTCAGCATGATGGGCCCGAGCCCTGCAACATCACAGTGTGCTGTCTTCAGCGGACAATACCATGTCACCTCAGCAGTGGCTGAGACCTTGGACATGTAGCTTCGCCCGCCCCCCCCCTGCATGCACAAGCGGCGTGTGCTGGTCTGGCGTATGTCAAGTCAGCGCAGGGGTGTGCAAATTCGGCAGGGGGTTCAGGGTGTGGCTCTGGCCTGGCCTTGAGCAGGAAGTGCGGTAAGCGTGTCTCTGTGTTGGAGTGTTGTCACCACCGGGGCCACAGTAGTCGATGTTGCAATGTAGCATGCAGGTGGGCCTGCATGTACGGGGAAATGTAGGAGCGCAAGACCGCTCGGGGTCTTGGCTCATGCATGCCAAGTGTTATGTGTATCAGTCCTGCGGCTGCATAAGTCAGATGCCTAGCCTCATTCGCAGCGCGGTCACAGCCAGCCATGGACTCTACACCTGTGTCCGCCCTGTCCAGACCATTGGCCTACACTCACATGGCCGCACAGCCTCAACGGCCAGCTTCACGGTGTTGTTGGCATGCCGCTGGACATGCGCAGACAGGCATGACAATGGGATGCCGTAGGGGTGCACGTGATACAACCGCGCAGCGCACACAAGTGTGGGGGCTCGTGGGAGGAAGGAGCAGCTGTGAGGCAACCTGACACCCAGTGTGGCCGCTCATGTGCCACGTGCTCGGCATATCATCCATGATTCCCAGGGTCGCAGACATCCCACCCCACCCACGACAGGCCTCTGTACATCTCCTGTATGCAAGCAGATGGTGAAGTTACTGTAGGGATGTAAGGTCCTTTGTCTGAACCATCAGGCGGTAGCACATCTGCAGCTCCGAGCTGGGACTTGCATGTGCCTAGCACCCCCTGACAGATACAATAGCATTTGCTGGTGACTCCCACACTACGCACTGCCCGACGTGAGACCAACTTGTACACATCCCACACGCAGTAGTCCTTGGTCGTAGTTAGCGTGCGTGAAATGGCCTTCACACGTACTCCCACCCCACCCCAGGCCTGCACCCATTGCACACAGACACTGCTCATTGCTCCGAGCTGTGGCATTTCATCCACAGGACTGGCGCGGGTCAGCACAGTGCCGCTTCAAGCAGAGCCGCTGACGCAATGGCAGACCATCCCGGACACATGCACAACTCCAGTCACGTGGACCTGTACCGTGCACGTCTGCTGCATGTACTGGGGGCACTGCCATTGGCAGTGCTGCGGATCAGTTACCGGCTAAGCTTCCACCTTGCCAACGTCACCTGCGTTCAGCCTGTTTTGCATTGTCGCTCGTGCATATTCGAGTGGACCATGGATGTCTGCCTCTCCAACGTAACGGTAGCTGACCTGGATTTCGACGTGTGTGTGCGCCCCCTGTTGGCCCACGACCAGGAGTGTCACCGTGATGCCCTTTTATGGCATGCCTGGATGTTTGGCATGCATGCTGGCAACTAGACCTGGGAGATTGCACGAGTCGTCGTGTGCAGTGACCACATTGAGCCGCTCCCCTATTAGGCTTTAGTGCAAATTGGGCCAGGGGTTGGAGTCAGCACATCTGTCCGGGACAGCTGATGGGTTACGTTGCCGACATGTTAGATGTGGTGGACAACGAGCTCTCATTGGAAATGTTGGCCTACGCTGCTGCACTCGCGTTCATGGGCGAGTGACAAGGTACCTGCAGCCACAACTGAATGTGACCCATTGCACGTGTCCCGACGCCTGGTTGCATGTTGGGGATCTGGTCACATGTCCCAAGATGACAGTGGACATGGCTGCATTGGCCTGGACTCCGGATCCATGCGCAGACAACCAACGCGGGTTGGCACTCACTTGTGTGGGTGATGGACTCCCCCGGGGTGGACATGGGCTCTTCCCAATGTTCCTCATTCAGACATGCTGCTGCATTGGTCTGCATGTCGTGGCACTTCTCTTGGCCGTACTGACACGCAATTGTTGATAAAGTTTCCGCACCTTCACTTGTCTCCAACTGTGATGAGTTTTGATTTGTATGCCAATGTGTGTGTCACGGCCTATCTGGGTCCCTGCCATATGTGCATTGCTACCCCATCAGGGCTGTGGGTTTGTACTTGTGCATTATCATGTCCCTGTTTCGTGCTTTGCCAGATGCGTATGGCCATTTACCGGCCACAAGCGGGTGCACTTGTGTCCTGTGTTCGGTTGTGCAAATGTTGCTGTTTGTACCACATTGTGTTCGATGTTGGGGTGCTCTGCTTCCTATGTGTGTGTGCTGCATTGTGTGTGAGATGTCCCTTCAGCTCTGATTTGGGTCACCCTTCTCCCTTTCAGGCAGTGTGGTTTTCACTTCTGTGCTTGTTCAGTGGTGTGATATTGCCGAGTTGTGTGACTTGTGCTCTTGGTTCGTGTTGTTACTCTTGGGCACGGTTTGTCTGCAGTTGTGCTGTGCTTAATTGTGCATGTGTGCCATTGTGCCCATCTCCCCGTCCCCACAGTCCCTGGTCGTTCCTCTCCCTGTTGCTGTTGTGTCTGTTGATTTTGAGCAGTTTCCGGTCCCCGACTCCTGCCACCATCTCCAGACTGATGTGGTGGACACCATTTCCTCCATGTCATCCAGCTCCTGGTGTGGCGCTGGACTCCCACCTCCGGTGTGCATTGCTGCCTTCTGGTTGTTGGCGTGTTTCTGCTTGTTTGTGCGTTTCGCATCATTCCAGCTGTTCTGGTTTTCTTCCATTGTCCTCCTCCGCTCTCCGGCTGCATTCACCTTGTCCACGATGGACTGCCATGTACAATGTTTTGTTGCCAATGGGACTTGTGGGGTTGTGTACTAGCTCCGGCTGCCTCCATTGTGCTTCGCTGTTGTTTTCTGTTTGGTTTGTCTTCCTTTTTCCTGCTTTTGTTGTGCTTATTCCCGCCTGGCGTGTGTGTGTCACGGGCCTGGCGCTGCTTATCGCTGCTTTCCTCATCGCGAATGGGCTCATCGCACGTTTTTTAGTGTTGGGGTTTGTGTTTTTATCTCCGTCGAGGTGGTTGTATCGCGGACATTGGCCGCATTTTCGGCAGACTATCGCACGGTACCGCCGTGTTGTGAATTCCACGTTAACACAGGGTTATTTTCCCGCAATAGGCTGCAATGTGTAAAGTTGCGTTAACATTTTTTGGAGATGTTTAGCGCACGTTCTTGTGAATATCCCCCTAAAAGCCTTCTGTCGCTCTCTGAATTGTGTCTGTCCATTGAATAACATATGTCAGTCATAAATGCTCATATACTGCATATTTGCAGGTAAAGGCATATGTATAGACCTAGCTGCAAAACAGAGGAGCGGTAAAGGATGACCATGCACTAATAACGTGGATCGGCTGCTCAGATCCTGCAGGAGTATTGTCAATCCACCCCTCTCATCTGCATCAGTCTCCACGAATAAACAAGGGGAAGGGCAACACTTACAAGCAGGAAAAAGGGGAATGAGACAAAGACAGAGAGAACGACGCATGTTAAGAACCAACATTTCAGTAAAAGATGGATGGCAGGAAGGGCATCACACATCAGTATGGATGGCAGGAAGGGCAGCACACATAAGTATGGATGGCAGGAAGGGCAGCCCACATCAGTCAGAACCAATTGGGCAGGACCCTCTAAATCACGGGTACTCATAGTACGGCCCGCGGGCCGCCAGCGGCCCGGCAAGCCTTCCTTGGCGGCCTGCGGACCTTGCAGACATTGTACCTGTTTTTTTTAATTATTTTTTTAAAGAGTGTCAGCAAACACCGCCGCAGCAGCGCGGACTCCGAGACACTCTGCTCTATGGGGGCCGGGCGATTCCAGCAATAGTCAGAGTGGAGATTCAGGGGCGCTGAGAAGAGGTGAAATACAACAAAGCCTCATTAACAAATAAATGGTCTTTTAAAGACCTGTGAAGTACTCGGTGTGGCTGTGTGTGTGCCCGGGAAGCTGTCTCAGCCCGGGCTGCCACACGCGCGGGGTGAGGTGACAGAGGGTGACAGACAGAGGGTGACAGACAGAGGGTGACAGACAGAGGGAGACAGACTGAGGGAGACAGACAGAGGGAGGTAGAGGGAGGGAGACAGAGAGAGAGAGGGAGAGAGAGAGGGAGATAGAGGGAGGGAGACAGAGAGAGAGAGACAGAGGGAGACAGAGAGAGAGGGAGACAGAGGGAGGGAGACAGAGGGAGAGAGAGAGGGAGGGAGACAGAGAGGGAGACAGAGGGCGACAGACAGAGGGAGACAGACAGAGGAAGGGAGACAGACAGAAGGAGACAGAGGGAGACAGACAGAGGGAGGGGGGCGACAGAGGGAGGGAGACAGAGGGAGGGAGACAGAGGGAGAGGGAGGGAGACAGAGGGAGAGGGAGACAGAGGGAGAGGGAGACAGAGAGAGAGGGAGACAGAGGGAGACAGAGGGAGGGAGTCAGGGGGAGGGAGTCAGGGGGAGGGAGTCAGGGGGAGACAGAGGGAGGGAGAGGGAGACAGAGAGGGAGACAGAGAGAGGGAGACAGACAGAGGGGGACAGACAGAGGGGGACAGACAGAGGGAGATAGAGGGAGGGAGGGAGACAGAGGGGGGAGACAGACAGAGGGAGACAGAGAGAGAGGGAGACAGACAGAGTGAGTGAGACAGAGGGAGACAGACAGAGGGAGATAGAGGGAGGGAGACAGAGGGAGAGAGAGAGGGAGGGAGACAGAGGGAGGGAGACAGAGGGAGAGAGAGAGGGAGGGAGACAAAGGGCGACAGACAGAGGGAGACAGACAGAGGAAGGGAGACAGACAGAGGGAGACAGAGGGAGACAGACAGAGGGAGGAGGGCAACAGAGGGAGGGCAACAGAGGGAGGGAGACAGAGGGAGGGAGACAGAGGGAGGGAGACAGATGGAGACGGAGGGAGGGAGAGGGAGGGAGGGAGAGGGAGGGAGAGGGAGGGAAACCGAGAGAGAGGGAGACAGAGGGAGAGGGAGACAGAGAGAGAGGGAGACAGAGGGAGGGAGTCAGGGGGAGGGAGTCAGGGGAAGGGAGTCAGGGGGAGTGAGGGGGAGTCAGGGGGAGACAGAGGGAGGGAGAGGGAGACAGAGAGGGAGACAGAGAGAGGGAGACAGACAGAGGGGGACAGACAGAGGGAGATAGAGGGAGGGAGGAAGACAGAGGGAGGGAGACAGACAGAGGAAGACAGAGAGAGAGGGAGACAGACAGAGAGAGAGGGAGACAGAGGGAGACAGAGAGATGGAGAGCGGGAGGGAGAGAGAGGGAGATAGAGAGAGAGAGATAGAGAGAGGAGGGAGACAGAGAGGGAGGGAGGGAGACAGAGACAGACAGAGAGACGGAGAGGGAGACAGAGGGAGGGAGACGGGGATAGAGACAGGGACAGACAGAGACAGGGACAGACAGATAGAGGCAGAGACAGGGACAGACAGATAGAGGCAGAGACTGAGACAGACAGAGACAAAGAGGCAGAGAGACAGAGGGAGACGGAGAGGGAGACGGAGGGAGACAGAGGGAGGGAGAGGGAGACAGACAGAGGGAGACATACAGAGGGAGACAGACAGGGAGAGAGACAGAGGGAGAGAGACAGAGGGAGGGAGACAGAGGGAGGGAGACAGAGGGAGGGAGACAGAGGGAGAGGGAGACAGAGAGGGAGGGAGACAGAGAGGGAGGGAGAAGGGAGGGAGACAGAGAGGGAGGGAGACAGAGAGGGAGGGAGACAGAGGGAGGGAGACAGAGGGAGGGAGACAGAGGGAGGAGGGCGACAGAGGGAGGAGGGCGACAGAGGGAGGAGGATGACAGAGGGAGGAGGGCGACAGAGGGAGGGAGACAGAGGGAGCGAGACAGATAGAGAGAGACAGAGGGAGGTAGACAGACAGAGGGAGACAGACAGAGGGAGGGAGACAGAGGGAGACAGACAGAGGGAGGAGGGCAACAGAGGGAGGGAGACAGAGGGAGCAAGACAGATAGAGACAGAGGGAGGGAGACAGACAGAGGGAGACAGAGGGAGGGCGACAGAGGGAGACAGAGGGAGAGAGAGAGGGAGAGGGAGGGAGACAGAGAGAGAGAGAGAGAGAGGGAGACAGAGAGAGGGAGGGAGAGAGAGGGAGGGAGACAGAGAGAGAGAGAGAGATAGAGAGGGGGAGAGAGAGAGAGAGAGAGAGATAGAGAGAGAGAGAGAGAGAGAGAGAGAGAGAAAGATGTGTGTATGCCGGGTCTGGTGGCTCAGTGGACGAAGGCGTCCGCTGCAGGGGCCCGTGTTCAACCTCATGGTCAGTTTTTTTTGTTGCTCTAGCCCCGCCCCCCTCCCCCACTGACCCCGCCCCACCGGTGCGGCCCTCGGCCACAAACCACACTGTAAATTTGGCCCCCGAGAGAAAGTTTGTGAGTACCCATGCTCTAAATCAAAAGGACATGTTTTAAAAAAAATACTACTACAGTTTTTACCACGTGTCTAACTCTTGCACTCGTATACACTTTCTGTTCTATATTTGTCTGGTAGTCAGATGTATCCTTTACCCCTCTGTCAAGGTTATTACATGAGAAGGTGTTAAAAAGTTGCGTTGACCAAGGAATGTAGATAGGAGATAAAACATTAAAGGTGTAGCCGAATGTAACAATGGTTTTATCTGCATAGACCAATAACAGTGTGCATTTACCGTGACTTTAAGCAGACATGTACCCTTCTTCTTAACTGTTCATACACAGACTTTGCTCTGGATGTTGCCTCAGCAAACCTGATAAACTGGATATCTCATAGTTCACAAGCCGGAGCGGAGTTCAGAAGCGGAGCAAGTACCTCCCAGTAAGCAGAAAGCAGATGTCACTGGTGAGACTGGGGGTCCAGGGGACGTATTAAGAGATGCTGAGGGGGCATACTAGGAGACAGAAAACAGGCTCTGGCCTGAGCAGGTGTATGGGCAGAACATGCAAGATAGGGAATGCTCCCAGAGCTCTTGGCCTATGGGTTTTGTTAGACTTGGCACCATTGGCGTGGGTCTCCCTTCCATTTTTTTGCTGTTGCCTCTTATGTTTTGCTGGTTTTAGATGCTTTTGGGCACTGTGCCACTGCTGTTCAGTGCCACAGTGCAAGTGCTCCCTACTGCAAATTGATGTATGGATTAGTGACTCCATGATTGGATGATTGGTTTACTTGTCAGTCCCTAGTACAGTGCACGGAGTGTGCCCAGGGCTTGTAAATCCAATGCCGCTGGTGGGCTTGCAGCACTGGTTGTGCCACCCACAGAAGCGGCTTGTAAATGTGTCTCAGGCCTGCCATTGCAGAGCCTGTGTGCAGTCTGTGACTGCCATGTCGACTCTGGCAAGTGCACCCACTTGCCAGTCCCTAAACCTTCCCTTATCTTCATATCAGACACCCCTAAGGTAGGCCCAAGGGCAGGGTGCATTGTAAGTATAAGGTAGGACATGCCCTGGTGTGTGTGGCATGTCCTAATAGTGAATTACAGCCATTTTCGTTTTTCACTATTGCAAGGCTACCTGCTCCCCATAGGCCAGAATGGGCAGACTGACTATTACACTTTATAGTCAGAACTGACCCAGGGAACATGGTAGCAAAACGAATTTAGTATGCCTGAACTCAGAATGATAAAATACATCTTTTAGTGAAGTTGGTTTTAACATTCTGTGTTTGAAAATACCACTTTTAGAAAGTGGGTATTTTCTTGCCTAAACTTCCAAGCCTGCCTCTGCTAGGTTGTGTATTCCTTGTCTAGAGATTGAGTGACAGGGGCTGGGGGTGGCTACAGGAGACAGGGTGAGTCAGCACAGGGCTGAATAGGAAGGTCTGCATCCAGAGTGGAGGGAGGAGTTGCACCTGGGTCTGAATAGGGCTGTGCCTGCCTTCCACAATGCTGGCTCCACCTCCTGCCGGGCGTCTGATGGCTCTGCCCCTCACTCACAAAGGAAAGAAGGAGTCAGAAAAACAAAGTGCTCCAGGACTGACCAGAACTGGTTTTGGACTAGGCAGAGGCCTCTCTGCCTTCAGAGAACAAAGGAAAACTGTGTATAAAAAGGGGACCCAGACCCCTAGGAAATTAGATCACTTCTGGGAAATCAAGAAACCTGTTGCCAAGGAGAAGAACCGGAGAAGCTGAAGGAGGAGTACTGCCCCTGTGCTGTTTTGCTGATTGGGGTTGGCCTGCAGTGGTTGCTTTCTGCCAAGGACAGGAGAAAAGACTTTGCTGTGCTTTGTCATCTTGAAGAAGGGAATCTCCAAGGGCTTGAACTGAGCTTGCCTCCTGCCTGAAGTCACAGGGACACAAAGACTTCACCCCTTCTGTTTGCCTGCATCTGGAACTGCTGTTTTAGCTGCTAACAGAGGGAAATTGCAACACCGACGCCGGCGAGCGACGCCGTAACCTGCACCGAAGCCGTGGGCACCGCTCGTGAAGAGCACGACGCACCGCCCCGACTTGCACCGTAGGCCCGACGCCTGCCGACGCCGTGCGACATCGACTCCGCAGCCGTCATCGAGGCCGCTGCCTGCACCGGAGCCGAGGACACCGCTCGTGACGCTCACGACGCACCGTCCCGACTCGCACCGCAGCCCCGACTTCACCGACGCCAGGGCTTCATCATCGCGGAGCCGATCCTCGACGTGGGTGACCCCGAATCCATCGACGCCGCACCATCGTAAGGAACCGACGCCCGCCGCCATCCGTGACGTCACCTCCCCGACACAGTAAGGAACCGACGCCTCACCTCCCTGCGCTGCAGTAAGGAACCGAGACATCACCTCCCCTGGGGTCGTAAGGAACCGAGCGCCGCCGGCGCCAACGAAGCATCACCTCCCCGACGCCGTGCACCGTCTTTGTTTTCATCGAATTCCAGGTACTGTTCTTTGTGGGTCTGCTCGACTCCGGGCCCGACGCCGCGCACCTCGCGGTCGGCGCCGTACTTTGGGATTTCCACCGGTCACGACGTCGTGATAACTCCAAGTGGAGTTATTTGTTGCTACAAGCTTTATTTGATTGACTATCCTACTTTTGAAGATAACGTGAACTGTCTCTATCATTTTAAGTCTATTTTTGAGTACTGTATTGTGGATTTTTGCTATTGGTTCTTGTGATAAGTCTAAATAAATATTACTTATATTTACATAAACAACCTGTGTGGTGTCCATCTGTAGTGTTTTCACTGTATTACTGTATGTGGTCACAAATGCTTTACACACTGCCTCTGAGATAAGCCTGTCTGCTCGTGCCAAGCTACCAGGGGGTGAGCAGGGGTTATTTTAGGAGTGTTTCCCCCTTATCCTGACTAGAAGCAAGGGTCCCTATTTGGACAAAGGTGCAAACCATTGCCAACTAGAGACCCCCAGTTCTAACATTGGTGGTCAGCGGTGAGGATTTGGACTTGCATTTGTGATTCATATACAGTGATTGGTGTACACTACTAGTGAGTGCAGACCAATACGCGACCACATACATTTTGATAGGATTTTTTTTTCCTTGGAACCTTTATTTTTGTTGAGAACTGCCAATTTTCACCATGAGCAAAAAAGGATCCATTGCACCTGCAGATATTGAATTTGAAGAAGATAGGGTTGATACCTACACTGTGCCAGAACTCAAAGCTGTTTGCAAAAAGTTTAAAATCTCTATGAGAGGCCTCACCAGAAAGGAGGAGTTTCACAAGGCGCTAAGGGCCTGGTTGGAAGCACGGAATGCCAGTGGGCAGTCCGAGGAGCCTGTGGAGGAGGCAGAGAATTTAGATGGGCAGCTTGAGGGGCCATTGGGCTTACCTGGGAGGAGAGTGCCTTCCAGGGAGGGCAGCAGTGTTTCTCAAAGGGCCTGTCTCCAGAGGAGCTGGAGGACAGGGACAAAAGCAGGATGCATGAAATGGAGATGGCCAAACTGAAACAGGGAAGCCATGATAGCCTTGAGCATAAGAAATTGGAGTTAGAAAGTAAGAGGTTGGCTATGGAAGAAAAGAAGATGCTTTTAGAGCATGAGAGAGTGGTGAGGGAGCTAGAGCTAAAGGCTAGAAGCCTAGAAATCACTCCCTCTGGTGGCAGCACACCTCCAGTGCCTGTAGAAAGTAGAGTGTACATCCCCAAGGAGGTTATTAAGGATTTCATGAAGGGGGAGGACATTGGGCAATGGTTTAAAGCATATGAGATCGCCATGACATCACACCGGGTCCCTGAGAAGGATTGGGGAGCGGGGTTGTGGGGCCGCTTTGCAGGTGAGGGAAGGGAAACCTTGCTAGCCTTGCCCACAATTGATCAGATGTCCTATGCCCACCTGAAGGAAGCTTTAGTGGCAAGGTATGGGTTAACTCCAGAGCTGTATAGGCAGAAGTTTAGGAACTGCAAAAAGCTGGAGTCTAGTACCTGGGTGGAGTATGTGTCTTATTTTTGCAGAGCATTGGATGGATGGGTGAAGGGTAGCAAAGTAAATGACTTGCAGGAGTTCTATGATTTAATTGCATGGGAGCACTTGTCCAGTAGTTGTTTTCCAGAGCTACGCCAGCACCTAGTTGACAGTAAGCTAACTAATCCTAGAAAGCTTGCTGAAGAGGCGGACCGCTGGGTCAGTACCCGGGTCCACAAGGGTCTTGTGGGAGACTCCGCCAAAGGTGGGCAGGGTCCCCAGCAGAAGAGTGGGGGGACAAGGGTAAACAGAAGGAGTTCCAAAAAGGGCCCCAAAGTAAACCCCAAGGGAACCAAGGTAAGGGTTCCCAGCCTCCCACTGAGAAAAGACCATGGGTCCCAACAGATAAGTCTGTTCAGAAGGGGCCCAAAGCATGTTTTAGTTGTGGTCAGGTGGGTCACTTTGTAGGAAGTCCCAAGTGCCCCAATACCGTGACCACTGCGCCCACTGGTGCACCACCCCGGCAGATGGCTAGTGTAGCCCTGGGGGAGGAGTTGGGTGCCCAAGGTGGGTGGGGTCCCGCAGAGATGTCCCTGGTCTCTTTAGGAGACAGTGAGATGGTCCCTAGGACCCAGCTGCCTGATAACACTAAAAAATACAGGCAGTGGGTGACCATCAATGGCCATAGGGTGGAGGCTCTGAGAGACACCGGGGCCAGTGTGACAGCTGTCAGTTGTCGGCTGGTGTCTGAGGAGCAGGTGGTCCCCAATGTATTCTACCCTGTAGTTGCCGCTGACAACTCAGAGAGCCACTGCAAGGTGGCCCAGGTTCCCTTTGAGTGGGGGGTCTCAGGTATCCTTCAAGTAGCTGTGAGGCCAGCCATGCCTGTTGACTGTCTGCTAGGCAATGATTTGGAGAGCTCCCCTTGGGCGAAGGTGGAGCGGAAGTCTCATTTGGAGATGTTGGGTCTGCCAGAGTGGGCGTGTGTGACCACTCGGTCAATGGCAGCCGGTAAGGGTATTCAAGAGGACCTGGAGCCTGGAAGAAGGGCCCAGGTGCCTGCCTTAAAGAGAGGAGGCAGGGGCGCGGGAAACCGGCCCCCGAAGTTCCCACGGTCCAGGAGGAGGCAGACCTTGAGGGGGATGCCCTGGAACCTACAGGGGAACAAGTGGCTGAACTGGGGGACCTGCCTGAGCTGACCCATTGGCAGCAGGAAGGAGGCCCCTCCAGGGAAGAATTCTGCGAGGAGCAGAAGAAGTGCCCTTCTCTTGAGGGCTTGCGGCAACAGGCTGTAAGCCAGGCAGCAGGTGATCAGTCTGGATCACACTGGATCTACTGGGAGAATGGTCTCCTGTATAGTGAGCCTAAGGTTGCTGAGCCTGGGTCAGCCCGTGTGCTGGTGGTACCCCAGCGCTTCAGAGCCTTCCTACTGGGTCTGGCTCATGATGTGCCTTTAGCAGGACATTTGGGGCAAGACAAGACCTTTCAAAGGCTTGTCACCCACTTTCATTGGCCCCAAATGCGCAAGAGTTCAGATACTCATTGCAGGACCTGTCAGACTTGCCAGGCAAGTGGTAAGAGTGGGAGGAAGCACAAGGCTCCTCTCCAACCTTTCCCTGTTGTCAGTACCCCCTTTGAGAGGGTGGGTATTGACATTGTGGGGCCTCTGGATCCCAAGACAGCCATGGGCAACAGGTTCATCCTGGTCTTGGTGGACCATGCCACCCGGTACCCGGAAGCCATCCCTCTTCGGACAGTGACGGCCCCCGTGGTGGGACGTGCACTGATGGGGATTTTCTCCCGTGTGGGGTTCCCCAAGGAGGTGGTGTCTGACCGTGGTACTAACTTCATTTCCAAGTATATGAAGTCCCTGTGGCAGGAGTGTGGTGTAACCTATAAGTTCACCACTCCTTACCACCCCCAAGGTAATGGGCTGGTTGAGAGATTCAACCGGACCCTTAAAGGCATGATTATGGGTCTGGAAGAACCCATGAGGCGTAAGTGGGACGTCCTCTTGCCATGCCTGCTCTTTGCTTACAGAGAGGTGCCCCAGAAGTCCTTAGGGTTCAGTCCCTTTGAACTGCTGTACGGCCATCCTGTAAGAGGACCTCTGAGTCTGGTCAAGGAAGGCTGGGAGAAAGCTCCCAGGAAAACTCCCCAGGATGTATTTAGTTACATGCTGGCCTTCAGGAACCAGACTCGGCGTTTCAGACAACTCGCTGAGGCGAATCTGGAAGCCAGCCAGGAAGAGATGAAACGTTGGCATGATCAGAACGCCACTCTGATCGAGTTTCAGCCTGGACAAAAGGTTTGGGTCATGGCCCCAGTGGAGCCCTGTGCGCTCCAGGATAAGTGGACCGGACCATTTGAGGTGGTGGAGCGCAAGAGTGATGTCACCTACTTGGTGGACTTGCAGTCTCCCAGGAACCCCTTGCGGGTCCTGCATGTGAACCGCCTGAAGCCCCACTTTGAGAGGTCTGAAGTGGGCATGCTCTTAGCAACAGATGCTGGGATGGAAGAGGAGACTGAACCTCTTCCTGATCTCCTGTATGCAAAAGAGCAAGATGGGTCAGTGGATGGTGTGAACCTCTCTCCCACCCTGACCCCGGAGCAGCAGAATGACTGTCGCCAACTGTTGGGACAGTTTTCTGATCTGTTCTCCCTGACTCCCAGTATCACTGAATGGTGCATCCATGATGTGGACACTGGGGACAGTCCTCCTGTAAAGCACAAAACTTACAGAGTGACTGACAGGGTGAGAGCTTGCATCAAGGAGGAGGTCTCCAAGATGTTTGCCTTAGGGGTGATTGAGTCCTCTAACAGTCCTTGGGCCAGCCCAGTGGTCTTGGTCCCAAAGGCTGCCGCGCCTGGTGCCACACCCGAACTCCGGTTCTGTGTGGACTACCGAGGACTCAATTCAGTCACCAGGACTGACGCGCACCCCATCCCCAGAGCTGATGAGCTCATTGATCGGTTAGGGGCTGCCCAGTACCTCAGCACGTTTGATCTAACGTCTGGATACTGGCAGATCGCCTTAACTGATGGGGCCAAAGAGAGGTCAGCATTCTCCACACCAGATGGGCACTACCAATTCCGGGTGATGCCCTTTGGGATGAAGAATGCCCCTGCCACCTTTCAGAGGTTGGTCAACCAGGTGTTGGCTGGGCTGGAGGATTTCAGTGCCGCCTACCTGGATGACATTGCAGTGTTCAGCGCCACTTGGGAGGAACATCTGCACCACCTCTGGGAAGTGTTGAAGGCGCTGCGGAGGGCAGGCCTCACGATCAAGGCGAGTAAGTGCCAGATCGGGCAGGGTTCTGTGGTGTACTTGGGACACCAGGTAGGGAGCGGCCAGGTGGCGCCCCTACAGCCCAAGATAGATACCATCCTGGCTTGGGAACCCCCAAAACCCAGACAGAGGTGAGGGCCTTCTTAGGACTCACCGGGTATTACAGGAGGTTTGTCAAGGGGTATGGCAACATTGTTGCACCCTTGACTGAGCTGACTTCCAGGAAGCAGCCCAGGAAAGTGAACTGGACTGAGGCCTGCCAAAAGGCTTTTGATGCCCTGAAATCTGCCATGTGCACGGCGCCCGTGCTTCAGGCGCCCAACTTCTCAAGGGAATTCATTGTGCAGACAGATGCTTCAGAGCATGGTGTTGGGGCTGTGCTTTCACAGATGAATGAGGAGGGCCTAGACCAACCTGTAGCCTTTATTAGTAGGAGGTTACTCCCACGGGAACAGAGGTGGAGTGCGATTGAACGTGAGGCATTTGCTGTGGTCTGGGCGCTGAAGAAGTTGAGACCATATTTGTTTGGGACTCACTTCCGGGTTCAGACAGACCACAGGCCCCTCAGATGGTTAATGCAGATGAGGGGTGAGAATCCAAAAATGTTGAGGTGGTCCATTTCCCTACAGGGGATGGACTTTACGGTGGAACACCGCCCTGGTACAGAACACGCCAATGCTGATGGTCTGTCCAGATTTTTCCGCCTTAGTGATGAGAACTCCCAGGAGGAAGGGTAGTTCTCCCCACATTTCAGCTGGAGGGGACACGTGTTAGACTTGGCACCATTGGCGTGGGTCTCCCTTCCATTTTTTTGCTGTTGCCTCTTATGTTTTGCTGGTTTTAGATGCTTTTGGGCACTGTGCCACTGCTGTTCAGTGCCACAGTGCAAGTGCTCCCTACTGCAAATTGATGTATGGATTAGTGACTCCATGATTGGATGATTGGTTTACTTGTCAGTCCCTAGTACAGTGCACGGAGTGTGCCCAGGGCTTGTAAATCCAATGCCGCTGGTGGGCTTGCAGCACTGGTTGTGCCACCCACAGAAGCGGCTTGTAAAATGTGTCTCAGGCCTGCCATTGCAGAGCCTGTGTGCAGTCTGTGACTGCCATGTCGACTTGGCAAGTGCACCCACTTGCCAGTCCCTAAACCTTCCCTTATCTTCATATCAGACACCCCTAAGGTAGGCCCAAGGGCAGGGTGCATTGTAGGTATAAGGTAGGACATGCCCTGGTGTGTGTGGCATGTCCTAATAGTGAATTACAGCCATTTTCGTTTTTCACTATTGCAAGGCTACCTGCTCCCCATAGGCCAGAATGGGCAGACTGACTATTACACTTTATAGTCAGAACTGACCCAGGGAACATGGTAGCAAAACGAATTTAGTATGCCTGAACTCAGAATGATAAAATACATCTTTTAGTGAAGTTGGTTTTAACATTCTGTGTTTGAAAATACCACTTTTAGAAAGTGGGTATTTTCTTGCCTAAACTTCCAAGCCTGCCTCTGCTAGGTTGTGTATTCCTTGTCTAGAGATTGAGTGACAGGGGCTGGGGGTGGCTACAGGAGACAGGGTGAGTCAGCACAGGGCTGAATAGGAAGGTCTGCATCCAGAGTGGAGGGAGGAGTTGCACCTGGGTCTGAATAGGGCTGTGCCTGCCTTCCACAATGCTGGCTCCACCTCCTGCCGGGCGTCTGATGGCTCTGCCCCTCACTCACAAAGGAAAGAAGGAGTCAGAAAAACAAAGTGCTCCAGGACTGACCAGAACTGGTTTTGGACTAGGCAGAGGCCTCTCTGCCTTCAGAGAACAAAGGAAAACTGTGTATAAAAAGGGGACCCAGACCCCTAGGAAATTAGATCACTTCTGGGAAATCAAGAAACCTGTTGCCAAGGAGAAGAACCGGAGAAGCTGAAGGAGGAGTACTGCCCCTGTGCTGTTTTGCTGATTGGGGTTGGCCTGCAGTGGTTGCTTTCTGCCAAGGACAGGAGAAAAGACTTTGCTGTGCTTTGTCATCTTGAAGAAGGGAATCTCCAAGGGCTTGAACTGAGCTTGCCTCCTGCCTGAAGTCACAGGGACACAAAGACTTCACCCCTTCTGTTTGCCTGCATCTGGAACTGCTGTTTTAGCTGCTAACAGAGGGAAATTGCAACACCGACGCCGGCGAGCGACGCCGTAACCTGCACCGAAGCCGTGGGCACCGCTCGTGAAGAGCACGACGCACCGCCCCGACTTGCACCGTAGGCCCGACGCCTGCCGACGCCGTGCGACATCGACTCCGCAGCCGTCATCGAGGCCGCTGCCTGCACCGGAGCCGAGGACACCGCTCGTGACGCTCACGACGCACCGTCCCGACTCCGCACCGCAGCCCCGACTTCACCGACGCCAGGGCTTCATCATCGCGGAGCCGATCCTCGACGTGGGTGACCCCGAATCCATCGACGCCGCACCATCGTAAGGAACCGACGCCTCGCCGCCATCCGTGACGTCACCTCCCCGACACAGTAAGGAACCGACGCCTCACCTCCCTGCGCTGCAGTAAGGAACCGAGACATCACCTCCCCTGGGGTCGTAAGGAACCGGCGCCGCCGGCGCCAACGAAGCATCACCTCCCGACGCCGTGCACCGTCTTTGTTTTCATCGAATTCCAGGTACTGTTCTTTGTGGGTCTGCTCGACTCCGGGCCCGACGCCGCGCACCTCGCGGTCGGCGCCGTACTTTGGGATTTCCACCGGTCACGACGTCGTGATAACTCCAAGTGGAGTTATTTGTTGCTACAAGCTTTATTTGATTGACTATCCTACTTTTGAAGATAACGTGAACTGTCTCTATCATTTTAAGTCTATTTTTGAGTACTGTATTGTGGATTTTTGCTATTGGTTCTTGTGATAAGTCTATATAAAGATTACTTATTTTTACATAAACGACCTGTGTGGTGTCCATCTGTAGTGTTTTCACTGTATTACTGTATGTGGTCACAAATGCTTTACACACTGCCTCTGAGATAAGCCTGTCTGCTCGTGCCAAGCTACCAGGGGGTGAGCAGGGGTTATTTTAGGAGTGTTTCCCCCTTATCCTGACTAGAAGCAAGGGTCCCTATTTGGACAAAGGTGCAAACCATTGCCAACTAGAGACCCCCAGTTCTAACAGGTTTATATAGGCTAACCAGGAGAGGCAGAATTGGAAAAGGAAGAGTGTGTGGATAAGCAGATGAAGCAGAAGCATGCTAGTTGAAAGGTGCGCAAGCTCTACAGGAGAAACATAGCTTTTTTATGCATCGCTTTCCAAAATGACTGTATGGTCCCAGCTCTTGCGGGAGCAGTCCAAAGAAACATCCCTGAAAGATCTGGGCCATAGGAATAGTCTTTGCCAAGACGCCAGTCTTAAAGAGCCATAGGCAAGGAGTCAGACGTGGGCAGTGCGGCTGGTGGAATTTGAGACTGGTAGGGCGTAAGAGCAATACATTATTTTTTATGTTTATGAGAAGGGTTGAGGGGATGGGAGTGGAGGGGGGTTGTCGCCCCTTCCCAGCCCCTCAAGAATTTTTTTTTAAAATTAGTTTATTTTGATGATATTTTCAGCACTGTTTCTGTGATAAGTGGATCAAAAATACAGTTCTTATAGGCATTTATAAAGGAACACTTTCAAAGAATTTCTCATTTGCCAATCCAAGTCTGAGACCCTAGAGTACCAGGCAAGACTGCTTGGGCTCTTCCCTTTACATCCTGTACAAATATGTGTGAAGGAGGTACACAGTATTAAACACGTTGACAAGGCTAAAGCAAAAGAAAAACAGGGGCATATTAACAAGGGCTGGCGATAACATTATCGCCGCTTTAGCGTCCGTTTTGGGCGAAAAGCGGCGATAATTTTATCGCAATATCATCAAGGACACGCTAGCGTGTGTTTCCTTGACTTAGCGCCCGTTTCCAGCACGCCTAACTTCGCATCTCTAATGAGATGCAAAGTGGGCGTCACTGGGCGTATCCCTGACGGACTACCTTGTTAAATATCGCGAAATGTACATCGCGATATTTACAAGGAGGCCCACGCATTTTTGCAGACGTTAGTTTTGGCGAAAACCGCGGTTTTCGCTAAAAACTAACGTCTACAAAAATGCAGACTTACCTATACCTAACAATGGGGGTGGATTATGCTGATATGACCACAGGGTCGTATCAGCAAGGTTATCGCCGTTTTCCATGAAACATCGCTGAAAAACCAGCGATGTTCCATGGAAAGCACCGCTATCGCTGGAAAATTATCGCCATTGCGCTATGCGTTGTTGATACAGCGATAGCATGGCGATGATTGCCAGCGATAAATATTTTCTCGCTAGGAGCGGCCAGCGATAATTATCGCTGCCGCTTGATAATATGCCCCACAGTTCTTTAAGGTGAGTGGGTGCGTTGGGTGGTGAAGTGAAGGAGATGCGAGGAAGTGCTTTAAGGAGAGAGTCAAAAGGGGGTGCGAAAGAGAAAAGAAATGAGGTTCAAGTTATGTAGATGGGCAAGATTTGGAGATAAAAAGGGCATACATGTCTAACATTGAACATAGAGTGAACACAACTGGAGTGGTTGAGACACTCTGCTGTCCACTACCCCTTTCACAGTTCTCAGTAATGTTTAATTCACAGTTTCTAATTTCAGCATTCAAACATTTTCAAAATTAATTATTTACAACAAAATCATTGTTTATTTTAAAGAGCTAACAACCACTGACAAAGCCAATAGTCTTGTTTGGTTTCTGGCATATTCCCATTTTCTGGAGGTAATAACAGAAGAGACAGCAAATATCGGTCGAGTTGCACACTATAGGAATTACAAAAAAATTTGTTTACATATTTAAGCCACTCCCTTTATTATGTAGACAATGAAACTTTAAGACCCCTTCCCCCAACACTTTTTTCATCCAATTACCACTGAAAGCCCTGTCTGGACTTAATGTGTTTCCAAACTTTACCCTCTCTCAAGTTCTGTGCCAGGGAAGTAACTGCATAAATGTGCCTGCTTGAAAAGTGTAGAATGTTGACAAAGTGCAGAGGGGCTTGGGAAGGGAAATGCTTTCTCTCCAATGCAGATAATTGAAATGCAAAGCAGAGAGCGCTTGCAGCTGAGGGCCCAACATAAGTGCGCATTGCATAAGCTGGTTATCTGCGACATCCTACAGATGAACTGGCATGTGCCCGACAAAAATGCACCCTCATCTGAAGTTCTATGACATGACTGGGCTCATACAAAAAAAGTTTGCCACTCCTCCCTATTGCACGTTACACCGCACGGTCTGTTCTGCCTCAAACTCTCGGTCTCACTGCATGTTCACAATTTCCTACAGCGCTCCAGAAAATCATCTACAAAGTGGTTTGTGAAGGGAATACAAAAAAGCAAGTCTTCCTTCTTGAGACAAGATATTGTTTTTGTTTGTTGTTGTTGCACTCTCGTTTCCGGTGATGGGGCGAAACAGGCAGTGTTAAAGTGTAAAAGTAATAAGGTAATACACCCATAAAATATAGTGCATTATGCCACATAATTTGCCTTTTCTTAAACAAAAATGAGCAGGCTCACTCACCATCCGGTCCGGTCCCTCACTGTCACAAAGAAGAGTACACTGCACTCGAGACTTTGCCTCTAGGCTTGCACGGGAGTTCACTGTCCTCCAGTCCCACCCCCTCGACTTCAGAGTCAATCTAGATGCTGCTTCCTTGCTGGAAGCAGCGCAAGGATTGGCTTGGTCAGGGGCTTCTAATGCTCCTTTGGAGACTTGGAGGCTGTGGATGCAATCCCCCCAGGCTCCTTGTAGTGCAGATGGGCGAGGGTTCAAGTGCCCATGTCCGGTTGGACAGAGCAAGGCACCAGTCCAACCGGACATGCACACTTCAATCCAAGAAAGCCCAGCTCCGTCACACTCAACCACGACCACCATTCAAGCTCCAACCCCCCCCCATGTCCGACTCCACCCACCCTCACTACTACTGCAAAACAGCAAACTTTGTCCAGGCATGCCGCACACTGCTACGGCTAATAAAAACAATGGAATGAGCAGGGAATTATTAGAAGTAAATTAAGTAATCATTTAAAATGGGACCCCAGGGGCAGGGGGCTAACGCCCTCGTGCCCCAATGAAGAAACCACCGCTGGGCGTGGAGGAGGACCAATGGACACCAGAGACATTGTGTAGCATCTGACTGGAGCACTGGACATTTGCCGTAGGGATAACGTTCAGATGATACACTAGAGGGAAGTAACTGGTGCAACAATTGTGTGAGGGAGTAATACTCCTCAAAGAGAAGTGTTTTCAGTATTTTTGTGCATAGCTGAACGTTTTGAGCATTTCTGACGTCAGTGTGGATGTTGCTCCAGTCCTGGGAGTTAGGTGGAGAAAGTCTGATTCCTTCCTTCCTTCCTGCAGCTCTTTATCTCTATACTTATGATGTCCTCGATCCTGGTGCAATCTATGTATTTTTTCTTTTCAATTTTTAGATCTCAAATGCACTGTTGCTTGCAAATTACCTAAAAATAGCTTGGAGCCCGCCCATTGCTTAGTTGGCTTCATTATCAATGCTATTAACTGGCTCCTGATTGGTAAAATAATTAAAAAAAAGAGCAGGCTTCCTCCCTTTTCTTTTTGAATCCCCCTAGGGTGGGCCAGGACCGGGGGTTTTGTTTACCCATTATATTTTAAGGAGAGGGGGCATGAGGCCCTGATCCTCAAGACATTGAATGGATCCGGGGACCGCATCCCCTGGGGCCAATGGAAATGTACATTTTATATAAAGGGGAAGTGGTTTGAGGTTCCCCTCCCTGAGCTATTTAATGACCCCAGGAAAGACCGCCTCCTGGAGAATAACATATTTGTTAAGGTGAGGGGGGCATATGCCCCTCCTCCCTAAGCTATTAAATGACCTCAGGGACCCCATCCAATTGGGCCCACTGGAATTAGTTGCGAAGAGGGCTTAGAGACCCCTCTCCTGGGCCGGACTGGCCGTAACGGGCACTGGGCGTTTCCCCGGTGGGCCACCAGGGTGGGGGCCGGTTTTGGGCCCCTGGGGGGCTATTTTTGTTACCGGGGGCTGGCAATATCGGCCCCCTCTAACAAAGTCGGCCGAAACCAGCCCTAGCAAACTACTCGCCGCACCTTCCCTGCCCCACAGGGGGCTGGCCGAGCAGTTTGCCAGGGCCGGTTTCAGTTCCCAGTCCAGCCCTGCCCCTCTCTGAACCATAAAATGGCCCCAGGGACCCCATCTCCCAGGACTGAATCCTGGTAATGTCCCGGGGTCACCATCCCCGGGACACTGTTGCTCCAGACTCAAGAGAGCACAATCAGGGAACAGAAATGCAACTTTTTCTCATGCACTCCTGGGCAGGGAACATAGTCTAGTTCCCACCCGCAGGGAGCACAAACAAAAGCTGCTCCCACCGGGTTGGAACAAACCAATGGAGCCAGCTCCCATTGGCACCCAGGATGGGTACTGACAGGGGAGCCAGTGGGGCCGTAGGGGCCATGAGCCTCCCCACGCACCGTCAACCACTGTCAGTGTTATTGGTGTCCCCATAGGGACTCGGGCACCTACTAACCAGCTCCTGCTGGCACCTGGGATGGTTGCTTGCTGGTGATCCGATGGGCTGCAGGAGCCTTGGGCCTCCCCTACCCTGACCCCCCAAAGATTTAAAGTTGTTGTTAAAAAAAAGCAGTATGGCTGGCTCCCACTCACGGGCAAGCAGGAGGCCATAGCGATTGCAGGCCTCCCCCATGGCCAATAACATTTAGACAAATTCTTGGATGCACCAGGTGGGCATCAGTTGTTTATAATTGGTGAATTTCAGGGTATTGTTTAGTTTAAAATATTATGGTGTAGCTGAGCTTTTCTCTTAACTATACCATCACTTTAACATTTGTTGCTTCAGCATATATATTACCTACTGGCGGTAGGTAGTTAAAGTTAGGACCTAGTTTCCATAGGAAAAGCGTTTTTGATTTGCCAATATCTTTGGCGCCGTTTGACGAATCTTCACGAAATTTTCAAAACTAATGGGGCGCTCTGGTCAGCTCCTGTCTTGAAAGTTTCGGGGTGATTTGTCAAGCGGGAGCCGAGAAAAAAGGGGGTTCCAAGTTAATTTCCATAGGAACTTTTGTTGTGGCTGCAGCCGGAAATGCTGAACGGAATTACACCATATTTGGCAGAGAGGTAGCTCTTGGTACAAAGTGCTTTAAATGGTGTAAATCCATTCAGTAGTTCCTGAGAAATTTAAAAATAAATAATATCGATATCTGGTGACCTCAGTGGATCCGCGAACCCTCCCGATCACGAGCTTCATTCTGATTGACTGCCAACACTTCAAACTAAGAAATGTTGGCAGCCATCTTGTGACTCGGTAGAACCGAGTCACAAGAAAAAAGAAAAGGGGGCAGGGTAGAAACACCCTGACCCCCTAGGCGTGCTCAGGTGGTCCCACATGGCCCCCAAGGGCCCAATGAAGCATTTAAAAAAAAAAAAAAATCAGCGGAATTAGCGCTGGGTGCGCGAATTCGGCCGACATTTTTAAAAAAAAACAAAGCGCGGGCTCCTGTGCTTTGTTTTAATAAGTCCCCGCGGTGGGCCAGTTCCCAGGGGCAATGTGCAAAATATATGTGGGGGCCACGTGGGCCCCCGCAGCCCCAGGGAGCGTCACCTCCCCGGTGCTTTATTAACTATGCGCGGGGTACGCGGCCCCCTGGCAGCCACCACCACCTCTGCGGGGCTTCGGAAAAAAAATGCATGGGGGCTCCTCCCCCCCACGCTGCCCCAGGGACCGCCACCTCCCCAGGGCTTCAATTTATATGAGGTGGGGGGCCTTGCGGGCCCTCCCAAGCCCCGGGAACCGCCACCTCCCCGTGGCTTCAATTTAAATAAATAAGTGTGGGGGGCTCCTCCCCCCCCACACTGCCCCGGGGACCACCACCTCCCCGGGGCACTAATTATGCTAATGCGGGTGTCCGTTGCAGTCCCCCGGCCCCGGGGACCACCACTTCCCCGGGGCTATGTAAATGTTGAGAGGGGGGCGGTGCAGCCCCCCTCCTAGAGCCCTAGATGGCCCTGGGGACCGCCACCCCTCAGGGCCGGCTCCAGCAATGTCCTGGGGTGCCTACCCCCGGGACATTGCAGTTTGCAATGACAGGACGGGAGCACGGTTCCCGCCCTGTCATTGCAAACTCTGATTTGCTTCGTGGAAGCGAGAGCAGGAAACCTGCTCTTGCTTCCACGAAGCAAAGCAGATTGCTTTTGGACAAGGGGAGCTGCATGTCAGCAGCTCCCCTTGTCCAAAAGCAATGCCGCTCCTGCAGGAGGCAGGGAGCCGGCAGGGAACGCGGGGCATCGGGGCTCCCCTCGCGGTCCCCAATGATGAGGCCAGGCCCTGTGGGATGGGGTCCCCGGGCCAGAAGTGGCCTGGGAGAGGGACCACTCGGCTCCCTCCCTTTTAATTAATTTTTTTTTTTTAAATGGAAGGCCGGCCCTGGGGGATCGGGTCCCCGGGGCCATAATTGGCCTGAGGAGGGGGGCCACACGGCCCCCTCTAAAATTAAAAATAAAGGCTGGCTAGGCCCCGGGGGATGGGGTCCCCAGGACCAGGAGTGGCTCAGGGAAGGGGGGCCACACGACCCCCTCCTTTAATTTAAACAAGAAACAAGGCAAGGCCCCGGGGGATGGGGTCCCTGGAGACAATAGTGGCCCAGAGAAGGGGGGCCACACGTCCCCCCTCCCGTATTAATAATAAAAAATTTAAAAATAAACAAGGCCATGCACCCGGGGGATGGGGTCCCTGGGGCTGAAATCGGCCTCGGGAGGGGGGCGCGCAGCCCCCTTCCCATTTTTTTTATTTTTTTAAATGGGTCAGGCCCTGGGGGATGGGGTCCCCAGGGCCCACAAAATGTTAAGAGAAGGGGGGCCACACAGCCCCCCTTCTAACAAAAAACCAAAAAAAAGAAAAGCCGGCATCTTGCTGGAGGCCCCACCCCCTCCCTGCACCACTCTGCAAACGCGCCTCCTGGCACGTTCTAAGTTGGGGGATTAAGTCCCCTTGAATCCTGAGAGTCCCTGGGGGCCAACTAGCCCACCAGGTACCTCCAGTAAGCCCAACAAAGTGGGATTGCTGAGAAGTGGTCCGAGGCCATGCCCCTTTGTACACTACTCCACAAACGCGCCTCTTGGCGCATTGCTGGTGGGGCGAAGATGTCCTCTTGTGTCCTGAGGACCTCAGGACTAAAGTGGACTTCCCCCCGGGCAGCAGTGCGCCAGGAGGCGCGTTTGCAGAGTGGTGAAAGCTTCAAGTTTCAAGTTTTGATTTATTTGATTTAGTTCTCTACTGAGAACAACAAATTTCAAGCAAAACATTTGTTATGACAATATACGTAAAAACATTCAATACAGATTTAAAAAAGTTTTAAAAAATTTAAACAAATATGACACACAAGTTCGTCTGGGGGAGATTTTAAAAGCGAGATCAGACTCTGCACAGATGCGCTATTATATCTAAATTGAATTGTTTTTAAGTAGCTCCTTCTAGCCTCAACCAATGTCGAGTTCGGGCATACCGACAGTACGTGCTTCAGATCTTGCACTCCACCATTGCAGAGATCGCATATACTGGTAGCATTTTCTTTATGGGTCCATTTAAAAGTCAATTAATTAAAAGGGAGTATCCCAAGCCGCAATAAAATTATACAACGCCGGATTCCATGCCTTAAGGAAAAACGAATATATTGTTGCACCTGTTTGTATTCGATTGATTCTGCATAAAGTTCATAATGATGCAATTTAGAACAGTGCAAAATGTCCAGTTCGAAGCTGATCCTCGGTGTCAGATGTTTCAGGAAAAGCTTCAATTGGGCAGGAGTCCATGATTTCAAGAGTACAGTTGTGCATTTTGATAATTTAAAAGCAATAATCAGATTTTGGCAAAAAATATATTTTGTGGATTCGGGCTCGAATGGCTCTATTTTTAGTAAAAATCTTAAGGTGCCTTGATCTGCATGTAAAAGATTGTAAGCCCATCTTAAAATATTGGTGATGGCTCTGGTGAAGGAGCTGACTAGAGAGAATTCCAAACCCAGTGCTTGTACAGGGACAGCTTGTTGGACCTTAGCCAGTTTGCGGAGGATTTTCCCTTCTTTAGTTTGTATTTGATGCCACTGGGTAATTGGAATGTATTCCAGAGCGTACAATAAGATAGGGGGAATCTTAGTACTGTAAACCTGTAGTAAGGAAAAGAAATGCCTTTACCCGGAAGAAGAATATAATAGTTGAAGCGCCCCCACGTGAATGTTTGCTTTACGACTCAAGTGCTGCAGGTGAGGGGAGTTTTGTAATGATTGAGTAAATATGCGCCCCAAATAGGTATATTCTTTTACCACTTCTATCGTTTCTCCTCCCAATGTCCAATTGAATTTTGTGTAATGGTTTTTCCTCTGAATGGGACTACTTTCGTTTTTATTATATTTGGAACCAAGTGGTGTAAAAAGGGGGCATGGTCTCGGACCACTCTCAGCAATCCAGCTGTGTGGGGCTTACTGGAGGTACCTGGTGGGCTAGTTGGCCCCCAGGGACTCTCAGGATTCAAGGGGACTTAATCCCCAACCCAGAATAAGCCAAGAGGCGTGTTTGCAGAGTGTTGGAGAAAGGGGGCGTGGCCTGTGTCCACCTGTCAGCTATCCCACTATCTGGGGCATACTGGAGGTATTAAGTAGGCTAGTTGGCCCCTAAGGACCCCCAGCAGCGAAGGGGACTTTAATCCCCATCCAAGAGCATGCCAGGAAGTGCGTTTGCAGAGTGGTGGGGAATGGGGGCATGGCCTGCTATGAGAACTTAGCAATCCTGCTGTGTGGGACTTACTAGAGGTAATAGGAGGGGTAGTTGGCCCCCAAGGTTGACCTTGGGGTCCAACTACCCCTCCTGTTACCTACAGTAAGTCCCATACAGTGGGATTGCTAAGAGGTCTTCGGAGACCACGCTCACCTTTCTCCACCACTCTGCAAACGCGCTTCCTGGCACAGTACTGGTTGGGGGATGAAGTCCACTTTACTCCTGAGCGACTTTGGCAGCCAAGTAGCCCTCCTGGTACCTCCTGTAAGTCCTACGCAGCGTAATTCCTGAGCGCTGGTCGGAGGCCAAGGCCCCTTTCTGCACCACTCTGCAAACGCGACTACTACCTTATAGTTAGAAATTAGCATTTAAAAAACCTTTGAAATTCATTGAAAAAACCATAGGTTTCAGGGACGTTCTAGTTAGTAATTAGCATTTAAAAAACCTTAGAAATTCACTGAAAAAACCATATGTTTCAGGGACGTTATAGTTAGTAATTAGCATTTAAAAAACCTTAGAAATTCACAAAAAAAAACATAGGTTTCAGGGACGTTATAGTTAGAAATGAGCATTTAAAAAACCTTGGAAATTCACTGAAAAAACCACAGGTTTCAGGGACGTTATAGTTAGTTGGACATTTCACTCGTACAAAACCAGAGAAATTCGGCCGTTATAGTTTGTTGAGCTAACAATAACTCGCGCCCCCGCAATGCACTGCTGATGACGTCACATATTACATCACTCATGACATGGTCAGTGACATCACTGATGACATCACTGATGACATCTCAAATGACATCACTGATAACATCATCCACTTAATATCTGATGCAACTTATCACATCCTAATATAACCTTTCATACACCTACTCTAAAATACAGACTACCATCCTCGAAACCATAGACACACCAATACCAGTTAGTAGATACCCACTGACAGATTCATAGGTCTACACACACATCCACTCGCCCATACAGTCACTCATACATGCAGTCACTCATCAATGCAGCCACTGATATATGCACTCATACACCTATACAAATACTCACACACCGCCACTCATCCATAGAGTTACTCACACACCTAGTCAGTCACTCAAAGAATCAATCACACTGTGATTTACTCATTATACAGTTATACACACACCACCTCACTTATTCATACAGATACTAACACATACTTACTCTCTTCTGCAATCACTGACACAATCACACACTCATCAATACAGCCACTCTCACAATCACTCACTCTCACATATAGTCACTTATATACTCCAACACTCACATATACTGCCTTTCACATATGTAGTTACTCACACATGTACCACTGAGATATCCATTCACTCACCAACACAGCCATACACACACCAATCCACCCATACAACCCCTCACAAATGCACTCATGAACCCATACACCCAGTGAATCACCCACTCACACATCCATGCAGGGAGTCACACACCCCACATCCACCCACACAGAGACTCTGGCACCCACACAGGTACTCAGACAAACAATCATTAACCCATATATACAGTCATGTAGGTACTCACCAACCCATGCAGCCACTTACACACCAACTGAAGGACTGATACAGATTTTCACACAGATTAGTCACTAACCCATGCATTCACTAAGACACGTTTAATCACTCACTTATAAATATATATATGCAAAAAAAGAAGCAGAGAACTCTGGGTAGTTCTAAAGTTTAGGTGGAAAGCAGCTCCTGTATAGGGCACTCTCAACACCAGCGACACTCTAGATCTGCTCACCTCAAATGTCTGCTTTTCTATTAAAGTCTTTAAGCATAGGATTAGCACAGTGCCATCCACTAGAGTGTCGCTGGTGTTGAGAGTGCTCTATACAGGAGCTGCTTTCCACCTAAACTTGAGAACTACCCAGAGTTCTCTGCTTCTTTTTTTTTGCATAATTTATGCTTCACTCTATGCCTGAAAGTGTATTCTTTTGACTTATACTGGGTGCTCCCTTGTGTCTGGACAAAGCTATACCTCTCTGAAGAGCTCTAATTAGAGCGAAACACTGTGTCAGGGGTTGCTTTTACTCATTTCAGGTTGGCTTGGATGGTATTTTACCAATTCAAAGCTGTAATATTGTGCCTGGAGTGGTAAATGGCTTTTGTCATTTTACAGCTCGGCATGGACAGCACTGTGCTAGTCCTATGCTTAAAGACTTTGCTGTAGAAAAGGCAAAAGACTTTGTCCCTTTCTATCTCGGCGTGGATGGCACTGTGCTAATCCTATGCTTAAAGACTTTGATAGAAAAGCAGACATTGGAGGTGAGCAGATCTAGAGTGTCGCTGGTGTTGAGAGTGCTCTATACAGGAGCTGCTTTCCACCTAAACTTGAGAACTACCCAGAGTTCTCTGCTTCTTCTTTTGCATAATTTATGCATCACTCTATGCCTGAAAGGGTATTCTTTTGATAAATATATATATATATATATATATATATATATATATATATATATATATATATATATAAAACATACTTAAACTTTTCTGAAACATTCAGTCACTGGATGATGTCATCAGTAATGTCATTTGAGATGTCATCAGTGATGTCACTGACCATGTCATGAGTGATGTAATATGTGACGTCATCAGCAGTGCATTGCGGGGGCGCGAGTTATAGTTAGCTCAACTAACTATAACGGCAGAATTTCTCTGGTTTTGTACGAGTGAAATGTCCAACTAACTATAACGTCCCTGAAACCTGTGGTTTTTTCAGTGTATATATATATATATATATCACTCCACAACGACTATTCACTCTAATCAGATTAGTCCAGCCATATATATATATCGCCACTGGGTAGTTATAGTTAGGTCAGCTGTTCCATAGGTAAAGCATTTTTTGTGTTGCTAATAACTTTGGCCCCATTTGACAAATCTCCACAAAACATTCCAAAAAGATGCTACTTTTTGACTAGTTTGTGCATGGAAACTTACAAGGTGATCTGTCAAGTGGGGGCCGAGAAAAAAGGGGGTTCTCAAGACGCAAAATCCCCATGTACTTTCCTTTGACTTCTTTAAGAAGCACTACAGCAAAAACTGCTGAACGGGATTACACCAAATTTGGCAGGAAGCTATATCTTGGTCTGCAGATTGTGCTTTTTGTGATTTGGTGAAATTTGTTCTGTAGTTTTTTTTTTTAATTAAGGTTTAATAATAATTAATATATCTGGACTGTTGGGTCCACAAGAGGCTCAAAAGACTCTCACGGGACCACCAATTTAAAATTAGAGTGCTCTGATTGGCTCAGAGAGCTTTTTTCCCTTGGGCCATCTGGCTCCTTCAGGAGTCAGACGCCGGTGGGATCGAGCACTCTGACTGTCAGGCAGCAACATCAGAAAAATGTGGATGGCAGCCAATATAGGACTCAGGGTCTTAGTCCCCTGTCCTGAAGTTTAAATAAAAAAATATATAAGGGGGCAGGGTAGGGATATCCTGCTCCCCTAGGCCCAATGGGGGTACCCAGCTGGACTCCTTGGGGTCAAAACCAAAACAAATCAGCAATTTTTGTCATGATCCCATGGGACTCCCACAAGACTGAAGAAAAACAAGCATTGGCATAGCCAATAGGTCTCGCCTTTGGGGCCTTATAAGTGTTTAGCCAGAGCTATTGACTTTGCCAATGTCTTCAAGCTGTGCTGTAGAGAAGTGTGGCTGCTGTGCGGCATGCTGAAAAGTTATAATAAAAAAGTGTCAGAAGCATTTTTGTTACTTTATATATGACCAAGAAGGCATTATGTAAAACTGAACGACCATATTAAAAAAAGTATTTACAATAAAAAATTTCCTCAGTTTTCTTTTGTTCTTGCAATGCTGGCAATGGTTGTTTGTTAAAGCTTTTTTTTTGAGGGGGCATAAACAATCGGAGGGTGAAGGTTTGGAACTAGTACCTGTATTATAACACTAGCAGCGGCCAGACACTAGGGGAGAATCAACAGATGCCAGATTCCGAGAGCAGGCTGAGGTGGTGCTGAGTGATGCTGAGGTGGTAGTGGTGGTGGTGGTGACTGTTGCGGAGACGATGCTGAGGTGATGCTGAATGATACTCAGGTGTTGCTGAGTGATACTGCTGTGGTGCTGAGTGATGCTGTGGTGGTGCTGAGTGATATTGTCTTGGCGCTGAGTGATGCTGTGGTGGTGCTGAGTGATATTGTCTTGGCGCTGAATGATGCTGTGGCGGCGCTGAGTGATGCTGGGCGGCGCTGAGTGATGCTGTGGTGGTGCTGAGTGATGCTGTGGCGGCCCTGAGTGATGCTGTGGTGGCGGTGAGCGATGCTGTGGCGGTGCTGAGTGATGCAGTGGCGGTGCTGAGCGATGCAGTGGCGGTGCTGAGCGATGCAGTGGCGGTGCTGAGCGATGCTGTGGTAGCGCTGAGCGATGCTGTGGTGGCGCTGAGCGATGCTGTGGTGGCGCTGAGCGATGCTGTGGTGGCGCTGAGTGATGCTGTGGTTGCGCTGAGTGATGCTGTCGTGGCGCTGAGCGATGCTGTGGTGGCGCTGAGTAAAGCTATGGTGATGCTGAGTGATGCTGTGGTGGCGCGGAGTGATGTTGTGGTGGCGCTGAGTGATGCTGTTGTGGCGCTAAGTGATGCTGTGGTTGTGCTGAGTAATGCTGTGGTTGTGCTGAGTGATGCTGTGGTTGCACTGAGTGATGCTGTGGTTGCACTGAGTGATGCTGTGATGGCGTTGAGTGATGCTGTGATGGCGTTGAGAGATGTTGTGTTGGTGCTGAGTGATGCTGTGCTGGCTCTGATTGATGCTGTGCTGGCTCTGATTGATGCTGTTGTTGCGCTGAGTGATGCTGTGGTGTTGCCGAGTGAGAGATAGAGTGAAGATATAATGCCCAATTAGAGAGGGTGGTGAGAGAGAAAGAGAGAGAAAGGGTGTACATAGAATAAAGAGTGGAGCGGGATAGAGAGAGAGAAAGAAGGGGAGAGAGAGTGAATGAAGGAGTTTGAAAGAGAAACAGATAAAGGGGTGAGAGAGAATGAAAGGCTAAAAAAGATAGAGAGGGGAGAGTTAATTAAGTAGAGAGAGAATTAGAGAGGGGAGAGAGAGAGAAGGAGAGAGACAATAAGAGTGGGGGTGTGGAGTTTAAATAGAGTGAAGAAGTGACGCGGAAAAGGTAACCTTAAATATAGCTTTGTGCTTTGCGCGAATAAATATAAAAAAAAACAGTGAGAGACAAAAATACTGGTAATTAGGCTGTGACTCCCAATATAAAACAAATAGCGATATAAGGTGAAATCAACCCACCGAAGCAATATTTCTAACTAGACAAAAAAAAGCTTGCATTTCAATGCTAATCGCTGTTGTTTTTCATGTGACTGTAGTCCAGGGCCCTCAGTTGGTAATGTGAGCTGCTGCTGCGATTGAAACATCAGAGTCCAGAGAGTTAATGAGCCATGACGAGGAAATGAGGAAGAGATAGGAAACCCAGATGCCAGCTGCGCGTGCACGCCATCGTGAACTCAAGCTGGTCGCCAGCCGAAAGCCAGTGTTTGCACTTCCAAAACCCGCTTACTAAAATTCTCGGCCAGACCAGCGAAAGCGCTGGTGCAGGCGCTGAGTGATGCTGTGGTGGCCCTGAGCGATGCTGTGGTGGTGGTGAGCGATGCTGTGGCGGTGCTGAGCGATGCAGTGGCGGTGCTGAGCGATGCAGTGGTGGCGCTGAGCGATGCTGTGGTGGCGCTGAGCGATGCTGTGGTAGCGCTGAGCGATGCTGTGGTGGCGCTGAGTGATGCTGTGGTGGCGCTGAGTGATGCTCTGGTGGCGCTGAGTGATGCTGTGGTGGCGCTGAGCGATGCTGTGGTGGCGCTGAGCGATGCTGTGGTGGCGCTGAGCGATGCTGTGGTGGCGCTGAGCGATGCTGTGGTGGCGCTGAGCGATGCTGTGGTGGTGCTGAGCGATGCTGTTGTGGTGCTGAGCGATGCTGTTGTGGTGCTGAGTCATCCTGTGGTGGTGCTGAGTGATGCAGTGTTGGCCCTGAGCGATGCTGTGGTGGTGCTGAGTCATCCTGTGGTGGTGCTGAGTGATGCAGTGTTGGCCCTGAGTGATGATGTGGTGTCGCTGAGTAAAGCTATGGTGGTGCTGAGTGATGCTGTGGTGGCGCGGAGTGATGTTGTGGTGGCGCTGAGTGATGCTGTTGTGGCGCTAAGTGATGCTGTGGTTGTGCTGAGTAATGCTGTGGTTGTGCTGAGTGATGCTGTGGTTGCACTGAGTGATGCTGTGGTTGCACTGAGTGATGCTGTGATGGCGTTGAGTGATGCTGTGATGGCGTTGAGAGATGTTGTGTTTTGGTGCTGAGTGATGCTGTGGTGTTGCCGAGTGAGAGATAGAGTGAAGATATAATGCCCAATTAGAGAGGGTGGTGAGAGAGAAAGAGAGAGAAAGGGTGTACATAGAATAAAGAGTGGAGCGGGATAGAGAAAGAGAAAGAAGGGGAGAGAGAGTGAATGAAGGAGTTTGAAAGAGAAACAGATAAAGGGGTGAGAGAGAATGAAAGGCTAAAAAAGATAGAGAGGGGAGAGTTAATTAAGTAGAGAGAGAATTAGAGAGGGAGAGAGAGAGAAGGAGAGAGACAATAAGAGTGGGGGTG
This sequence comes from Calotriton arnoldi, assembly GCA_963921515.1. NCBI lineage: Eukaryota > Metazoa > Chordata > Amphibia > Caudata > Salamandridae > Calotriton > Calotriton arnoldi. The sequence continues at coordinate 1,679,541 of CAWUFW010003059.1, forward strand.
TGGAGTTTAAATAGAGTGAAGAAGTGACGCGGAAAAAGTCACCTTAAATATAGCTTTGTGCTTTGCGCAAATACATTTTTAAAAAAACAGTGAGAGAAAAAATACTGGTAATTAGGCTGTGACTCCCAATATAAAACAAATAGCGATATAAGGTGAAATCAATCCACCGAAGCAATATTTCTAACTAGACAAAAAAAGCTTGCATTTCAATGCTAATCGCTGTTGTTTTTCATGTGACTGTAGTCCAGGGCCCTCAGTTGGTAATGTGAGCTGCTGCTGCGATTGAAACATCAGAGTCCAGAGAGTTAATTAGCCATGACGAGGAAATGAGGAAGAGATAGGAAACCCAGATGCCAGCTGCGCGTGCACGCCATCGTGAACTCAAGCTGGTCGCCAGCCGAAAGCCAGTGTTTGCACTTCCAAAACCCGCTTACTAAAACTCTCGGCCAGACCAGCGCAAGCGCTGGTGCAGGCCGAGACCTAAAAAGCATTATGGCGATGCTATATAACATAGCTAAAAGACACTGACAAAGCCAACAGATCTCGCATTTGCAAGGGTTAAAGCTATTGGTTTTGAAAATGTGTTATGGAGTAAGGGCTGGGCTGGCCGTAGCGGGCACTGAGCGTTTTCCTGGTAGACCGGAAGGGTGGGGGCCGGTTTGCAGCAGAGCTGCAATAATCGGCCTCCAGTAACAAAGCAGCAGCAGCGCTTCTCACTAGCACGATCCCCCAGCTGTAAGGAAGGAATACCTGATGGAAGGAAGGCCATAAAGTGGTAGAGCGTGGATACAGTGGATAAGAATGAAAGTGAAAAGAGGAAGGGCTGGGACCGTGTCACTGGTACAGCAATTCCCACTTGATAAAATGTAGAGAACCCACATTAATGTTATGTATATTGTAGAAGGGCTGGGACAGTGTCAATGGCACAGAAAGTTGTGGTTTACGTGCAGCACACTGGTACATTTCAAATTTAGAACATTTGCAGAAAAGCTAACAGTATCAAAAGTACGCGCATAACACTACACGAGATTAGTGAATGTGGCGAAACTCAGATGCTGTTGCCTAAGCAAGTTTTGTGCGTTAACCAAACACGCACACACCATATAAACATAACTAAAAAAGAAAAATAATAAAGCCCCTTTTAAACATAACAAAAATATTTTTGAGCCAATTTAGAGAACCCATATTATTGCGACATACATACTGGAAGGGCTGGGACGGTGTCAATGGCACAGCAAGTTGTGCTTTACATGCAGCACATTGGCACTGGCCCATTTCAGTTATATCAAATTTGTCAAAAAGCTAACAGTATCAAAAGAACGTGGAGATTAAAAACACGTATAGCAGTACATGGGATTAGTGAATGTGTCCAAACACAGATCCTGCTGCCTAAGAACGTTCTGTGCGTAAGCCAAACACGCAAACAAAAAGGCACGGCAAGTTATCCTTAACGTTCCGCTTTGGGGCACAGTAAAAGGCGAAAAATATAGTGCCTAATCGTAAAATTTAGAAATCCAATATTATGGCGTTTGAAACACTGGCTGAGACCGTGTCAATAGTATTGCAAGTCCCGCTTGAGAAACTTTATAGACAAACAAAACACACAAGATGATGGACGGAATGCTGCACATTGGCAAACATTCACCCCCAGTCACAGATCTGGGTTTAATCCATTGTTATTTTGCTTCACCACGCCACCCCAGTTCAGACATAGCCATATGCAAATCAGTCTTGACCCTGTGCCTCATGGGAACAGTCCAGACCGAACTGCCAAGCCATGTCTTCCCTGGACCGGAATCAAGCATCCTAGGACTGGTTTCAGGCTATCAGCCTTCATCAGCCAGGATAGCTTGACTCCAGTGGCGTAGTGAGCGCGGGACCCACGTCTGGGCATACCCTTCCCACTTAGGGCGAAATGCAAAACACACAAGATGATGGACGGAATGCTGCACATTGGCAAACATTCACCCCCAGTCACAGATCTGGGTTTAATCCATCGTTATTTTGCTTCACCACGCCACCCCAGTTCAGACATAGCCATATGCAAATCAGTCTTGACCCTGTGCCTCATGGGAACAGTCCAGACCGAACTGCCAAGCCATGTCTTCCCTGGACCGGAATCAAGCATCTTAGGACCGGTTTCAGGCTATCAGCCTTCATCAGCCAGGATAGCTTGACTCCAGTGGCGTAGTGAGCACTGGGGGTGAGTGTTTGATTTGCTCTAACGCTCCATCCATCATCCCCTTTGGTATCGCTTTGTTCGCCCTAAGTTGGCAGGGTATGCCCAGACGTGGGTCCCTTGCTCACTTTGCCACTAGATTCAAGATAGCCTGGCTGATGAGGGTTATGAACCCGAAACCGGTCCCAGGATGCTTGTTTCCGGTCCAGGGAAGACATGGCTTGGCAGTTCGGGCTGGACTGTTCCCATGAGGCACAGGGTCAGACTGATTTGCATATGGCCATGTCTGAACTGGGGTGGTGGAGTGAGCTAAAGAATGATGATGGATTAAACCCAGATCAGTTGACTGGGGTTGAGTGTTTGATTTGCTCTAACGCTCCGTCCATCATCCCCTTTGGTATCGCTTTGTTCGCCCTAAGTTGGCAGGGTATGCCCAGACGTGGCTCCCTTGCTCACTTTGCCACTGGATTCAAGATAGCCTGGCTGATGAGGGTTATGAACCCGAAACCGGTCCCAGGATGCTTGTTTCTGGTCCAGGGAAGACATGGCTTGGCAGTTCGGGCTGGACTGTTCCCATGAGGCACAGGGTCAGACTGATTTGCATATGGCCATGTCTGAACTGGGGTGGTGGAGTGAGCTAAAGAATGATGATGGATTAAACCCAGATCAGTTGACTGGGGGTGAGTGTTAGATTTGCACTAACGCTCCGTCCATCATCATCCCCTTTGGTATCGCTTTGTTCGCCCTAAGTTGGCAGGGTATGCCCAGACGTGGGTCCCTTGCTCACTTTGCCACTGGATTCAAGATAGCCTGGCTGATGAGGGTTATGAACCCGAAACCGGTCGCAGGATGCTTGTTTCCGGTCCAGGGAAGACATGGCTTGGCAGTTTGGGCTGGACTGTTCCCATGAGGCACAGGGTCAGACTGATTTGCATATGGCCATGTCTAAACTGGGGTGGTGGAGTGAGCTAAAGAATGATGATGGATTAAACCCAGATCAGTTGACTGGGGGTGAGTGTTTGATTTGCTCTAACTCTCCGTCCATCATCCCCTTTGGTATCGCTTTGTTCGCCCTAAGTTGGCAGGGTATGCCCAGACGTGGGTCCCTTGCTCACTTTGCCACTGGATTCAAGATATCCTGGCTGATGAGGGTTATGAACCCGAAACCAGTCCCAGGATGCTTGTTTCCGGTCCAGGGAAGACATGGCTTGGCAGTTCGGGCTGGACTGTTCCCATGAGGCACAGGGTCAGACTGATTTGCATATGGCCATGTCTGAACTGGGGTGGTGGAGTGAGCTAAAGAATGATGATGGATTAAACCCAGATCAGTTGACTGCGGATGAGTGTTTGATTTGCTCTAACGCTCCGTCCATCATCCCCTTTGGTATCGCTTTGTTCGCCCTAAGTTGGCAGGGTATGCCCAGACGTGGGTCCCTTGCTCACTTTGCCACTGGATTCAAGATAGCCTGGCTGATGAGGGTTATGAACCCGAAACCGGTCCCAGGATGCTTGTTTCCGGTCCAGGGAAGACATGGCTTAGCACTTCTGGCTGGACTGTTCCCATGAGGCACAGGGTCAGACTGATTTGCATATGGCCATGTCTGAACTGGGGTGGTGGAGTGAGCTAAAGAATGATGATGGATTAAACCCAGATCAGTTGACTGGGGGTGAGTGTTTGATTTGCTCTAACGCTCCGTCTATCATCCCCTTTGGTATCGCTTTGTTCGCCCTAAGTTGGCAGGGTATGCCCAGACGTGGGTCCCTTGCTCACTTTGCCACTGGATTCAAGATAGCCTGGCTGATGAGGGTTATGAACCCGAAACCGGTCCCAGGATGCTTATTTCCGGTCCAGGGAAGACATGGCTTGGCAGTTCGGGCTGGACTGTTCCCATGAGGCACAGGGTCAGACTGATTTGCATATGGCCATGTCTGAACTGGGGTGGTGGAGTGAGCTAAAGAATGATGATGGATTAAACCCAGATCAGTTGACTGGGGGTGAGTGTTTGATTTGCTCTAACGCTCCGTCCATCATCCCCTTTGGTATCGCTTTGTTCGCCCTAAGTTGGCAGGGTATGCCCAGACGTGGGTCCCTTGCTCACTTTGCCACTGGATTCAAGATAGCCTGGCTGATGAGGGTTATGAACCCGAAACCGGTCCCAGGATGCTTGTTTCCGGTCCAGGGAAGACATGGCTTGGCAGTTCGAGCTGGACTGTTCCCATGAGGCACAGGGTCAGACTGATTTGCATATGGCCATGTCTGAACTGGGGTGGTGGAGTGAGCTAAAGAATGATGATGGATTAAACCCAGATCAGTTGACTGGGGGTGAGTGTTTGATTTGCTCTAACGCTCCGTCCATCATCCCCTTTGGTATCGCTTTGTTCGCCCTAAGTTGGCAGGGTATGCCCAGACGTGGGTCCCTTGCTCACTTTGCCACTGGATTCAAGATAGCCTGGCTGATGAGGGTTATGAACCCGAAACCGGTCCCAGGATGCTTGTTTCCGGTCCACGGAAGACATGGCTTGGCAGTTCGGGCTGGACTGTTCCCATGAGGCACAGGGTCAGACTGATTTGCATATGGCCATGTCTGAACTGGGGTGGTGGAGTGAGCTAAAGAATGATGATGGATTAAACCCAGATCAGTTGACTGGGGGTGAGTGTTTGATTTGCTCTAAAGCTCCGTCCATCATCCCCTTTGGTATCGCTTTGTTCGCCCTAGGTTGGCAGGGTATGCCCAGACGTGGGTCCCTTGCTCACTTTGACACTGGATTCAAGATAGCCTGGCTGATGAGGGTTATGAACCCGAAACTGGTCCCAGGATGCTTGTTTCCGGTCCAGGGAAGACATGGCTTGGCAGTTCGGGCTGGACTGTTCCCATGAGGCACAGGGTCAGACTGATTTGCATATGGCCATGTCTGAACTGGGGTGGTGGAGTGAGCTAAAGAATGATGATGGATTAAACCCAGATCAGTTGACTGGGGGTGAGTATTTGATTTGCTCTAACGCTCCGTCCATCATCCCCTTTGGTATCGCTTTGTTCGCCCTAAGTTGGCAGGGTATGCCCAGACGTGGGTCCCTTGCTCACTTTGCCACTGGATTCAAGATAGCCTGGCTGATGAGGGTTATGAACCTGAAACCGGTCCCAGGATGCTTGTTTCCGGTCCAGGGAAGACATGGCTTGGCAGTTCGGGCTGGACTGTTCCCATGAGGCACAGGGTCAGACTGATTTGCATATGGCCATGTCTGAACTGGGGTGGTGGAGTGAGCTAAAGAATGATGATGGATTAAACCCAGATCAGTTGACTGGGGGTGAGTGTTTGATTTGCTCTAACGCTCCGTCCATCATCCCCTTTGGTATCGCTTTGTTCGCCCTAAGTTGGCAGGGTATGCCCAGACGTGGGTCCCTTGCTCACTTTGCCTCTGGATTCAAGATAGCCTGGCTGATGAGGGTTATGAACCCGAAACCGGTCCCAGGATGCTTGTTTCCGGTCCAGGGAAGACATGGCTTGGCAGTTCGGGCTGGACTGTTCCCATGAGGCACAGGGTCAGACTGATTTGCATATGGCCATGTCTGAACTGGGGTGGTGGAGTGAGCTAAAGAATGAAGATGGATTAAACCCAGATCAGTTGACTGGGGGTGAGTGTTTGATTTGCTCTAACGCTCCGTCCATCATCCCCTTTGGTATCGCTTTGTTCGCCCTAAGTTGGCAGGGTATGCCCAGACGTGGGTCCCTTGCTCACTTTGCCACTGGATTCAAGATAGCCTGGCTGATGAGGGTTATGAACCCGAAACCGGTCCCAGGATGCTTGTTTCCGGTCCAGGGAAGACATGGCTTGGCAGTTCAGGCTGGACTGTTCCCATGAGGCACAGGGTCAGACTGATTTGCATATGGCCATGTCTGAACTGGGGTGGTGGAGTGAGCTAAAGAATGATGATGGATTAAACCCAGATCAGTTGACTGGGGGTGAGTGTTTGATTTGCTCTAACGCTCCGTCCATCATCCCCTTTGGTATCGCTTTGTTCGCCCTAGGTTGGCAGGGTATGCCCAGACGTGGGTCCCTTGCTCACTTTGCCACTGGATTCAAGATAGCCAGGCTGATGAGGGTTATGAACCTGAAACCGGTCCCAGGATGCTTGTTTCCGGTCCAGGGAAGACATGGCTTGGCAGTTCGGGCTGGACTGTTCCCATGAGGCACAGGGTCAGACTGATTTGCATATGGCCATGTCTGAACTGGGGTGGTGGAGTGAGCTAAAGAATGATGATGGATTAAACCCAGATCAGTTGACTGGGGGTGAGTGTTTGATTTGCTCTAACGCTCCGTCCATCATCCCCTTTGGTATCGCTTTGTTCGCCCTAAGTTGGCAGGGTATGCCCAGACGTGGGTCCCTTGCTCACTTTGCCACTGGATTCAAGATAGCCTGGCTGATGAGGGTTATGAACCCGAAACCGGTCCCAGGATGCTTGTTTCCGGTCCAGGGAAGACATGGCTTGGCAGTTCGGGCTGGACTGTTCCCATGAGGCACAGGGTCAGACTGATTTGCATATGGCCATGTCTGAACTGGGGTGGTGGAGTGAGCTAAAGAATGATGATGGATTAAACCCAGATCAGTTGACTGGGGGTGAGTGTTTGATTTGCTCTAACGCTCCGTCCATCATCCCCTTTGGTAAAACTTTATAGACACCCACATTAATGAAACATATACTGGAAGGGCTGGGACAGTGTCAATTGCACAGCAAGTTGTACTTTACATGTAGCACACTGGCCCATATCAATTTTAAACCATTTACTGAAAAGCTAACAGTTTCAAAAGAACGCATAGATTAAAAGAACTCGTGTTAACACTACACAGAATTAGTTAATGTGGCAAAACAAAGATCCTGTTGGCTAAGAACGTTTTGTGAGAACCCATATTAATGCAACGTATATAATGGAAGGGCTGGGACAACAGCACAGGATTAACCAAAGTGTCCGTACGCACAGATCCTGTTGTAGCACACCGCTACTGGGCCATTTCAAATTAATAACATTTGCCAAAAAGCTAACAGCATCGAAAGAACGCGTAGATCAAGAGAACGCGTACACCAGTACACAGGATTATTCAATGCGCCTAAACACAGATCCCGCTGCCTAAGCAAGTCAAACAAAATAAAAACTTTAAACACTGTACAAAGCGGAACATTTCAAAGCAAAGCGCATAACTTTCAACGTGCTACTGTAAAACTAGAAAACAATTACACACTAAACACGGATTAACATAAATAAAACATCGCATTCAGCGCTTCTTCTGAAACAAACCAAAAACTCAAATCATACCACAAGCAAAACAAGCATTGGCCGCGCGGCTCACTGAGAACATCAAAGCGGCCGAAAGGGGAGAAAGGAGGGGTGAGTGCAAGTCGAGGTGACAAGAAGGGCTGGGGAGAAGGGAGGAGGGAGTGCGAGCAGCAGCTGTGCACGTGCACAGCTACAAGGCAAAAGTGAAAGCAGGCTGGCAAATGGTGTGCGATGTGCGCGCACCATGACGAGAGAGGAAAGCCATATGGCGCCTCTGCTCGTCATTGTTCGCGTAACCGCACACTCGATGCCAGCCAAAAAGCTATGGTCGCATTTCTAAATGCCCACTTACAAAATGTCTCGCCCAGACCAGAGCAAGCGCTGGCTTCAGGGCGAGACCTAAAAAGGAGGCCAGGACCGCTTTCTTTCATTAAGGGGAGGGGGGCGTGCTGCCACCCTCCCCGAGCCATTATAGGCCAAAGTGAATCTACCCCCAGGACCGAAATCACAAAAAAGGGGAGGAGCTGCATGGCCCCCCTCCTTGAGCCATCATAGGCCCCGGGGAGCCCATCACAGGGCCCAATTAATAAAAACACAGTGGGGGCCATACAGTCCCATCCCCGAGCTTTCACAGAAATGTCATCAAAACATTTGCATTCATATTTGTGCTGCTCCCTCTGGGCGGGAGCAATCTGTTGGGCAGGAAACCAGATCAAAAGTCTACTACCAGCTGGCGGGAGCATTTTCAAAGCTCCCACCTGCTCAGAACAGACTTTATGTTTGCTACCGTTTGGTAGTAGTTTTGTAAATGCTCCCCTCAGGTGCAGCAAACACAAGTTTTCCTGTCTGTGCTGGTGCAGGCAGGGAAACTGCTGTCCCGGGGTGCCTGGTGCCAATAAGGGCTCAGGGAGGGGGCTGCATGGCCCTCCCTACCATTTCAAAATAGTAGCAGCCCCAGGGCCTTTTCAAGGCTCTGAGAGCATATGATCCACTCCCATTTTTTTTTTAAATTTCAGCCCCCGGGACCTATAATAGCCCAGGCCCTTTTAAAGGCTTGGTAAGGGGGACCGCATGGCTCCCATCTCCTTGCAAAAATACTTTGATCCCTTGGGATTGGGTCCACAGGGCTGAATACGGCTCTGAGAAGGGGCCGGTGCTCCCCCTCCCCTTAATTACTAAATTGGGCCCTGGGGGATAGGGTCCCTGGGGTTGGAAGGGCTTGGGGATGGAGGCCCCCTCCCCTGTTTAAAGACTATTTGGCCCTGGGGAATGGTGTCTGTGTGGCTAAATATGACTCGGGCAGGAGGCCTCATGCCCTCCCCCCATAATAATTTAATTGGGCAGCAGGGGGTGGGGTCCTCAGGGCCAAACATTTACCAGGAAGGAGGGCCATGTGGGTCCCTGCCCTTTTTAGGAGATTTCAGCCCAGGGGTGGGCTCCCCCGGGGCCTATAATGGCTCAGGGAGGGGGGCTGCACGCCCATCGCCCCTTATAAATACATTGAGCCCTGGTGGATGGGGTCCCCAGGGCAAATATGTCTCAGGGAGGGGGCCTGCATGCCCACTCCTATAAATTATGAAATTGGGCTCCAAGAGATGGAGTTCTGAAGGCCGAAAACAGCTCAAGGAGGGGGCCGCATGGTCCCCCTTTATAAATACAATGGTCCCCAGGGTTGGAGTCCCTGGGGGCGAACACAGCTCGTGGAGGGGGAGGTCATGTGCCCCCTCCCCTAAATTACTAAATTGGGCCCCAGATGATGGGGTCCCCAGGTGTCGAAAATCGCTGAGGAAAGGGAGCCATGTGGCTCCCCTCCCCCTTTTAGGAGATTTTGGCTCTGCGTGTGGGCTCCCTGGGCTCTGTAATGGTTCAGCGAGGGGGGGCTCGTGGCCCCCTCCCCTTATAAATACATTGTGCCCTAGGAGATGGGGTCCCCGGGGCTGAATACAGCTCAGGGAGTGAACCACGTGCGCCCCTCCCCATATTAATTTAATTGGGCCCTGGGGGATGAGTCCCTGGGGCCGAAAATTGCTCGAGGAGTGGGGGCACATGGCCCCCTCCCCTTTTAGGAGATTTTAGCTCCAGGGGTGGCCTCCCAAGGGCTCAGGAAAGGGGCCGCGTGGACTACCTCCTCTTATAAATGCTTTGGGCTCCGGGGGATGGGGTCCCCGGTGGAGAATACAGCCCAGGGAGGGGGTCAGCACACGCCCTTCCCTAAATAATTTAATAGGGCCCTGTGGGATGGGGTCCTCGGCCGAATACGGCTCGAGAAGGGGGGACTGGCCCCCTCCCTTTTTATTTAAATTTTGGGGTCCATGAGGCCTAATTACGCTCAGGGAGGGGCGCTGCATACTCCCCTTCCTTTATTAATAACTTGACCCTGGGGATGGGGTCCCCGGGGCCTTAAAAGACTCAGGTAGGGGGCCACGTGGCCCTCCCTCGCCTTTATAATGTATCTCAGCCGGGGGCTATGGTCCTTGGTGCCTAATATGGCTCAGGAAGGGTGGGAACGCAGTTCCCTCCCCTTTACAATGTAATGAGGATCTAGGGATAGGGTCCCCAGGCTCGGGAGGGGGGCTACAAGCCCAAGCCCTCCTCCCCTGTTTAATTGTACTTGGCCCCAAAGCATAGGTTCCACTGGGTTTTTTAAGGCTTGGGAAGTGAGGCAAAGAGCCCTCTCTCCTTTTTATTGGAAATGATTCCTGGGATGAGGTCCCTGGAGGCAATTAGGGGTCAGAAAGGGTGCTGCACGCCCCCCTTCCCTTAGTATATAGGTTTTGCCCTAAGGGATCTGGGACCTGAAGGCCAACCCTATGCTGCGCACACCAAAGACTATATGCGATGTGGGGTTAGCTGCCTGCTGGGGGTTTGTCTACAGGGCCTGGTGTCAGGCAAGACCTGTGGCCAACACCCTGTTGTGCACAGCCAAAGGCTCTGTGCAGTGTGGGGTTGGCTGCCTGTGTGGAATTGGACACAGGACTTGGCTATAAGCCACGCCCTGCGGGCATCGTATGACGAAAGCATGGAGGTTGCCTGCCTGCGGGGGGGGGGGTAGCTGCCTGTGGGTGGGTTGGCCGCAGGGCCTGGCTGGTTTTCGCTCTACGTGTGAGTAAAAAGTCTAAGGAAAATGCATTGGTGCCAAAACGCATGTCGGGCCACTTTTTTCCTTGCACCCCCTGGAAGAATCTTTGCGAAACTTTGCATCATCCACTAATGTAGTAAAAGGAATAGGTATGCAAAGTTTTTGGGAGATTCATCAAACAGGCGCAAATTTATTAGTGACCAAAAATCTGAAAATTCCTATCTGTGGGAATCTGTACTAGAACTACAGAGAGAGTGTGTAAGCGAGAGAGAGAGAGAGAGGAAGCGAAAGAGAGAGAGAGGTCCTGCTTTTGTTTGTTTCAGAAAAAATGTTTTACTTCACCAATATAACCTCATTTATTTGTGAAAATCTGTTAGGCACCCTTTTCCAAATTCATTAAGAACAAATAATAAATCTGAGTTCTGTAATACACTAAAGCAACACAAGTTTGATTGATTAAAACATTTGATACCAAATGTCTAACATAATCCAAAAAGGAACATATTTTGTTAATTATTTTGCGTGTGTTCCTATATGTACACAGTATTCAATTAAAACCTCCTGTCTTGCCATAGCAGCCTTCTAGTTTCCGCAGCTCAGAAATAATCGGTAAGTGTTAATTTCATTTTGTGACTCTAGATTAGTGCTCCGCATAACAATGGAACAATCCATTTTAAACGAACAGTCTTGAAAATGTCACACATTTCAATTATCCCTATGAATTCATCATTTAAGGACCGAGTTCTAGTAAATGCGTCTAACAACGTTTTATGTGACTGAGGGGCCCATTACGATGGCCCGCCACCGTAACGGTAAACGGGACCGACCGCCAGAGGTGCGGCGGTCCCGCTGTGCCCATTAGGATGCGACCGCCACCTTGGCGGTCGCATCCCACATATTTAACATTGTGGCAGGCGGTGTTGTAAGCAGCACCCACCACAATGTTAGATATGCATGTTGTGCATTGGCATGCACAACGTGACAGGCACCCCGCGGTGCCTGCCACCTTGTGTATGCCAATGAAGGGGGGTACCATAGGTACCCCCAAGTGCAGCCCCCCACCCCCCAGGGGCCCGTAACGGGCCCCCAAAGCAATCTCTGCCGGCCTTTCCATGGCAGCATCGCCGCCATGGAAAGGCCTTTCTGAATGCCATTGATAATATGGATGGTGGTGCCTGCAAGGCACCGCCACCATATTGTCTCCCTTTTCCGCCCGGTCAGCAATCCGACAGGCGGAAAAGCGGCGGACGGACTTTCCGTCCGCCGCTGTACCCCCCGCCATGCTAATGTGGCGGGGGGTAAATGGCGGGCGGGGAGATATTGCGGGCGGATTGCCACCACCGGTTGGGCGGTGGCGATCCGCCCATGATCATAATGACCCCCTTAATTAGGAATAACCTAAAGAAACATAGATTCCTTAGACTTAGATTAATGAGGAAAAAAATTTATGGTGTTTGCTTGAAGATTCAGCTAGCCATTGCACATTTTAGAATGATTTTACACACGCAAAATGTCAGATAGTATAAACCACTACAGTGATGCAAAATCTTCAAAATATGCATAAACGATTCCAGTTGCAGACAAAGTAACTACAGTAAGAATGTAATTTCTAAGTTACTTGTTTGCACAGAGCAGGGTTGTGGTCGGACCGTATAAAGCATCGTTCTTAACTATTTGACTTCTCGGCATCTCCACTGAATCACTACCGGACGCCAGGGGCCCAGGACTACGCAATTTCTACGTTCGTACACAAATTATATAATATTTTATTTAATTCAAAACGAAAAAGTAATCCACAAACGAAATATTAATTTTAATGGGAAGGTTGTAGCTTTCCAAAATTTGGTTTTATTTCTAAATGATGGAGTGGCATGCTAGACTCTAGCACATCACTTTGTTTTGATCCTAATGCATGAGCTCTTTTTGTGGCACATACCAGTGCTGGAGGCCACCAATTGTCCTCATTAGATTCTGTTTGAAGTACTTGCACTGCTCCCACAAATCAAACTAAGGATAGCAATGTCATTTTTAGCCTGCAATTTCAAATTCCCACACATTTAAAGAACGTTTTAAAAGTTTACATTTTAAATTTAGCTTTTTTTGAATATGTACTTTATTAGTCTTTCTAAACAGCTGCAGACCCCATGTGTAGGGGTTGTGGACACCCAGGGTTGGACCCCAGGTTAATAACCACTGGTGTAAAGTGTTAGGGCGCAATGAGGTGCCTATGCTCAGACTGAATACTATTCATGTGTAAGTATTTGGCTGTGTGACTCTTTGCAAAATAATGCAAATGCAATGGTTGGGGCCCACAAGGGATAGCAGATCTCCAAGTCTGTGTTCACTTTGGCACTGTGTTGGCATTGGGATACCCATGCATCAAAAAGGAATAGGAATTACGTTACCACAAAAAGGGGTCTTTAAGAAAGGGACAAAGGCAGGAGTATATTGTGGTCTATGGAGTCAGTGTCAGCTCCCTCTAATGCCATAAGTTCTCTCTCAAACAATGCAGACTGTGAAATGCACAACCTGATTTTGTAAAAGGTTGTCTTGTGTCAATAATCAAAGCACGGCAGTGGCAACACATTGCTGGGGACAGCACTTATCTTTGTGACTCTTAAGGACAACATGTAAGTCTACAAGTGATTTTCAAGTCATTTAAACTTAGTACAGTGCACATTTGGAAATTGTGTGAGCAAAGCAATCCACTTTGTGCAATGTTAGCTTGCACAAGCATATTCTTTTCCTAAAGATGGAACAAAGCTCACCCTCAGAATGGGATAACCAAGAATTCATTCCATATCAGGGTACATCTCAGCTAAACTAGCGTAAATGTTGGAGATCAGACCTTTAGGACTGTGTAGGTGGTGAGTAAGTTTTCCCAATTCATTAACGGGCAGGTAGCCACCATTTTGTTTGCCAGATAAAGGGCCCAGTGGTGTAGTTGAAGATATCACAAGTGCATGGTTTCTTGTACCTGAAAGTACTGCTTACGTCAATTGGAAACCTTTAAATCCCCCTCCTCAGAAGAGAATTTTTTTTTTTTTTAGGTATTTTCATTTACCATACGGCTCAGAAACAGATTGTTTACAAACAAAACAGCCAAGCATGGAACCCTTTGATGACTTTGTCTGGGTGAGTTGCAGTCTGTAATAAAAAAGTACAGTTAAATTCTGTAAATTTCTTGACAGCCTGTTAGTAGCTGAAAATTAAAACCATGTTGATATGTACAAAAAAATGTTTTTTTGCTGCTGTTTACTGCCTTCATAGCAGTATTATGGAGCTCACAAATGCTCTACTGCATGTATAGTTAACTTCAATTACACCAAATTCTAAGACAGTCCAGCTCTGCAATCCTAATATAGGTTTACTGAATCATCAATATAACAATTCCATAAGGATTTGGCAGCCTCTGAAGGGCATGGTTTTACATAAAATATCAGGAGATCCATGGATATTGAACACAGGATCCTGAACTGGATCCATCATAGGGCCAGTCTACATTTTCATTATGTTGGCAAAATTTGGTGAAATTTGCATATTTCACATGATGTAAAATTTCTCAATGCATACATTTTACAGAATGTTCATTCCTAGGTTACTGGTTAGAGCAGAAAATGTTGTGTGGGGACTGTGAATATATGGCTAAGACATATTTTCCTTGAACAAATATCCTGCCTGTATCTTGCAAGAATCTGGAAAGTGAATTGTGCCCTCACACTCAATTTTCCGGCAACATACTACCAAAACAAACTTCATGAAATCTGCATGACGTCAAGTAATTTTATGGAAAGTCGGTGTACTTTGCAAAAACAAATTGCTATTTTGACATTATTACATTACTTTTACTAGCTAGCATTTTCTGAATCTGTCTTATTAGTTTTGCCATATTAGGCTTTTGTTGTGTTACAGATTATATTATTCTGAGCACTTGATAGCTTTGATCTTTTTGGTGGCTCTCTATAAATTGACAGTGTTGGGTGGCTCATTCCATCTGTTCCTTGGAAGGAATTGTGCTGCCCTTCTGCAACATTGTTTTTTTTTTACTTCTTGTGGAAATATACTATTGTACATATTCCACCATGGAACTTGGTTGGTCACGTGGGTACTGAGCAATGCAGACATCCAACCCAAGTGTCTTCAAAGTGGATGAGTAGCGGTCAAGTAGTCTACACTTTTCAGTTTTTTTTGATTTGTTCAATAAAGGCCGTTTTATGAGTAATTTATATTGCTTTGTTACCTTTGTAGCTGGTACATATGCTAAGGCAATTACGTTTTTTTATTTCAAATGCAACTCGTGCATTTATTGAGTAGTCAATGCTTTAAACTTTGGAGGTCCCACATATGGGCTGGTTAAAGCAGTAATAACACTCTTGTATGTATGTGTGTGGATAGATTTTAATGATGTTAATGCTTGTGTTTATCAAGGCTTGTTTAAAGCCTATTATTTTTTGTAGCTATTTTTTGTGGGTGGTAATTTTTTTTTGGGTTGATTACTGTTAGTAGTCCTTAATAAGGTGGAACATGTTTATTAAGGAGTAGTGTATATATTATGGGAATGTGAGTGTTGTGATATTAGCAGTGAATGATATAAATTTCTGTGAATGGTGGGGTGCACGGTTTAAAAGTCCTTCCATCAAAAGTTTGTGCTTTGGGTGTGATTTAGTAAGTTGTTAGCAGAAGAAAAAATATATTTTCGTTATTTTCATCGTCATGAAAAATAACCCGTAGCCCGTATGGGCTATGTTTAAGTTGCCAGAGAGTTTCTTGATATGTTCTTGTGATCCTTGTTGTTTGCCATGGAATTTTTATTGTTCTGCTAATTAGTCTTTTACCGTTAGCTATTGCAGCACTGATTCTTTTAGAACTTTCTGCAGCATTTGACACTGTGTCGCATGCGCTTATTCTTCGATGCTTGCATTATCTTGGGGTTGGCAGCTTGGCCTTGGATTGATTTAAATCCTTTATTGACAACAGAGGTCAATCTATCTGGCTAGACCCTTTTCCTCTGGATCGAAGCCCCTACTGGTGGGAGTGCCTCAGGGATCCTCCCTGATCCCTACTCTCTTTAATATCTATCTGGCACTGCTTTCTTCCTTTAGTAAAGTCATATGGATACAAGCTGGTCCTAGGATGCTTGTTTCCAGTCCAGAGAGGACCTGGCCTGGCAGTTCGGGCTGGACTGTTCCCATTGGGCGCAGGGTCAAGACTGATTTGCATATGGCTGGGTCCAAACTGGAATGGCATGGTGAGCACAAAAAGGATGGATTTAGGCCCAGATCTCTGTACTGGGTTGAATGTACGACATTGTTCTGCATTCTGTCCATCAATTGTTCTTTTTGCATTTGTCACCCCGAGTGGGACGGGTATGCCCAGACGTGGGTCCCGTGCTCTCAATGCCACTGGAGTCAAGCTATCCTGGCTGATGAGGGCTGTAAGCCCGAAACTGGTCCTAGGATGCTTGCTTCCAGTCCAGGGAGGACCTGGCCTGGCAGTTCGGGCTGGACTGTTCCCATTGGGCGCAGGGTCAAGACTGATTTGCATATGGCTGGGACCAAACTGGAATGGCATGGTGAGCAAAAAAATGATGGATTTAGGCCCAGATCTCTGTACTGGGGTGAATGTACGACATTGTTCTGCATTCTGTCCATCAAGTGTTCTTTTTGCATTTGTCACCCCGAGTGGGACGGGTATGCCCAGACGTGGGTCTCATGCTCTCCATGCCACTGTAGTCAAGCTATCCTGGCTGATGAGGGCTTGAAGCCCGAAACCGGTCCTAGGATGCTTGTTTTCAGTCCAGGGAGGACCTGGCCTGGCAGTTCGGGCTGGACTGTTCCCATTGGGCGCAGGGTCAAGACTGATTTGCATATGGCTGGGTCCAAGCTGGAATGGCATGGTGAGCAAAAAAACGATGGATTTAGGCCCAGATCTCTGTACTGGGGTGAATGTATGACATTGTTCTGCATTCTGTCCATCAATTGTTCTTTTTGCATTTGTCACCCCGAGTGGGACGGGTATGCCCAGACGTGGGTCCCGTGCTCTCCATGCCACTGGAGTCAAGCTATCCTGGCTGATAAGGGCTGAAAGCCCGAAACCGGTCCTAGGATGCTTGTTTCCAGTCCTGGGAGGAACTGGCCTGGCAGTTCGGGCTGGACTGTTCCCATTGGGCGCAGGGTCAAGACTGATTTGCATATGGCTGGGTCCAAACTGGAATGGCATGGTGAGCAAAAAAACGATGGATTTAGGCCCAGATCTCTGTACTGGGGTGAATGTACGACATTGTTCTGCATTCTGTCCATCAATTGTTCTTTTTGCATTTGTCACCCCGAGTGAGACGGTATGCCCTGACGTGGGTCCCGTGCTCTCCATGCCACTGGAGTCAAGCTATCCTGGCTGATGAGGGCTGAAAGCCATAAACCGGTCCTAGGATGCTTGTTTCTAGTCCAGGGAGGACCTGGCCTGGCAGTTCGGGCTGGACTGTTCCCATTGGGCGCAGGGTCAAGAGTGATTTGCATATGGCTGGGTCCATACTGGAATGGCATGGTGAGCAAAAAAACTATGGATTTAGGCCCAGATCTCAGTACTGGAGTGAATGTATGACATTGTTCTGCATTCTGTCCATCAATTGTTCTTTTTGCATTTGTCACCCCGAGTGGGACGGGTATGCCCAGACGTGGGTCCCGTGCTCTCCATGCCACTGGAGTCAATCTATCCTGGCTGATGAGGGCTGAAAGCCCGAAACCGGTCCTAGGATGCTTGTTTCCAGTCCAGGGAGGACCTGGCCTGGCAGTTCGGGCTGGACTGTTCCCATTGGGCGCAGGGTCAAGACTGATTTGCATATGGCTGGGTCCAAACTGGAATGGCATGGTGTGTAAAAAAACGATGGATTTAGGCCCAGATCTCTGTACTGGGGTGAATGTACGACATTGTTCTGCATTCTTTCCATCAATTGTTCTTTTTGCATTTGTCACCCCGAGTGGGACGGGTATGCCCAGACGTGGGTCCCGTGCTCTCCATGCCACTGGAGTCAAGCTATCCTGGCTGATAAGGGCTGAAAGCCCGAAACCGGTCCTAGGATGCTTGTTTCCAGTCCAGGGAGGAACTGGCCTGGCTGTTCGGGCTGGACTGTTCCCATTGGGCGCAGGGTCAAGACTGATTTGCATATGGCTGGGTCCAAACTGGAATGGCATGGTGAGCAAAAAACGATGGATTTAGGCCCAGATCTCTGTACTGGGGTGAATGTATGACATTGTTCTGCATTCTATCCATCAATTGTTCTTTTTGCATTTGTCATATGCTGATGACACTCAGCTCCTCTTCTCCTTTGGGGAGGGGGTAGCTGTGGACAGTGACTCTATCAAGCCCTGCTTTTCTGCTGTCTTTAAATGGTTGTGTGCTAACCATCTTGTTAGAAATGGGGTCTCTAGTTGGCAGAGGTACACACCCTATTCAAGTAGGAACCACCACTCTAGTCAGGATACACACCCTAAATTAACCGGTGCTCACCCTCTGGTAGAATGGCACAGAGCAGCCAGGCTTAACTTAAGAGGTAATGTGTAAAGCATTTGTGCAACACTTAAAATAGTAAAAAGGTGAAAACACTACACTACACAAAAATAATCCACACCAGGTTAGAAGAATAGAGTGCAATGAACAAAACAAGACCAAAATGACAAAAATTCAATACGTAGAACTGGAGTTATGAATTTTTAAAGATTACATTGAAATATAGTGCTTAAAAGAATAAAGCGCCAACCAGGGACATCTGATCTCTGTGGACCAGCTGAAAAGTCAAGCAGACCGCGATGGAGCGTCGGATACAAAAGCCCCGCAGGCCCCGCTGAAAACAGTACCTTTCTGGAGGATGTGTCTACATCGAGGAGGAGTTGCATAGGTTCCGAGTCATACAGTATGGGTCTTGCTTTGTCATCGATCCCCTTGCAATGAAGACACTGCGTCATCATTGAGCCTCGCAGTCAGGTCCTACATCGTTGTCAAAGACCTTACGATGAAGATACTGTGCCGTTCTCGAGCTTTGCAGTCGCGTCACGTGTCGTCATCAAACCCCTTAGGATGGTAAATGGACATATCAACTTTTTAATATCGGCATACATTAATATCGAGTATAGTATATCGATAGTATTAAATATCGATGTTATGTATATCGATGTTAAAAATATCGATTTTTAGTGTTGTAAAAAAAATAGAATTTTTAAATGTCGACTGTAATATTATCGTTATGTCAAAATATCGTTATTGTACTTTTTTAATATGTTTTATGTTTGTTTTAGGTATAATATTATTTATTTAATGCTATAAAAAATACATTTTTATTTTATTTTTTAGGAGCGGGATATTGGGTTTATAGGGGTTAAGGGTGGTGTCAGGACTCACGGGAGGTTTCCTCCTTCTAACTGTATGCTGGCTACCATTTTCCCCCTACAAACTTACCAAAAGTCAGATAATCCCTCAAGCTGGAGTGCTTGTTGGCACCGATGGAACTCCAAGATGGCTGCCAACATGCACATACTGCGATAGCACACCACTGTTAGCAGTCTAGTCTTTTAGGCTTCATGACATCAGGTGACGTGTGCTTCAACATTCCACTGTGCACTTCACTGAAGAAATAATTTGAAGAGCACCTGTTTTCCCAGCGTCGTGGAAGTCAGTTAGGGTAGTTGCGATAAAATCGGGGTTAGCTTCGTCGGAACTACATTCCCTCACTAATCAGGTTAGTGTTAAACTTGTAGCTAATATAAAACATTCTGTGAGAAAAGGTTATCGTGTCAGAGGTAAATTTCTATTTAAAGAGAAAAAGGAAACAAGTCAGAATATATTTTCCTTCGTTTGAAAACTGGAAATACTTTTTTCAGTAATTGCTTTCCTTAGCTGAGAAGATTAAATAAAAAGCTTTTTGAATCAGCTGTCTTTTTCAGCTGTTCCAGAATCTGTCAGACGCAGGCGTGACCTTTCAACATGCAGTGTCTTCTTAGACTGAAACTTGTTCACTCTTCTGAGAATTAATTAAAAGGTGAAGTCAGGGTCAAAAGGCCGGCATGTTTCTTTCTCATGCCATGTGTTAAAGAACTCCAGTAATGTTCTCCTCACGTATGGCAGAATAAATTGTGCTTCCAGCAAACATTAAAACCAAAGGCCTGAATAAAAGGAACGCTTCCTTTTAACATTTAACCTAAGTTCTGAAGCATTGTTTAAAAAGCTAATTAAAGACAGAAAACCAGTCATCCTACTACAGAAACCCCAGTTCAAGGCCCACTCCAGTCTCTTAACAGTGAGTTAATAGAAAGAAAGAGAAACCCAAATAATACATAAATTAGGAATACAGAAATAAATACTTACCTTATCTTTCTTACATTAAGGAATAGCAGGATCAAGTGCAGATTGTACCTGAGAACGAAAAGGAAAGAGATCTGAGTGAAGACTTCTCATACAACCTAGCAAACAATACATGAGAAGTAGAAGAGAAGTAAGCTTCAGTAAACATTCTGGTAAGATAAGTTATTTATACACCATAGAAAAAACAGTAAGTTAAAAGGCACAGTAAATAAAGGTTTTTACATGTTAATGTTGCAGTCCAGTAAGAAGAAGAAGACGTAGCTGAACAGGCAGAATATTGGAGCAGTCTCTTCTCTGTCCCCAACCCCTTTTCCCCCTTAGAACTTACCTGCAATGGAATACTAAAAGACCTAGCAGGGTTGGTTCTGAGAAGGGTATTGGGACCTAGCGTCATTCTGCTCCTGTGTGGTTCAGACAGCAAAAGGGATTTAGACCCTGACAGAGTGAAGTGCCCACGTTGGTACAAGCACCTGAGCAGAATGGCAGAAGGACTTGATTTAAAAAATTTGGGCGAGATTTTGAGTAATATACAAAGGGACTTGGAGGCAGTCAGAGAGGAAAATAAAATACTAAGACAGGAGATAATAACCTTTAAAACGGGAACACCAGCTTTGGGATCTAGGCCAAGCACCGCATCCTTTGAAACCCAGAGTCCTAACATCAGCACTTCATCCTTTGCCCCCACACAAGTAATCCACTCATTATCCCCAGTAATTCCTCTTGCCCCTCCAGAGCGATTTAATGGAGACCCGCAGAAAGCGCAATTTATTTTGACCCAATGCTCTCTGCATTTTATGTGCCGTCCAACGATCTTCCCCGATGCTCAATCCCGAGTGGCGTTTATCTTGTCCTACCTTAGTGGGGACGCCGCCTCATGGTCCATGCCACTAGTAACCAAGGATGACCCAATTTTGTACAGTTTAGATGACTTCAAGAAGGAATTTCTCCGAATTTTTGATAGAAGAACAGCATCTCAAGCTTCAGACAACGAACTGTTGGAATTAAAGCAAGGAAACCGAGAACTCGTGTCTTACCTAGCCCAATTTAATAAACTAGTGGTCGAGACCAACTGGCCCGAGGATAAAAGAGCAGCAGTATTCTATAGAGGATTGCGAGAGGAATTGAAGGACGCTCTATCTCAAATCCCTAATCGACCCACCGATATCTCTGCCTTAGTGGATTTAACCTTAGAGATCGATTATCGGCAAAGTGAGCGGAAAGGAGAACGGCGGAAGGAGCTTAGACCAAGTGTTCCTCGTTTTGACCGTGTCAAAACAGAATCCACACGGACAGTAGAGAGTTCTTCGGGAATTGAACCCATGCAAATCGGTGTAGTCAGAGGTCCACTCTCTAAAGAAGAAAAAGAAAAGAGAAGGCTGAACAAACTGCGCCTATATTGTGGAAGAAGTGGACATTTTGTCAAGAATTGCTTAAAAAGACCAAAGTTGCCTGCTAAGGAGAAGGAAAACTAGAGGCACCACAGGTAAGGGGAGTTGGACCTGTGGATGCGAATGGAAAAACAACTCCAACAAATCACCAATTGGCAAACACACTACAAGTCTCCTCTCCCCATTTGGTTATGACTGTGACCTTAAGGTTTAGAGATGTGGTTTTGACAGGAATCATCGTCATGGTAGATTCTGGGGCAACAGGTAATTTCTCCGACCACAAATTCGCTAGCCTGATCGGTTTACAAGCTATCAAGAAGGAGAAAAGTGAGAAGGTCAGAGCGGTGGATGGTACGGATTTAACTTCAGGGCCCATAACCAGTCATACTGAATTGGTACACATGACTACTGTCGAAGGACACCAAGAGACCTTGCAATTTAATTTAATAGACGCCCCCAATTTCAACTGATTCTAGGTCTACCATGGCTAACGGAACACAACCCGTTAATTGATTGGGGAGTCCGAACTATTCAATTAAATTCAGACTACTGCACCAAAAATTGTTTCGACGACCAGACACATTCTTCTGTAATCTGCGCTGCCACCCAATTGTGTGAAGGTGGAGGCTCGGTATGTGCGATCCAAACTACCATGATACCAGATGAATACCAAGACTTTGCAGACGTCTTTGATGAGAAAAAGGCAGAGACGTTACCCCCCACAGGCCCTATGACTGCAAAATTGATCTAGAACCAGGGGCTAATCTACCATGCAGCAGAGTTTACGCATTAACGGAGAAGGAAAACATCCATTTGAAGGAATACCTAGCTAAGAATCTGGAGAACGGATTTATCCGACCGTCGCAGTCCCCTGTCTCTTCCCCACTTTTTTCGTGCCGAAAAAAGGGGAGATCTCAGGACTTGTATTGACTTTAGAGCGATTAACAGGATAACTGTGAAGAATCGTTATCCATTGCCTCTCATTTCGGTACTAATTGATCAAGTGAAGGAAGCAAAGATATACACTCGCCTAGACCTACGAGGAGCGTACCACTTGATTAGACTCCGGGAAGGCGACGAGTGGAAGACTGCGTTCAGGACCAAATTTGGCCTTTATGAGTATCTTGTGATGCCATATGGTCTCTGTAACGCACCAGCGGCCTTCCAGTACTTTATCAATGATGTTTTAAGTGAATTCATTGACCGATGCGCTATAGTATACATAGATGACATCCTGATTTATTCCAACACGGTTGAAGAACATCACAACCAGGTCAGAGCAGTTTTACAACGTCTACGAGAGAACTCTCTATACGTTAAATTGGAGAAATGCCTCTTCAACACAGATACAGTAGAATTCCTAGGTTTTGTGTTATCACCTGCAGGAGTTCGAATGGATGAGCAAAAAGTGAAGGCGATAACAGACTGGAAATCTCCTACCAGTATCAAAGAGGTTCAAAGCTTTATCGGATTCTCTAATTTTTACAGACGATTCATTAATGGATTCTCCAATAAGATACTTCCGCTGACTCGTCTTCTGAAGAAAGGAGTTCCGTTCCAATGGTCAGAAGAAGCAGAAGAAGCTTTTCAGTTGATGAAGGACAGTTTCACCACAGCACCGGTGCTGCTTCATGCAGATCCCTCTGAGCCTTTTTATTTGGAGACAGACGCATCGGACCTAGCCATCGGGGGAATACTTTCTCAGAGGCACAAGGACACGGGACAGTTACACCCGGTGGCATATCGGTCCCGCAAACTCAACCCTGCGGAATGCAACTATACGATTACAGAAAAAGAACTCTTGGCAATCAAAGATGCCTTCAAAGATTGGAGGCATTACTTAATGGGGGCAAAACACACTGTAACGGTGTTTACGGACCACCGCAACCTAAAATTTTTACGATCTGCTCGAACTCTCACACCACGTCAGCTGCGTTGGTCTCTTTACTTCGCAGACTTTGATTTTGTTATCACTTTTCGTCCCGGATCCAAGAATGGAAAGGCTGATGTCCTCTCTAGACTCGACACAGAAAATCAAACTTCAGTCATTGAAAACCAGCAAATCATACCTGATGGAAAATTCATTGGAACTATCTCCTTAGAACCTTTTGAACATCACGTTCGAAATTTGATGACCGACCTTGAAATGGAGAACTGGGCCACAGAAGATCCACAACGTTTCATTCGCAATGGCCTCCCTATTTAGGTACCACCCTGTATTTACCCACCAAGGAGCTTCAGCTGAAGGCAATGCAGGAATGTCACGACAACCCTCTGGCTGGCCACAAAGGTGTTGTGAAAACCGAAGAATTACTCAAACGTCGTTTCTGGTGGCCATACATGTGCCGAGACGTCCGTCAATATGTGTTAGGCTGTGAAATTTGTGCACGGGGAAAATCGGACAGACAAGCTCCTAAAGGTCTCCTACAACCCATGCCAACCCCCCATATCCTTGGCACACAGTCTCCTTAGATTTGATTGTTGATCTACCTTCTTCCCATGGGTATGATACCATTCTTGTAGTTGTCGACACTTTTAGTAAGATGGCACATTATATACCCTTCAAAGGTACACCCACTGCTAAACAATTGTCCCAACTTTTCAATCAACATGTTATTCGCCTTCATGGGATTCCTAGGGTCCTCGTTTCAGACAGGGGCTCTCAGTTCCTATCACGATTTTGGAAGGCTTACATCAAAGGCCTTAATATTGACCATCGTTATTCCACCAGTTTTCACCCAGAAACTGATGGTCAGACTGAACGCATTAACCAAGACCTAGAACAACACCTCAGACTTTATTTGTTAGATGAGGAGGGTGACTGGCCTGACCACTTATGGACTGCGGAGTATGCTCACAATAATGCTCTAAATGTATCCACTGGCCACTCCCTTTCTTTATAAACTCAGGCAGACATCCCAATTCTCATGCTAATTTTGATGATATTAATGTTCCTGCTGTTCAAGATATTGCCCGACAGTTAACTAAAATTCATCACTCAGTAACCCAGAATTTGTCGATCGCGAAGGATCGTTACAAACACTTCGCTGACCGAAAACGTAAAAAAGAACCTGAGCTTCATGTAGGAGACTTAGTCTGGTTGAGTACAAAAATCTCAGACTCAAAGGTCCCCGTAAATTTCAGCCTCGTTTTATGGGTCCTTATCCAATTGAGAAGGTCATAAATCCAGTCACTTATCAACTATCTCTTCCTGGTTCTACCAAAATTCATCCAGTATTTCATGTTTCTCTCCTTAAACCAATTCAACCGGGGTTGCGTAGGGTTTCCCTCCTGATCCTCTGATGGTTAATGGTGAGGCGGAGTACGAAGTTAAACGAATTTTGGATTCAAAACTCCTCCGCAATGAAATTTTCTACCTCATTGATTGGCAAGGTTATGGACCTGATGAACGTTCCTGGGAAAAGAGTACTAATGTCCATGCCCCCGTTTAATTAGAGCCTTTCATGCCAAATTCCCT
Organism: Calotriton arnoldi; assembly: GCA_963921515.1. Classification (NCBI taxonomy): domain Eukaryota; kingdom Metazoa; phylum Chordata; class Amphibia; order Caudata; family Salamandridae; genus Calotriton; species Calotriton arnoldi. The sequence continues at coordinate 1,704,294 of CAWUFW010003059.1, forward strand.
GCCAAACCACGACCGGAGGAAACCCCGTTGGGAGGGGGTACTGTCAGGACTCAGGGGAGGTTTCCTCCTTCTAACTGTATGCTGGCTACCATTTTCCCCCTACAAACTTACCAAAAGTCAGATAATCCCTCAAGCTGGAGTGCTTGTTGGCACCGATGGAACTCCAAGATGGCTGCCAACATGCACATACTGCGACAGCACACCACTGTTAGCAGTCTAGTCTTTTAGGCTTCATGACATCAGGTGAAGTGTGCTTCAACATTCCACTGTGCACTTCACTGAAGAAATAATTTGAAGAGCACCTGTTTTCCCAGTGTCGTGGAAGTCAGTTAGGGTAGTTGCGATAAAATCGGGGTTAGCTTCGTCGGAACTACATTCCCTCACTAATCAGGTTAGTGTTAAACTTGTAGCTAATATAAAACATTCTGTGAGAAAAGGTTATCGTGTCAGAGGTAAATTTCTATTTAAAGAGAAAAAAGGAAACAAGTCAGAATATATTTTCCTTCGTTTGAAAACTGGAAATACTTTTTTCAGTAATTGCTTTCCTTAGCTGAGAAGATTAAATAAAAAGCTTTTTGAATCAGCTGTCTTTTTCAGCTGTTCCAGAATCTGTCAGACGCAGGCGTGACCTTTCAACACGCAGTGTCTTCTTAGACTGAAACTTGTTCACTCTTCTGAGAATTAATTAAAAGGTGAAGTCAGGGTCAAAAGCCCGGCATGTTTCTTTCTCATGCCATGTGTTAAAGAACTCCAGTAATGTTCTCCTCATGTATGGCAGAATACATTGTGCTTCCAGCAAACATTAAAACCAAAGGCCTGAATAAAAGGAACGCTTCCTTTTAACATTTAACCTAAGTTCTGAAGCATTGTTTAAAAAGCTAATTAAAGACAGAAAACCAGTCATCCTACTACAGAAACCCCAGTTCAAGGCCCACTCCAGTCTCTTAACAGTGAGTTAATAGAAAGAAAGAGAAACCCAAATAATACATAAATTAGGAATACAGAAATAAATACTTACCTTATCTTTCTTACATTAAGGAATAGCAGGATCAAGTGCAGATTGTACCTGAGAACGAAAAGGAAAGAGATCTGAGTGAAGACTTCTCATACAACCTAGCAAACAATACATGAGAAGTAGAAGAGAAGTAAGCTTCAGTAAACATTCTGGTAAGATAAGTTATTTATACACCATAGAAAAAACAGTAAGTTAAAAGGCACAGTAAATAAAGGTTTTTACATGTTAATGTTGCAGTCCAGTAAGAAGAAGAAGACGTAGCTGAACAGGCAGAATATTGGAGCAGTCTCTTCTCTGTCCCCAACCCCTTTTCCCCCCTTAGAACTTACCTGCAATGGAATACTAAAAGACCTAGCAGGGTTGGTTCTGAGAAGGGTATTGGGACCTAGCGTCATTCTGCTCCTGTGTGGTTCAGACAGCAAAAGGGATTTAGACCCTGACAGGTGGGGAGTGTTTTAAAATAATTTTTAAATTCGAATTTTTTAAAATTAAAATTAGAAATTTTTGTTTTAGGAGTGGGATGTTTGGTTTATAGGGGATAAGGGTGGGGAGTGTTTTAAAATAATTTTTTTAAATTTTTAATAAATTTTAAATTTAAATTAGAACTTTTTGTTTTAGGAGTGGGATGTTGGGTTTATAGGGGATAAGGGTGGGGAGTGTTTTAAAATAATTGATTTCAACATTTAATAAAATCAAAAATTTCAATTCAAATTAGAAATTTTTGTTTTAGCAGCGGGATGTTGGGTTTTAGTGTATAAGAGTGGTGATTGTCTTATTTTTTTTTTTTTAAATTGAAAAAATTAAATATATTTTAAATTATGAAATAATATTTTGTTTGAATTCTTTTTAAAAATATTTTAGATTAAATGTTTGCATTTTTTGATAATTAATGTAAAATTGAAAATAATAATTAAATTAAATTATTTGTTTATGAAAATAAAATTAAAATATAATATAATGTGTTAATATTGGAAAAAGTTAAAGTATTAAAAAAGATTTAGTATTATTTATTAATATTTGTATTTAAATGTGTTATTTAATAATTAAAAGATATGATTATTATTTGTTTTTTTAATAATTATATGTTATAAATATTACATATTATTTAATATTTATTAAGAGTTTAAAATATGAAAATTATTAATTTGTTGAAAGATTGAATATAAAATTAAGAAATATGTATAGTAATTAGAAAAAATATAATTTATATGTGATATATCGTATTTTGGAATATTTTATATTATATTTAATACTATTTAGAATATTATTTTATTAATGTGATATGTTTAAAAAATATTTGAGTAATGAAATTATATAGTTTAATAAATTGTTATGGTGAATATTAAAGAAAATAGGTTTTATGTATTGTATAGTTTGTGTTATTATATTAATTGGATTGTGGAAAGTAATTTATATATGTTTAGTGTCCAGCACATTCTCTGACTTAATACTAACTGGAGTGGGAATAGAAAATTAATTAAGTTTAGTGTCCAGCACCTACCCTGACTTAATACTAACTGGAGTGGGAATAGTAAATTAATTAAGTTTAGTGTCCAGCACCTACCATGACTTAATACTAACTGGAGTGGGAATAGTAAATTAATTAAGTTTAGTGTACAGCACCTACCCTGACTTAATACTAGCTGGAGTGGGAATAGTAAATTTATTAAGTTTAGTGTCCAGCACCTATCCTGATTTAATAGTAACTGGAGTGGGAATAGTAAATTAATTAAGTTTAGTGTCCAGCACCTATCCTGATTTAATACTAACTGGAGTGGGAATAGTAAATTAATTAATTTTAGTGTCCAGCTCCTACCCTGATTTAATACTAACTAGAGTGGGAATAGTAAATTAATTATGTTTAGTGTCCAGCACCTTCCCTGACTTTGGGGCCGATTCCGATTCGGGCTGGAAATCTCTCCGACCGAGCCGGACTCGGAGAGATTTCCGACCGAATCGGACCCTAGCAGCCCGACCGAACGAGTACGATGCGTCCGTATGCTATCGGACTCGATTCGGTCGGACTCCCATTGAAGTCAATGGGAGCCGGTCGTACAACACGTACGCGGGCTCGCATTGACTCAATGGGTGCGAGGCGAACAAGGGCGCCCCCTACAGCGGGTACGCGGCGAAGCGGCTCGCGCCGTACACGCACAGGTAGGGGGGACCCATGGGTACCCCCTGTGTGCGACTCGCGCGGCTACGCGTACAGGGGTGTCCGACACGGACCCCCGAAGTACGGCTCCGACTGCTCCTTGGAGCCGGACGGCGCGAGTCGGTCGGACTGCTCGCGGCGCCTATCGTACTTGCCCGGCCGGGGAACGTCTCCATCGCGCGGTGCGAGTCATGTCCGTGCGAGTCGGTCAGTGCGGTTGGGACGCGCGTACGAGTCGGTCGGCGATTTCGCATGCGCTCGCATCGTACTCGCTCGCCCGGACGCACGTACGACTCGGTCGGAAAAGAGGGCTCCGATTCGGATCCGGTAAAGCCGAATCTGATTCGGTGCCCTACCGGCCGAGATCAGAATCGGCCCTTAATATTAACTGGAGTGGGAATAATAAATTAATTAAGTTTAGTGTCCAGCACCTACTCTGATTTAATAATAACTGGAGTGGGAATAGTAAATTAATTAAGTTTAGTGTCCAGCAAATTCTCTGACTTAATACTAAGGGGCCGATTCCGATCTCGGCCGGTAGGGCTCCGAATCGGATTCGGCTTAACCGGATCCGATTTGGAGCCCTATTGCCCGACCGATTCGTACGCGCGTCCGGGCGAGCGAGTACGATGTGAAATCGCCGACCGACTCGTCCGTGCGTCCCGACCGCTCCGACCGACTTGTTCCCGGGTCTAACCGCACCGACCGACTCGCTCGGACTCGACTCGCACCGCGCAATGGAGACGTTCCCCGGCCGGGTAAGTACGATGCGCGCCGCGAGCAGTCCGACCGAGCCGAGCACTCCGGCTCGAAAGAGCAGTCAGAGCCGTACTTTGGGGGTCCGTGTCGGGTACACGGCGAAGCGACTCGCGCCGTACACGCACAGGTAGGGGGGACCCATGGGTACCCCCTGTGTGCGACTCGCGCGGCTACGCGTACAGGGGTGTCCGACACGGACCCCCGAAGTACGGCTCCGACTGCTCCTTGGAGCCGGACGGCGCGAGACGGTCGGACTGCTCGCGGCGCGCATCGTACTTGCCCGGCCGGGGAACGTCTCCATCGCGCGGTGCGAGTCATGTCCGTGCGAGTCGGTCAGTGCGGTTGGGACGCGCGTACGAGTCGGTCGGCGATTTCGCATGCGCTCGCATCGTACTTGCTCGCCCGGACGCACGTACGACTCGGTCGGAAAAGAGGGCTCCGATTCGGATCCGGTAAAGCCGAATCCGATTCGGTGCCCTACCGGCCGAGATCAGAATCGGCCCCTTAATATTAACTGGAGTGGGAATAATAAATTAATTAAGTTTAGTGTCCAGCACCTACTCTGATTTAATAATAACTGGAGTGGGAATAGTAAATTAATTAAGTTTAGTGTCCAGCAAATTCTCTGACTTAATACTAAGGGGCCGATTCCGATCTCGGCCGGTAGGGCTCCGAATCGGATTTGGCTTAACCGGATCCGATTTGGAGCCCTATTGCCCGACCGATTCGTACGCGCGTCCGGGCGAGCGAGTACGATGTGAAATCGCCGACCGACTCGTCCGGGCGTCCCGACCGCTCCGACCGACTCGTTCCCGGGTCTAACCGCACCGACCGACTCGCTCGGACTCGACTCGCACCGCGCAATGGAGACGTTCCCCGGCCGGGTAAGTACGATGCGCGCCGCGAGCAGTCCGACCGAGCGAGCACTCCGGCTCGAAAGAGCAGTCAGAGCCGTACTTTGGGGGTCCGTGTCGGACCCCCCTGTACCCGTAGCCGCGCGAGTCGCACACAGGGGGGACCCATGGGTCCCCCCTACCTGTGCGTGTACGGCGCGAGTCGCTTCGCCGCGTACACGCTGTAGGGGGCACCCTTGTCCGGCTCGCACCCATTGAGTCAATGGGAGCCCGCGTACGCGTTGTACCACAGGCTCCCATTGACTTCAATGGGAGTCCGACCGACTCGAGTCCGATGGCATACGTGCGCATCGTACTCGTTCGGTCGGGCTGCACGGGTCCGATTCGGTCGGAAATCTCTCTGGGTCCGGCTCGGTCGGAGAGATTCGCGCGCCTACGCGTACAGGGGGGTCCGACGCGGACCCCCAAAGTCCGGCTCTGACAGCTTTTTCGAGCCGGACTGCTCGCGGCGCGCATCGTACTTACCCGGCCGGGATACGTCTCCATAGCGCGGTGCGAGTCGTGTCCATGCGAGTCGGCCGGAGCGTGTTGAAGCCACGTTCGAGTCGGTCGGAGATTTCGCGGGTGCCTGCATCGTACTCGCTCGGCCGGACCCGCGTACGATTCGGTCGGGAAACAGGACTCCGAATCGGATCCGGTAAATCCGAATCCGATTCGGAGCACTACCGGCCGAGATCGGAATCGGCCCCTAAATATATGTTTTTAATCAACATTGTATATAACTTGTATACATATGGAATTATAAAATTAATTATTATATGTTTAATAATATTTATTACTATAATTTTACAATGCAGAAAAAATGTAAAATAATTTTTAACATATAAGTTATAAATTATTAAATTTTTATAAAAACATTTTAGCCATGTTATAATTATGTAATAACATGTTTTTAAAGAAAAGATATTAATTTATAATGTTTAAAGCTGCCATATTTGTTTGTTGCTTGTATTTTGTAACCGCTCGGGTTTGTTTTGGGTTATTTCGGAGGGGACAAGCTCGCGGTTGGAAGCTAAGCTTAATTTTCTTTATTTAAACTATAGTTTTACTTTAATTTGAAGGTAGTAAGGTTGTAGTAAGTGTGTGTAGTGTTAGGTTTTTGGAGTTGTGGTGTTTTTTATGTGTTACTTAGGTTTTAGCTTTTTATCGATCATTATGTTTTTAAGGCCTAGGTTAGAAAACTTTAAACATGTGAGAATATGGTGTGAATAATGTTTGTGATAGTATTATGTTGTAGACTATGGGGCCGATTCCGATTCGGGCTGGAAAACGTACCGACCGACTCGGTACGGGAATTTAGTCCGACCGACACGTACCGGCGCTGCCCGATCCGCGTAGTACGATGCAATGCATGTGAATCACGACCGACTCGTACGGAACACAAGCCGAACGACCGAACCGCACGGAAAACAGCTATCCGGCCGGGAAACCACGCGAATCGAACCGACCGACACGCACCAGGAATGAACCCGACAGAAACGTACCCGCGAACTCCGACCCGCGCAGTACGATGCAATGCGTGGAAAACCAGACCGAGTCGCACGGAGCTCAAGCCGTACGACTGACACGCATACAAAACCGAGCCGAAGCAACCCAATACTCCGTGACCGATGCGTACGCCGCACATAAAACACAGCAGAAACACAGCTTGAATGACTCGGAGAAGCTCGCACGAGACAACTGCAGCGTCCTACTCGGTCAGAAGAATGTCTCCTACATGCCCCAAAACTACAAAGGAAAAAATACCAAAAAAAGGGCCAAACAAGCAATGACAAAGTCAATAAATACTGGGGGAAAAAAACATGGAACAAAGACACACCCACAACTCCACCCATATAAAGGCCACAAATCCCTACCATGATCCTTTGCAAATTCAACTGACCTGCCAGCACAGAACACCATTAGACAGCAACCACAGACACACACACAACTCATCCATCACACAAGCCACACACCATTAGCACCTCCCTAATAGCACCCTCACATACACCCAGCAAAACTGACACTCACCTACCCTCACTTGCACACTCACACACACATCAATACCCACCACCACCCATCACCATGCCCCCAAAGAAGAATCCAAAGTTCCTAGACAGTGAATTGGAAGTGCTGGTAGATGAAATCCTCAGGGTAGAGCCATACTTGTTTGGTACACTGGTCCAACAGACCCCCATGTCGCAGAAAACCAAGATGTGGGAGAGGATCGTCGACAGGGTGAACGCACAATCACCATGCTTGCGCACAAAGGAAGACATCCAGAACAGGTGGTATGACATGCGCAGGAGGGTCAAGGCCCTACTCAAGAAGGATTACACCTTGAGCCATCGCACCGGCAGTGGCCCGCCTGCCAAACCAGTATACCTCAGGCCCTGGGAGGAGAAGGTGCGGGCCATCCTACCACCAGAGAGCGTACATGGACTATCAAACATCCCAGAGCCTGGTGAGTACACAACCAATATACCCAATATCGTGTGACAATACCCACACATCACTGTCAAGGGGATAGTCAAACCATGCACCATTAGCAAAGCCACAGTAACCAAAACATAATCATCCCAAGATGTGTATGCTAGTCAGACAAACACAATACCTGCCATCTCATAGTGATATGTAACTGTGTCATGACATGTACAAACCTAACAACAAATAGAGCAAGGCAGTGGCACAAATCTAACCAACAAACACTGTCAGACATTTTGCCACCACTAGAACACCACTTCACAGGGAAGGTCACTGAAAGGAAGGAATTCTGTGTATGCTGGTGAAGTCAGTGTAGCCAATAGCATGATGGGAGTTGTAGTCACAGATATTGCTCACCCTCACAATTGGCCCATCAACACCACTCTGAACCATGCTCACATCACAGGGAGTGGAAAAGAACTGACAAGATGGCTGACACCTTTGTACTGCTGTGGGGAGCCCAAGGCCCTGCTGGGAACTGTGCACCAACCAACAGCAGGACACCACTGTCTGACATCCTGTAAGCAAACTTGCACTCCCTCCAATGGAAGCACGTTCCATGGTGGGATATCTGGCTGGGTGGGAAGGAGGACTGACAGCACTGACCATAGTTACCAGCAGCTGTTCTCACACACACCCTTAACACAAACTACACACAACTCACCTGGGAGAATGCATTGCCTCACACTCTAATTAAATATCCCACAAAGAACCACCACCCTGGGTTATGCTGTGTGAAGCACAGGGACACTTTTGGGACTTGTAGACAAACTAACGCCAGGACAACACTGTCAGCCATCCTGTCAGCACAGGCACACTACCCCACATGGAAGCAGAGTCAAAAGGAAGGAAGTATGGGCATGCTGGGAAGGGGGGTGTAGGCAATAGCATGATGGGAGTGGTAGTCACAGCTCAACATCCCCCACCCACATGGCCCGGCAAGCTCACACTGAAGCATGCACACCTCACAGGGAGTGAAAAGCCACTTCAAAGATGTCTGACACTGGTGCTCTGTTGTGAGGAGCACAAGGCCCTGCTGGGAACTGGGCACCAACAAACAACAGGACACCACTGTCAGCCATCTTGCCATTGCTGTCACACTCACACACAGTGAAGTCCACTCAAAAGGAAGGAAGTATGGGCATGCTGGGAAGGGGGTGTAGGCAATAGCATGATGGGAGTGGTAGTCACAGCTCAACATCCCCCACCCACATGGCCCGGCAAGCTCACACTGAAGCATGCACACCTCACAGGGAGTGAAAAGCCACTTCAAAGATGTCTGACACTGGTGCTCTGTTGTGGGGAGCACAAGGCCCTGCTGGGAACTGGGCACCAACAAACAACAAGACACCACTGTCAGCCATCTTGCCATTGCTGTCACACTCACACACAGTGAAGTCCACTCAAAAGGAAGGAAGTATGGGCATGCTGGGAAGGAGGGTGTAGGCAATAGCATGATGGGAGTGGTAGTCACAGCTCAACATCCCCCACCCACATGGCCCGGCAAGCTCACACTGAAACATGCACACCTCACAGGGAGTGAAAAGCCACTTCAAAGATGTCTGACACTGGTGCTCTGTTGTGGGGAGCACAAGGCCCTGCTGGGAACTGGGCACCAACAAACAACAGGACACCACTGTGAGCCATCTTGCCATTGCTGTCACATTCACACACAGTGAAGTCCACCCAAAAGGAAGGAAGTATGGGCATGCTGGGAATGGGGGTATAGGCAATAGCATGATGGGAGTGGTAGTCACAGCTCAACATCCCCCACCCACATGGCCCGGCAAGCTCACACTGAAGCATGCACACCTCACAGGGAGTGAAAAGCCACTTCAAAGATGTCTGACACTGGTGCTCTGTTGTGGGGAGCACAAGGCCCTGCTGGGAACTGGGCACCAACAAACTACAGGACACCACTGTCAGCCATCTTGCCATTGCTGTCACACTCACACACAGTGAAGTCCACTCAAAAGGAAGGAAGTATGGGCATGCTGGGAAGGGGGTGTAGGCAATAGCATGATGGGAGTGGTAGTCACAGCTCAACATCCCCCACCCACATGGCCCGGCAAGCTCACACTGAAGCATGCACACCTCACAGGGAGTGAAAAGCCACTTCAAAGATGTCTGACACTGGTGCTCTGTTGTGGGGAGCACAAGGCCCTGCTGGGAACTGGGCACCAACAAACAACAGGACACCACTGTCAGCCATCTTGCCATTGCTGTCACACTCACACACAGTGAAGTCCACTCAAAAGGAAGGAAGTATGGGCATGCGGGGAAGGGGGGTGTAGGCAATAGCATGATGGGAGTGGTAGTCACAGCTCAACATCCCCCACCCACATGGCCCGGCAAGCTCACACTGAAGCATGCACACCTCACAGGGAGTGAAAAGCCACTTCAAAGATGTCTGACAATGGTGCTCTGTTGTGGGGAGCACAAGGCCCTGCTGGGAACTGGGCACCAACCAACAGCAGGACACCACTGACTGACATCCTGAGAGTCAACCTGCACCCACTGCAAGGGTGGCATGCTTCATGGTGGGATAACTGGGCTGGAGGGAGAAGGATGTCCGGATGTCAACCAAATACCACCAATGCTGGCCATGCACACACCTCAACATTCACATTGAAATGCTTCATGTTGGCAGGACAATGTGCTACACCAATATCAACCTCTGACTGTGACAACTTAGGACAATGCAATGTACAGGCCCGCATCCAGAGGTACAGTCACAACTGTCAGGTGTTTGAACCATTGATGCCTGTAGAAACATAACATACATTGTGTGTCTCTTCCAAAAACAGGTGATGATGGGGACACAGCAGCAGACGATGAGGAGTCCCTGTCCCAGGCTCCGGGGGACCCTGAGCTCTCTGGTGTGGAACAGCCTCTGCCCTCCTCGGATGGCGAAGACCTACCTGGCCCCTCCGGTGTGAGTCATCATGCAGCACCAGCAGGACCACCATCTGCACCCCCTGCACCCACTCCTCCAACAACTGCAAAACACAGACCACCCCCGCCAACACGGACAGACCAAGGACCACCAATGACAACAGCACAGGGACCCCGGCCCACCGTGAAGCAACGGACAACAACCCCAGTACCAACCCCCAAGGGGGCCCAGGGTCACCTGTGTGTGCCACCGCAGGTCCCGCACGTGTGGCCAGGGGTGGTGGGAGGGGTGGTAGGCAGAGGTCACTGTTTGCAGAGGGGTCTGGACTGCATGATGACCCACAACTGGTACGCATTGCTGATGCGTACCAGAATAGCACCGGAGAGGTCAGCCAGGTAGTGGGGATCCTCAAGGACATTCAACAGCAGCAGGCTGCCCATCATGCCCACTTGGACTCCCAAATGTCCCGTGTGGAGACACACATGTCTCGCATGGAGTCCAAGTGGGACACATTGCAAGAACTGACAGCGGTGCATAGGGACATATTGACATGCCTCCGCCAGATTAGCACCAACATGGCCACACCTCCCTGTGTGCCCACAACATCTGGTGCCGCAACAACTGCAACTGCCACAGGGAGGGAGGATGACTCTGGCGGAGAGTCCTCTGCACCGCAGCAGCCTGCACGTGAGGGTCCCCCCAAAGAAGAGGGGTCATCTGAGGAAGGAGAACTGAGAGGCCGATGGCCATGTACATCCCCCAGGAACCCAACACCTGTTCTGGAAATCCACCTTTGTATGCAAACTGTTCACCCTGTCGAATGCAACCCAACTCTCCCACATGACATGGGGAGTTTAAGTTGGACCAATGTATCAGATGACTGTGGACTTTACTCAGGACATTTCTGCTACCAACACTTTCAACTCATCTGGGAACTTTGGATTCCAATCCCAATGTACAGCACCCACCATCCTGTGCACTATCCTCACACATGTATGTAAATAAACTCACTAATACACCATACTTGCCTCTGTTGTGATTCCAACATTGTTTTTGTCATGGAGATGATGATCTGCTAAATGACACTGTGCATGCTAACTGCTACAGCAAGTTCAACACCGTCATGTGAGTCATGGCGACGTGACACATATGAGGGAGAGACACCACTAGGGCTACACAACACATACACACCAGGGCCTTCTGACTCATCGCCTACACTGATGTTGCCAGGAAATACAGTGGAATGCACAGACACCACACCTATTCAGAGTCTGTGTTAACTAGCCCACAGGTGAAGTAAGGAAATGTCAGTCAGATGTGTGACCACAGACAACGCACATCCCAAAGTGAAGCACAGATTTAATACACATTTGCAACATGTTGTTTCCAATACAGATGCAAGGTAATCCCACGTGGCAGTGGCCACACAGTCACCAAGTGTAGAGGAAATAAAGTCCAGGGGTGTGTGGCACATCACCTGCAGGGAAACGACTGCTTCCACCCTGGAAGTTGAATCATGGTGTCGGGGGATCCGAGTTGACCAAACAACTCTGAAAGTACCCTGTGAAGGACAGACATGACACACAGTCAAAAGCACTGAAGAACAGGACAGAACTGCAATACTCATGCCCAATACATGTCACAAGATACCTACACAAAACCAAGTTAGCATGTCAACACTGTTGGGGAGTACAGACTACCTGTAAGGACACATCGCTGCACGCATCCAGTCAAGTAGCACATGGCCACACTAAAACAGCAACAGAGCACCACCAACACATATCATGCAAACTCAAATCATTGACATGACAACTCTGGATACTCACATTCAGCTGAAGAAGTTGGTGATGAGCTGTGTGCGGACATCACCATCATCATCATCATCATCACTGGCAAACCTGGCCCAGGCCAGGATCCTCCACAGGTGGCGGATGTTAGTCATCGTCATCCAGGATGAGAGGCAACTCCTTCCGCACTGCCAGGTTGTGTAGCATGCAGCAGACGATGACAATCTTGCACACCTTTGCTGGGGCACATGGGAGGGCCCCTCCTGTCTTGTCCAGGCAGCGAAAGCGGCTCTTCAGGAGACCAAATGTCCGCTCGATCACTCTCCTGGTCCGACCATGTGCCTCATTGTAGCGCATCTGGGCTGGTGTCACAGGGTTCCTGAGGGGTGTCAGCAACCACGGCATGTTGGGGTATCTGGAGTCACCTACATACAGACAATTGCACATTAGCTGAGTTGGGTAAAGAGGGTGGAATACAACATTGCAGAACACACACAATGGTAAAAAGTCAGTACACACCGACAAGCCAGGCACGCTGGTTCTGCATCTGTGACATCATCCTCGGGATGCGATTACTCCTCATCACGTAGGCATCGTGTGCAGAACCGGGGAAACGTGCACACACATGTGAGATGGTCATATCTGCAAGACATACCACCAGAGCATTGATAGAATGGAAATGTTTCCTGTTCCTGTATGCCTGCTCATGTGCCTGTGGTGGTACCAAAGCCACATGTGTCCCATCAATGGAGCCAATGACATGTGGCATCCTCCCCAGGGCATAGAAGTCACTCTTGACGTCAGTGAGTTGTTGACGTTTAGGGAAATAGATGTACTGGTTCAGGTATCTCAACATTGCCTCCAAAACATCGCGTAGCACACGGCTGAACATGGTCTGTGACATCCCACCAGCAGACGCCACAGTGTGTTGAAAGGTACCGGTGGCAAAGAAGTGTAGGGCTGCCATCACCTTCACCTTGGGGGTCAGCGCTGTAGGGTATGTCCGGCCAGGTTCCAAATGTGGGGCCAACCGCACCGTCAATTCCTCAATCAGCGGCCTGTTGAAGTGGTACCGTCGGATGCAGTCACGTTCAACCATGGTTGCAAGGTCAGGGAATGGTCTATGGACTGCTGGTGCCCTGCAGTGCATAGGTGAACAAAGAAAGATTGTCAGTCACCCCACATATGTGGCATTGACCATACTCAATATCACATGATACATCATTGCAAGACACAAGTACTTGATGTGTGTGCTGTTCTATATGGACATATATGGCACCTACATGGCCAACATCTAACATCACAGTTCAACATGTGTTGACAACAAGTTCCAGGTCGTGCTATGGGAAATCATTAGGCTGTGTCACAGTACCCATGTACTGCTGTCACCTTCCAAACACACACCACAGTGACAAGTGAGGACAGATGTGCCACAGGCATCACAGCTCATTGACAGGTAGATTTCGAGGGACCCTGTATTGCCACATGGACATTGGCATGACATGGCGTATCATGTACACGTCAGCAATACAACCATGACTCCCACAGGTAGTGGCCCCTGTTGCCTCTGCAGGACAGACATGGACGTCTGTGACACACACACGCACAACATCAAAGTCGATGCACAAACAACGTGGATGTGGAGACTGTCTCCCATTGTGCACATTGAATCAGAGACATCTGAAACACAACATGCACACAGACTGTGGAGGGCCATCACTATTGTGGCAATGGGTCACCCTGTGACGTACATACCTTCCCACATGGGACTCAGGGTGTATGTGACATGACATACACATACACAACCTGGAAATGTGACCATGCCACATGCCCTGAACTGAACAGTTGCACATCACAGTGGTCATGTGCACAACACACAAAGGATTCTGTCCCCATGAACACGTGCATGGCCTGGGAGTGGCTGCCCCCAAGTGCCACCAAAAAAACCACAGGTTGACCCCCATACACACACAGGTAATGCAGCCTTACATGCCTTAGGATACAGTGTGGACAGGCTGTGGTGTTGTAGGTGTGCCCCTGAGTCCCTGGCAAGTAATTGTGGCTGGCATACGTACACCAGTGACAACCATGGTGACATATGCGAGTTATGTGTACAGGGACGCGTTGTACAGCAATGGACCGATCGGTGTGCACGCATTGGCCATTGCATTTGATGTGGACGGATGAGTGTTGTTTGTCTAAATACGCGTTGTACAGCAATGGACCAATCGGTGTACACGCATTGGCCATTGCATATGATGTGGACGGAAATACGCGTTGTACAGCAATGGACCGATCGGTGTGCACGCATTGGCCATTGCATATGATGTGGACGGAAATACGCGTTGTACAGCAATGGACCGATCGGTGTGCACGCATTGGCCATTGCATATGATGTGGACGGAAATACGCGTTGTACAGCAATGGACCGATCGGTGTGCACGCATTGGCCATTGCATATGATGTGGATGGAAATACGCGTTGTACAGCAATGGACCGATCGGTGTGCACGCATTGGCCATTGCATATGATGTGACGGATGAGTGTTGTTCTTCGAAATACGCGTTGTACAGCAATGGACCGATCGGTGTGCACGCATTGGCCATTGCATTTGATGTGGACGGATGAGTGTTGTTTTTCGAAATACGCGTTGTACAGCAATGGACCGATCGGTGTGCACGCATTGGCCATTGCATTTGATGTGGACGGATGAGTGTTGTTTTTCGAAATACGCGTTGTACAGCAATGGACCGATAATGCGCACGCATTGGCTATGGCCTGGCATGGCAACGGATGCGTTTTCGAAGCTCTAACGAGTCTGATGCAGTGAATTCAGTTGGCCACCCACAACAATGTTGCAAATTCATGGGTGTCATGAAGTTGAACTTTTGAAGGATGCTGTGGGCGTTTATAAGTGGTGTAATTCCATGGATTGGCCAGATTCAGAAGATGCAAACGACTTGGACCTATCACTTTTTGGCACATGGGACAGTATCTGCCTCTGCAGCACACATATAATGCTGGCTGTTCCCCTGAGAGCTCACTTGCCTGCACTACATGCTCCAGGACGACATCTGCCACCACCACTGCTGCTGTCTCTGCATCCTCTGGCTACTGCAATGGCACGTACTGTGGAGAGAGCCCCAGCCTTCAGCACTGAGGAGAACCAGGACCTGCTGGACAGCCTCCTTCCACAGTACAGCAAGCTGTATGGGAAACCAGGGGAGCAGGTGAGTGTGCTGTCCACTGCCTTACTAAATGTGCATGTTGTCTGACTAGCAAGACTTACAGTGTGCACACCACTGGCTAGCATGCTCACTGAGTAGTTGTCACCCCCCAAAGTGTGTAGTTACATGCACTGAACAGGTATAGTGCAGTAACAGTGCATTCCAACAAGGTCTGACTTCCCAGGCAATGATACCATTTGGTAACTGCTGGCAAACTGTTCATAGCCATAGTTGCACTGCCTGTGTACATCATATGCCCCTGTGATTGAGACATGTATATCCAACTGTGTGATGCACGGAAATGTTGCATGTGTAGTAATGGCCTTTTCACTTTGTCATCCTCACAGGTTGATGCCCACCAGAAGCAGGAAATCTGGCTGACCATCGCCCGGGCAGTAAGATCCGTGGGGGTCTACAAGCGCCGGATCCGCAACTGCCAGAAGAGGTGGCAGGACCTTCGGGGCTGGACCCGGAGGATTGCAAGGGTCCAGCTGAAGCTGTCGCCTCCTCGCAGGAGGGGCGGACACCGGAACCTGACCCCCCACATGCTCAGGATTCTGGCGGTGGTCTTCCCGGAACTGGATGGGCAGCTGAAGGCCAGACAGCAGCAAGGAGGGGATGAGTCCATGACTGCACTGTGAACTTTGTCTGACATGCTATGTGCCCTCCTCTGGCCTGGTTAAACTTCCACAGTACATCAGTCTTGTGGTCCAGGACCCATGTCCCTCAATTGTGACATGCCCACTCCTCATCTGATACCCAGGTGTGGCCCTTACAGTCAGGAAATTGTGTCACTTGGGTACTGTGTCCTTGCATTTTGCTTAGCTCAAGGTGGGGGACAGCATTTGTTCCCGTAACTTTGTGGTGGGCTTCATGGGTGGGTCAATTGCTTACACAATGCCTGAGTTCTGACATGTAATCTGCGTGTAACTTTGATATGTAGTCCAATTGCTGATCTGACTCACCACATGTGCCTGGGGTATTTGGCACACACCCATGCTGCGGGTGGGAACAATGTTTGGGCCTCAGGAGTATGTATATCAAGTGTGTCACACATGCTTAGCCACCTGCCTGCTGTCCAGGGCTCATCCCTCTTTCACGTGGAGCTGGACAGTCATGCCTACTCCAGGGCATACAATACACTCTGTACTCCCACTCCCGTGTATCAGCTGACACGTTGTGCTCAGTAAAATGTTCCCTCAGGTGTCTGCCTCTGTGTCATTGTGCTGTGGCTTCGTTGTCAGGACTACTGTGGTGTTTATCGGTTAGGGCTCAGCATGCCATCTGAGATGTGACCATAGGAGACGATACTTGTGTGACATATAGGTGTTTGATCACTTGACTGTGCAGACTGGTGTATGCGACTGTGAAGTTCAGGCAGCAGTTTTTCATTCACAGCAGACTGTGAGGTGCTCAGGTTCAGAGAGTTGTGTTTCATGTCTTCCATATGTCCAATTGGTATGACGTGGACAAATAAGAGTTCAGATGATGTGGTTTGTGGGGGATGGACATGTGCACTTGTCAGCTACAGAACTTGCATTCCCCATGACCTAGGATTGTGACACAGTGCAGACTGTTGTTGGCTGGCTGCCCTGCCCATGTGACTGGAGACAGTGATGTATGACTTTGCAGGCATGCCTGTGCCATGGCATTAAACTTCCTAAGAGTGATCCTGCAGGGGAGTGACATGTGCTACATGCACCCCATTGTGGCATTGACTATCAGGACATGGGTGCATCATGGTGTCTGGTGCTGGTATGCATCACATGCATTTCAAATTAGACTCTGGCCATCCCTTTATCCGGACACCTGTACTGACTCAGTGGCAAGAGATGTGATGTGTGCATGTTCACATACTTCACCGTGTTCTCTGCAATGTCCAACAACTGTGTAGGTGGTGCATGTGTTACCATCCGACAGGCACCAGACAGATGGGTGCAAGGCCAGGAGGGATGTGAGTGCCATGGTTGACCATCAGACTGACAATTGGCTTCTCCTAATCTGTGTGAGCACTTTTGGCAATGTTCAACTAAGGATGCCAGGGCTTGCTCTGTAATGTGCTGTACTTACTGTGGTGTGTGCAGTCAGTGCAGGTGACTGATGTTTGTCTGTTTCCCTAATTGTTTGCAGATACATCCACAGCCACAGGAGGGGACAGCTCCACGAACCAGGAGGAGCTGCAGAGCCAGACTGGGTCAGCAGCCGATGAGTGGTCAGAGGGACCCAGTGGCACGGAGGGCGAGGGGAGCCACACCGAGGAGTCCTCAGCACCATCCACCTCAGCTGAGGACCACAGCAGCTCGGAGGATGACTCCCTTGTGGAGGCGGGTGTCAGCAGACACCACACCCCAGCTAGTATGGCTGGCCCCGCCACCACCACCACCGCCCTCCCATCGGCTCCCATTCCAGAGGTCCGTGGAGGCTCCCGTGTTCGGGAGCATGTCTCCTTCGTGCCAGGCACTGCACCACCTGCCCCTGTGTCCCCTGCTGCCCTGAGTGAGGAGTCTGTGTACTTACTTTGCCAGCTCCATGTAGGGCAGACAGCAATGCTGAGTGTCCTCCATGCACATACCACTCTGTTGACACAGCTGGTGTCGTTCATGGAGGGCATCTCATCGGGCATGTCTGACCTACAGAGGAGCAATAAGTCCATGGACTCCTCCCTGATGGCAGCAGTGTCCCTGCTCCAACAGTCCCTCACCCCTCCTACCTCTGCCCCATCCACACTTCCTGGCACCCTACCTGTCCCAAGCACATGCACACCTGCACAATCACCCAAACACACAGACACGAGCAGCACAGAAACACCCAAAACAAAGTCAAAACGTGCACGCAAGCATCCTCAGGGGACTGATACCACACCCACAGGGGATGGGGAACAGACACACACACAGGCATCCACAGTCACTCCACAGTCCTCCGATACCTCTCCCTCCAAGGCCCCTTCCCTTGCCTCACCTGCAACCCCACCTACAAAGCTGCTCTTCCTCTGTGACCTCGGCCTCTTCCCCTCCGATCCAGCTGATCCAGCATACAGGGGGAAGAGGAAGTCCACCCACACAGAGGGGAGTGCCCCTCATCCCCGGACACCCTCCCCCAGGCACAGACAAACTTAGGACCCCACCTGCAAGTCCCCCCGGACCCGGAAGAGCAAGACCCCGCCACTGCCCTGAAGCTCAACCACACAGTCACCTTCCTCCATCCCTCAGGCCCCCACTACACACGTTCCCCCACCACACCCTGCCCCAGGTTCCCCCACCCACAGATACACCATCCCCAAAATGATCCGGCCTTCTCCCCCTACCACTTGCTCTTCCAGCACCACACCCCCCACTGCGCATGTTTGTGCCACTGGTGTGGAGACCGTGTCCTACCCGTCTGTCCTGCCCACCTTACCTGAACCCCATTCTACTCCCCTGGAGATAGGCACTGCGGTGGAGTCCACTACCACCCCGTCTGACTTGGGCACTGCAGTGGGGAACCTGTCCACTCCATCTGCCCAGCCCACTCCAGTCGTGCCGGCACCCACACCATCTGACTCATGCCCCCCAGTTGTGCCGGCACACACCATGTCAGACACCTCCACTGCAGTTGTCAGTGCCTCTTCAGCACCCACCACCCCTTCCCTGCCTCCTTCTGGTGAGCCCTGATCCTGTCCCTGTGGTGCCTGGCCTGCCCCCCGTATGCCCCTCCGAGGGGAATGTCCCTGGTCCGTAGCAGTGCAGGCAAGCAAAGGGTGACATCTGCCACTGTCACCCTGTTTGGACTTTACTAATGGACTGGCCATTGGCCTTTGTGTTTTTTCAGGACTTTCAATTTTAAACCCACATATGCTGAATAAAGCTACTTTCTGTTCTCTAGTGGTTTTGCTTCAGATGTACACGATGTTGATGATGCTACCCATGCCCTTGCTGCAGTGATGGTGATTTTTGAAATCAGGAAAATGAAGTGTTACTGTGCAGGACCACATGTGGTCCAGGGGGAATGTGTCCTATCCTGGTGTGTATCCATGTCATCCTTTGCAGCAATATGAGGGTGTCATGGTTTCAATATTTGCCAATGGGATTTCCTACTTTTATTTGCAATATCACATCTATGGCTTACACCTCTGCACATCTGTTGTGCTTGCCATTGTTCAATTTGTCTATTTCCCTGACCGTGTGACCATCTCCACTGGACAATGGACATGCAAGTTTGGGCATCAATGGGGAAGGACTCATCTGTGTTATCAGTGCAACTTGCTATACATGTGTGTTGGATCTGTGCAGATGATTTCGGTGACACTCCCATGACCAGGCTGATGTGACGAGAGCCTTCATTTTGTGCTAATTGTTGACTGAGTGACCAAGTGTTCTGCTGACATGATAGAGCCCTGCAGAGACAACGTATGGCACAGCTTTCCTTACACAGGAGTGGAGTCCCCTCATGGCAGTGTGTAATTCCGTGACATTGCCTGAGCCCAAGGTGTGTGTTGTGTGAGCATGTCTGTGTGTGTTCACTTCCATTTTGCTACACAGGCTGGGATCCCTAGTGATGTTCCTGTTTGTGATGCTTGCTGAGTTGACCTATGTTCCCCCAAAATCTTCTCCCTGGGTTCTCTGGGATGTGGGTGCATGGCACATTACTGGTCATCAGGGTGTCACCCATAGGTGTGTTTGCTGTCAGGGCTGAGTTTGTGGGCAAACGCAGATGAGACACAGTCAGGATTCCCCTTGGCACTTGTTGGTTACACAAGTCATGTAATTTACAGTTTGTGGTAGCTCTCAGTGATTGTGACACGTTGTGTGTGTGACTGCTGCCACTCCTCAGGGTCAGAGCTGCAATGTTGGAAGTTGTCTATGTGTGTTCTTTGTGGGTGACCTTTGCTTCTTCATTGGTGTGTGACTGTGGCCGGGATCCCATTGGTTGGTGTGGATTTGACGTCATGCCCATGTACGGCGTACTGTGCAGTGTGTCAGACATTCACGAGTCTTGTTGACTGGCAATGTGTGATGGGTTTCTGCACCTTAGTTCCCACCACCACCCCTGGGATTGTCATGGGTTCATGTGCAATGTCACCAGTCCATGTGAGCTTCACTGCTGCACATTGGTGGAGATCAAGGTGTGTGGTGTTGAGTGTGTGCAAATGAGAGTTGTTTCACGGCTAGACCCCTGCCTCCATATTGGCCTTGGCTGACAGGCCGTGCTGATTGATTTGTGCTTGTGTTGGTGTGATGGTAGTTTGTTGCTCAGGACACATGACTGTGGTTCACAGTGTGAACGACATCTAGCTTTGTCATCACAGTGGGATTATCATGCAGGCCAGTGTCACCACAATGTGGGGTCCCTGGGGGTAGTGCTGTGGTGGGTCTGTCTCTTGCTGTGTTAGTTGCTGTTCCTACAAGCTTGTGTGACATGTGTAATTTGGGCTCCCTCTCATCTAACAATGCCTGATTGCCCACATAGGGAAATCCGATCCATGAGTTACTTTTGTGTGGCACTGTATGCACATCTGTGTAATTGGGATTCAGGCCTCCTCATGTGTTGTGTGGTTGCCTGGGGACCCTGGCACCCCCATCACCTGTTGTGTTTGATATGCAGTGTGGGGCTGCCTGTTTGTGTTTGTGCATCTGCACCACTGCATTGGCATATCTTTAGTGTGCCATTGGCTGTATGTTGTTTGGTGGGTTTCCCCTGCTGTCCCTGGGACTCCTAGGTCATCAGTCAGCACAATGATCATGGTTTGTATGTCCCATTGCTGCCATGGTATGGTATTTGTTCACCTCACATATACAGTCTCCACAGGATATCTACATTTGTGTGCCCATTGGTGCAGATATCTGGGTCTGCATTATGATGGTCACTTCTGTCATTGTGTTATTGATGAATGTTGACAATGTCAGCCCCCATGGGTGATGTTTGTCTGCACATGCCCAAAGGTATGTCTTATTTGCACTGCACTGTTTGCCTCACCCAATCTATGTTGCTATGGGACACAAGCACTACTATGCCACTGATGTGTTTGTTGTTCTGTGACCAGGAATCATCCATGCTGTTTGGCATTTGCAGCTTTTTCCATGACAACACTTACATTTTGGTCACTGTGATGATGGGGGTTTAGACCCCAATGCCACAATGTTCAAAATGTGCTTCAACTGTGGACCCCACACTTACATTTTGGTCACTGTGATGATGGGGGTTTAGACCCCATTGCCACAATGTTCAAAATGTGCTTCAGCTATGGACCCCACACTTACATTTTGGTCACTGTGATGATGGGGGTTTAGACCCCATTGCCACAATGTTCAAAATGTGCTTCAGCTATGGACCCCACACTTACCTTTTGGTCACTGTGATGATGGGGGTTAGACCCCATTGCCACAATGTTCAAAATGTGCTTCAACTATGGACCCCACACTTACATTTTGGTCACTGTGATGATGGGGGCTTAGACCCCATTGCCACAATGTTCAAAATGTGCTTCAGCTATGGACCCCACACTTACATTTTGGTCACTGTGATGATGGGGGTATAGACCCCATTGCCACAATGTTCAAAATGTGCTTCAGCTATGGACCCCACACTTACCTTTTGGTCACTGTGATGATGGGGGGTTAGACCCCATTGCCACAGTGGGCATGGTCTGCTTGCATTGTGGAGGCCACACACATTTATGTGTGACACATGTGATAGGGGGTCACATTGTATGTTCAATGTCATGTTCAGTGTTGTAGGCATTTGACACAGCCTACACACGCTTGTCATGGTGTTGGGGGGATGTGTTTTTCAGACATTCCTTATGTTGGAGTATGCTGGTTGTGTCATGCATTACCCGTCCTATGAGTAGGGGTGGTGTTGGTGGTAGGCATCCAGCCCCCCATGAGTAGGGGTGGTGGTAGTGACAGGCATCCAGCCCCCCCTGAGTAGGGGTGGTGGTAGGCATCCAGTCCCCCCTGAGTAGGGGTGGTGGTAGTGATAGGCATCCAGCCCCCCATGGGTAGGGGTGGTGGTAGTGGTAGGCATCCAGCCCCCCATGAGTAGGGGTAGTGGTAGGCATCCAGCCCCCCCTGAGTAGGGGTGGTGGTAGTGGTAGGCATCCAGCCCCCCATGAGTAGGCGTGGTGGTAGTGGTAGGCATCCAGCCCCCCATGAGTAGGGGTGGTGGTAGTGGTAGGCATCCAGCCCCCCATGGGAAGGGGTGGTGGTAGTGGTAGGCATCCAGCCCCCCCTGAGTAGGGGTGGTGTTGGTGGTAGGCATCCATCCCCCTATGAGTGGGAATGGTAGTAGTGACAGGCATCCAGCCCCCCTGAGTAGGGGTGGTGGTAGTGGTAGGCATCCAGCCCCCCATGAGTAGGGGTGGTGGTAGTGGTAGGCATCCAGCCCCCCCCTGAGTAGGGGTGTGGTAGGCATCCAGCCCCCTGAGTAGGGGTGGTGGTAGTGGTAGGCATCCAGCCCCCCATGAGTAGGGGTGGTGGTAGTGGTAGGCATCCATCCCCCTGAGTAGGGGTGGTGGTGGTGGTAGGCATCCAGCCCCCTGAGTAGGGGTGGTGGTAGTGGTAGGCATCCAGCCCCCCCTGAGTAGGGGTGGTGGTAGTGGTAGGCATCCAGCCCCCCCAGAGTAGGGGTGGTGGTGGTGGTAGGCATCCAGCCCCCCCAGAGTAGGGGTGGTGGTAGTGGTAGGCTTCCAGCCCCCCATGAGTAGGGGTGGTGGTAGGCATCCAGCCCCCCCTGAGTAGGGGTGGTGGTAGGCATCCAGCCCCCCTGAGTAGGGGTGGTGGTAGTGGTAGGCATCCAGCCCCCCATGAGTAGGGGTGGTGGTAGTGGTAGGCATCCAGCCCCCCTGAGTAGGGGTGGTGGTGGTGGTAGGCATGAAGCCCCCCCTGAGTAGGGGTGGTGGTAGTGGTAGGCATCCAGCCCCCCCTAAGTAGGGGTGGTGTTGGTGATAGGCATCCAGCCCACCCTGAGTAGGGGTGGTGGTAGTGGTAGGCATCCAGCACCCCCTGAGTAGGGGTGGTGGTAGTTGTAGGCATCCATCCCCCATGAGTAGGGGTGGTGTTGGTGGTAGGCATCCAGCCCCCATGAGTAGGGGTGGTGTTGGTGGTAGGCATCCATCCCCCTATGAGTGGGGATGGTAGTAGTGACAGGCATCCAGCCCCCTATGAGTGGGGATGGTAGTAGTGACAGGCATCCAGCCCCCCTGAGTAGCGGTGGTGGTAGTAGTAGGCATCCAGCACCCATGAGTAGGGGTGGTGGTAGTGGTAGGCATCCAGCCCCCCCTGAGTAGGGGTGGTGGTAGTGGTAGGCATCCAGCTCCCTATGAGTAGGGGTGGTGGTAGTGGTAGGCATCCAGCTCCCTATGAGTAGGGGTGGTGGTAGTGGTAGGCATCCAGCCCCCCCTGAGTAGGGGTGGTGGTAGTGGTAGCCATCCAGCCCCCCCTGAGTAGGGGTGGTGGTAGTGGTAGGCATCCAGCCCCCCCTGGTAGGGGTGGTGGTAGTGGTAGGCATCCAGCCCCCTGAGTAGGGGTGGTGGTAGTGGTAGGCATCCAGCCCCCCCTGAGTTGGGGTGGTGGTAGTGGTAGGCATCCAGCCCCCCATGGGTAGGGGTGGTGGTAGTGGTAGGCATCCAGCCTTGGTGGTAGGCATCCAGCCCCCCCTGAGTAGGGGTGGTGGTAGTGGTAGGCATCCAGCCCCCCCTGAGTAGGGGTGGTGGTGGTGGTAGTCATCCAGCCCCCCCTGAGTAGGGGTGGTGGTAGTGGTAGGCATCCAGCCCCCTCTGAGTAGGGGTGGTGTTGGTGGTAGTCATCCAGCCCCCCTGATTAGGGGTGGTGGTAGTGGTAGGCATCCAGCCCCCCCTGAGTAGGGGTGGTGTTGGTGGTAGGCATCCAGCCCCCCCTGAGTAGGGGTGGTGGTAGTGGTAGGCATCCAGCCCCCCCTGAGTAGGGGTGGTGGTAGTGGTAGGCATCCAGCCCCCCATGAGTAGGGGTGGTGTTGGTGGTAGGCATCCAGCCCCCCATGAGTAGGGGTGGTGTTGGTGGTAGGCATCCATCCCCTTATGAGTGGGGATGGTAGTAGTGACAGGCATCCAGCCCCCTATGAGTGGGGAGGGTAGTAGTGACAGGCATCCAGCCCCCCTGAGTAGGGGTGGTGGTAGTAGTAGGCATCCAGCACCCATGAGTAGGGGTGGTGGTAGTGGTAGGCATCCAGCCCCCCCTGAGTAGGGGTGGTGGTAGTGACAGGCATCCAGCTCCCCCTGAGTAGGGGTGGTGGTAGTGGTAGGCATTCAGCCCCCCCTGAGTAGGGGTGGTGGTAGTGGTAGTCATCCAGCCCCCCATGGGTAGGGGTGGTGGTAGTGGTAGGCATCCAGCCCCCCTTGAGTAGGGGTGGTGGTGGTGGTAGGCATCCAGCCCCCCCTGAGTTGGGGTGGTGGTAGTGGTAGGCATCCAGCCCCCCATGAGTAGGGGTGGTGGTAGTGGTAGGCACCCATCCCCCCCTGAGTAGGGGTGGTGGTGGTGGTAGGCATCGAGTCCCCCCCTGAGTAGGGGTGGTGTTGGTGGTAGGCATCCAGCCCCCCCTGAGTAGGGGTGGTGGTAGTGGTAGGCATCCAGCCCCCCCTGAGTAGGGGTGGAGGTAGTGGTAGGCATCCAGCCCCCCATGAGTAGGGGTGGTGTTGGTGGTAGACATCCAGCCCCCCATGAGTAGGGGTGGTGTTGGTGGTAGGCATCCATCCCCCTATGAGTGAGGATGGTAGTAGTGACAGGCATTCAGCCCCCTATGAGTGGGGATGGTAGTAGTGACAGGCATCCAGCCCCCCTGAGTAGGGGTGGTGGTAGTAGTAGGCATCCAGCACCCATGAGTAGGGGTGGTGGTAGTGGTAGGCATCCAGCGCCCCCTGAGTAGGGGTGGTGGTAGTAGTAGGCATCCAGCACCCATGAGTAGGGGTGGTGGTAGTGGTAGGCATCCAGCCCCCCCTGAGGTGGGGTGGTGGTTGTGGTAGGCATCCAGCCCCCCCTGAGTAGGGGTGGTGGTAGTGACAGGCATCCAGCCCCCCCTGAGTAGGGGTGGTGGTAGTGGTAGGCATCCAGCCCCCCCCTGAGTAGGGGTGGTGGTAGTGGTAGGCATCCAGCCCCCCTGAGTAGGGGTGGTGGTAGTGGTAGGCATGCAGCCCCCCCTGAGTAGGGGTGGTAGTAGTGGTAGGCATCCAGCCCCCCATGGGTAGGGGTGGTGGTAGTGGTAGGCATCCAGCCCCCCCTGAGTAGGGGTGGTGGTAGTGGTAGGCATCCAGCCCCCCATGAGTAGGGGTGATGTTAGTGGTAGGCATCCAGGCCCCTATGGGTGTATATGGCATTGGTGATAGCCATCCCGCCCCTATGGTTCTGCTGTTGCTAGTGTACGTCATTTCTGCATCCCTATGTGTGTGTGTCATATGTCGGGTACGTGTTGTTTGTTTGTGTAGTGGGTGTTTGACTTACCGTCTGCGCCGTACGCGTCTATACCTGTTCCGGTAATAGATGTAGAGTATTGGTAGGACCTGCTTGATATGATTCATGGTTGGTTCGTCTCGTTCGGCTTTCTCATTGCTTCGACTCGTACTCGTCGCTGGCTTGTTCATCTCGTAGCCGTGGATCGTCTTGTGGCGCGAATCGGAGCTTATGTGCGGCTCTCCCGGATGCTCTGACGTGCCGGACGTAGCGACGGGTTCGGCATGTACGGAAGGCGCATCGTACTGGTCCGGCCAGAAGGTGCTGTATTTTTGCTTCCGTGCAACTCGATTCTGCGTTTACGGATCCGGCTCGGGCGGGGAACAGGAGCTGGAATGGGTAAGTACGGCTGGGTCGGGATCTGGGCAGTTATGCGCATCGTACTTGCTCATTCGTACGAATGTTCGAATCGGTCGGGAAACACGCGTTTGGCTTGTTTTTTTTCCGGACGAATAGTGTTAGGTGCGCTTCCGGCCGAAATCGGAATCGGCCCCTTTGTGTATGTTTGTGTGGGTGGTATTGTTTGTATTTTTTTACAGGTTTTGGTCGTGAGAAGTGGCGGTTACGAGAAGATAGCGTTTTTTGTATTAAGGAAGTGTGTATTAGTTTAAGTAACTAATAATTATTTTACACTTCCTTAATTTTTCGGGTTTTCATGGAGCGTTTCTTTTTTTAAAACACTTTTTCGGGTTTTTTATGGTTGATGATTTATGGATTTATGGACGGAGGATTAAATTATAAATAGTTGGATTTTTCCATTTTTTTGGGGTAATTCACTTGGGATTATGAGATACTTGGATTGCTTTACAAGAGTTGGGATTTCCTTTTTTCAGCTACGGAAACGGTAAGTTATTTTAATTATTTATTGTGGGAGGGAAATGTTAAGAAAATTACTGTTATTGTGTTTTATATTTTCATATCTATAATTAATATGTCTATATATATTTTTGGTTTTAATAAAAATATATTAGACAAATAATTATTTATGTGAAAATATAAAAATTATATGTATCTATTTAAATTGATTTTAGAGAAAAGTATTATATTTTTTAGTGGTTTTAAAGTTAAAGTAGGCTTTTTGCAATTGTTTCTAGGTATTGTAGGCCTTTTGTTGTTGGATATAGTCTGACTTGGTGTTGTAGGTATTCAAACATTTGTTTAGTTTGTTTGGATAGTTTGGGCCCTATTTGTGTTATAGATTGCTCCATTCTTAGCTGTTGGCAGTAGCGGCTCGTGGAGGGAGTGCCGCGGGGCGGGGGAGGAACAGGGTGGGGGTAGTAAACTACGGCATACAGCCGAGCAGAGGTAAGTAAACAAATAAATAAATAAAACAAATTTCGTTGCACGCGCTGCATAGCATTTGGCAATGCAGCTTGCAACGAAATTCGTTTTATTTATTTATTTGTTTACTTACCTCTGTTCGGCCGTATGCCGTAGTTTACTACCCCCCACCCTGCTCCTCCCCCGCCCCACCGCCCCGCAGCACTCCCTCCACGAGCCGCTACTGGCTGTTGGTAGCTCTGTTCTTTTTGGAGGGATAGTAGGAGTTTGTGTAGAGTAGGTGGACCTCTGCCTGTTGTTGCTTGGAAGGCATTATTCCAACCTTCAACAGCATTGTTTGTTTTTGCCTCTTTATTTAGTGTGCTGAGGTATACATTCCACCATGGGATGTGGTATTTAGGTTGCCTTCTATGTCCTGATCTGTGGAGTCTTCCCACCCAGGTATCTTCAAAATAGTCTAGGAGGGGACTTAATTTTTGTTTGTTTTGTTGGTAGTATGGACTTTCTATCAATAAGTTGTAGTGTTCGGCCACGTCAGTAACTGCGACATAGGCCAGTGCTAAAAGTTTTTAAATTTGATATGCGAAGGAGCTATTTGTCGCATATTCAACACTTAGGGGCCGATTACGATGGCGGAAGGATCGTCACCGCCAGCCCGGCGGTGGCGATCCTTCCGTCAATTGACAGCAATTTTCCCACAGCCGAATTACGATGGTGGTGGGAATCGCTTTAGGACTGCAGCGGTCGCAAAGACCGTCCGCCACAGAACCGCCACAGGCAATCATTACGATTGCCTGGCGGAGCGGTCAGCATGCTTAAAATGGTGGCGGAGCCTAGCAGGCTCTGTCCGCCGAATTACGATGCTGGCGGAAGCCAGCCTTTCCGTGGCGGATAAACCACCATAGAAAGGCTGGCGGGGATTGGTTTCGGGGGCCCGTTGCCCCCCTTGTGTTGGGGGGAGGTGTATGGGCACTGGAGGAGTACCGCCATCGTGGTGGTATCCAGGACCGTCCGCAATACATGCGGCGGTTGCGGCGGTTCCGCACACCAAAATATGATGCGACCGCCTTCACGGCGAATGCCTCTTGCATTTTAACATTGCGGTGGTTGCTGCTGATAGCAGCCCCGCCGCAATGTTGAAAATGCGTGTTTTGCATTTCACTGCACCACACGGTGCCTGCCACTTAGTGCACTGAAATGCAGGGGGGTACCAGGGGTACCCCCTAGTGCACATACACCTCCCCCCAACACAAGGGGGGCCCGCAACGTGCCCCCGAAACCAATCCCCGCCAGCCTTTCAATGGCAGTTTACCCGCCACGGAAAGGCTGGCTTCCGCCAGCATCGTAATTCGGTGGACAGAGCCTGCTAGGCTCCGCCACCATTTTTAGCATGCTGACCGCTCCGCCAGCGGTTCCGTGGCGGACGGTCTTTGCGACCGCTGCAGTCCTAAAGCGATTCCCACCGCCATCGTAATTCGGCAGTGGGAAAATTGCTGTCAATTGACGGAAGGATCGCCACAGCCGGGCTGGCGGTGATGATCCTTCCGCCATGCAGACAGCAGCACCGCCGCGATGTCGAAAAGAGCATGTTGTGCAATTCACTGCACTACGTGGCAGGCACTACACTGTGCCTGCCACATGGTGCAGTGAAACCCAGTGCACCCACACCTCCTCCCAACACAAGGGGGGCCCGCAACGGGCCCCCGAAACCAATCTTTGCCAGCCTTTCAATGGCGGTTTACCCGCCACGGAAAGGCTGGCTTCCGCCAGCATCGTAATTTCCGTGGCAGACGGGCTTTGCCTCCGCCGCGGTCGTGGTCTGGATCCCACCGCCATCGTAATATGGCGGTCGGAGAATCGCGGTCCGCAGGGCCAGCGGACCTCACCGCCAGCCTGGCGGTGGCGATCGTTCTGCCATCGTAATCAGCCCCATAGTGTTTTAAATGTGTATTAGATTGCATTTGATGTAAAATAATGTGTGCATAATATTTATATATAATATTTAAATAGTTATTAATAGTGTATTTATAATATTATGTATTAATATATGTTTTAGTATTTTTAAAATAGGTTGTATTTGATATATTTTGTATGCAGTGTATGTTTTTGATTGAAATATATTTTTGGTGTGAAGTTTTGTTAGTTTTATCTGTTTTGAAGGTGTCGATATTTATTTAAGAACGATATTATTGCTGTCTATATTATTGTGATCGATATTTTTGACAAGTTGTATATTTTTAGACTATCTTCGATATTTTAGATAACGATATTTTGATGTTCGATAATACTGATATTGATATTAATGTTTGACGATATTTAGGTGTCGATATTAGTGTATATTTTTAATTAAGTATAGTTTGTCGATATTACTGTAATTGATATTTTAGTGTCGATAAAAATGTAGGTCGATATTGTGTCTGTCGATATTATGTCAGTGATTCCCTTAGGATGAAGGTGCTGCGTTGTCGTCGAGCCAATCTGTGAAGTCTCCAAAACGGCATTGCGTTGGCGTCGAAGGTGAATGTGTCGCTTCCGACTGGCGCAAAGCAGGCGATGTGTGAATTTTGGCAGAAAACAGCTGCAGATCACCTTTTGAAGGCCCAGGACTGGATTGGCAAAGCTTGGCAGGACTGACAGTTGGCAGAGTCCAGCAGCTGAAGCAGAGTTGAAGGAAGTCTTTGATGTCCCTGAGACTTCAGAACAGGAGGCAAGCCAGCAAGCCCTTGGGATCACTTGGTTCTGGGGATATAGAGAGTCAGGTCGAGTCCTTCTCATCACCAGGCAAGGGGCAGCAGAGCAGGCACAGCAGAGCAGGAATCCAGCAAATCCACAAGAGTCCAGCAGAGTGTCAGCCCATTCAGCAGCACAGTGGTTCTTCTTCCTGGCACAGTGCCCTCAGGTCCAGAGTGTATGGAGTTGGAGGTGTCAGGGGTCCAGTTTTTATACCCAGTTATGCCTTTGAAGTGGGGGAGACTGGGGGAGTGTGTACTTCAAAGAGGCCTTTGAAGTACACAAGGTCCCTGTCCTTCCTGCCCTGGCTGCAGACTCACTACAGGGCGTATGCAGCTCTTTGTGGGGGGACACGCACAGCCCTATTCAGGTGCAAGTGTCAACTCCTCCCTCCCACCTAGCCCTGGAAGGCCCATCAGCCTGGTGATTGGCCTTCAGGATGTGAATGTCACACTACAGCTTCCTTTGTGTATGAATCTCTAGAGGGACTGCATAAATCCCAGCTCTCACCCACCCCAGACGTGTATTCAGAGACGGGCAGAGGCACAGAATGGTTAAAGGAAGAAAATTCCGATTTTTAAAAAGTGGCATTTTCAGATTTACAATTTGAAATCCGACTTTACTCTAACTTGTAATTTAAAATTGTGAGTCCAGAGACGCCAAACTTTTAACTTCTATCTTGTCCCAATTCGAAATGATACTCATAGGATGTAATAAAGTAATCCCAATGTTAACCTATGGGCAAGATAGGCCTTGCAGTATTGAAAAATGAATTTGAGTTTTTCACTACCTGGACGTGTAAAACTTTCAAGTTTATGTCCAACTTTTTTAATACATTACACCCTGCCCTTGGTATTAAAAAGGAAGGTTTGGCCCTGGCAAGAGGGTTAACTTGCCAGGTCGACATGGCAGTTTATAACTGCCCACACAGGCTCTGCCACAGCAGTCCTGAGATATGTTTAAAGGGCTGCTTAAGTGGGTGGCACAATCAGTGCTGCAGGTCCACTAGAAGCATTTCATTTACAGGCTCTGGGGACATATAGTGCACTTTACTAGGGACTTACAAGTAAATTAAATGTGTCAATTGTGGATAAGCCAATTTTGCCATGTTTTAGGGACAGAGCACCTGCACTTTAGCACTGGTCAACAGAGGGCCTGAAACTACACTACAGAACAATCAAACAGTATTTTTTTAGCTTTTTTTTTAGCTCAATAGATAAGAGAGGTCCAGCTCTACTGATGCTCCTGGAGCTGTTGGCTCAAGTATTTGATATCTTGGGTGAATCATCACTGCTGGGCAGGGTCAGATGATCCACAGGCATGTTTGATATTGCCAGTGACTGGTTAGACTCATAATCAGAATCAGTGGCCAAGATTGCAGACACTCTGCAGGGTTCATGCCAGTTCCCCCTGCCAGTCATTCTATGTGTATCTCTCGCAAGATCTAGCAGCTGACCAAATTATGGGGCCGATTACGATGGCGGTCGGAAAACCATTCCGACCGCCGTGGCAATGGGAAAAGACCACCCGCATGGCCTGCGGCACCACCGCCGATCACATTACGATGCACTGCCGGAAAAATCCGACCGCCGCGGTCGGATTCCAAGAACACCGCCGGGCACGTGCAGAAAAGGCGAAATTCCGTCCACGGCGGTCGGATTCACTGCGGAAAGCTCACAAACCGCCGATACACAAGCGGAATTTCCACGAGTGCAATTATGATGTTACCGCGGTGCCTGCGGTACGACCGCTTGTTTCCGACCGCCGCAATTGTCATCAATGATGAATGGGAGAGCCGGAGGAAGGACTATTGCAGTCCGACCGCGACGGTCGCGCGGAAATAGTAATGGCGGTCGAAAGCAACTATACCACAAAACTACCAAATGTGCCTGTGTATCTGGCTAAGCCAATAAAAACAGCTAACACACCCCATTGACACATGCCCCTGGCAAATAAAAACTACAAATCCCAGCTCAACACAGACAACACACCTGACATGAATACTCCGTTTGGACCCACCCACATAGCAGAGCATAAAACCAGCCCCTGCATGACCACAATTCTTTGCACAACTCCAGAACTGAAGGGCCCAACAATACCACACAAAGGATAGGCAACCCTGCACACATCACACCATCACAAACACACACACACCACACACATCACCACCACCACCACCACCTTCACACCTGCACTCTTAACCACTCAGCACATCACACACCATGGCACAGAAGATGCCCAAATTCACTGATGGTGAGTTGTCAGTCCTGGTGGATGAGATTATAAGAGTTGAGCCATATATTTTAGGAAGCAGGGTCCAACAGACCCCAGCAGCCAGGCAAAATCAAATGTGGCAAAGGATAGTTGACAGAGTCAATGCTGTAGGGCAAGTTCCACGCAACAGGAAGGAGATCAGGAAGAGGTGGACTGACCTCAAGAGCAAGGTCAAGGAGAAGAACAGCAAGAACCGTGAGCTGGCAAACCGGACTGGCAGTGGCCCTCCCATTCCACCAAGAACATTCAACGCATGGGAGGAGAAGGTGCTTGGCATACTGCACCCAGAGAGTTGCACTGGAATTGAGGGGGGAATGGAGGCTGGTAAGTACTGACAAAAGTCTGCCATAACACTGCTATGTAGTAGCTTGCACAACTAAAAAGCAACACCTCCTAGGCCCAAATGTACTCATGTCCACCACACTCCCCCCAAACATTTCTCACAGATCCCACAATAACTCCCTCTCATTCACCACAAAGGTACATAACAATATTTACATGGGGGCACATGTACAGGCAGCCAGCACTACAACTCCCAACAGGCCCCCTTGTCCCACAGCTGAGCAGGATGGAGCATTCCCCACACCCCCAAGCATGGGGCAGCCATTTCCCTCCAATGTGTAACCTTACAGGTGGGTAGCCATCTCAACAGGGAGGGGTCTTTGTGGCTGGGAAGTCTGCACTACAACTCCCAACAGGCCCCCTTGTCCCACAGCTGAGCAGGATGGAGCATTCCCCACACCCCCAAGCATGGGCCAGCCATTTCTCTCCAATGTGTAACCTTACAGGTAGGTAGCCATCTCAACAGGGAGGGGTCTTTGTGGCTGGGAAGTCTGCACTACAACTCCCAACAGGCCCCCTTGTCCCACAGCTGAGCAGGATGGAGCATTCCCCACACCCACAAGCATGGGGCAGCCATTTCCCTCCAATGTGTAACCTTACAGATAGGTAGCCATCTCAACAGGGAGGGGTCTTTGTGGCTGGGAAGTCCGCACTACAGCTCCCAACAGGCCCCCTTGTCCCACAGCTGAGCAGGATGGAGCATTCCCCACACCCCCAAGCATGGGGCAGCTATCGCATTGCTCTCCCAAAACTTACACGTAGGTAGTGACTGCATGCACACCGCCATCCTTTTCTAAATGCATGTAGCCACATAACCACATCAGCACTAACATGTCAGCCAACTTGGCATAGTTTTAAATGCCACATCCAGCGTGCAGACATCTAAGTGCACGTAACTGTCACATATTTTGAACTCATACTCACCAAGTCACAAGTGAAACAAATGCATCCCACAATCATGCACAGCAGAGAATGCAATGTGGAAGTGCCATGGTGTCTGAGCATGAAGGCCCATCGCAACACCAAACATGCATGGTCTACATGAAAAAAAAGGAAAGTACATGTGATTCCAAAGCTATGTATAACATGACAATGGTTCCTTCTAGCTCTGTTGAAATAGATTACATGAACAGCTAAATGAAAAGACGCACAACAGAAAGTTGACGTCACGCAATTAGGTAGATGAGGACATGTCCGTGTAGTTACACTATCTGTACACTGCACCAAGTTTCAATTCACAACGGACACCATGGACTACTAAGGTATGTACCTCAACATCATGTCATGGTGCACAGTATATAGCAGGCATACAAAGTCATTGCATTGTAAAGTGTTTGTTGTATCAAATGTCTCAAACAATTGTCTAACATCAAGCTTGTTGCGTGCAACTCAATTACCATATGACCTCTGTTCAACAGGAGATCAACAACTAACTGCAGAGGATGACACCAACATGCGGAGCCAGTCTACCCCCCCAGAACGTGAACTCTCGGATGCAGATTCCCCAACATTCTCGGACGAGGATTCTCAAGCTGGCCCCTCTGGTGTGGCAGGGACTAACATGTCTCAAGCCCTCATTGTCCCCACCACCACCACCACCACCACGGCAAGAACAACTGCTGCCCCCATCCACTACGAGCTGTGTGGCCTCCACCACCACCACCACCACCACGGCAAGAACAACTGTGCTGCCCCCTGCCACTACGACCTGTGTGGCCTCAACCACCACCATCACCACTGCTGCCTGCAACACACGCCCTGCCACGGTGGTTACCAACACCACCACACAATCACAGCATGCCAGGGAGAGTGTGCCAGTGCATCGGGGGACTATGCCACAGGTCCGTGTCAGGAGGGCAGGTGGGAGTACAACTGGGGCAGAGACACAGGAGGACAATGACCCTGAATCCCTGGCCACCATTGCAAGAGTCCTTGGTGCCTACCAAGAGAACCATGGAGTAATGGGCCAGCTTGCTGAAGACATGCATGAGATCCGCCTGCTGCAGCAGTCCATGGACACACGGATGGGCCAACTTGTCGACCTTGTTGGCCAGCTAGTGGGTGTTCTGAGTGACAGACTCCCAGCCCCAAGTGCAGCTCAACCCCCCTCCAGTGGATTGCCTGCGGTGCAGCCCACCATTCTAGCTGCAGCCACAGAGAGGGGTGTGCAGGAAGAGAGTGAGTCCTCAGACACCACTGACCCTGCAGCAGATGCCCCCCCTCCCAAACGCACCAGGGGCCGTCCGAGAATCCACAGGGGAGGATTTGGTGGCAGGCCACCATACCAACGCCACTCACAGAGCCAGCCATGATGGTATCTTGTTGTTCCCCTTTGCATTGACTATGTTGACTATCCTTGCCCACATTGCCATGTTGATGGCCTGAGTCTGTTGGACTGTGTGACTTCAGCTTTGTGGTGACTACACTATTTGTCTCATCTACCATGACTGACAACTCATTTATTCACTGTTCACATTTATGTACATATTCCCTTCACTTGCACAAAAACTAATTTTAAATAAACACTCTTCACATACCTAGGTCTGTGTGAGCTACATGTTTATTCCAGTATGTACAATGACAAATCAGATTTCAATGTTCCAACAGCTCTGAAGGAGAGGAGGCATTGAGAGGGTGAATGAACCTAGAAAGACACAAGAGAATGACATTTACTTATCAGGTGACGCCATTACAGCTGAAACGCAACACTAGGCATCAAGGTACAAAAGCAAGCACACATAGCAATGATCAACAACCTCAACATACACATGATGTACCTGGATACAAATACCCTGTGCCACACACATCAGCCCTTATCACACACACAACGACAGCCAGCAGTTAAAATTCTCTATGCCTTGATACTAACATCCAAGCAAACACACAATGTCACTGTTCTACAAAGTCACTTACATTCAAGGGAAGTAGTTGGCAATGAGCTGTTGACGCAGGTCAACACCTTCCTCTTCACCACTATTGTCCGCACTGGAAGTGTGTGGGTGTGCAGGAGGGGCATCTGCTGCTCATCGTCATCCAGGATCAGCGGAACGGCTTTGCGCAAGGCAAGGTTGTGTAGCATGCAGCATGCTACAACTATCCGGCACACCTTTTGTGGGGAATACAACAGTGCACCTCCGCTCTTGTCCAGGCACCGGAATCGGGACTTCAGGAGGCCAAAAGTGCGCTCCACCACACGTCGTGTCCTACCATGTGCCTCGTTGTACCTGACTTCACCCGGGGTAGTTGGATTCCGCAGTGGGCTCAGCAACCACGGCCTGTTGGGATACGCTGAGTCACCTAGGTGTGACATACACAGAGAAATGTTGTGATACAAACAGTTGACGAGAACAGCATGTCACACACAGCACACTACTTGACTCAGTGTACTCACCTACAAGCCATGCACGCTCTGGATGTAGATTTTCTATCAGCCGGGGTACAATGCTGTTCCGCATGATGTAGGAGTCATGGGCGGAGCAAGCAAATCGCGCACAAACATGGCTGATGATCATATCAGCTTGGCATACCACCTGCACATTTATGGAATGGTAGTGCTTCCTGTTCCTATACACCTGCTCACGTGCCTGTGGTGGGACAAGGGCAATGTGTGTGCCGTCAATGGAACCAACTACATGAGGAATGTGGCCAAGGGCATAAAAACCAGCCTTCACAGCAGGCAATTCTGCTGTATTTGGGAATCGTATGTATTGGTCCTTGTATAGCATCATTGCAGACACCACATCCCAGAGCACCATGCTGAATGTGGCTTGCGACATCCCACCGGCGCTGGCCACTGTGTATTGGAAAGAGCCCGTAGCAAAAAAATGCAGCGCTGCCATGATCTTCACTGTTGGGGATAGGGCAGTTGGATATGTTCGTTGAGGCCTCAGATGGGGCTCCAACTGAGCACACAGCTCTTGCAGTGTAACGCGATCCAGACGAAATTTCTGGATGATGTCCACATCCTCCATGTCCCCCAGGACTGTGAAAGGCCGGTGCACATTTGGTCGTCGCCTACATGAAATGGAAGAGGACTAATGTTATTCAAATTACACAATGAGATGTGTCCGACTTCTCACATCTTGACTCACGCAGCAGAAACAATGAATGTACTCCGACAATTGCTTAATCCACAACTCAGATACAGAGACACCTTCACCACATGTGTTTTTACAAGGGGTCATGTTGTACATATTACTACCCCAAAAACATAATCAGAGGTTGTGAATGGTACACCAATACATCTGGTGTCCCCAGGCCTAGGAGTAGGTGACACAGCAGATGTATGAGACATAAACACTGCTGACTCATATGTAGCTGCTTTACCTGCCACACCTTCTTGCTTAAGTTGCACAGACCACTAGTTATCATCACAATGTGCAAAGTGTGTGTAAGCTGATCACATATCCTACTTAAATCAGCTATGGGCACAGTAAAATACAACCATTATATGGTCAGGCAATCATTACTGTTGTTTGATTATCCATCTCACACATTGAGTTGATTTCAAACCTGAGACAACATCATACAACCAATAGATGTACATCCACACACATATCATAGGTGACGTGAGTAAGTGCATGGCAATGCATGTCACATTTTCCACAGACATGGCATGTGTAGGCATCAGTGAGTTGAATGTCACACTAGCATTCATTGTACAAAACAAGTGCAGTAAGACACTATGGAGGCATAGTGTTCAATTGTTAAATTTGACTATTGCCATTGCTAGTGCATAATGTGTCCATATGTGCGGTAGGCGTCCGCTCATTGGCTACACTTGAAAGATGCAGCATAGCGGAAGCGACCGCCTGGCCTCCACGGTGTGACACCACCAATGCCATTGCAGACAATGGGAACCGCGATCGCGGTAGTGAAATGCTACTTTGAAAACCGCGGAAGGCGTGCACCGCCACCGCGGGTCCGCTCATTGGCTACACTTGAAAGATGCAGCATAGCGGAAACGACCGCCTGGCCTCCGCGGTGTGACACCACCAATGCCATTGCAGACAATGGGAACCACGATCGCTGTAGTGAAATGCTACTTTGAAAACCCCGGTAGGCGTGCACCGCCACCGCGGGTCCGCTCATTGGCCACACTTGAAAGATGCCAGCCAGGTGGACCAATTGCAGCAGCTGACTGCCACTGATACCACCCCAGGGGCCTATAAATCTCTGTGGGAGAGCCACACATTTCACATGCATTCAGACACTGCTGACTGCCATTCCTCTACAACTGCATATTTTTCAGTATCCTGGACCCAGTGATGGCGAGAACAGAGAATGTCAGGGCCCGTCCCTTCACTACAGAGGAGCTGGAGCTTCTGGTGGATGAGGTCCTTGCACAGTATGGGAGGCTTTTGGTGCACCAGATGTACTGGTAAGTGTTCCTGATTCCAAGTGTGAGAGTGATCAAAATGATACCATGATGTTGCTGTGCAGTAGTATGTGCCTGTGAGTGCAAGTCAATGTACAGGCATCCTAATAGTTACCATGGCATGCACCATACATGTTCTGTGGAAATTGCATTTGATTATGTGTAGAAAATGGACACTCCTACAGCCATTCTTGCACAAACTTAATAAACATGTTGGTCTGAGACTAGGTGATGTAAATGTGTGTTACACTGCCATGCATGCTAACTTCATGTCAATGGTGTCTGTAGGCTTATTTCCACACATACATAAGTTGATTGAAGGTAGGGGAGACATGCATTGTTTAAACAGCCACACAGATACGATGGTGTTTTAAAACAGTACAAGTCGGGACTAATTTTTACTGTGCCATGTGATGTAACTGTCCACTCACTCTTCACAACCTCATATGTGACTGTTGAAATGTATATTGGAATGGACCAATGACTTATGTGTGTTGTATATTTCTTAAGTGCACTATGTTGATGTGAGCATCCACTTGATGTTAATGCAACTATGACACTTCACATCAATGTAAGTAGTAGATGTCATCCTTACATTGATTTGAACATGTGTTCAGTCTCGCATGTGTTGGCACTTTTCACCCTCTCATGCTGTACATCCATGTGATTTATCTGAGGGACCATGTTGAACCGCAGTGTGAGTTCCTCTGGCCTGCACAGACACTGTCCAATGTTACTCTGAGCCATGCCTAACTGGACTGAGTCAAACAAGTGTTTAGTCCACACACCTAATACTCACTGAGCCATCATAGTCCTGAGAATTGCACAATAGAGGACTTAACATTGTGAGAAGGGCGTGATAATTCAGATTATGTCCCAATATGTTTCCTGAAAAATGCATTGAGCCATTCACAGGCAAGGGCATTGAGGGGTGTGTAGTGGTGGACACAGTGAGCCTGCCACTACACTTCATTAGCACTGTATTGCATGTCATGCTCACTCACATACTGCATCACACATGAGGGCCTTCTGCACATAGCTGTCTGTGCTGCCATTGTGCATGTGTATGAGATGGCCATGTACTGTGTGCCGCATCATACAGGCATTCATTTCTATGTAGTATTGTAATGAACATGTACTATGTGTCATGCTGTATGGCCTCTGATGAAGATGTAGCGATTTGTGTGCCATGCATTTATGTTCTCCTGTAATGACACACAGTGTGAATGACACAGGGTCTCTGATACTTCCTTTTCTTGTCTCCCATGCCTGCAGCTGAAGGTCCACCAGTGTAAGGCCACATGGAAGAGCTCTGGGTGTATCCAACAGACGGCACACACACTGCCACAAGAGGTGGGACGACATCGTCCGTCTGAGCAAGACCGTGGCAGAGATGATGGTGGGGCTGCTCCCTCGAAGTGGCAGGTTGGCGCGCCGAACCATGACTCCACTAATGTCCCGCATCTTGTCTGTGACACAGCCAGAGCTGTATGAACGTTTGAGGGACCATCAGCAGGGAGTTAGTGGTGAGTATTCTGCGTAGGCTGACTTTGGGTGTGAGTGACTGCATGAATGGCGACCGGGAGCCATTGCTGATCTTGCTGATGTGTCAGTTTTGATGAAATACTTCTCAGTGGCCTATGTGTTGAGTGCAGGTGTCATGTATTTTCCCTAGATGGACTTTATCATGTGTTTCATACAATGGCCCTTGACATTGCATGATGAGATGTGGCCTTATGACATCTTCTGCATTCTGGGTGTCATGGACATCACCAGGCAGTGTACAGCAGTGTGCATCATGTCAGTGTGCATTTAACAATGTGTGCACTGCAGGACTTGTAAATGGTGTGAACTACACATCAGACACCAATGTGCAACAGTCTGCGTGATGAATTGCTCAACTTGTTAGACATCAGTAGCTCATGGACATTCTAAAGTACAAATTTGAATCTGTATCTGTGTTGTCCCCTTACAGTGACTCCATATGTGACATAGGCAACATGCTGAGATGTATGCCTCTCTCACATACAGGCACGTGGGTATGCTTGCAGAGATGTTTATGTTGGATTACAAGGAGGCAGGGACCTGCTATTTGCCTGTGTGAACCTCACATGGCTCATTGATGTAAACAATGCATATTTCCATGCATCTTCTGTGTTTAGCATGATTGTTGCACATGCAGACTGCACAGGGTGTTGTGCAACTTGGGGTTGTCATTATCTAGTTTAGTGCTGTGCTTGCATTTGATGTTTGTGTGTATGGCACTGTACTGAACCTATGTCTCTGTCCATTGCAGCATCTACCGAGTGCACGGAAGGCCATGAGACGGACACCAGTGCTGAAGCATGTGGCACGCATGATAGCCATGAGATCACTGACACTGAGGTGACCAGCGCCTCGGAGGGGGACAGGAGTGTCCTTGAGGACTCGCGCGCAGAAAGTCCAACCTCAACATCATCTGACTCCAGTGGGGAGTCAGCGACAATGGTGGTCACAGGGAGTGACAATGCTGCCTCTTCCTCCACCACACATCGGCCAGTGCCCACCATCCCGGCTACTACCACTAGTGCTGTCTGTGCCTGCATGGCTGTTAAGGGTAGAGTCGCCTTCACCCCAGGCACCGCTGCCCCTGCCCCTGTCTCCCCTGCTGCCCTCAGTGTTGAGGCGGTAGAACTCTTGCGCCAGCTGTGTGTGGGTCAGACAGCTCTCCGAAATGCTTTCCAGGATCAGGACAAGAAGTTGGGACAGGTTCTGGCATTTATGGAGGGCATTCATTCGGACGTGGGTGGACTACACAGGACTGTCCAGGGTTTGTCCTCCACCATGACGGCAGCCATTCAGCTATCACAGCATCCAAGTCCAGCCCCAATGCCTTCAACAACCACCCTGCAAGTGGCAACCCCTGAGGAGAGTGACCACACAACTGAGCCCTCAGGCCCCAAGTCGTCGACATGCAGCACACGACAGCAGCGCTCCAAGCGTGCCAGACCACAGACACCATCCCCAAAAATAAACACAGGCACACAGGGACGCAAAGAAAAAAGCCCTTTACATGACACTCAGGGGCATCAGGCAAAGAAGCAGGCCTCTAGCTCACGGTCCACAAGATTACACCCATCACAAGAGCCTCCCATCCACACAACTGCTCCAACTGACAGACAAACAGTTGGCATGCCTGCTGTGGTGCTGGTGCCTCTAAAGGAAAAGCCCAAAAAGCTCCCTAAGACTGCTTCACCCAGGACCTCTACTCCCACCCACACCCCTGTGAAGCGTGGTCAGGAGAGCAATGTGAGGGGTTCACCAGGACTACAGGGGATGGAGGGCAAAAGGCAAGCAAAAACCAAGGCTAAGTCCATATCCAGCAAATCCCCACAAGGAGGGCCACCTGCACCTGTTACACCTTTGGTGGAGAGGGACTCTGTTGTGCCGGCCACACTTCCCACTACTCCCAAGACAGTTCTGCAATATCGGATACCCAAGAAGTGTAGAGGCAGCCCTCAACATTCACCCTCACCCACTGTGTCTCACGGCAGCATCTCTCCACCTCCACGTGCCACCATGCCACCCGGTCCGAGCAGCCCTACACCTGCCACAGCCACTACTGCCTCTGTGTCTCACGGCAGCATCTCTCCGCCTCCACGTGCCACCATGCCACCCAGTCCAAGCAGCCCTACGCCTGCCACAGCCACTACTGCCTCTGACTCTGATGATCCTCTCTCACCCAGGTCCAGTTCCGCCACTGGCCACGACAATCAGCCACCTCCCAGTCCAACTGACAGGCAAGTCTGAGGCAAAGACCCCCTCCCATACCCATCTCTCCCTCAGCGGTGCCTGGACTGAGCTTTGATATCCCCGGTGCTTTGGTCATTCACATGGCAGTGTACGGTGTTACACATTCACTGTAAACATTTTCATGCACACATGTGCATTGTTTGAACTGTGGACTGGCCAATGGCCTTTTATTTGTTGGAATTTTTGTGCCTATCAGGATATTTTGCAATAAACACTGTTACTTCTGTCGTATAGTTTGTTACTGCCCTTGCTTAATTAAACATTTTAATGTGTGGGT
This sequence comes from Calotriton arnoldi, assembly GCA_963921515.1. Taxonomy (NCBI): domain Eukaryota; kingdom Metazoa; phylum Chordata; class Amphibia; order Caudata; family Salamandridae; genus Calotriton; species Calotriton arnoldi. The sequence goes on from CAWUFW010003059.1 coordinate 1,746,040, forward strand.
ATGGATAAATGTGCCACATGCTCTGCATGGCACTTCCACATTGCCATTTACTTCATTCACTTTGTCATTGTTTGGCAAACGTAACACACACTTTTGGTCTGCTTGACTCTGAGGTTTGGGTGCAATGATGTTTGTTGGTGTTGATGTACTCTTGCAATCATCATTCGCTGTTGATTTTAGTATAATTGTACACATGTCATGTTAGGGGGCTATACCACAACAGAGGTGAATTCTACACACAGTCTAACTTGCGGGGTGTCCAAGGTTGGTGATGTCTGTGTGATGTGTTTGGATGTGTGAACAGCAGTGTGTGTGTGGTAATCTTGTGTAGGCCTGTCTTCATACTCACATGGGTATATTTGGATGTGTGCAGTTGAGTGGTCACACTGTGTGCTTGGCCTGTCCTTGTCAGTGGTGTTGAGGTGTATGTGGCCCTGAACATGCCAACTACACGTGTATGTTCCAGGTGGGGTTTGCCCCTAATACTCATCTTGGCACTAGCATGAAGGGGGTTTAACACCACAAGCACCTTTTTGGCATTACTATGCAGGTGGGGTTTGCCCCCTAATACTCATTTTGGCAGTGGCAGGAAGGGGATTTAACACCACAAGCACCTTTTTGGCATTACTATGCAGGTGGGGTTTGCCCCCTAATACTCATCTTGGCAGTGGCAGGAAGGTGGTTTAACACCACAAGCACCTATTTGGCATTACTATGCAGGTGTTGTTTTGCCCCCTAATACTCATCTTGGCACTAGCAGGAAGGGGGTTTAACACCACAAGCACCTATTTGGCATTACTATGCAGGTGTTGTTTTGCCACAATACACCTATGAACTTGTTCACATACATCACTATCCCTGAATATCAGATGTGCACACATTTTGATGTTGAACAGGGTGGGATGGAAGGAGCTGTGATGGTATCAGGTAATGACAGCTGCTACCAACAGAGGCACACAATATACATTTGGCCCAGGGCCAACACAATCCTTACACGTCCCTGAGACTGCCCATGCATGCCGCTGGACCTGCCTACTAGATTGTGCAGAACTTTTCCAGCGTCTTCACCGCTGCGGTGATGTGACCGGGATAATGCGGTGATGACGTTGTTGATGGATGACCCCGATGCGGAGGTGTGGTTTCACGATTTGCGGCACCTTATGAAGACACTGGTGGATATGGTCCTGTGACCAACAGAATGTCTATTGTGGACAGGAGGCCATTTACAGGTCAGGTGTTGTGTGTTGGTGTTGTATGCGGATGTGTGTCATTGACGTACCTGCGGTGTTGTCGACGGCGGCGTCGTCTTTGTTGATTGCGGATCGGGAACAGCAGCGGTAGGGCTTGTAGAGCAGGATCCATAGTGGTAGCGAATGCGTGGAGTTGTCTGTGATTCCCGTTTTCCTCCGCAGTATTGCTTCCGCCGTGTTTCAATGGGTGGTTTCTCCGTTGCGTTCCGATTGCCTATTTGAGGCATTGTGATTCGGACGGCGGTCTACACGTCATTCCGCACGGCGGTCTCCCGCTATTGGCTACGTCCGCCCTCGTCGCGGAACCAAACTACTGGCGGAACTAAAAACACTGTGGCGGTAGGGATTTGGGCTATGTCTGCCCATCGTAATATGGCGGTCGGGGAATCGCGACCGTGGTAGGCAAAACAGCACCCGCCAGGCCGGCGGAAGCCACTGCTGGCACAGCGGTGGCGATCCGCCCGCCATCGTAATCGGCCCCTATGATATCTGAAATCTTTGATAAAATATAGGGTTGGATGTACTGCCATTAGCTGACTTTAAACTCTTTAAACTCAGAATACTCAATGGTATGAACAGAAATGGAATATGCCTACAAACTCTTCTTTTAGAGTTGGGAACTCAGACATCTCTTAATCACATTTGCACCTCTGATTGTTAAAGCAAGCTTAATTCCTTTTTGGTGAGACTGGCAGAGTTGCAGATACCACAGCTATATTAGGAGCTAATTTAGATGATGACAACTTTCTGTTGGCAGGTACTTTGAAGGCCAACCTAAACAAACTCTGCAGTGACAGCAGTTTTACTTTATCCAAAACAGACATATTTTACCAGCACTGTGTAAAATTGCATTAGCTGGTTGTGGAATCAAATAATCAGATAAAAACTGTGGTCATAATTTATAAAGTGATTCATGGAAAGACTGTGAAATATTTTGTCCACTGTTCACCCTTACATTCCTGGCTGGATCCTGAGCTCAACTGAGAAAAGATTCCTGCTACAACCAAAGTGTCATGAAGACGGATAAGCGGGCCTATGCAGCTGCAGTGCCTTGGCAGACACTTCCAGAGAACTTGAGAAGTGTTGATGAACTTAGAGTCTTCTAGAGGTTTTTCAGGTGCTGTTATTCTTAGCTGCATACCCCTTTGTTGGCATTTTTTGGCCTCTAGCTCTCCATAAAACCTATGATTGATTAACAGATTGGACTGATTATGGCTATACCCCTCAAAGGTACATGGTATTCCAAGTTGAAGAAAAAACTTATCAAACCTTTTTGCCTTCTTTTACCAGAACCACCCAAAATGGTATCTGTAGGTGTAGGCTTGAATATGTAAACTAGTGTGGTTGAATGCTGTCAGCTGAAATTATAGCTTATTATTACCCTCCATAGGCTGCCTAGATGATTAACAAAGGAGAAACTGTCCCAAAAGTACACCTTCCCCTCTGAATCAGTTACCAGCCCAACTTGGGGATCAGTAACTCATCAATGCTTGCAACCTCAATTGGGATCATTAACCACTTACACATTTTCCTCTGATTTAGAAATAGCAAGGGGATGCACTCCCTCCCATTTGCAATTTGGAAATTTCCAACCTGTAAAAGAGATTTGTACATCAAGAAGATGCCTTTTGTGCTTGCAAACCCTGCAATTTTATGAATCACAGGGTCTGGGCCAGCAAAAGGGCTTAGTTCATCTGGCCAATATTTTCTTCATCAGCAATATACTGTAAATGGTTGTATGATAGATGCACGCATGGCTAAACCACGCGTGCCTCTACAACGCTGCCCTAACCACGAATGCGTCTGAACAAAGCATTCCTTTACAACTCATGCCTTTACCACGCATGCCTTTACCATGCAATTTCATGGTAAAGGCATGACTGGTAAAGGGATATGTTTGGTAAAGTTCCTCACCGAGCCTCTCTCAAGCCCTAAAAACTACCCAGACCCCCCCTGAGCCTCAAAAACTACCCCGCCCCCTGAGACCTAAACACTAACTCGACCCCCAAGCCCTAAAAAGTACCCAACCCCCCTGAGCCTTAAAAAGTACCCCGAACCCCCAAGCCCTAAAAATTGCCCTGCCCCCCAGCCTTAAAAATTAACCCGACCCCCCTGAGTCCTAAATACTACCCCAACCCCCCCACATGAGCCCTAAAAGGTACCCGACCCCCCCAGCCACAAAAACTACCCTGACCCCCCTGAGCCCTAAAAATGTACCAGACCCCCCTGAGTCCTGAAAACATCCCCGACCCCCCAGCCCTAAAAACTACCCCAGCCCTTAAAAACTACCCTCCAAAACCCAGCCCCAGCCCCAGCCCCACTTGCCTAACCGTGTCCTCTCTCAATCCTTCCTGTACCTGGGCCAGCCCATTCCACCATCTAGAACACGCATATGTCTCAATCATGCATATGCGTGGTTAAGGCATATGCATGGTTAAGGCAAGCGTGTTTGTGCTTACGAGAAAACAGCACACGTGGCTTAGCCTGCAGTGCAAAGGCCGGTTCCCACTGAAAACCTGTAGGGATATATTTTCATCAGTCTAACCTGGCAGGATAGGCAAACTCTTCCCCTCACTAGATGGCTTATTTAATTTTGGTCGGATTATTTTTTCCTACCCTTAAACCAATACATCATGTAGCAATGTGTATCACCTTAATAAAACTACAGGGGAATAGCTAACAATATTGAAGCAGGTGCAGTGACAACACGGCCTAGGGTTATGAGGGGTCCACTGCACCCCAATTATAGCTGCTTTTTTCTGCAAACCCAGAGTTTGATGGCCCATTTCTGTCGCTTGTATTAGGTCCCCAGGTCACCCCTGCTAGACCACTGTGAATCTATCTATGTTCAGGGGTTTATTACTTCCCCTGAAGATTGACATTTTTCTACTAGCTCACCTGCCAGGATTATTTAATGAAGATTAATATTCAACTTTCAATATTTTTTTATATGCAAAATCCTGTTTCTAAGGTAGTTCTTAGCTTTATTGTCTAAAGAATGACAAATCCTTTTTTAATACGGCAGTTAAACGGATTTAACATAATTTGCTAATACGTATCCTATCAATACACCCAAAAAGTAGTATGTTCTACTTTCTCATCTCTTTCATGGAATGCAATGCTTTTTCTGTTTTGTTTTCGCTCTGTTCTTTTTTCCTTTGTGGTACACTATCATCTCAAAATCCTTTTCAGAGTTTAGGCAATCTTAACACCTTTGGCTCATTTTGTGCTTCTACTTTGGAATGATGCACTCTAATCGTATTGCTTACATTTATTTACACCAGTCAAGTGTTTTAATATTTGTATCAGCATGTAGCTCTGCGCAATCAGCTATCGTATTTATTGTATTCATACATATTTATAATCTGGAAGCTCCTCTGCAAATTCTTCTCTATTTCATCATTTGGTATTTTCACATAAAGATTTTAAAAATGGGAGTCATGCCTTTTGAGACAATCAAGAACTACTGGGCTTGGACTGTGCCCCAACATCAAAATTGAGAGCAAGCAGGAGTTACCGGGATTTACTATCCACGTCCCACCCACCTCACACACCCTCTATATATTAATATTTAGTCTCACACCCTAATTTATTGAACTGCACTTTATTTGCGCATACCTAGCATTAAGATTTATCAGCTGAAGTTGTAAATATATACTGTGTAAAACAACTGGGGGATATTGCTGCTTAGTAACTAGTTATCTTGAGTTTAAAAGCTTCATGAGCTCTAACTGTTGTTTGAAGGCTTTGATTCTATTTTATTTTCCCATTTTTAAAATGCAGACTCGCACAAGACTATTTGTAATATCCATGAATCCGATTTACAAAGGTCTTTGAGCACCTAAGTGACATCTTGCTGTGCAAATAGCAGCATTTACGAGTACATATTCCCCCTGTAATTCACCAAATGTGACTTTTCGCTCGCAAATTGATTTCCTTGCGTGCGCAATTATACCATTATGGTGTAATTTTACACGCTAGTGAATCTTCATGCGCGGATGAGTTGTGGGTGTTGCAATGCGGGCATGCTTGCAAAAGGTGCTGAACATTCATAAACCCTTTGCAAGTAGTTTCCCTCTGTAAAAATTATTTGCAGATTTACTTCTGTCTTGGGCACAGGTAAATCAATTTCAAGCAGATGAGAAAGGAGGGAACATTACTCAAGATGGAGTGGGTCAGGCAATTGAAGGGATTGTTCTCAGTAAAAATTATTTTCTCTGTGGACAAAAATGTTATCAAGTGCAAAAACACATGTATACCATTTACCCAAAAAGAATATATTCGTGCTACATTTTCAAAAGCAAAGACCTATGTGCATGTGCGGTGGAAGCTACCTCTGTCACAGCTTCCCTGGACTGCTGCAATTTCTTGTAAACTCAAGGAAGGCAATTTTTTTCCAAACCCAGGAACAAACCTGGACTTTCTTGTGATTTGGATGCAATCCAAGTGCACGCAATTTCATTAGAGGTCTCCACTCCAGTAAGGCTTTCCTTTGGGGGTTAAGCCCCGGCTCTATCATAAGCAAAGTTTAATGTACCTTTCTATGTTTCCTTCATTCAGGATCCTGAGAATTTTTATTACTTTAATAATAGTACCCAGAGGTGATGGCACCGACACTCCGATGTGGGTATTGATCTATTTCAACCACATCTCCAGTCAGTACCAAACTGGGAGAGTTCTCATCCTTGGAAAAAATTATATTTGTATTAATGGTTGTGATTCATAATATTATGTTTTGGTATGGTAATTGGCAAGTGAAAGGTTACGCAAAGAATTATGAATTGTTTTTGGTGATTCAGAACTACCATATTTTTTAATGGAGCAACACGAACTTTTAAGAAAATGCATTTGAGTCGGTAAGTAATTTTAAGTATTACAGAAAACATGTGAAACAATGTTAAAGCAGAATTACTCCTTGTGAGGTTCTACACTTTTATGTGTTGAGTTAAATATTAAGAAGGTATATGAAAAGTTTAGATTCCACCAGAACTCTGATTAACTCACGTCAATCAATCAATCAATCAGGGATTTTATAAAGCGCGCTACTCACCCGTGAGGGTCTCAAGGCACTGGGGGGTGCAGCTCCGGATCAGTCGAAGAGCCACGTCTTGAGGCTTTTCCTGAACGTGTGCAGAGTGGGGGAGCGCCTGATGTTGACTGGGAGCTCGTTCCAGGCCTTTGCTGCGACGTAGAAGAAGGCTCTTCAGCCGTCCATTCAGAAGCTTAAGCCATGCTCATATGTTTGCATGGTGATATCTGTTTATGTCCCTTCTGGGTTAATAGGGTACAAGATTAATATGTCTGGACCCTTGAAGAACCATTACCTTGTAAAATGACTGCCTCTCATCTGCTCTCCCCACCGTATCTACATAAGAGATGCTCTGGGGAGCATCAGTCTGTCACAGCTAAATGTTGATTAACTCATGGAGAGTAACCCTGGGCGTACTTCGCGTAGTAGCGCTACGCGTAGCTACGCGAAGTGCACTTCGCACTACGCGAGCTACATGTAGCACTACGCGAACTGCGTAATGCGGTAGGAAATGCTGTTCGCGATGATTGCACAGTGCCGGATGCTTGTCCGCACTGTGCAATCATTGCAAACGGCATCTTGCACAGTGCAAGCGGTCGTTTTCTGCCGCTAGAGTAGATTTGTACTCGAACGGCAGCTTTCTCAACGCAGACTGGTAGTTTCTAACCGCGAGCGGTCGCGAGCATACGCGACCACTCGCAATGAGAAATCTGACCTCCCCGCGTTGAGAATCTTGCTGGGAGGTTTATTTTCCACGCTCGCGATCGGCAACTTGATGTTGCTGATCGCGAGCGAGAAAAAGTCTCGCCGGGATGTCATTTTGCTCGCTCGCGGTCGCCAACTTGACGTTGAGAACCGCGAGCAAGCAAAAATGACCGCTACGCGTGTTTGCACTGTGCTACGTGCAATTCGCGTAGTGCGAAGTAGCGCAAACTACGCGAGCGTAGCATAGTACTTCGCCCAGGGTTAATGGGGAGCTCCTAAAAATGCTGAAATTATTGGATTTTTGAATACTAAATAATGCCCTGAAACCCTTCTTTATTTCATATATGTACCTGAACCAGAAAAAAAATCCATGGTTCAGATTCAGCAATGTTCAAGAAGATGTTTAGGATCCCAGCAGACTTCTGAAAGTTTCCATGTAGTTTCTTGAGAGCAGCCTGTGTAAGGATCTATTATGCTTTAAAAAAAAGTATTGAGTATTTTTTTAGGGTGGAAGAGGTTTGAATGGAGGGCCTCAACTGCTGTTGGGGAATAACAAAGTTATCTGTTCACCTACTTAGAGACAACTATGGGCTTCATTTTTGTACAAGGAGATGGTGGATCACTTAAATTCATTGGAAGTGAAAGGGGTGAACCATCCTGTTATAAAAGCTTCTGGCAAACTTACTGAAATATAAAGGTATCAAGGATAAGATCTATGGGTCCACTATGACAGCCACTGAATTAAACAAAGTTCTGTGTCACAAACACAAAACGAGGTACATGATGCCACGATACTGTTAGCCAAAAAGTGACAAGCAGAAACAGTAGTCAGTTGATTCAAGTTGATATAAAGCATTAAAGGAGCAAAGTTACAATTTAGATATTAAACTCATTATTCTACATGCTAGAACATACAATGATTTGAAATTTGGAAATCTAACTAGAACATAAAAAACGTTGATGGGAAGAATGCTTGAATGAATCTTAGTCCCTCATTTCTTTGCTCACTGTGCCATTACTAAGAGGGAACAACAAAATGCAAGCCATCCCAGGTCCTGCACTATTAGGAACAGTCCAGACCATCCTGTTAGCATTCATTCTCAGCAGAAATTCCAGCAACCTCAGACCAGATATACACTAACTGGGCCTATAGATGAGGTGTAGCTCAAGTCCTAGGCAGTGAGATACGGGACCCTTATGGGGGCATTCCCATGCACTTATGGCATCTCACAGAAAACACTTGCTTCAAATAATCACAGGGCATTTAATGCTTTTGTGTTTTTGTTCATTGTGCCGCTACAGACATGAACCTACCACAGGCAAACCAACTGATAGGCCTTGTACCTGTGAAAGGAAACATAAGCAACCTCAGCTGCTTACACCTTATCGTGAATTATCAGTGAGGTGCTGCCTAGGCACCGTAAGATATGGGACCCATGTCTGGGATAAACCAAGGTAGTCAGAGATTCTCACTGAAATGAAAACTAAAGAGTAATTCGTGTGTTGCTCAAATTATTCTCACTGGTATCCGTTAGTCCATCATCTTTTGCTCACAATGCCATTACCAACAGGGTCCAGCCATACGCAAATCAACCAATAGCAAATTTAGAAATGCATATATTCCTAATCCACAATAATAAGATTTTATAGGGGATGGGAGTCTGCCTTTGGCCTTACATATATGCAGAGTGCACTATATCTCAAATAAGGCCAGGAAGACATGAACAATCATAGGTTAGGCCACTGTACAAGGAGTTTTACATTTTTCCGAAACAATGTTTGTGTTCTAGAACACACTTTTTTAAAATTATTGCACCGTAGGGAAACACTCAGTACAACAAGATTAGTAAGCAAGAACAGCAGGGTCATACACAGCGTAAAAAAAATATGACAATATCAAACATTATATTGGAATATCTCTTTGTACAGTAAGTAAAGTGCTGAGTGCCAATAAATACAACCAAAATATCCTATAGCAGATTGGATCAATAAATATCATCGACATAAGCTCATAACTACATTAAAGTGAATAACTGGATTTCATACATATTTGATATACATCCATAGTAATCATATCTTCAAATTACATAAATCCGACTCCAGCTTATAGTTCCAATTCTTAGTCAGATCTGCACCCTGAGCCCCAATTTGTGGCTGGAGACCAGTCCCTCTCACCCCATCTTTTCTTCTTATGGGCTTTAACTTTATATAAACTAACCTCCAGATTATAGATGGCTATGAATCTAGACCTCCATATTGCAAATGTCGGGGGTTTGGGTTTCAGCCAATCCGATGCAATACAAAGTTGTGCTGCCGCTGTGGCAACAGAGATCAAATACTTTTCTTTCCTAATTGTCACATTCTGTTCTGTGCTATCTACCAGTACTAAAGCATCAGTGAAGAAGTAAGACATATGCGCCCTTTAGTAATATGACTTAAAAAGCCTCTATTCCTTTAATAAAAGATAATAGCTTAGGACATGACAAGAACTTGAGTATAACCTCTGCTTGATCTGCTCCACACCGTTTACATTTTCCATCGGAGTCGGATCCCCACTTAGACATTTTTGCTGGAGTATATTAAAGATTAAAAGCGGTCTTAAAAAAATTACTCTTAAAATTTGCTGTTAACAAAACCTTATCACATAGTTCTAAAGACTCCTGAAGGCATACTCCTGCTCTTCCTAGCCTTCTGCCCCATTTAGAATCCTTCCTGAACATCTAAATCATATTTTTGAATCTGAATCAGTAATTCATATATGACCCCTATTCTGTACCTTTGTCTAGCTGCCTCGATGATTGGGATCTTCTCTATTACTTTTAATTCATTTTTCTTTTTTAAAAAAAAATCTTGAATCTGTAAAAATTTTAAAAAGTTACTCTTCGGCACCTCAAACAATTCCTGCAGCTCTGAAAACGAACAGAGCTGAGTGTCGTTATACAAATCCCCTATTAACCCAGCACCTTTCTGTCTTCACTTTTCCATCACTATGTCTTGAAAAATAGTTGGTAATAAAGGGGTGGCAGAGATAGGTGTATAAAAGTTTATTTTAGAAATCTCCAACTGTCGTTCGAGCTGATACCATATTTTGCGGGCTGCTTTCACTACCTTAAATCTAGTTTTCTTGTAGTAGCTTGGCTCCAGTATTCACATAAAACATCCTTTTGCTTCAATTCCAAGCTCCATTTCCTTTATAGTTGGAGATTCTGCGGCCCCAATCCCCCTGTTTCACCAGTCAGTAATATACCCATGTGTTGAATCACACAGACCCAGTAATAGGAGGTGAAGTTGGGAAGCGACCACCCACCTCGTAATCTTGGCAAGGTCATATATTTGTTGCTCTTCTTGGCTTTATGTACCCCCACAGAAAGTGACACAGATCGATTCTAATTTCTGCAGCCAGAATTTACTGATCTCCACTGGTATTGTCCTAAAAAAGTACAGCACTTAAGATAAAATATTCATTTTTATTACATTACACCTCCCAACTAATGTAATGAGAGGTGCATTGGTCCATTCTATCTATTTTGATCTTTTCTAATGTTAGAGCCATGTTACTCTCCACTAATATATCCAGGTTCGAGGTTATTCTAAGCCCTAAATAAGTTGCCTCTGGGATCCTTTGTCTGTCCCTAAAATCTGTTCCTTCAGTACACACTATCTGTGTTTTAGATTCATTCATCTTATTTCCCGAGAAGCTTCCAAATTGTTTTGCAAGTCTTTCGATCTCGACCAGTGCAGTTGCCGGATCTGGGGTTACTATAGCCATATCGTCTGCATATACAAATACTCTATATTCTACTTGGTTCTGAGTTATAGATTTTATGCACAAGTTCCCCTCAATCTTGTTAAAAAAGGGTCAATATATAGTGCAAATAATAAAGGGAAAAAGGGACAACCGCGCCTCGTTCTCCTTGAGATATGTATAATCTCAGATTCAAGACCTATCGCTCGGACTCTGGTGGTCGGAGATTTATAAAGAGCTTCCTTCCTAAACCCTTTGCATTCCTGAACTGACTAGAAGCCCCCACAGGCAACATGATCAAATGCCTTTTCAGCATCTAATAAAGTCAATCCAGGGGGTTTTATGGGCTTCAGCCAAGTCAAATAGCGTGATCACTCTCCTGATGTGATCTACTGTTCCCCTACCTGGAATAAATCCATGTTGCCTGACGGATACTAATTGTGTAATACCTCTACCTAATCTGTTTGCCAGCACCTTAGCATAAATCTTCCCATCACAATTTAACAGTGTTATTGGTCTGAATGACCCGGGGAGCGGAGGAGGGTTGTCTGTTTTTTAAGAAAATCACCATGTTTGCCATCTCCCAGATAGGGGGGGTCCACCTTCACTGTGCTTCTAGAAAAGTTATCAACATATTCTGTTGAAAAAATGTTTAAAAAAAGTTCCAATGGAAGAGCATCCGGGTCGGCAGCCTTCCCTATAGCAAAAGATTTTATGGCTTGATAAAACTCCAAAGAAATCAGAGAGTCCAGAGCTGCTTGATCCTATTTACTTAGGGCAACCCTTTCTAAACCTTAAAGGAAAGTGCCATATCCTTCTTCTGGAATTCCTAACTCCTCTTGGTAGAGAAATTCATAAAATTCTCTGAAAACTTCAACAATTTCTATCTGAGTTTCACCAATTCTCCTATCTGGACTCTTTATGGCCATTATTCCTCTCACAACTTCCTTCTGTCTGATCTTTTTAGCTAGCAATCTACCTGTAGTCTCCCCATATTCATAGCATTCCATCCAGTACGTAGTATACTTAGCTGCAATTTCATTACTAAAATACTGGTTAATTTTTTGTTTTCCATATAGATATTTCTTGTTTCTCTTTTTCAATATCATGGCCCTTTATTAACCCCTTAGTCATTTTCTCTTCTGCCAATGACATTTGCCTAAGCAGCTCCTGAATCTCCCCCTGCTTAACTTTCTGCAAGTGTAATCCTGAGCTAAATGTCTCCCCTCTAACTCCCGTTTTCATGGCATCCCATACCATTCTTGTTTCCGCGATCCCCATATTGGTTTCCATAAATTGTTTTATCCATACTTTCATATGCTCCAAATATAATGTATCCAGCAACAGTTTCCTATCATAAGTGAGAGCCCCCTAGGCTTAACAAGACCTGCTACAGGGATCTCAAGAATCAGTGGGTTATGATCTGATAACATCCTAAAGAGTTTATCTATCTGGGCCCTCGAGGCCACGTCCTTTGGGACAAAAATGTAATCCAAATGTACCAATTTGTTATGTGGGATAGAGTAATACGTGAAGCCAGGATCAGGGGCCCTCTTTTTATTTCAAAGATCTATTAGACCATGATCTATCACCAGCTGCTGGAGGGCTTTAAAAATTTTGGTTTTCTGCTCACATAGTCCTGCTCCCAGATTTGACTGCTACCCCCTTCTAAGTGGATATTTAGATCCCCACAGAAAAATAAGGGACAAAGCCATAGGGCTAGTTCTGTTTTTAATAAGTCAAAAATATTAGCTTCATCTATATTGGATCTGTAAATTTTACACAAAGTGAATCGGCCTGAGTCTATTTTGCATTCCACAATTATTTATCAGCCTAGCTTATCCGCCTATCTACGCCAGCAGTACAGTAGCTTTTTGCTAACAACGCAACCCCTGTGTTGTGATCCCCTGGTGTGTGCAGGCCAAAAGATTTAGACCTAGGTCATTTGGACGCTCCTGCCTTCCCCAGGGGATATGAGTTTCCTGTACACAAACTACATCTGTCCACACTGCTCTTAGACCTAGGGCCCCTACATTTCTTTTTTTTCCTATTGTTGAGACCACAGATATTATTTGTACAAATTTGCACCAAATGCTCCATTTGTATGTGTTTTGTACTTGGCCCTTTTTGGCTAAGGTTCCCTAAACTTTTTGCCTTCCCCTAGACCTTTTTTCTGACATGGCGTTGCCAACTTAGATGTTTTGGGCACTTTGCCACTGCTGATCAGTGTCAAAGTGCAAGTGCTCCCTGTGTAAAGTGTAATGGTAATTGGTTGTCCATAATTGGCATGTTTGTCTTACTAGTAAAGTCCCTAGTAAAGTGCACTATGTGTGCCAGGGCTAGTAATACAAATGCTACTCGTGGGCCTGCAGCACTAATTGTGCCACCCACATAAGTAGCCCCCAAAGAGAGAACTCAGGCCTGCCACTGCAGTGCCTGCGCGCAGCTTGCTAACTGCCATGTTGTCCTGACAAGTGCACCCACTTGCCAGGCCTTACCCTTCCCTTTCCATGCACATCAGACGCCCCTATAGTAGGCCCAAGGTACCCCCCTGGGCAGGGTGCAGTGTCTGTGAAAGGTAGGACATGTACTGAGGTGTGTACCATGTACTAACAGTGAAATACTCTCCATTTCGTTTTTCACTGTTGCAAGGCCATCTTGCCCATAGGACAGAATGGGGAAGGCTGTGTAATATGTTTCCAGCCTATCTTCCCATAGGTTTAAGATGGAGAGGTGAAGTTTAGTGTGCCTGAGCTCACAATTTAATAACACATCTTTTTGTGAAGGTGGTTTTTGAATTGTGTGTTTAGAAACCACGCTTTTAGAAGTGGCTGGTTTTTTTGTTCTAACAATTCTGTGTGTCTCTGCCTGGTTGTGGATTGACTGTCTGGATTTGAATGTGATAGGATCTGGGAAATGTCTTGACCCAGGGAGGGGAGGTGAGACAGCAACAGGCTGACCTGCATCTGGAGTGTAGGGGGGAGGAGTAGCCCCTGGAGGTGAAGAGGCCTGGGCTGCTGCCATAAAACAAAGGCTCCAACTCCTGCTGAGTGATTGAAGATCCAGACCCCCACTATCAAAGGAAGAAGGTGTCACTGGCAGGGAGATACCCAGAACTGGTTCGGACAGGGGTCAGTGCCCCCTGAACACAAAGACTTCAAAGACATTTAGGGATATAACTATGAGAGCTGAAACCCCTGGACTTTAGACTGACATCCATATTGAAAAAGGATTGAACCTACTTGGTGCTCAAGAGGAACCTCTGCCAAAGAAGAACAGCTGAAGAGACTGAAGAGAAGGACTGCCCTTGCTGTGTGTTCTGGGGCTGGCCTGCAGTTTGCTGGTTTGACTAAGGAGAGGATAAGGGACTTTGCTGTGTGCTGTATCCCCCTGCTTGTGAGGACTTTGTTGTGTGCTGTGTCCTGAAGTAGCGTGTCTCCAAGGGCCCGAGGAGAGCTGGCTCCCTGTTGTGGAAACTCAGGAACATAAAAGTTTCTAAGTGTGTCTCAGCGACGCTGTGTGCGTGTGCTTTTTGCAGCCTGAGACCTTCGTAAGAACTGCCCCGTGATCGTGTGCACCCGGAGTCCAAGTGAGTCTCAACGACGCTGTGTGCCTGTGCTTCGTGCAGCCTGAGACCTTCGTGAGGATTGTCCTGTGATCGTGTGCACCCGGAGTCCCAGTGAGTCTCAGCGACGCTGTGTGCGTGTGCTACGTGCAGCCTGAGACCTTCGGGAGGATTGCCCTGTGATTGTGTGCACCCGGAGTCCAAGTGAGTCTCAGCGACGCTGTGTGCGTGTGCTTCGTGCAGCCTGAGACCTTCGTGAGGATTGCCCTGTGATTGTGTGCACCCGGAGCTCAAGTGAGTCTCAGCGACGCTGTGTGCGTGTGCCTTGTTGCAGCCTGAGACCTTCGTGAGTAATTACCCCGTGACTGTGTGTCCCGGAGCAGTCTAGTTCTCTGCTTCGATCGACAGCGTGGCCAGAACTGCTGCGATCGTCATTGCCATCGGCCCGGACCGGCATCCCCAGAGGAGCTGTGGGAATTCACCGCCGCCGGCCCGAGCCTGCCTCTGCCAAGGAGAGACCTCGAACCATCACCGTCGGGGGTCCGAGTTCCACTGCCCAAGATCAACGAAGTCGCACCGGAGGCCCAAGCCGCGGGGAGAGGAGAGTGAGATCGCACCCCTCAGGTAACGCTCAGCGAGCGTGCGTGTGTCACCGCCTGGGGCGGGGTGCGGGCTACGAGAAACGCTCTCTGCCTTTCCCATCTTTGCAGTGCGAGCCCCCGCTCTAGCCCGTATCGCGGCCCGTACTAGCCGAGGAGTGGCGGTACCGGGGCCGGAGTGTGGAGCTGCACTTTGTTTTCCATCATAACAGTGTTGGGGGCATATTTTGGCAGTAGCTGACCGTGAGTCAGTATGAGTGGCATAGAGACCGACCAGAGCACCGCGATCGGTGCCGAAGTACATTATTTTTGCATTACGAACTGCCTGATTGTTGCATTACGAATTGCATTATTTTTGCATTACGAACTGCCTGATTGTTGCATTACGACTTGCATTATTTTTGCATTACGAACTGCCTGATTATTGCATTACGAATTGCATTATTTTTGCATTACGAACTGCCTGATTGTTGCATTACGAATTGCATTATTTTTGCATTACGAACTGCCTGATTGTTGCATTATGAATTACATTATTTTTGCATTATGAACTGCCTGATTGTTGCATTACGAATTGCATTATTTTTACATTACGAAGTGCCTGATTCTTGCATTACGAACTGCATAGCATTGCATTAGGACTGCATTGGATCATCGAGAATTGCTCATTAATACTGCAAGAACCTACCAGTGCGTGCTGGCCTAATAACCGGCACGGTGAAATATTACAAATACGCATATGTTGGATTTTTATCGTGTGGTCTCATCGTATATCTTTTTTTTTTATAAACATATAATTGTTTTTATGAAACTCATGTGGAGTCCATTTGTGGTGTTATTCCTGTGTCACTGAGAGCGTGGTTGCAAATACTTTACACATTTGCCTTGGAGATAAGCCTGGCTGCTCGTGCCAAGCTACCAGGGGGTGAGCAGGGGTTATCTAAAGGTGTGTGCCTCCTTACCCTGACTAGAAGCAAGGGTCCCTATTTGGACTAAGGTACATACCTCAGCCAACTAGAGACCCCCAGTTCTAACAGTATGTATACCCCGGCCTTTTCTTACTAGACACATCAAATTAACTTTACTTCTTTTATTACCCTTTGCTTCCTCTCTCGTCAACACATGGCTATTATACAGTGCATTACCGGTTTTCATCCCTGATTACTTCATATATATAATTTTTAGATGTTTCTGCTGTCCTGCTTACAGTCTCCACTGCTTCTCTGTCCTAATTCACCACCCAGTTCCTGTGCCCCCCCTTGCCTCCCCCTTTCCCCTCCAAAACCCTCTTCCCTTCCCTCCTGTACAAGCCCACCCCCCACCGTTCCTACTCCCAGAGGTTGCAGGACCACTAGGGTCCATTTATGATGGTGTGCGCTCCTCTCTGCCTGGGCCCTCATACCTTCTTGTGTTTTTATTTATTTTATATATTTCCTCCCTCTCTTTTGCCCCTGATATTACCATGTTAAAATACTATAAACTGACCCCAGTATATCAAAGAATTCCCTTGCCTTAAGTTCTAACATAAAATAGTGAACCTTATCCTTCCTTATCACTTTCAATTTAGCCGGATTCAGTAAATAAGCTTGCACTACCTTAGATTGAAATAGAGGGATCATCTGACATAACCGCCATCTCCTATCAACCGTGACATGACAATAGTCTGGTGTGACAAGAACTCATGTTCCTTGGCACCCCACTTCCAATCCGAGTGAGCCAAGTCATAGAGGGGTTGATGAAGCAAGAAGTTCTCTAAATAAATCAACATTGTTCTTGGTTTCGAGGCTCCTTGCTCCCCCCTAGTTTGCTTGAATGGGAACCGATGTGCCCTCTGAACTTCAGAATCCCAGTCCAAGCTGGAGAGTTCAGGAAAGGCTTCCTTCATAAGTTCAATAATAAGACATCTCCCCCTTCCACCCCCTCCGGGATACCCAGAACTCTTATGTTATTCCTGCGAAGTCTATTCTGAATCCTTGAGTTTCCATTGCATGTCGGCGGATTGAGATTCCAACATTGTGGTCGCCTCCTTATGAACCAGCAACACACTTTCTATTGTTGCAATTCTGTTTTCGTCTTACCCAACTCTCTCGGCAATTTCTGTGCAGGACTTAGCAGCTCTGCGAATACCAGTCTGCATTTTCCGGCATGCAGATTGTGTTTTCCGTCTCTCTGCTCGTGTTTCATCCCGATGTAGCATGATATTTTGTTAGATAAAGTCTAATGAAATTGTTTCTGAAGGCTCATTCATAATGTCCAGAATAGTCCCAGAGCAATTCCTTTGATTTAGCTTCATCTTGGTGTGCTCTGGTCTTTTTTGCTTCCTTGACAGTGCCTCTAATATCCATGCTTATTGCTTCTGTTTGAGGTGTTTGATTCTCATCCAAGTTGCTCACATCTCTTAGTATGCTATCCAACAAGTTCTTCCTAGTATGGTGTCCGGCTGAATCTGACTCTTTCTTCCCTGAAAGACTTGAGTGGTCAATCAGTGAGAAAAATTTTCATAAGAGTCTCCTTCTGCCTGCTCGGTTACTGCCTGACATTGTTCTTCCTTTTATATTTTCTTAGCAGAACTGCCATTTGTTTTAATCTGCTGAGTGTCCTTAGAGGCCCTAGGCACTGCTGACCCCTGCTTTAGATCACCCGTGCTCCCTTCAAACCCCTCTTTGATCTTAGAAATGTGGGGGGTCTGCATTGCTATAGATATGCCACTGTCTACAGAATTATCAAGAACACCCTGCGCGCATCCCAATGTGGATCCCTCAGTCATTGTAACACATTTGGTACTCACGTCCTGTGTATCATTTGCCTGGGATTTCAAAACTAAATTTTTTTTGCACTTCTTCAGGGGTCCGACCACAAGGTTAACTGTGCGATCCACGCTAGGGAAGGATTTCTTCAAATATATCAAAATTGATCCCGCTGGTTTTACCGTTGCAGCTTTTTTACTGATGCCCGAGTTTCCAGGTGACTTTGCACCATCATCGCCTGATTATTTCGGTATGCTTTGGCCCTGTAGACCTACATTGATTTCAGACACTCCTCTGGTACCTCGGCCCCCCCGGCTGTCTTATGGACTTCGGCGGCGTCTCCGACTTCCCGCGTCTTAGAGGACGTCCCGCCTTCAGAGAAGCCCAGCAAGATGCACCGAGGACCAGCAGCCAGGCAGCACATTCAATCGGCATGGCACACCTGTTGCTTGGAGACTTACAGATAGCACAATGACAGCGATCACAATGGTAGAGAGCACAATGGCCAGCCTTAGGGTGACCAACTAACATGGGTGCAAATTCAGGATGGTGAGTGTAAAAATTCAGGACAAAGGGTCAAAATTCAGGACAAAAATTCAGGACAGGAGGTCAAAATTTAGGACAAAACTTCGGGACAAAAGGTAAGTTTTACAAACACGTCAGAGGAGGTCGCGCAATAGTATATAAGTAAGTAAATAGACAACCACTTAAGTACAAGTCAAAATAAGTTTATATTAGGTTGAGACAATCGTGCACTTCACAGATTTTCAGTATGCCCACAGCTTGCTACCTTAGACGATTCAAAACTCGCATCTCGCTCCAGCAGGTACATTAGCCACCAGAAAATGGTGAACCACACCTGAATATAAGTGAGGCCGCTTTTATTGTTGATTGAAAACTACTGGATATACAAGGAACTTTGCAGTGCCAGCCCCCAGTAACAAAACCGCCCCCCCTTTCCAGCCTCCCAGGGAAACACCCGATGCCCAGTCCGGCCAGTCCGGGCTTGCTACCACCCTCCAATGGTGCCCCTCATCTTCACATAGACCATCTCTCATGTGTATGTAATTTCTTTTATAGTGTTACTCATCCCAGGTATGTAGGGCAGGGTGTCGGAGTGCGTTACATCACACACACATTATATAGAGAAAATGACTCATAAAAAGTGAATGTCAATGTATAGGAAATGTTACTTAGGATAATGGGTGCTACAAGGTGTAATCATTCTTTTATCTATAATTCAGTCTTTCACCTTTCATTCTGTCCTTCCATCTGTGTGCCCATCTATATCCAAACATATTCAACCATTTGCAAACCTATCCACCATGTATCCTTCCATTCATCATTTCACTCATCCATCCCTCCATCCACCCTTTCACTCATCCATCCATTATTCATCCATCCACCCTTTCACCCCATCCATCTGTACACTCATCCATCCACTCTTCCACCCATCCATCTATTCACTCATCCATCCAGCCATTTACCCTTTCACTCATCCAGCCATCCTTTCACTTACTCATCCATCCACCCAGTCACTTATCCTTCCACCCATTCACCCTTTCAGTCATTCATCCTCCCTTTCTCTCTCCATCCCCCTTTCACTTATCCATCCATCCTTCCACCCACCCATCTACTCATCCGTTCATGAATCCATCCATTGACCCTATTACTCATCCATCCTTTCACTCATTCATCCATCCGTTCTCTCATCCATCCTCCCTTTCACTTCTTCACTCATCTATCCATCCTTTTGTCCATCTACCCCCTTTCACTCACTCATCAATCCTTACATCCACCCTTTCACTCATCCATCCATCCATTCACCCTTTCACTTATCAATTCATCAATCCATCCATCCTTTCACTCATCCATCCACCTATTCACTCGCCCATCATCTACCCTTTCACTCATCCATCCATCCTTTCACTCACCCATCCACCCTTTTACCCATACATCTACCCTTCCACCCATACATCCATTTACCTTTTCTCTCATCCATTCTTCCACTCACTCATCCATCCATCCTTTCTTTCATTATCTATCCATTCACCCTTTCATTCATCCATTCATCTTTTCACTAATCCATCCAGCCATTCACACATTCCTTCACTTATTTACTCACCCACCTTTTCACATTATGAGCTGAGTCATTGTCTGCAGAGTTGCAGACAGAAGAGGCCCATCAAGAACTTCACCTCGCTGTAGTTCCTAAATCAAGGGGTGGGGCGGGGGAGGGTTCACTATGCCCTTGCACATAGGCAATCTGAAAACTTAGAAGTCATGAGTAATGCATGATGCACAGTGCTAGGACATGAGGTGACTGTGACATGGTGTTGTTTCCAGGGCTTTAAGTGGGGTAAAACAAACTTGGGGGTCTCTTCAAAGGGGGTGTTCGATGTAATTAAGGGCGTGGCTTAAAACACCTAGGCTAAAAATCTGTGCTTAGCATAGTGTGCACCCGACTGGTATTATGTTGTTTCTGTCATTGCATCCAGATATATAATACAGCAAGTATCATTACACCAACAACAAGCCAGGACTATTGGCTTTGTCAATGGTTGTTAGTTGCTTAAAATAAAAAAGCAGCAACCATGGCTTTGTTGAATATAATATTGAAAATGTGTCAGTTCTAAAATGATGAGACAGTGAAAGAACTATAAACCGTTCTTTTTAACTTGTTTCACAGGCTTCTTTATATAAACTGTTTTCTCACGTTGCAGCATGGGCGTTTTACCTTTTATCCATCTAACAGAATGCCCTGCTGTACACTGAGGCAGGAGGAGGCCACCACATGCTTTAACAGCCCAGACTGCCCCATTGTCATTCTGTATGTGGGAATTAGCCGGCATACAGAATGACAATAGGCGGGGTGGGGCTGCTCCTGTGCTCCAGGAGGAGTGCGAGGCGGCCCCATCAGGGGGCTGAGGCTTCTCGCAGGGGAGCAGAGCTGCTCCCTGTAATGGCCATAATTACGGACAAAAGGCGTCCGTAAAAGGGATCCTCACGGACTACGGACGTGAGGTCCAAATTACGGACAGTCCGTGAAATTTACGGACGGTTGGTCACCCTAGCCAGCCTCCTGGCATATTTTATTGTATAGGGCCATATCTCAATATCTCTCTAATCATGGATTTTGATGTGAAAGTGCAGCGCTTAAGAGGTGAAAGTTTAATTCCATTTTTTGGAGAGCAAACGTTTTGTATGACAAATGAGCATATTCATAGCATATTTCTTCATATTTAACAGGAGCAAAAGCACCACGACCTAAGATAATTGACACACATATAAAGTGGCAGTAAGAAGAAACACAGTTAATTCAAGTGTATTAAAAAAGAAACTTAAGTAAAAGTAGTCACAATTTTAGAAACTATGAAAAAATAAAATATATTGCACATAATAAATGCACATCTCTGAAGAGATTTCAGACCTATAATAGAGTTAAAACCTAGACGCAAAAATAAGTATATTGAAAAGGCTATCATTACGATAATCAAAACATATGTGGATAAGGAATAACTGGATAAGGCTTTAACTGCTACTGGAATTATTTAAGTGAGTATTTCCAACTAAAGTTGTGGTAACGTCTGTGTCTAATTAATTCACAGTAAATAAGATTATTCATCTGTCAGTGAAAACTCTGTAGGTGCTTCTGTATGAAACTAAGTAGCACAAATAAAACCCTATTCAACAAGAAAGCCATCAACATAAATTATTTTCAGGATACATAAAATTGCTAATTTACTTAAGGTGGAAGAAGCACGGATTATTTGTTTGAGTATTTGAATATATCAAAAAATCCTCTGAGAACATATGTAATATACAATTAGTTGCAGAATAACCAATGTCATCTAAAACGTAAACCTAATAGCATAAAAGAACGCTTTTAATAAACAAATTCCAATATATAGGCAGCGCACAGTTAGTGCCCATTTTTCATATTCTCTCATCAGTAATATGGCACTGAAGAAAGGACAGAGGTATTCCCTTGTTTTCATTGAGCCAGGCCACTATGCCAATGAAGGAATGTCCTATTAACACTGTTGGGCATTAAAGCACAACACCTGCTGCACCTCAGGAGCAATTCAGTCCTCTAAATTGGCTTCATAAAAGGTGGCATTGAGTGTGGTGAGGTTGGAATTTGGAAGGCAAGTCAGTAAGTCATTATGGGAAAGGATTAGATGTGGGCAAAATATTCTGTTCCAGCAGAATTAACAGAATTTTGGTGACTCTGCATTACTCTTGTAACACAGAGCTCCGACCAAATTCCACCAATCACTGTATGGTGGAATATTTTCTCACGCACGGCTCTAGAACAGTAAGTTGGCCAGAGTGAGTGAGATTTTGCATCCCCTATTATGATTTCCGGTCAAAAGGAGGACATCCAGTGAGATTTTTCTAAAGCGAGTTGTTGCAGCCTTCTGACCGCGAATGGTCACGACAGCCATGGTCAGAAGGCTGCCGCTTGAGGAGAAAATCTATTTGAGTGATAGTAAAATCATCTTGAGCAGCTGCACCCTCTGGTGCGCTGCTTGGAGATGTTTATGCTGAAGTTTCAGCATGTAAACGCTCCTGGCGCTAAATCACGGCATGAGCAATGCGACGTACCTATTTCCGCCAGAAGGCGGAACTCCACTGAGTTTTTGTGTAACCCCACAGAATTCTGCAGAGTCAAATTCCACGAGTTCCAACCACCCATAGAGAGGATGAACATTTGTACTTTTGGGAACATGTGTGTTCATGGGAGCAAGGAGCTACTGCTGGAATGGCAGCAAGCCATTCAAATGTTTCTTTTTATATTCCGAATGAAGTATTTGTAATTCCAATGATTTGGCATTAAGTGTCATCAACATACTGATGAATTGCGAGTTCTCTTTCAGCATGAAGGATTCTGAAAATCTCTGTGTATACAAGCCCTCATAAGAGTGGAAATAGAGCCTTGGGTGACTCCATATTTGAGAGGAAGGATGTTTGCATGGATCCATACAAAAATTATGATGTCTGTTCAACACAAATGCAGACTAGTTGAGAGCTGTGTTGGAGACTGCTATTTGGGAGGATATTTTCTTGAGAATGGCATCAACTGACAGTTTTAAAGACAGCTAAGAGGTCAAGTAGGACCAAGAGGCAAGGGTCACCTTCATCACTGACTTGTCAAGTGTCATTAATGCTGGCAATGTTGCAGTTTGGTACTGCTATTAGGACTGAAGTTTCAATGATGTACCTCTAAAGTGTTGTGGCGCTGAACATGGCAATAGATTAGAGGACCACAGCTTCTTCAGGGACCTTACTAAGAAAATAGTGGTGGCTGGTAAAGAGGTCATATCTTTCGAATTCAGCAAACGTTTTAAGTCTTGCATCCAAGTACTCAATTTGGGCATAAACTTCATCTGTGTGAAAACTCTGGAAGAGTTTAAGAGTTTGAAGGATTTGAAGGTTCAGTTAAGCTGAGTGTCTTGGAGGAATGCATTTTGTAAAGGGGTAGCTATTATGAGATCCACGTTACTGTCACAAATATGTGTCAATAACGTGGAAGATAAGAGAGATTTGTGAGGGAGTCTTTGAAGGCTTTGGTATTGTATGCATTAGAAAGATTAAAATCGATGAAGGAGGTTGTATCAGTGTTAAAGTGAGAGGAGGACGAGATAAGGTATAAGAAGTAATTCAACAATCTTTTTGTCAAATCAATGGGGACGGTAGATGAGAAAATTGCTGTTGACTTGGAGTAGAAAGTTTATGCATGCTGAAAGGCATATTTATCATCCTTTTTGGAACACAGCAGTCAGTTTGTCTTTCTGGCTACATTATGCCTTCGTTCTAGAACACTGACATGTGGTGTTCCACAGCGATCTCCTCTGAGCCCTGCAATTTTGTATGATCTATCTTACCCTTCTGGCTAATCTCATCTGCGTTTCTTGCTCTTCTCTTTTGTCATACATGGATAAGAAGCAAATTGTGAAGTCATCTGCTTATCAGTCATATGCCGCTGTTGACAACTTCCATGACTCTCTCTCGACAGTCTTCTCTTTAGTTAAATGTAGACAAAACTGAGCTGCTCTCTTTGGTTGGGCTGCCATCTTTTGGTCTCTCTACCGGTGTTCTCTTGGGTTAGGCTCGACTTCCTCCCACTCTGGTTCTGCCAAAAATGTAGTAATCACTCTTGATGTCTTGCTGACCTTTGTTTAACAAATCAATGTACTTACATCCCTATGTTTTAACTAGCTTTGCATGCTATGGAAAATAACGCTGTCACTTTCTCTAGACTCCCACAGACTACTGGATCAAACCATCATTATATCGCCAATGGTTTATTGCAATTCTCTTTACTTACATCTTCCTACATTTCATACAGCACATATAGTTTATTCAGAATATTGCAGCCAGGCTCCACTAAGGTCTCCCTGCTCGCTACTCTATTTACAGCACACTTAGGGGTCGATTATGAGTTTCGGCAGTGCAGGACCAGATGGTATGCCACCGCCGCGCCCCCACACTGCCGAGACTCGCTGCCGCCCGCCCGCCAGATTACGACTTTAAAGTGGTCTGGCAGGCGGGCGGCATGGTGGTTGAAAAAGGCACCACAATGGGACTGCACAACAAGGTTTCAACACAGCATGGACTCTAAAGTCCATGCAATGCAGGAACTGGTGTGCATGCACACAGGGGGGGCACATGCGATGCCCCTCTGTGTGCATCCACATGCAGTGGAAGCACAGGTGGCCCTGTATGGCCCCCTTTGTTTCCTCTCTTCCACGGTGTACATGAAGGAGGAACCACCATGACACTGCCGGCAGAGAGGAAACTCGTAATGTGCTTGGCAGGACCACGGCGGTACCGCCAAGCATATTGCGGCCTCTGAGTGCCACAACACCGTCAGGGAATGGCGGTTCCCTGGCGACGTCGGCAGTGCGGGGGTGGTCCGACCACCCAACTCATAATGGGGCTGGACCACCACCGCTACGCCCCACAAGTCTGGTGGTCCTCGTACTTCCTTACTCGTAATTGGGCCTTTAGAGTTCTCCACCAGCTACGTGTGGGAAAGCATTAGATCTTTATAACTATGTGGATTTGCCATAGAGCCTTGCATTACCTCGGTTCTACCTTCATTCGTTCTATAATCGTGCAGTACACCCAGAGGCATAAGTTACTTTAGGGATGAGCAATAGTTACTTGAGATAACAATAAATGGTGAATTTCAGTGATTTTGTGCATTTAAAACGGTGTGTTTTAACTGACATTTTCGCCTAACTATAACATTACTTTAACCTTTGTTTTTTTTACTTAACATAGATATATGTATATATATATATATATATATATATATATCCAAATCACGTGTCGTCTCCTTGTTTAAACAACACTCCACGGCCCCAAAATTGCTTTCAGCATGTTTTATTTAGGAAATGCACAACTCAACGCATTTCGGGAAACACGTTCCCTGAGTCACGAGTGTCGAAGTTGCAACACGTAGTGATTTAAATAAACGTCATATGGCGTGTAAGCATAATAAACAGTGTAAACAGACTTCCCAATACATAAAAGTAATTGCATGTTATAAATCAACATAAACCGATATTATTTCATATCAGTTTAAAATCATTATACTGAATGCGAGTGTGGCTAAAAAAGCACAGTATGTGTGATGCATTCTTTATACAGAATTTACTCAATTTCCGTATTGCACCGAGCTCACAATTCAAGCTCACCAAACTTTAATGCTACCAGTACCAACCGGTGCAGTTAAGAAACGCTGTTGTCTATTTTATCTCGTGCAAGTGCGCTGGCCCTATTAGCAAGAAAACCGCATTATTTATAGGATAATATATCAAAATCTTAATGGCGAGATGTCAATTTAAGTTTAGCACGCTCAATATTCACTCATTATATATATATATATATATATATATATATATATATATATATATATGTGTGTACTATAATTCCCACTAGGTGTTAGTTTAATTCCCTGCCTCCGTGTCTTTCTATGGGAGTATGTTGCAGTACCACTGATGGTTGACTAAATGTGGTGTTTCATTTACTCTATGGATGGGTTGGAACACATTTATACCTGTTTTTAAATATTTTGGCCTGAAGTAAATTTAGAAATTTATTTTCTAAAGTACAATGGTCCCTGCTTCACTCACTTCACCCCCACTGGCATTGACTCATAGAAGAACTCGGTTCCTCTCTACTTCTAGCATACGGGTGCAGTGATTCCCCAGAGGTTGTAAGCAGTGGAGCTGGACTGCCCTGGAAAAACTGAGCATTGTTTCAGGATCCCATGGGGGCTTATTAGGAGCAGTATAAAGCATACCTGGAGGGGATTGCAAGCTGAGAGTCTTCATAGAGGACATCCTTCCCTGTGGCAATAGGGGCCTCTGGCATCAAGATGCTACACACATCCTAGCCTCTCTATTCTGCAGGACACTGTGTCTATCTTCATCAGTGCCACAGAATACCATAGTCACCCTGAACAGCCAGCAGTCTCACTGCCTGAATTAGAGTTTGACGGATAAGTACACCGCCACAAATTGGTGAATATCCCGTCCGCCTTATTACAAGTGCAGAATATATCCGAAAACACTTGTAATAAGGCAGAAGGGAGAGCATGTAATGTGTATTGTATTCTAATACACCTATAATATGGTGGATAGGATAGTCGCCCTTTTGTGACAAAGTATCCTTCCACCATACTCTAAATCAGGCCCTAAAAGTGACAAAGCTATAGCAGACCTTAGCATTTCTGTAGCATTGTATTTGAGGCAGGGTGCTGAAGCTAAAGAGTTCAATACAGTGACAGTGCAATGCAGCACAGTGCAACTTCAATAGTGTCACATGGTTGCAAAGGGCACTGTCGACATCTTTAAGTTAGCATGAGCCCAGGAGCCATGATGCTGCTTTTGCGCATGTTACTAGACGCTTTCTCTTATACAAGACTATTTACACTTTTCACATGAGAACTGTCTGCTGCGATCGTTCTCCGCTTGTTCCTGGAGTTTAGTCTGAACATTGTAAGCAAGGTCAATCAACAATGCCCCTTGTTATTCTGTTCTGGTCAGGCCCTAGCACATTGACAAAACATACCCTGCAGCTGCTGTTTGCGGAACACTTGTATTTTGATATTACGGGACTGCATGTTTAACACAGACACACTTGGAGAGGGACCTTTCCAGAAGAAGAGCAATACGCACCTGTGATGTAGAAATACGATCTATGACCTAAAGGTATGGGGTCTGCTGACAAGCCTGGAGATCTTCTATTATATAATACTTCATATTCAGTACACGGGAAGGGAGCTTGGGCACTGTAGTCCCGTTTCCAATGTCTTTGTAAGATGACATCTCCCTTCATAATGTATGGACTTGCTGCTATGCTGACAATATTTGTATTATTACACTATTACGCTAGTAATGGCACGTATACTGCATTTTAGAGCACGTTAGTTGGAATAAATATTTTAAACTAATTCCGTGACTCTGTCAGATCTTGTTGTGTACAGGTACAAGAGAAGTGAGCAAAAGGGGTGTCTTGTTACCGCGATTCCTGAGAGATCCGGAAGTGTTGTGTTCTGGGTTGTCTAATCATTTGTTTCTCCATTTGTGAGTTGGAGAGCGAGTGAGACACTATAGCTAGTTGGGCCTGGGCTCGTGTGTACTAAGGAGGTAGGAAGGCATAGCCCCTATACACCGAGGTCCCATAATGCTGTGCATAGTTCTGTGCATGTGCAGAATCCCTACAACATGGCGCCACTAACGTTTGGTCTGGTACTTCTTTACGAGACCCATGAGTAGCGCTTGTGCTTGTCCACAATACCCTCCCATTAGTATCGGAGACATCCGTGGTGCGAGGGGCAAACCTCCTGTATTTGAGATTTATAGGTTTTTCAAGCTTGGATTTTAAAAGGTTCTAACTACAACCCGGCTTTGTGCTACCGTTTGGCTCGCTATATTAATAATGGCTGTTAATATTACAGCACCGAACAGCGCAGCTGTTACAGCACATTTGACCCAACAAGGAGTGCCCATTGCGGGGGCGGACTTTATTTTTGTGGTAGAGGCAAATGCCGCCTGCCGCTTCGAGTTTTTTTTACACCTGGGTTAAAGTTCCGACTGTGGACGGTAATGATCAATTCTTTCATGAGTTAGAGCTAGGTGTAGTCCCGGCGAGATACCGTCCCTATAATTTGCTTGAAGTTCTGTTGTCGGCTTGGCAACACACTATCTGGTTTAATGGTGCCCTTTCTCGCCCTGTTACGTCGGTCTGTCTTGGCCCATTGTCGGTCGATGGGGCCACGTGGCTCGTTTTGGCGGGCTATACTCCAAACCCTAATTATTTGAATCTTACCATTGCAGAGCTGAGAGTATTACATACCAATTTGATTCATATTCACCGAAGTGTCAAACAATATTTGGCACGTAATTTGCCTGCTGCTCCGGCTGGAGCTGCACAGCCACCAGGACAAAGGGGCGTAATAATTAGTCCTCTCATGGTTAATTCTGTGATGGGGAAGAGCCCTCAGAATAGAGATGAATTCCCGTTTTGGTTGGCTGAAAAGGAGGGGCGACCATTCTTTCCTAAAAAGAATTGGAGTAAGAATAAGCGGCAACAACAATAGAAGCAGGATTCGCGTGCTGGTTCACCGACCCCTGAAACTTCTGAGAGTAAATATGATTTGCGTGACCGCACTAAACTAAAGACCTCGCAACGATTTCAAGTTCCTGATCCTCGATCTCCTCGTTCCTTTCAGGAATCATCGGACCGACAGTTCAGTGGAGGGGAGCGTCAGGATCGAAGACAAGGCGAGTCCAGTCAACAACGACAGGATCAGCCAAGACAATTTGAAGTTAAACAAAAGACGGAGGGACAACCTCCTCATCGTGCCCCGTTTCAGAAGAAGAAAGTTGCAGCTTTTACAGCGAAATATGCCTCAGACGGTGAGAATCCTACTCCTCGATTGGAGATGGGCGGTGACTCTCCTAGACAGCGCGGCGGAAGTTACCATAGTGCGGGAGGCACTGCGTCCTTGTCTGGAGGCGACAGCAACTGATACTTTTGTAACGGTAGAAACAGCAGATACACGAGTTGCACCACCTGATAGATTATATGAAGTCACCCTACAAAATGAGGGTGATATCAGGCGGAAAGTTAAGGCGATCTTTTGGGAACACCTAACATCTTCATATGAGATTCTGTTAGCAGAGGCAGATTGGCCACCCCCGTTCGTGTTAGCATCTTCACGGGGGGAGGACGTGATATTACCAAGCTTTTCCTGTAATGTCTCGGAGGAGGCAAAACGGAATTACGCGTCAGAATGGGCGCTTGCTTTGGCGCCGGCTGTGTATCGTAATCAAGTGGGCTGGGACAGATTTTCTCTGGCACATGAGATACCTGTACGTTCCATGCCACAGCCACAAGCTCAATATCCCATCAAAACTGCCGTTAACGAGATACTAAAACAATTTGAATATCAGGGTGTGATTGAACCCTGTGTTTTAGAAATGAATAATCCTCTTTTCCCGATAGTGAAACCGGATGGCTGCTATCGTATAGTATTGGATTGCAGAAATTTTAATAGTCATGTGCGCACATTTGCAGTACAAAACGCACACAGCTCTGCTTTGGTCAATACCATGGTACGCAAAAGATATAAGACGCCCTATATATTTCCAATGGTTTTTACAGTCACAATCTGGCTCCAGAGAGCCGTGACTGGACCACATTGACTGGAATCGGCAGTCAAAAAAGATTTTCATGCTTGCCTATGGGGTATAAGAACAGTCCAGGGGCTTTTGCAGCGCGTGTGGTCTCACTTTTACACAATATAGACCCAGATGTTTTCTCATATGTGGATGATATTTAACGGATGATGAGTTGATTCCACATCTGGTCTGTGTTGATCACATCATAATGTCTTTTGCCGACCTAGGGTACAAATTTAATTTTGCAAAATCACGCATTGCCTGTTTGACAGTCATCTTTTTGGGTTACGAACTCAACAATGAAGGTAGGGGCTTGGCCCCTCATTGCTTGGAGAAATGTGCTCAAGTGCAGCCTTCTTCTACTCTGAAAAAGTTACAATCTTTGCTGGGTTTCTTGAATTTTGGTCGTACTTATATACCCGATTATGCCCAGTGTATCAAACCAATCTATGCTTTGATACAACCAACATTTAATTCTGACAGCTGGCTACCGGAACATACGAAAATTCTTCGATCTTTGCAAGCAGATATGCTCACTGCAAAATTCCTGTTAACACGTGACAATACTACAAATTTAGTCATACGAATCGTTCCAGGTACAGTGGGTTTCACGTACTTGATTTTCAATGAAGGGGATACAGTCTCCATTGCATACAAATCACACTTGTACACTTCAGCCGAGATGCATTTTTCTCCAACTGAAAAAATCCTTACTGCAGTACAGATGGCGATTCTAAAAGAGCGCTCTCTGGCACAAGGTAAACGCATTCTTATGGTTTCGCCTATGCCAGCTCTAGAAGTGGTGACCAAGGCAAGTGTTCCAAATTCTAAGGCTTTACACCCTCGGTGGATTCAATGGGCAAGTTCATTGACATCGGCTGATGTCACCTTTATCTTTGACCCATCTTTGCAGACACAAGAGTTTTTGCAGTACGAACAGGTTCATGAACCTCCGTCTTCACTGCTTCCTCTTGATCGGTACGAGTGTATAATTTACATCAACGGGTCTGCTCAGCCGGCCGTAGGCTCAAAGCATGCCTATTAGGCTCAAAGCATGCCTATTAGTCGCAGGTACAATGGTTGACGGCGAGTTCAAATATTCTGTGGTACATACACAGTCTTTAGAAGACTGTACAGCTCAATTGGCTGTGCTGCGTGCTTTGGTGTTGGCTCTAGAATTTGCTGATCCAACAATCCGCACTCTTATAGTGTGCGATTCCTTTCATTGTGTGCAATCATACCATGACAATTTGTTCTTCTGGTCACGGAATGATTTTCGCGACACGAAAGGTAGCACGATTAAGCATAAAATGCTTTGGGTTCAAGTGGCGGCGCTCAAGGAAAGCCTGCCACTCACACATGTTATACATACTCTTGGCCATCAGCAAGTGGGAGCACGTGCTGTAGGCAATTCATTGGCTGATGAAGCAGCCAAATCCGCAGTTGCCACATGTTCAGTAGCAGCAGTTACAAGGTCCATGACGAAAATTGATAATGACATTCTGGCCGCCATAGCGGCTACTAAGAATGGGATGAGGTTCCCTCAAGGGTTCCCGTCCAAATATTCTTATCGTTTGTCCCCAGAACAAGTTCCAATAGTTACTGTACCATCCGTTGGGGATCGGCTGATTCCTAACGAGGACCGCAGACCTCCTTTGATCATAGCAGCTCATGAGGGCATGGCTTCAGCACATGCTGGAGTTTCTGCAACAGTGTCCCTCTTGCAGCAGCGCTACTGGTGGCATGGCTTGTACAGACAGACCCGCAATTACGTTCTGTCCTGTGTCATTTGTCAACAAATAAAACCGTCGACTGTCACACGCCCGCGGCTTATGCAGCTATACATATCGAACTATCCGTTTGGTTGTATATATCTTGATCACTGCGGCCCTTTGTCGTCAGACACTGCCTATAAATACATCTTAGTTGCAGTGGATTCGTGCACGATATTCCTTTGGGTTTGGCCACAACGTAGTGCTGACGCTCAAAATGTCATAAAAGACTTGCGTGTCTTTGTCGGAACATTTGCATGCAGCCCGTTCCATTCGGATCAAGGTCCGGCATTTGGCACTAAGGCTTACAAGGATGCAATGATGTTGTTGGGGGTACTGCTGCAATTTTCGTCTCCATACAGGCCTGAGGGCAATTCAGTAGTGAAGCGAATGAACCATGACTTAAAGCAGTCTTTGACAGATAGAGTTTTAGGTACTGGTCAGGTTGGCTGTATCACTTGTATGGAGTCCAACGTGCACTGAATAATCTCCCAAGAAGATCTCTGGGTGGGTGGACCCCATATGAAATGCTCTTTGGCATTAAAATGTTTGTGCCTGACCTTGATGGTCTAGACGTTGCGGCGGCTGCCGCGACGTTTGACGTAGATAACCATTGTACTATGTTGCAGGATCTACAAAAGACACAAGATACTCTTGCAACAACTCAGTTGCCCTCATCCACCGACACTGGAGTGCTGATTCCTGTCACAGGCTGGCTTCCTAAAGTGGGTGACCTGGTCCGGGAGAAGATCGAGAACAAAAAATAATTTGTTCCCTCCTACAGTGCACCAGTTCCAGTTCTTGGATTGAAGGGTACTCATACAGTAGTTTTGCCTCGACTGCATGGACGCAAGGAGAACCGATACATTTCTATTGAACATGTCAAACTACACCAGTTGGCCAATACTAAATAATGCACCTAGGAACACTCCAAAAGAGATGTTTCCCTTACTACAATGTCATCCAAACTGAATCTTGTGCAGCAAGTATGGGAAGTGGAGGGGGCGTGGCTTGCCGTGCTGCGGAATGGCCGCTCTGTGAGCGAGCTCCGCCGGCCAGGACGAAAATCCTACATTAATCCTGTGAACGGAGAGCAGAAGCGGCGTTGACTACTAGCAATCGGGCGGCAGGGTGACACTAGACCCTGCGGCTGCAGTTCCTATGGTCCGACTGCGCTTCGGGCTTGAGGCGCGCAGCTGTCCCTTGAGCTGCGGTCGACCGTCTGGTCCCTTCTGCTTGCCGCACCCGGGCGATCCTGAAAATCGAGCCCGCGGCTGCGGGCAGTCTCTGGGCCTGAGGCGAGACATATGGCGGAGACGCTGATTCTGGCTCGCTGGCGGCGGCTGGATGGTTGCGGTGGAGCCATAGCCTGAGCGACTTGCTGCACAGTGCCTGGAGGCGGAGAGACAGCTCTCGTGGGCGACCAGGGGACCCCGGCTTGTAGGCCGCAGCCGCCATCTTGTGAATCCGCCATCGGCCGCTAGTGGTGACTGGAACAGCCGAACTGCGCTGCCCCGCCCGCAGACTTGTGGAGGCGCTGGGGACCGGCTGGTGAGTGCGGCGCTGCGAGGTGCATATAAGGGAAGTGTGCAGCTCTCGAGGTGTGCTCATCGCCGTTGTGCAGCTCCGATGCGCCCTCCATCCCATACGCTGGGCCAACCCGCCCCTTCTTTGACACGATGCTGGGAGCCGCGACCTGAGAGCGCCTGGTGCTGCTGGTGCCTACTGACCGTGTTTACCTGGGTGTGCGTCCTGCAATTCCTACGGTGCTGATTTCCCTCGAGGTGCGAGAGCGCAGGACTAACGAGGCAGATAAGGCCTGATGTGTGGACATTGTGTGACGCCCTCGGCGTATAGTGCCTTCAGAACACCTGGTTCTGTACCCCAATAGTGAACTAGCTTGCGGTCAAAATCTACTGATCGTGGTGGTGCTGAGCCTGTGCTACTACTAACAGGGGTGCCCTGGGCCGACCCGGTCCGTGAGGTGGGGAGAGCTGCCATCTTGGTG
Organism: Calotriton arnoldi; assembly: GCA_963921515.1. NCBI lineage: Eukaryota > Metazoa > Chordata > Amphibia > Caudata > Salamandridae > Calotriton > Calotriton arnoldi. Next base: position 1,779,159 of record CAWUFW010003059.1, read on the forward strand.
ACCGGTGAGGCCTGACGCCCTGGGTCTGCCGGATTAAGCCGTGCCTAGTTGTGGGCTGCATCGCCATTCTGGCTTACACTTGTGAGTCACTCGGGGGAGTGGCCACTTTTGGCGGCTGCCACAATGGGTAAGCAAGATGCCAAGCAGCCAAAATTGACTTTTGTTAAACAAGCGCGCCACGAGGCATACGGAACCGGACTCGGACACTCAGGGAGACGGCCCCCATGAACAGATGTCAGAGGATCACGGGGAAGATCTGCGAACCCTCATGTTGGAGATGTGCTCCAGCCTACGCAACATAGACACAAAACTGGACACACTCACTGCGCAACTCGACTCTGTCAAGACTCAGGTGGCGACGCACGAGACCCGGTTGGATGCTATCGAGAATCGGCAAACGGAATTTCATGAATTTCAAGCTGACACCAAAGAGCAATTGTTGCACATGGATAAACTGCTGGGCATCATCAGGGCCAAGAACGAAGATTTGGAGGCCAGGTCTCGGAGAAACAACCTCCGGATTACAGGTATTCCGGAAACCACCGCCATTTCCAAGATGGAGACCTTTGTGACGGAACTCTTACACGAACTCTTTGACCCCCATCTATCGTCGGTGTTCGTGGTGGAGAGAGCACATAGATCTCTAGGGCCGAAACCCCCGATTGGCGCAACACCTAGACCAATCCTGGCAAAATTATTGAACTATCAGGACAGAGATCTTATATTGCGCTTGGCTAGGGACAAAGGCCAGATCTCCCATAAAGGCAATACCATCTCCTTTTATCCCGATTTCACCCCAGCAGTGCAGGCGGCCCATAGGGAATTCCTCCCCGCAAAGCGTATTCTTCTGCAGGCGCAGATCCCATACTCCCTGCTATATCCAGCCAAGCTGAAAGTTTCATATGACGGCACTGCTCACCTCTTCACTGATGCGAAATCCGCCTTGAAGTTTGCCAAACATGTTGGTGGGAAACAAGTCCAGCAATCTGGAACTGCTGAGGGTACTCGAGAGGGCCATCTAAGCGATAATGACTGATCCAGTACCTCGCCTTTGTTCACTGTACTAAAATGTTGCCATGGGGCGAGATGGGGCTAAATATGAGTACCTGCTCTAATATGATTTTTCTGTAATGATCCTTAAAGTTGATGTAGGGTATCCTGGGACCCCGTAGCCTGTGAGTTCTTGGGTGGTCCATTATATTAGTTTTTAGCTACCTGCTTCTCTGCAGTACTCCCGGCCACCCTGTGCAAACAGGGAAGTTTGCCGGCGATACCTCGCCCTCATGGGAAACTTCCCCTTCTCGAGTTGTGGTTTTTTGTATGTTAGGACTGTGATGGGTATTCTGCAACCTGTTTGGGGGGTTGGAGTGGGTGGGGGGTGGTGGATAGGGGATGTTTTCTTGTTTACAGCCAGTACACCTACACAATGTCAGTTAGGACGTGTGACTGCTTTTTGGCGTTGGCACGCTCTCATCACCAGTATTGGTTGGGTGACTACCCTTTGTAAAACTGCACGCTAAGACCTTAAATTTTCTCATGTGGAACATTAGGGGCTGAACGATTACAGGAAGGCTAGGTTAGTACATGCCTATCTATCCAGGCACAATATTGACATATGTTTATTGCAGGAGACACATTTAAATGTTAAGCCTTCGCAAAGGCTGAGTAATAACAGATGGGGTAACGTGTATTCATCCATCTTTTCCAACTACGCTCGGGGAGTTGCGGTGTTGATAAGGAGGGGAATGGACTGGCGGGAGGAACATGCCGTTGTTGACCCAGAGGGGAGGTATCTTCTCATACATGGTGCTCTGGGAGGCGTACCCTTGGTTTTAGTGGCAGTATACGGCCCCAATGTAGATTCACTAGAATTTTTTCGTCATATCTGGACTCAGATCAGATCGACTGGCTGTAGCACGATATTAGGGGGCGGGGATTTTAATGCCATCTTAGATGATGTCATGGACAGGCACGGTGCGGCTCGTCCCTTACACCCACATACTAGTGCCGCCTTACAAGCTATTATATCTGATGGTGACCTAGTTGATGTTTGGCGGAGTCACCATCGCCAGACGTTGGAGGGTACATGCATTTCCAGTCACCATAGTGCCTGGTCTCGGCTGGATTTCTGGCTGGCCTCACGGGATGTGACGACTTGGACTGCGGAGGTCCTGCACCTGGCGCGCTCCCTATCCGACCATGCTCCCTGTCTGCTTAAATTGCAACTCCCAGATGCGATACCTCGTGCCCTCACCTGGCGCCTTCCCCCGCATGCGCTCCTGGACGAGGCTTTCAAGGAAGAAATACGTTCGGATATAAAAGACTATTTTACCCTTAATACAGGCTCTGTAGAAACTGAGGCTTCCGTATGGGAGGCGTTTAAAGTTTTTATTAGAGGACAGTGTATTGCTCGGCAAGCGGGGGTATTGAAAGCTATCAGGGGTACATTAGCATCAATAGAAACCCAGATTAAGGATCTTGAAACCCACTTCTATTCCTCAAATGTACCGGGAACAGCCGCCCTCCTGAAAGCCAAACTACTGGAATTTGCCGAAGAGTCACAACGCGAGGTCAAATTCCTGGGTAAATATGCTGAGGCCCGCAGGTATGGCAAGGGCGATAGGCCTGGCCGCAGTCTGGCTGGCATGATCCGCCCGTCTAGATTCGCCATGTTTATACACGAACTCCATTCCACAAGTGGTGACGTTATTAGGGGCCCGGTAGATATCTTGGACGCCTTCTCGTCATTTTACTCCCAGCTATACACTGCTACCCAACGGACATGCCCGGATGGGTTGCAGGAATTCTTGGACTCACTTGCCCTAGTCTGGTTCAATAATTTACATAGGGAGTATATGGATCTCCCCATCACGGTGGCGGATGTTGCCCAGGTTATGGCCTGACTACTTCGTTCTACAAAACATATGTGGAGGAGTTGGCGCCCCGGTTAATGGTGGTCTATGAGGAAGCTCTACAGGTGGGAGTCCTACCCCCATCCATGAGGGAAGCAATAATCATTACCCTATTAAAACCCGGGAAATCTGCAACAGACATAGACTCCTACAGGCCACTATCGTTGATCAATGTGGATGTTAAGTTCCTCGCCAAATTGATTGCTAACAGGCTACAACCCTTACTTCCCAGGATTGCCCTCCCAGACCAATCTGGGTTTATACCCGGGAGGTCGACTGCCCATAATTTGCGAACCATTTTTTCAGTGTTACACTATCTCCACCCAGAGGTGCGTGCTGCCGCCATATTTTTAGATGCCACAAAGGCATTTGATACACTTGAGTGGCCATATTTATTTACGATATTGACCCGTATGGGATTGAGCCCGATCTTTATCAGCTGCATCCGGTTATTATACAATTTGCCGGTTGCCCGGATTCGGGTGAACGGCTTACTCTCTGATTCATTCACCATATCGCGTGGGACGAGACAGGGGTGTCCACTTTCGCCCCTGCTCTTTGCCATTGCAATGGAGCCTCTGGCCGCCCGTATCAGGCAACACCATACGGCCCGGGGCATTGGCTTCAGCACCCGAAGCTGCTCATCTCACTTTATGCAGGTGATGTGACCTTGTACATTACTAACCCCGAGGTAAATTTAGATCCTGTTCTTAGAGAGTTCATTCGCTTCGGGGGCCTTGCTGGCATAACAGTCAACTGGGCGAAATCGGTGGTATTTCCCTTGACGGATGGCACACCTCAGGTGCTGTCTGAGTTCCCATTGCGGTGGGAGGCTGACGCAGTTAAATATCTAGGTGTGTGGCTGAGTCGGGACACGCAGGAGATTTGGAACCTGAATTTTGGGAGGGCGGTCACTTGGTTGGAAGAGAAGGTTCAACTCTGGTCCAAATTGCCCCTATCGATGGCTGGGAAAATCGCTCTGGCCAAGATGGTGATACTACCGAAGTTCCTTTATTTATTTGTCAACATCCCACTCCCTCTTACGCAACATTTTCTATCCCCGGCTGTATAAAACATCACAAGCCGGAAGCCAAACACATCCAGGCAACCAGAGGAAGTGTCAGCACAAGTCGACATTCCCTCTTTAACAATGGAATTAGTCTTTCCTTTATTTCTATCCCCGGCTGTATAAAACATCACAAGCCGGAAGCCAAACACATCCAGGCAACCAGAGGAAGTGTCAGCACAAGTCGTACTACACTGCACAGCAGGTATTGAGAAGGAGCCACGAGGACGGAAAGCTGTAAAACCGTAACGTATTTTACTCAACAGAATCTAAATTGCTTTATACTGTTGTCCCTAGCAGGTAACAAGCTCCCTGGTTGCCCGTTGAAATCCACAATTTAAGACTCAAGGTATGAAACCATGCGGTTTTAGAGCTGTTTGATAATACGTAATTCAAATCTAGTCATTAGCATTTATTTAATAAACAGCTAGCGCATGATATACTAATATTTATCGAAAGGTCTGATGAGAATAAGCTGCGGTCATCTATTAAAAACACTGCTATAAGATTGTTTCTACCACAACTTCAGTTAACCTTTCTTTAACACACATTAGTATATCAACAGTAATTACAACAGACCGCCTACCAAGTCGCTTTCTCTGAGGAACACTCGCAACTATAGGTATACTGCACATATGACATCGGGGTCCATACTATCACCAAGAATAAGGTGCAGAACTATTAGACTAACCCAATTTTCTTCTTGTCAATCTTAACATGACACCTCAGGAGTTTAAAGACAAATATATGGTAATATATTTCCATATTGAGCACCGTATGGGAGACAAAAGAGAAAAAATGTTTCTTAAAATGTTTGCCAGAATTTCACGCAGGAGAGAAAGAATTGCCATTTTTTTAGTTATTTTTAATGTTCTTCTTTATCATTATTTCTTCTGAGAAAATACAGCACGCCATTTTTTGAGAAAATGCGCTAAATAATACTTGCATCTTTTTTCATTTTGTTTCCTCCTTTACTCTGAACAGGTACTACTTGACCGCATGAGAATCGGGTCAATACACCCTGATACATAGAGACCCATACAAAATAAGGTCTCCACCACTTTTCCTTTTTAGGTCCTGAAGAAAGCCCACTTGACCCACAAGGGCAATCACTGGGGCTGAAACATGTCGACCTTTTATGGACACTCACAGTGCGTTAGACCACTAACTAGTCTTCCCACGCACGACACAGATTTTAATATATCTCGAACCCAGATTGATTACATTTTACAAATCGGGGTCTACGAGTTTTTAACATTTTGAGATTCACTTCACTAAAAACACTTTCACCTTTCTTTGATCACTACTGCAATAACCAGTGGTTTTCCACGGATGGAGGAAGCATACAAAAACTAACCCTATGATGAGGCTGTCACGTTTTTAAGAGCAGGGCGGATAATCAAGATATACCGCTTTTCCGACTTCTGTACGTGAATGAGGGTTTTTTATCGGTACACTGCATGAATTTCATAAAACCCTGGTTACTCAGGTCAAGTGATCCATTCTCATTTTGATATCTAATTTACGAATAAAGAAGCTGAATGGATCACAGTTCCTTCTTTCTCCCTCCCCCTTGATTTAACATACATCCATAGTAATCATATCTTCAAATTACATAAATCCGACTCCAGCTTATAGTTCCAATTCTTAGTCAGATCTGCACCCTGAGCCCCAATTTGTGGCTGGAGACCAGTCCCTCTCACCCCATCTTTTCTTCTTATGGGCTTTAACTTTATATAAACTAACCTCCAGATTATAGATGGCCATGAATCTAGACCTCCATATTGCAAATGTCGGGGTTTGGGTTTCAGCCAATACGATGCAATACAAAGTTGTGCTGCCGCTATGGCAACAGAGATCAAATACTTTTCTTTCCTAATTGTCACATTCTGTTCTGTGCTATCTACCAGTACTAAAGCATCAGTGAAGAAGTAAGACATATGCGCCCTTTAGTAATATGACTTAAAAAGCCTCTATTCCTTTAATAAGAGATAATAGCTTAGGACATGACAAGAACATGAGTATAACCTCTGCTTGATCTGCTCCACACCGTTTACATTTTCCATCGGAGTCGGATCCCCACTTAGACATTTTTGCTGGAGTATATTAAAGATTAAAAGCGGTCTTAAAAATTACTCTTAAAATTTGCTGTTAACAAAACCTTATCACATAGTTCTAAAGACTCCTGAAGGCATACTCCTGCTCTTCCTAGCCTTCTGCCCCATTTAGAATCCTTCCTGAACATCTAAATCATATTTTTGAGTCTGAATCAGTAATTCATATATGACCCCTATTCTATACCTTTGTCTAGCTGCCTCGATGATTGGGATCTTCTCTATTACTTTTAATTCATTTTTCTTTTTAAAAAGAGAATCTTGAATCTGTAAAAATTTTAAAAAGTTACCCTTCGGCACCTCAAACAATTCCTGCAGCTCTGAAAACGAACAGAGCTGAGTGTCGTTATACAAATCCCCTATTAACCCAGCACCTTTCTGTCTTCACTTTTCCATCACTATGTCTTGAAAAATAGTTGGTAATAAAGGGGTGGCAGAGATAGGTGTATAAAAGTTTATTTTACAAATCTCCAACTGTCGTTCGAGCTGATACCATATTTGGCGGGCTACTTTCACTACCTTAAATCTAGTTTTCTTGTAGTAGCTTGGCTCCTGTATTCACATAAAACATCCTTTTGCTTCAATTCCAAGCTCCATTTCCTTTATAGTTGGAGATTCTGCGGCCCCAATCCCCCTGTTTCACCAGTCAGTAATATACCCATGTGTTGAATCACACAGACCCAGGAATAGGAGGTGAAGTTGGGAAGCGACCACCCACCTCGTAATCTTGGCAAGGTCATATATTTGTTGCTCTTCTTGGCTTTATGTACCCCCACAGAAAGTGACACAGATCGATTCTAATTTCTGCAGCCAGAATTTACTGATCTCCACTGGTATTGTCCTAAAAAAGTACAGCACTTAAGATAAAATATTCATTTTTATTACATTACACCTCCCAACTAATGTAATGAGAGGTGCATTGGTCCATTCTATCTATTTTGATCTTTTCTAATGTTAGAGCCATGTTACTCTCCACTAATATATCCAGGTTCGAGGTTATTCTAAGCCCTAAATAAGTTGCCTCTGGGATCCTTTGTCTGTCCCTAAAATCTGTTCCTTCAGTACACACTATCTGTGTTTTAGATTCATTCATCTTATTTCCCGAGAAGCTTCCAAATTGTTTTGCAAGTCTTTCGATCTCGACCAGTGCAGTTGCCGGATCTGGGGTTACTATAGCCATATCGTCTGCATATACAAATACTCTATATTCTACTTGGTTCTGAGTTATAGATTTTATGCACAAGTTCCCCTCCAATCTTGTTAAAAAAGGGTCAATATATAGTGCAAATAATAAAGGGAAAAGGGACAACCGCGCCTCGTTCTCCTTGAGATATGTATAATCTCAGATTCAAGACCTATCGCTCGGACTCTGGTGGTCGGAGATTTATAAAGAGCTTCCTTCCTAAACCCTTTGCATTCCTGAACTGACTAGAAGCCCCCACAGGCAACATGATCAAATGCCTTTTCAGCATCTAATAAAGTCAATCCAGGGGGTTTTATGGGCTTCAGCCAAGTCAAATAGCATGATCACTCTCCTGATGTGATCTACTGTTCCCCTACCTGGAATAAATCCATGTAGCCTGACGGATACTAATTGTGTAATACCTCTACCTAATCTGTTTGCCAGCACCTTAGCATAAATCTTCCCATCACAATTTAACAGTGTTATTGGTCTGAATGACCCGGGGAGCGGAGGAGGGTTGTCTGTTTTTAAGAAAATCACCATGTTTGCCATCTCCCAGATAGGGGTCCACCTTCACTGTGCTTCTAGAAAAGTTATCAACATATTCTGTTGAAAAAATGTTTAAAAAAAGTTCCAATGGAAGAGCATCCGGGTCGGCAGCCTTCCCTATAGCAAAAGATTTTATGGCTTGATAAAACTCCAAAGAAATCAGAGAGTCCAGAGCTGCTTGATCCTATTTACTTAGGGCAACCCTTTCTAAACCTTAAAGGAAAGTGCCATATCCTTCTTCTGGAATTCCTAACTCCTCTTGGTAGAGAAATTCATAAAATTCTCTGAAAACTTCAACAATTTCTATCTGAGTTTCACCAATTCTCCTACCTGGACTCTTTATGGCCATTATTCCTCTCACAACTTCCTTCTGTCTGATCTTTTTAGCTAGCAATCTACCTGTAGTCTCCCCATATTCATAGCATTCCATCCAGTACGTAGTATACTTAGCTGCAATTTCATTACTAAAATACTGGTTAATTTTTTGTTTTCCATATAGATATTTCTTGTTGCTCTTTTTCAATATCATGGCCCTTTATTAACCCCTTAGTCATTTTCTCTTCTGCCAATGACATTTGCCTAAGCAGCTCCTGAATCTCCCCCTGCTTATCTTTCTGCTAGTGTAATCCTGAGCTAAATGTCTCCCCTCTAACTCCCATTTTCATGGCATCCCATACCATTCTTGTTTCCGCGATCCCCATATTGGTTTCCATAAATTGTTTTATCCATACTTTCATATGCTCCAAATATAATGTATCCAGCAACAGTTTCCTATCATAAGTGAGAGCCCCCCCTAGGCTTAACAAGACCTGCTACAGGGATCTCAAGAATCAGTGGGTTATGATCTGATAACATCCTAAAGAGTTTATCTATCTGGGCCCTCGAGGCCACGTCCTTTGGGACAAAAATGTAATCCAAATGTACCAATTTGTTATGTGGGATAGAGTAATACGTGAAGCCAGGATCAGGGGCCCTCTTTTTATTTCAAAGATCTATTAGACCATGATCTATCACCAGCTGCTGGAGGGCTTTAAAAATTTTGGTTTTCTGCTCACATAGTCCTGCTCCCAGATTTGACTGCTACCCCCTTCTAAGTGGATATTTAGATCCCCACAGAAAAATAAGGGACAAAGCCATAGGGCTAGTTCTGTTTTTAATAAGTCAAAAATATTAGCTTCATCTATATTGGATCTGTAAATTTTACACAAAGTGAATCGGCCTGAGTCTATTTTGCATTCCACAATTATTTATCAGCCTAGCTTATCCGCCTATCTACGCCAGCAGTACAGTAGCTTTTTGCTAACAACGCAACCTCTGTGTTGTGATCCCCTGCTGTGTGCAGGCCAAAAGATTTAGACCTAGGTCATTTGGACGCTCCTGCCTTCCCCAGGGGATATGAGTTTCCTGTACACAAACTACATCTGTCCACACTGCTCTTAGACCTAGGGCCCCTACATTTCTTTTTTTTCCTATTGTTGACACCACAGATATTATTTGTACAAATTTGCACCAAATGCTCCATTTGTATGTGTTTTGTACTTGGCCCTTTTGGCTAAGGTTCCCTAAACTTTTGCCTTCCCTAGACCTTTTTTCTGACATGGCGTTGCCAACTTAGATGCTTTGGGCACTTTGCCACTGCTGATCAGTGTCAAAGTGCAAGTGCTCCCTGTGTAAAGTGTAATGGTAATTGGTTGTCCATAATTGGCATGTTTGTCTTACTAGTAAAGTCCCTAGTAAAGTGCACTATGTGTGCCAGGGCTAGTAATACAAATGCTACTCGTGGGCCTGCAGCACTAATTGTGCCACCCACATAAGTAGCCCCCAAAGAGAGAACTCAGGCCTGCCACTGCAGTGCCTGCGCGCAGCTTGCTAACTGCCATGTTGTCCTGACAAGTGCACCCACTTGCCAGGCCTTACCCTTCCCTTTCCATGCACATCAGACGCCCCTATAGTAGGCCCAAGGTACCCCCCTGGGCAGGGTGCAGTGTCTGTGAAAGGTAGGACATGTACTGAGGTGTGTACCATGTACTAACAGTGAAATACTCTCCATTTCGTTTTTCACTGTTGGAAGGCCATCTTGCCCATAGGACAGAATGGGGAAGGCTGTGTAATATGTTTCCAGCCTATCTTCCCATAGGTTTAAGATGGAGAGGTGAAGTTTAGTGTGCCTGAGCTCACAATTTAATAACACATCTTTTTGTGAAGGTGGTTTTTGAATTGTGTGTTTAGAAACCACGCTTTTAGAAGTGGCTGGTTTTTTTTGTTCTAACAATTCTGTGTGTCTCTGCCTGGTTGTGGATTGACTGTCTGGATTTGAATGTGATAGGATCTGGGAAATGTCTTGACCCAGGGAGGGGAGGGGAGACAGCAACAGGCTGACCTGCATCTGGGGTGTAGGGGGGAGAAGTAGCCCCTGGAGGTGAAGAGGCTTGGGCTGCTGCCATAAAACAAAGGCTCCAACTCCTGCTGAGTGATTGAAGATCCAGACCCCCACTATCAAAGGAAGAAGGTGTCACTGGCAGGGAGACACCCAGAACTGGTTCGGACAGGGGTCAGTGCCCCCTGAACACAAAGACTTCAAAGACATTTAGGGATATAACTATGAGAGCTGAAACCCCTGGACTTTAGACTGACATCCATATTGAAAAAGGATTGAACCTACTTGGTGCTCAAGAGGAACCTCTGCCAAAGAAGAACAGCTGAAGAGACTGAAGAGAAGGACTGCCCTTGCTGTGTGTTCTGGGGCTGGCCTGCAGTTTGCTGGTTTGACTAAGGAGAGGATAAAGGACTTTGCTGTGTGCTGTATCCCCCTGCTTGTGAGGACTTTGTTGTGTGCTGTGTCCTGAAGTAGCGTGTCTCCAAGGGCCCGAGGAGAGCTGGCTCCCTGTTGTGGAAACTCAGGAACATATAAGTTTCTAAGTGTGTCTCAGCGACGCTGTGTGCGTGTGCTTTTTGCAGCCTGAGACCTTCGTAAGAACTGCCCCATGATCGTGTGCACCCGGAGTCCAAGTGAGTCTCAACGACGCTGTGTGCGTGTGCTTCGTGCAGCCTGAGACCTTCGTGAGGATTGTCCTGTGATCGTGTGCACCCGGAGTCCCAGTGAGTCTCAGCGACGCTGTGTGCGTGTGCTACGTGCAGCCTGAGACCTTCGGGAGGATTGCCCTGTGATTGTGTGCACCCGGAGTCCAAGTGAGTCTCAGCGACGCTGTGTGCGTGTGCTTCGTGCAGCCTGAGACCTTCATGAGGATTGCCCTGTGATCGTGTGCACCCGGAGCTCAAGTGAGTCTCAGCGACGCTGTGTGCGTGTGCCTTGTTGCAGCCTGAGACCTTCGTCAGTAATTGCCCCGTGACTGTGTGTCCCGGAGCAGTCTAGTTCTCTGCTTCGATCGACAGCGTGGCCAGAACTGCTGCGATCGTCATTGCCATCGGCCCGGACCGGCATCCCCAGAGGAGCTGTGGGAATTCACCGCCGCCGGCCCGAGCCTGCCTCTGCCAAGGAGAGACCTCGAACCATCACCGTCGGGGGTCCGAGTTCCACTGCCCAAGATCAACGAAGTCGCACCGGAGGCCCAAGCCGCGAGGAGAGGAGAGTAAGATCGCACCCCTCAGGTAACGCTCAGCGAGCGTGCGTGTGTCACCGCCTGGGGCGGGGTGCGGGCTACGAGAAACGCTCTCTGCCTTTCCCATCTTTGCAGCGCGAGCCCCCGCTCAAGCCCGTATCGCGGCCCGTACTAGCCGAGGAGTGGCGGTACCGGGGCCGGAGTGTGGAGCTGCACTTTGTTTTCCATCATAACAGTGTTGGCAGTGCTTTAAATGGGCCGGTACTCACAGGTACTGAGTACCGGCACTTTTATTTTTTTCCCTTGTGAGTACCGGAACTTCTCCAGGCCTGGGGAGAGTACCGGTACTCACTTGGGCCTGTCCGGTTTTGGGCAGAACGGTTACATGAGCGCGCACCCGGCACTCTATCATGACCATTTTCCAGTGAGCAGCCACTGCTTTAAATGTGTGGCGTGGCGTCACCCTCGATGCTGCAGTGTGGCAGAAACGAAGGGAATCCCTGTAAAGGGAGTTGTTCTCTTTGGCTTTCCCTCCCTTCTTAGCTAACTGCACCTTAGCGCCCATGTTCCCAGAAAAGAGAGGACCGGAAATGTCCACTCAGGACCCAGGGCAGGATATTGAATAGAACTGTCGAGGAGCATCATGTCCCCTGCAGGAGGCCACCGCTCGGTAGCAGGGCAGTGAGGTGCGGGTGTATCAAGGGAAAAAGAGGTAATGTAAGAAACTTAAGGAAGGGAACAGGAGCGGACTACAGCCGCCACCTTTGTTAGACAGGAAACACTGGCCATTTTTGTCTTTACCTCTTCTTATTCTGAAACAGCCAGGAGCTTGGAGAGGACAAACAACTCTTGTAAAATTGTCAAAACTGTTTTATTACATGACAATTTTCTCTCAGTTTGTTTTGTTAATCATTCTGAAACATTTTAGACAACCCTCAAAGACGTTTTAACTGATTTCTTCATCTATTTTCAGGTTTAGGTTTATGTTTCAGCAGGGGAAACAAATCGGGTTTCTCTACTTCTCCCAATATTTTTACCATCCTGCGTCTAAAAATGCATTAAAAAACGGCCAGGTGGCAACCTTGGCAAAGGCGCTTGGGGCTGGCTCCTGTATTTCTTGTGGAATGAAATTAGGGGGATGGCTCCAATCCTCCTGGTGAGATCAAGAGACTGTCAAATATTCTCTCGGGTACAATGAGATCAGGTGACTGTTTTTTTCTCTTCATGGTATAGTGAAATTAAGAGACTGGCTCCTATGCTACCTAGTGCAATAGGACGCTCACCTTAGGAAGGTCAGCAGTTTCTGCCGAGATCTGTGTGTGATGTGCAGGTCTCACATTTGAATCCTGGGGAAGATGTTTCAGCAGTTAATCCTTCCAAGGTCGATAGACTAGATATACATTTTGGATCGGTGCTAAGAATTTGATATAATACTGTTTTATGTAAAGAGTTTAGTGAATGCGGTATAAAATAACAGATTTTTGTTTTAGCGAATGGAAAGGTCATTCCTTTGTCACAGGTCCACGGAGTAACACAAAAACAGGTGTTGTGGTTTAAGCAGAGAGAGGACGCTGAATCCTGTGAAAAACTCAGGGAGTGTGGACTCTGCACAGGTTTAGGGTAACCCCTCAGTTATCTGCTTAACATGGCACAGCACCCACATGGCTAGAATCTACGGAACCTGCAATACTTGCTGGACCTCCATGTTCCAAAAAGAGATTTAAAGATATCTCGTCCAGGTGGGTGTAAATCTTAAACATACATTAAGAATAGTAAAGAGCGCTGCCTTTGTGTCGAAACCAGTCAGAAAAAGTGAAAGTGACTAGGGACTCTGATCTCAGATTTGCATTCTCACAGTGGCGAGCATGTTCTGTGTGTTTGTGGAATCCATGTGTGGCACAGGACTTGGGCATCTCCAAAAATGGTTCAAAAATCAATTTGATAGGGAAGCCCAGTGCACCCATCTGAAGTAAGCCTCTCTGGGCTTGGCTCCAGGTTCCCCATGCCTTAAGTCGTCCCTGTTCTGTAGACCCACGTTTATGTGTGATTTTATTTGTGTTATTTCCTTTCGAAGAAGATTCCAAACTGCTTATAAATGGTGAATCATTTGTTATTACTGGGCATTAAAATATACTTGTGGACTCTTAAATGAGAACTGTCAGTCTTACCAACTTGATTGGCAACGGATTCTTGAGCAGGAGTGTGCCATGTGGTGCAATGGGGAGGTTGGGATACTTTGGATAAAGTGTGGGTGATCTGTGGTACCACTCTCTTTAGAACCAGGTGTCTGAGGGATGACAAGAAGGGGCACATATGATAAAGTGCCCACTCCCAATAACCCATTTAACCCCACAACATAGTAATATCTGCTGCATCGCCTGTATGGTGTGCATTCATGGTATCTCTAGGCCTTATAATAAAAAGTAGCCAGGGGAGCTTTCTGTCTTTGAGAAATACTGCCTCTGTAACATGCACATTTTTTGAAGCATTGTTTATTAAGTTGTAAACGCCCTATTTATGTGAATTCCCTATGGGACTGTCCCCACCCATTTCCACCACTTCTGTTTTTTGGTCTTTTGAGATATCTCTGAGTTGCCTCTAATTACTTCTGCATCAGTAGGTGGTGTAATATATCCAGCCTTACAAATTAGGTTTTGTGATCTGGGTGGGTTGAGGGCGTACATTAGTGTTCATAGTTGGGTAAGATTTAATAGCTTTGGACTTAAGTATGAAGGTTGTGTGAGCTTCTCATTGTGTCTGCCAGTGGGACACAAAGGCGCACATCCAATCCTTGGCCTCTCAGCAGAGTGCACAAAGTAATAGTTCCATATTTGGTAATTTTAATTTTGATCATAAAGGTAAGTGTGCAAATGAGGTAGGCACCTGATGAAATATTGACAAAAGATAATGGTGTGTTTACAGGTGAGGAGAGAGACACTGAGCACGTTTGTGGGTGTGAATGAGCACAGTGAAGGGGAGGTGAAGAAAGGATGCATAAGTACAGAGTAAAGACATTTGAAAAGACAGATACTGTGAAGATTTCAGAAAGAAAAAAGGGTGCAAGTGTGTACCCCTAAAACGGGCAGGATGGGAATGATTGACATTCCAAGGACCACTACCCCTTCCAGACCTTACTAATGTCTATTTCAGTCTCACAATTTCAGAATTAAAATATTTTCAATTTTAGTTATTCATAAAAAAACAAACTGACCACATTAGTAATAATTGTATATATTATCAAAATTCTACATTCTCCTTGTACCATTTGTGCAGAGGCAATCTGCCCAAATGTTAAATAGTAACGGTATCCTTTGGTACATGCAAGAGCAACAAGCATACTTTAAAGATAACAAATATCTCTCTTATGCCACCAAGAAAATCTGGACCCCATCAAATGTTTCCCTTTAGCTCCACCCCCAAGCCACACCTCCTGGCCCGCCCCCTAGCCCGCAGCCTAACTTGGTGAGTACCAGCACTTATTTTTTTCCATTTAAAGCACTGAGTGTTGGGGGCATATTTTGGCAGTAGCTGACCGCGAGTCAGTATGAGTGGCATAGAGACCGTCCAGAGCACCGCGATCGGTGCCGAAGTACATTATTTTTGCATTACGAACTGCCTGATTGTTGCATTACGAATTGCATTATTTTTGCATTACGAACTGCCTGATTGTTGCATTACGACTTGCATTATTTTTGCATTACGAACTGCCTGATTATTGCATTACGAATTGCATTATTTTTGCATTACGAACTGCCTGATTGTTGCATTACGAATTGCATTATTTTTGCATTACGAACTGCCTGATTGTTGCATTATGAATTGCATTATTTTTGCATTATGAACTGCCTGATTGTTGCATTACGAATTGCATTATTTTTACATTACGAAGTGCCTGATTCTTGCATTACGAACTGCATAGTATTGCATTAGGACTGCATTGGATCATCGAGAATTGCTCATTAATACTGCAAGAACCTACCAGTGCGTGCTGGCCTAATAACCGGCACGGTGAAATATTACAAATACGCATATGTTGGATTTTTATCGTGTGGTCTCATCGTATATCTTTTTTTTTTATAAACATATAATTGTTTTTATGAAACTCGTGTGGAGTCCATTTGTGGTGTTATCCCTGTGTCACTGAGAGCGTGGTTGCAAATACTTTACACATTTGCCTTGGAGATAAGCCTGGCTGCTCGTGCCAAGCTACCAGGGGGTGAGCAGGGGTTATCTAAAGTTGTGTGCCTCCCTACCCTGACTAGAAGCAAGGGTCCCTATTTGGACTAAGGTACATACCTCAGCCAACTAGAGACCCCCAGTTCTAACAGTATGTATACCCCGGCCTTTTCTTACTGGACACATCAAATTAACTTTACTTCTTTTATTACCCTTTGCTTCCTCTCTCGTCAACACATGGCTATTATACAGTGCATTACCGGTTTTCATCCCTGATTACTTCATATATATAATTTTTAGATGTTTCTGCTGTCCTGCTTACAGTCTCCACTGCATCTCTGTCCTAATTCACCACCCAGTTCCTGTGCCCCACCTTGTCTCCCCCTTTCCCCTCCAAAACCCTCTTCCCTTCCGTCCTGTACAAGCCCACCCCCCACCGTTCCCACTCCCAGAGGTTGCAGGACCACTAGGGTCCATTTATGATGGTGTGCGCTCCTCTCTGCCTGGGCCCTCATACCTTTTTGTGTTTTTATTTATTTTATATATTTCCTCCCTCTCTTTTGCCCCTGATATTACCATGTTAAAATACTATAAACTGACCCCAGTATATCAAAGAATTCCCTTGCCTTAAGTTCTAACATAAAATAGTGAACCTTATCCTTCCTTATCACTTTCAATTTAGCCGGATTCAGTAAATAAGCTTGCACTACCTTAGATTGAAATAGAGGGATCATCTGACATAACCGCCATCTCCTATCAACCGTGACATGACAATAGTCTGGTGTGACAAGAACTCATGTTCCTTGGCACCCCACTTCCAATCCGAGTGAGCCAAGTCATAGAGGGGTTGATGAAGCAAGAAGTTCTCTAAATAAATCAACATTGTTCTTGGTTTCGAGGCTCCTTGCTCCCCCCTAGTTTGCTTGAATGGGAACCGATGTGCCCTCTGAACTTCAGAATCCCAGTCCAAGCTGGAGAGTTCAGGAAAGGCTTCCTTCATAAGTTCAATAATACACTTACGGACATCTCCCCCTTCCACCCCCTCCGGGATACCCAGAACTCTTATGTTATTCCTGCGAAGTCTATTCTGAATCCTTGAGTTTCCATTGCATGTCGGCGGATTGAGATTCCAACATTGTGGTCGCCTCCTTATGAACCAGCAACACACTTTCTATTGTTGCAATTCTGTTTTCGTCTTACCCAACTCTCTCGGCAAATTCTGTGCAGGACTTAGCAGCTCTGCGAATACCAGTCTGCATTTTCCGGCATGCAGATTGTGTTTTCCGTCTCTCTGCTCGTGTTTCATCCCGATGTAGCATGATATTTTGTTAGATAAAGTCTAATGAAATTGTTTCTGAAGGCTCATTCATAATGTCCAGAATAGTCCCAGAGCAATTCCTTTGATTTAGCTTCATCTTGGTGTGCTCTGGTCTTTTTTACTTCCTTGACAGTGCCTCTAATATCCATGCTTATTGCTTCTGTTTGAGGTGTTTGATTCTCATCCAAGTTGCTCACATCTCTTAGTATGCTATCCAACAAGTTCTTCCTAGTATGGTGTCCGGTTGAATCTGACTCTTTCTTCCCTGAAAGACTTGAGTGGTCAATCAGTGAGAAAAATGTTCATAAGAGTCTTCTTCTGCCTGCTCGGTTTCTGCCTGACATTGTTCTTCCTTTTATATTTTCTTAGCAGAACCGCCATTTGTTTTAATCTGCTGAGTGTCCTTAGAGGCCCTAGGCACTGCTGACCCCTGCTTTAGATCACCCGTGCTCCCTTCAAACCCCTCTTTGATCTTAGAAATGTGGGGGGTCTGCATTGCTATAGATATGCCACTGTCTACAGAATTATCAAGAACACCCTGCGCGCATCCCAATGTGGATTCCTCAGTCATTGTAACACATTTGGTACTCACGTCCTGTGTATCATTTGCCTGGGATTTCAAAACTCAATTTTTTTTGCACTTCTTCAGGGGTCCGACCACAAGGTTAACTGTGCGATCCACGCTAGGGAAGGATTTCTTCAAATATATCAAAATTGATCCCGCTGGTTTTACCGTTGCAGCTTTTTTACTGATGCCCGAGTTTCCAGGTGACTTTGCACCATCATCGCCTGATTATTTCGGTATGCTTTGGCCCTGTAGACCTACATTGATTTCAGACACTCCTCTGGTACCTCGGCCCCCCCGGCTGTCTTATGGACTTCGGCGGCGTCTCCGACTTCCCGCGTCTTAGAGGACGTCCCGCCTTCAGAGAAGCCCAGCAAGATGCACCGAGGACCAGCAGCCAGGCAGCACATTCAATCGGCATGGCACACCTGTTGCTTGGAGACTTACAGATAGCACAATGACAGCGATCACAATGGTAGAGAGCACAATGGCCAGCCTTAGGGTGACCAACTAGCATGGGTGCAAATTCAGGATGGTGAGTGTAAAAATTCAGGACAAAGGGTCAAAATTCAGGACAAAAATTCAGGACAGGAGGTCAAAATTTAGGACAAAACTTCGGGACAAAAGGTAAGTTTTACAAACACGTCAGAGGAGGTTGCGCAATAGTATATAAGTAAGTAAATAGACAACCACTTAAGTACAAGTCAAAATAAGTTTATATTAGGTTGAGACAATCGTGCACTTCACAGTTTTTCAGTATGCCCACTGCTTGCTACCTTAGACGATTCAAAACTCGCATCTCGCTCCAGGTACATTAGCCACCAGAAAATGGTGAACCACACCTGAATATAAGTGAGGCCGCTTTTATTGTTGATTGAAAACTACTGGATATACAAGGAACTTTGCAGTGCCAGCCCCCAGTAACAAAACCGCCCCCCCTTTCCAGCCTCCCAGGGAAACACCCGATGCCCAGTCCGGCCAGTCCGGGCTTGCTACCACCCTCCAATGGTGCCCCTCATCTTCACATAGACCATCTCTCATGTGTATGTAATTTCTTTTATAGTGTTACTCATCCCAGGTATGTAGGGCAGGGTGTCGGAGTGCGTTACATCACACACACATTATATAGAGACAATGACTCATAAAAAGTGAATGTCAATGTATAGGAAATGTTACTTAGGATAATGGGTGCTACAAGGTGTAATCATTCTTTTATCTATAATTCAGTCTTTCACCTTTCATTCTGTCCTTCCATCTGTGTGCCCATCTATATCCAAACATATTCAACCATTTGCAAACCTATCCACCATGTATCCTTCCATTCATCATTTCACTCATCCATCCCTCCATCCACCCTTTCACTCATCCATCCATTATTCATCCATCCACCCTTTCACCCCATCCATCTGTACACTCACCCATCCACTCTTCCACCCATCCATCTATTCACTCATCCATCCAGCCATTTACCCTTTCACCCATCCAGCCATCCTTTCACTTACTCATCCATCCACCCAGTCATTTATCCTTCCACCCATTCACCCTTTCAGTCATTCATCCTCCCTTTCTCTCTCCATCCCCCTTTCACTTATCCATCCATCCTTCCACCCACCCACCCATCTACTCATCCATTCATGAATCCATCCATTGACCCTATTACTCATCCATCCTTTCACTCATTCATCCATCCGTTCTCTCATCCATCCTCCCTTTCACTCATCTATCCATCCTTTTGTCCATCTACCCCCTTTCACTCACTCATCAATCCTTACATCCACCCTTTCACTCATCCATCCATCCATTCACCCTTTCACTTATCAATTCATCAATCCATCCATCCTTTCACTCATCCATCCACCTATTCACTCGCCCATCATCTACCCTTTCACTCATCCATCCATCCTTTCACTCACCCATCCACCCTTTTACCCATACATCTACCCTTCCACCCATACATCCATTTACCTTTTCTCTCATCCATTCTTCCACTCACTCATCCATCCATCCTTTCTTTCATTATCTATCCAGTCACCCTTTCATTCATCCATTCATCTTTTCACTAATCCATCCAGCCATTCACACATTCCTTCACTTATTTACTCACCCACCTTTTCACATTATGAGCTGAGTCATTGTCCGCAGAGTTGCAGACAGAAGAGGCCCATCAAGAACTTCACCTCGCTGTAGTTCCTAAATCAAGGGGTGGGGCGGGGGAGGGTTCACTATGCCCCTGCACATAGGCAATCTGAAAACTTAGAAGTCATGAGTCATGCATGATGCACAGTGCTAGGACATGAGGTGACTGTGACATGGTGTTGTTTCCAGGGCTTTAAGTGGGGTAAAACAAACTTGGGGGTCTCTTCAAAGGGGGTGTTCGATGTAATTAAGGGCGTGGCTTAAAACACCTAGGCTAAAAATCTGTGCTTAGCATAGTGTGCACCCGACTGGTATTATGTTGTTTCTGTCATTGCATCCAGATATATAATACAGCAAGTATCATTACACCAACAACAAGCCAGGACTATTGGCTTTGTCAATGGTTGTTAGTTGCTTAAAATAAAAAAGCAGCAACCATGGCTTTGTTGAATATAATATTGAAAATGTGTCAGTTCTAAAATGATGAGACAGTGAAAGAACTATAAACCGTTCTTTTTAACTTGTTTCACAGGCTTCTTTATATAAACTGTTTTCTCACGTTGCAGCATGGGCGTTTTACCTTTTATCCATCTAACAGAATGCCCTGCTGTACACTGAGGCAGGAGGAGGCCACCACATGCTTTAACAGCCCAGACTGCCCCATTGTCATTCTGTATGTGGGAATTAGCCGGCATACAGAATGACAATAGGCGGGGTGGGGCTGCTCCTGTGCTCCAGGAGGAGTGCGAGGCGGCCCCATCAGGGGGCTGAGGCTTCTCGCAGGGGAGCAGAGCTGCTCCCTGTAATGGCCATAATTACGGACAAAAGGCGTCCGTAAAAGGGATCCTCACGGACTACTGGACGTGAGGTCCAAATTACGGACAGTCCGTGAAATTTACGGACGGTTGGTCACCCTAGCCAGCCTCCTGGCATGCTCTAGCTTCGAGTTGGATGAGGGGCAGTCAACGGAGAGAAGCACAGATCAGGAGGCACGCGGAAGGCCGCGTTCACACAGCCGCTATCATCCTCTGTGCCCAAACAAGGGCTTTGTGATGAACACACTATTTGCTAAATAGAAAGTTCATTTTGCAATTTAGTTTAGCTGAAATGTGATATTTTATTGTATAGGGCCATATCTCAATATCTCTCTAATCATGGATTTTGATGTGAAAGTGCAGCGCTTAAGAGGTGAAAGTTTAATTCCATTTTTTGGAGAGCAAACGTTTTGTATGACAAATGAGCATATTCATAGCATATTTCTTCATTTTTAACAGGAGCAAAAGCACCACGACCTAAGATAATTGACACACATATAAAGTGGCAGTAAGAAGAAACACAGTTAATTCAAGTGTATTAAAAAAGAAACTTAAGTAAAAGTAGTCACAATTTTAGAAACTATGAAAAAATAAAATATATTGCACATAATAAATGCACATCTCTGAAGAGATTTCAGACCTATAATAGAGTTAAAACCTAGACGCAAAAATAAGTATATTGAAAAGGCTATCATTACGATAATCAAAACATATGTGGATAAGGAATAACTGGATAAGGCTTTAACTGCTACTGGAATTATTTAAGTGAGTATTTCCAACTAAAGTTGTGGTAACGTCTGTGTCTAATTAATTCACAGTAAATAAGATTATTCATCTGTCAGTGAAAACTCTGTAGGTGCTTCTGTATGAAACTAAGTAGCACAAATAAAACCCTATTCAACAAGAAAGCCATCAACATAAATTATTTTCAGGATACATAAAATTGCTAATTTACTTAAGGTGGAAGAAGCACGGATTATTTGTTTGAGTATTTGAATATATCAAAAAATCCTCTGAGAACATATGTAATATACAATTAGTTGCAGAATAACCAATGTCATCTAAAACGTAAACCTAATAGCATAAAAGAACGCTTTTAATAAACAAATTCCAATATATAGGCAGCGCACAGTTAGTGCCCATTTTTCATATTCTCTCATCAGTAATATGGCACTGAAGAAAGGACAGAGGTATTCCCTTGTTTTCATTGAGCCAGGCCACTATGCCAAAGAAGGAATGTCCTATTAACACTGTTGGGCATTAAAGCACAACACCTGCTGCACCTCAGGAGCAATTCAGTCCTCTAAATTGGCTTCATAAAAGGTGGCATTGAGTGTGGTGAGGTTG
Organism: Calotriton arnoldi; assembly: GCA_963921515.1. Classification (NCBI taxonomy): domain Eukaryota; kingdom Metazoa; phylum Chordata; class Amphibia; order Caudata; family Salamandridae; genus Calotriton; species Calotriton arnoldi. Next base: position 1,800,900 of record CAWUFW010003059.1, read on the forward strand.
GAATTTGGAAGGCAAGTCAGTAAGTCATTATGGGAAAGGATTAGATGTGGGCAAAATATTCTGTTCCAGCAGAATTAACAGAATTTTGGTGACTCTGCATTACTCTTGTAACACAGAGCTCCGACCAAATTCCACCAATCACTGTATGGTGGAATATTTTCTCACGCACGGCTCTAGAACAGTAAGTTGGCCAGCGTGAGTGAGATTTTGCATCCCCTATTATGATTTCCGGTCAAAAGGAGGACATCCAGTGAGATTTTTCTAAAGCGAGTTGTTGCAGCCTTCTGACCGCGAATGGTCACGACAGCCATGGTCAGAAGGCTGCCGCTTGAGGAGAAAATCTATTTGAGTGATAGTAAAATCATCTTGAGCAGCTGCACCCTCTGGTGCGCTGCTTGGAGATGTTTATGCTGAAGTTTCAGCATGTAAACGCTCCTGGCGCTAAATCACGGCATGAGCAATGCGACGTACCTATTTCCGCCAGAAGGCGGAACTCCACTGAGTTTTTGTGTAACCCCACAGAATTCTGCAGAGTCAAATTCCACGAGTTCCAACCACCCATAGAGAGGATGAACATTTGTACTTTTGGGAACATGTGTGTTCATGGGAGCAAGGAGCTACTGCTGGAATGGCAGCAAGCCATTCAAATGTTTCTTTTTATATTCCGAATGAAGTATTTGTAATTCCAATGATTTGGCATTAAGTGTCATCAACATACTGATGAATTGCGAGTTCTCTTTCAGCATGAAGGATTCTGAAAATCTCTGTGTATAAAAGCCCTCATAAGAGTGGAAATAGAGCCTTGGGTGACTCCATATTTGAGAGGAAGGATGTTTGCATGGATCCATACAAAAATTATGATGTCTGTTCAACACAAATGCAGACTAGTTGAGAGCTGTGTTGGAGACTGCTATTTGGGAGGATATTTTCTTGAGAATGGCATCAACTGACAGTTTTAAAGACAGCTAAGAGGTCAAGTAGGACCAAGAGGCAAGGGTCACCTTCATCACTGACTTGTCAAGTGTCATTAATGCTGGCAATGTTGCAGTTTGGTACTGCTATTAGGACTGAAGTTTCAATGATGTACCTCTAAAGTGTTGTGGCGCTGAACATGGCAATAGATTAGAGGACCACAGCTTCTTCAGGGACCTTACTAAGAAAATAGTGGTGGCTGGTAAAGAGGTCATATCTTTCGAATTCAGCAAACGTTTTAAGTCTTGCATCCAAGTACTCAATTTGGGCATAAACTTCATCTGTGTGAAAACTCTGGAAGAGTTTAAGAGTTTGAAGGATTTGAAGGTTCAGTTAAGCTGAGTGTCTTGGAGGAATGCATTTTGTAAAGGGGTAGCTATTATGAGATCCACGTTACTGTCACAAATATGTGTCAATAACGTGGAAGATAAGAGAGATTTGTGAGGGAGTCTTTGAAGGCTTTGGTATTGTATGCATTAGAAAGATTAAAATCGATGAAGGAGATTGTATCAGTGTTAAAGTGAGAGGAGGACGAGATAAGGTATAAGAAGTAATTCAACAATCTTTTTGTCAAATCAATGGGGACGGTAGATGAGAAAATTGCTGTTGACTTGGAGTAGAAAGTTTATGCATGCTGAAAGGCATATTTATCATCCTTTTTGGAACACAGCAGTCAGTTTGTCTTTCTGGCTACATTATGCCTTCGTTCTAGAACACTGACATGTGGTGTTCCACAGCGATCTCCTCTGAGCCCTGCAATTTTGTATGATCTATCTTACCCTTCTGGCTAATCTCATCTGCGTTTCTTGCTCTTCTCTTTTGTCATACATGGATAAGAAGCAAATTGTGAAGTCATCTGCTTATCAGTCATATGCCGCTGTTGACAACTTCCATGACTCTCTCTCGACAGTCTTCTCTTTAGTTAAATGTAGACAAAACTGAGCTGCTCTCTTTGGTTGGGCTGCCATCTTTTGGTCTCTCTACCGGTGTTCTCTTGGGTTAGGCTCGACTTCCTCCCACTCTGGTTCTGCCAAAAATGTAGTAATCACTCTTGATGTCTTGCTGACCTTTGTTTAACAAATCAATGTACTTACATCCCTATGTTTTAACTAGCTTTGCATGCTATGGAAAATAATGCCGTCACTTTCTCTAGACTCCCACAGACTACTGGATCAAACCATCATTATATCGCCAATGGTTTATTGCAATTCTCTTTACTTACATCTTCCTACATTTCATACAGCACATATAGTTTATTCAGAATATTGCAGCCAGGCTCCACTAAGGTCTCCCTGCTCGCTACTCTATTTACAGCACACTTAGGGGTCGATTATGAGTTTCGGCAGTGCAGGACCAGATGGTATGCCACCGCCGCGCCCCCACACTGCCGAGACTCGCTGCCGCCCGCCCGCCAGATTACGACTTTAAAGTGGTCTGGCAGGCGGGCGGCATGGTGGTTGAAAAAGGCACCACAATGGGACTGCACAACAAGGTTCCAACACAGCATGGACTCTAAAGTCCATGCAGTGCAGGAACTGGTGTGCATGCACACAGGGGGGGCACATGCGATGCCCCTCTGTGTGCATCCACATGCAGTGGAAGCACAGGTGGCCCTGTATGGCCCCCTTTGTTTCCTCTCTTCCACGGTGTACATGAAGGAGGAACCACCATGACACTGCCGGCAGAGAGGAAACTCGTAATGTGCTTGGCAGGACCACGGCGGTACCGCCAAGCATATTGCGGCCTCTGAGTGCCACAACACCGTCAGGGAATGGCGGTTCCCTGGCGACGTCGGCAGTGCGGGGGTGGTCCGACCACCCAACTCATAATGGGGCTGGACCACCACCGCTACGCCCCACAAGTCTGGTGGTCCTTGTACTTCCTTACTCGTAATTGGGCCTTTAGAGTTCTCCACCAGCTACGTGTGGGAAAGCATTAGATCTTTATAACTATGTGGATTTGCCATAGAGCCTTGCATTACCTCGGTTCTACCTTCATTCGTTCTATAATCGTGCAGTACACCCAGAGGCATAAGTTACTTTAGGGATGAGCAATAGTTACTTGAGATAACAATAAATGGTGAATTTCAGTGATTTTGTGCATTTAAAACGGTGTGTTTTAACTGACATTTTTGCCTAACTATAACATTACTTTAACCTTTGTTTTTTTACTTAACATAGATATATGTATATATATATATATATATCCAAATCACGTGTCGTCTCCTTGTTTAAACAACACTCCACGGCCCCAAAATTGCTTTCAGCATGTTTTATTTAGGAAATGCACAACTCAACGCATTTCGGGAAACACGTTCCCTGGGTCACGAGTGTCGAAGTTGCAACACGTAGTGATTTAAATAAACGTCATATGGCGTGTAAGCATAATAAACAGTGTAAACAGACTTCCCAATACATAAAAGTAATTGCATGTTATAAATCAACATAAACCGATATTATTTCATATCAGTTTAAAATCATTATACTGAATGCGAGTGTGGCTAAAAAGCACAGTATGTGTGATGCATTCTTTATACAGAATTTACTCAATTTCCGTATTGCACCGAGCTCACAATTCAAGCTCACCAAACTTTAATGCTACCAGTACCAACCGGTGCAGTTAAGAAACGCTGTTGTCTATTTTATCTCGTGCAAGTGCGCTGGCCCTATTAGCAAGAAAACCGCATTATTTATAGGATAATATATCAAAATGGCGAGATGTCAATTTAAGTTTAGCAGCTCAATATTCACTCATTATATATATATATATATATGTGTGTACTATAATTCCCACTAGGTGTTAGTTTAATTTCCTGCCTCCGTGTCTTTCTATGGGAGTATGTTGCAGTACCACTGATGGTTGACTAAATGTGGTGTTTCATTTACTCTATGGATGGGTTGGAACACATTTATACCTGTTTTTAAATATTTTGGCCTGAAGTAAATTTAGAAATTTATTTTCTAAAGTACAATGGTCCCTGCTTCACTCACTTCACCCCCACTGGCATTGACTCATAGAAGAACTCGGTTCCTCTCTACTTCTAGCATACGGGTGCAGTGATTCCCCAGAGGTTGTAAGCAGTGGAGCTGGACTGCCCTGGAAAAACTGAGCATTGTTTCAGGATCCCATGGGGGCTTATTAGGAGCAGTATAAAGCATACCTGGAGGGGATTGCAAGCTGAGAGTCTTCATAGAGGACATCCTTCCCTGTGGCAATAGGGGCCTCTGGCATCAAGATGCTACACACATCCTAGCCTCTCTATTCTGCAGGACACTGTGTCTATCTTCATCAGTGCCACAGAATACCATAGTCACCCTGAACAGCCAGCAGTCTCACTGCCTGAATTAGAGTTTGACGGATAAGTACACCGCCACAAATTGGTGAATATCCCGTCCGCCTTATTACAAGTGCAGAATATATCTGAAAACACTTGTAATAAGGCAGAAGGGAGAGCATGTAATGTGTATTGTATTCTAATACACCTATAATATGGTGGATAGGATAGTCGCCCTTTTGTGACAAAGTATCCTTCCACCATACTCTAAATCAGGCCCTAAAAGTGACAAAGCTATAGCAGACCTTAGCATTTCTGTAGCATTGTATTTGAGGCAGGGTGCTGAAGCTAAAGAGTTCAATACAGTGACAGTTCAATGCAGCACAGTGCAACTTCAATAGTGTCACATGGTTGCAAAGGGCACTGTCGACATCTTTAAGTTAGCATGAGCCCAGGAGCCATGATGCTGCTTTTGCGCATGTTACTAGACGCTTTCTCTTATACAAGACTATTTACACTTTTCACATGAGAACTGTCTGCTGCGATCGTTCTCCGCTTGTTCCTGGAGTTTAGTCTGAACATTGTAAGCAAGGTCAATCAACAATGCCCCTTGTTATTCTGTTCTGGTCAGGCCCTAGCACATTGACAAAACATACCCTGCAGCTGCTGTTTGCGGAACACTTGTATTTTGATATTACGGGACTGCATGTTTAACACAGACACACTTGGAGAGGGACCTTTCCAGAAGAAGAGCAATACGCACCTGTGATGTAGAAATACGATCTATGACCTAAAGGTATGGGGTCTGCTGACAAGCCTGGAGATCTTCTATTATATAATACTTCATATTCAGTACACGGGAAGGGAGCTTGGGCACTGTAGTCCCGTTTCCAATGTCTTTGTAAGATGACATCTCCCTTCATAATGTATGGACTTGCTGCTATGCTGACAATATTTGTATTATTACACTATTACGCTAGTAATGGCACGTATACTGCATTTTAGAGCACGTTAGTTGGAATAAATATTTTAAACTAATTCCGTGACTCTGTCAGATCTTGTTGTGTACAGGTACAAGAGAAGTGAGCAAAAGGGGTGTCTTGTTACCGCGATTCCTGAGAGATCCGGAAGTGTTGTGTTCTGGGTTGTCTAATCATTTGTTTCTCCATTTGTGAGTTGGAGAGCGAGTGAGACACTATAGCTAGTTGGGCCTGGGCTCTTGTGTACTAAGGAGGTAGGAAGGCATAGCCCCTATACACCGAGGTCCCATAATGCTGTGCATAGTTCTGTGTATGTGCAGAATCCCTACAACATGGCGCCACTAACGTTTGGTCTGGTACTTCTTTACGAGACCCATGAGTAGCGCTTGTGCTTGTCCACAATACCCTCCCATTAGTATCGGAGACATCCGTGGTGCGAGGGGCAAACCTCCTATATTTGAGATTTATAGGTTTTTCAAGCTTGGATTTTAAAAGGTTCTAACTACAACCCGGCTTTGTGCTACCGTTTGGCTCGCTATATTAATAATGGCTGTTAATATTACAGCACCGAACAGCGCAGCTGTTACAGCACATTTGACCCAACAAGGAGTGCCCATTGCGGGGGCGGACTTTCTTTTTGTGGTAGAGGCAAATGCCGCCTGCCGCTTCGAGTTTTTTTTACACCTGGGTTAAAGTTCCGACTGTGGACGGTAATGATCAATTCTTTCATGAGTTAGAGCTAGGTGTAGTCCCGGCGAGATACCGTCCCTATAATTTGCTTGAAGTTCTGTTGTCGGCTTGGCAACACACTATCTGGTTTAATGGTGCCCTTTCTCGCCCTGTTACGTCGGTCTGTCTTGGCCCATTGTCGGTCGATGGGGCCACGTGGCTCGTTTTGGCAGGCTATACTCCACACCCTAATTATTTGAATCTTACCATTGCAGAGCTGAGAGTATTACATACCAATTTGATTCATATTCACCGAAGTGTCAAACAATATTTGGCACGTAATTTGCCTGCTGCTCCGGCTGGAGCTGCACAGCCACCAGGACAAGGGGGCGTAATAATTAGTCCTCTCATGGTTAATTCTGTGATGGGGAAGAGCCCTCAGAATAGAGATGAATTCCCGTTTTGGTTGGCTGAAAAGGAGGGGCGACCATTCTTTCCTAAAAAGAATTGGAGTAAGAATAAGCGGCAACAACAATAGAAGCAGGATTCGCATGCTGGTTCACCGACCCCTGAAACTTCTGAGCGTAAATATGATTTGCGTGACCGCACTAAACTAAAGACCCCGCAACGATTTCAAGTTCCTGATCCTCGTTCTCCTCGTTCCTTTCAGGAATCATCGGACCGACAGTTCAGTGGAGGGGAGCGTCAGGATCGAAGACAAGGCGAGTCCAGTCAACAACGACAGGATCAGCCAAGACAATTTGAAGTTAAACCAAAGACGGAGGGACAACCTCCTCATCGTGCCCCGTTTCAGAAGAAGAAAGTTGCAGCTTTTACAGCGAAATATGCCTCAGACGGTGAGAATCCTACTCCTCGATTGGAGATGGGCGGTGACTCTCCTAGACAGCGCGGCGGAAGTTACCATAGTGCGGGAGGCACTGCTTCCTTGTCTGGAGGCGACAGCAACTGATACTTTTGTAACGGTAGAAACAGCAGATACACGAGTTGCACCACCTGATAGATTATATGAAGTCACCCTACAAAATGAGGGTGATATCAGGCGGAAAGTTAAGGCGATCTTTTGGGAACACCTAACATCTTCATATGACATTCTGTTAGCAGAGGCAGATTGGCCACCCCCGTTCGTGTTAGCATCTTCACGGGGGGAGGACGTGATATTACCAAGCTTTTCCTGTAATGTCTCGGAGGAGGCAAAACGGAATTACGCGTCAGAATGGGCGCTTGCTTTGGCGCCGGCTGTGTATCGTAATCAAGTGGGCTGGGACAGATTTTCTCTGGCACATGAGATACCTGTACGTTCCATGCCACAGCCACAAGCTCAATATCCGATCAAAACTGCCGTTAACGAGATACTAAAACAATTTGAATATCAGGGTGTGATTGAACCCTGTGTCTTAGCAATGAATAATCCTCTTTTCCCGATAGTGAAACCGGATGGCTGCTATCGTATAGTATTGGATTGCAGAAATATTAATAGTCATGTGCGCACATTTGCAGTACAAAACGCACACAGCTCTGCTTTGGTCAATACCATGGTACGCAAAAGATATAAGACGCCCTATATATTTCCAATGGTTTTTACAGTCACAATCTGGCTCCAGAGAGCCGTGACTGGACCACATTGACTGGAATCGGCAGTCAAAAAAGATTTTCATGCTTGCCTATGGGGTATAAGAACAGTCCAGGGGCTTTTGCAGCGCGTGTGGTCTCACTTTTACACAATATAGACCCAGATGTTTTCTCATATGTGGATGATATTTAACGGATGATGAGTTGATTCCACATCTGGTCTGTGTTGATCACATCATAATGTCTTTTGCCGACCTAGGGTACAAATTTAATTTTGCAAAATCACGCATTGCCTGTTTGACAGTCATCTTTTTGGGTTACGAACTCAACAATGAAGGTAGGGGCTTGGCCCCTCATTGCTTGGAAAAATGTGCTCAAGTGCAGCCTTCTTCTACTCTGAAAAAGTTACAATCTTTGCTGGGTTTCTTGAATTTTGGTCGTACTTATATACCCGATTATGCCCAGTGTATCAAACCAATCTATGCTTTGATACAACCAACCTTTAATTCTGACAGCTGGCTACCGGAACATACGAAAATTCTTCGATCTTTGCAAGCAGATATGCTCACTGCAAAATTCCTGTTAACACGTGACAATACTACAAATTTAGTCATATGAATCGTTCCAGGTACAGTGGGTTTCACGTACTTGATGTTCAATGAAGGGGATACAGTCTCCATTGCATACAAATCACACTTGTACACTTCAGCCGAGATGCGTTTTTCTCCAACTGAAAAAATCTTTACTGCAGTACAGATGGCGATTCTAAAAGAGCGCTCTCTGGCACAAGGTAAACGCATTCTTATGGTTTCGCCTATGCCAGCTCTAGAAGTGGTGACCAAGGCAAGTGTTCCAAATTCTAAGGCTTTACACCCTCGGTGGATTCAATGGGCAAGTTCATTGACATCGGCTGATGTCACCTTTATCTTTGACCCATCTTTGCAGACACAAGAGTTTTTGCAGTACGAACAGGTTCATGAACCTCCGTCTTCACTGCTTCCTCTTGATCGGTACGAGTGTATAATTTACATCAACGGGTCTGCTCAGCCGGCCGTAGGCTCAAAGCATGCCTATTAGGCTCAAAGCATGCCTATTAGTCGCAGGTACAATGGTTGACGGCGAGTTCAAATCTTCTGTGGTACATACACAGTTTTTAGGAGACTGTACAGCTCAATTGGCTGTGCTGCGTGCTTTGGTGTTGGCTCTAGAATTTGCTGATCCAACAATCCGCACTCTTATAGTGTGCGATTCCTTTCATTGTGTGCAATCATACCATGACAATTTGTTCTTCTGGTCACGGAATGATTTTCACGACACGAAAGGTAGCACGATTAAGCATAAAATGCTTTGGGTTCAAGTGGCGGCGCTCAAGGAAAGCCTGCCACTCACACATGTTATACATACTCTTGGCCATCAGCATGTGGGAGCACATGCTGTAGGCAATTCATTGGCTGATGAAGCAGCCAAATCCGCAGTTGCCACATGTTCAGTAGCAGCAGTTACAAGGTCCATGACGAAAATTGATAATGACATTCTGGCCGCCATAGCGGCTACTAAGAATGGGATGAGGTTCCCTCAAGGGTTCCCGTCCAAATATTCTTATCGTTTGTCCCCAGAACAAGTTCCAAAAGTTACTGTACCATCCGTTGGGGATCGGCTGATTCCTAACGAGGACCGCAGACCTCCTTTGATCATAGCAGCTCATGAGGGCATGGCTTCAGCACATGCTGGAGTTTCTGCAACAGTGTCCCTCTTGCAGCAGCGCTACTGGTGGCATGGCTTGTACAGACAGACCCGCAATTACGTTCTGTCCTGTGTCATTTGTCAACAAATAAAACCGTCGACTGTCACACGCCCGCGGCTTATGCAGCTATACATATCGAACTATCCGTTTGGTTGTATATATCTTGATCACTGCGGCCCTTTGTCGTCAGACACTGCCTATAAATACATCTTAGTTGCAGTGGATTCGTGCACGATATTCCTTTGGGTTTGGCCACAACGTAGTGCTGACGCTCAAAATGTCATAAAAGACTTGCGTGTCTTTGTCGGAACATTTGCATGCAGCCCGTTCCATTCGGATCAAGGTCCGGCATTTGGCGCTAAGGCTTACAAGGATGCAATGATGTTGTTGGGGGTACTGCTGCAATTTTCGTCTCCATACAGGCCTGAGGGCAATTCAGTAGTGAAGCGAATGAACCATGACTTAAAGCAGTCTTTGACAGATAGAGTTTTAGGTACTGGTCAGGTTGGCTGTATCACTTGTATGGAGTCCAACGTGCACTGAATAATCTCCCAAGAAGATCTCTGGGTGGGTGGACCCCATATGAAATGCTCTTTGGCATTAAAATGTTTGTGCCTGACCTTGATGGTCTAGACGTTGCGGCGGCTGCCGCGACGTTTGACATAGATAACCATTGTACTATGTTGCAGGATCTACAAAAGACACAAGATACTCTTGCAATAACTCAGTTGCCCTCATCCACCGACACTGGAGTGCTGATTCCTGTCACAGGCTGGCTTCCTAAAGTGGGTGACCTGGTCCGGGAGAAGATCGAGAACAAAAAATAATTTGGTCCCTCCTACAGTGCACCAGTTCCAGTTCTTGGATTGAAGGGTACTCATACAGTAGTTTTGCCTCGACTGCATGGACGCAAGCAGAACCGATACATTTCTATTGAACATGTCAAACTACACCAGTTGGCCAATACTAAATAATGCACCTAGGAACACTCCAAAAAGAGATGTTTCCCTTACTACAATGTCATCCAAACTGAATCTTGTGCAGCAAGTATGGGAAGTGGAGGGGGCGTGGCTTGCCGTGCTGCGGAATGGCCGCTCTGTGAGCGAGCTCCGCCGGCCAGGACGAAAATCCTACATTAATCCTGCGAACGGAGAGCAGAAGCGGCGTTGACTACTAGCAATCGGGCGGCAGGGTGACACTAGACCCTGCGGCTGCAGTTCCTGTGGTCCGACTGCGCTTCGGGCTTGAGGCGCGCAGCTGTCCCTTGAGCTGCGGTCGACCGGCTGGTCCCTTCTGCTTGCCGCACCCGGGCAATCCTGAAAATCGAGCCCGCGGCTGCGGGCAGTCTCTGGGCCTGAGGCGAGACATATGGCGGAGATGCTGATTCTGGCTCGCTGGCGGCGGCTGGATGGTTGCGGTGGAGCCATAGCCTGAGCGACTTGCTGCACAGTGCCTGGAGGCGGAGAGACAGCTCTCGTGGGCGACCAGGGGACCCCGGCTTGTAGGCCGCGGCCGCCATCTTGTGAATCCGCCATCGGCCGCTAGTGGTGACTGGAACAGCCGAACTGCGCTGCCCCGCCCGCAGACTTGTGGAGGCGCTGGGGACTGGCTGGTGAGTGCGGCGCTGCGAGGTGCATATAAGGGAAGTGTGCAGCTCTCGAGGTGTGCTCATCGCCGTTGTGCGGCTCCGGTGCGCCCTCCATCCCATACGCTGGGCCAACCCGCCCCTTCTTTGACACAATGCTGGGAGCCGCGACCTGAGAGCGCCTGGTGCTGCTGGTGCCTACTGGCCGTGTTTACCTGGGTGTGCGGCCTGCGATTCCTACGGTGCTGATTTCCCTCGAGGTGCGAGAGCGCAGGACTAACGAGGCAGATAAGGCCTGATGTGTGGACATTGTGTGACGCCCTCGGCGTATAGTGCCTTCAGAACACCTGGTTCTGTACCCCAATAGTGAACTAGCTTGCAGTCAAAATCTACTGATCGTGGTGGTGCTGAGCCTGTGCTACTACTAACAGGGGTGCCCTGGGCCGACCCGGTCCGTGAGGTGGGGAGAGCTGCCATCTTGGTGACCGGTGAGGCCTGACGCCCTGGGTCTGCCGGATTAAGCCGTGCCTAGTTGTGGGCTGCATCGCCATTCTGGCTTACACTTGTGAGTCACTCGAAGGAGTGGCCACTTTTGGCGGCTGCCACAATGGGTAAGCAAGATGCCAAGCAGCCAAAATTGACTTTTGAAAACAAGCGCGCCACGAGGCATACGGAACCGGACTCGGACACTCAGGGAGACGGCCCCCATGAACAGATGTCGGAGGATCACGGGGAAGATCTGCGAACCCTCATGTTGGAGATGTGCTCCAGCCTACGCAACATAGACACAAAACTGGACACACTCACTGCGCAACTCGACTCTGTCAAGACTCAGGTGGCGACGCACGAGACCTGGTTGGATGCTATCGAGAATCGGCAAACGGAATTTCATGAATTTCAAGCTGACACCAAAGAGCAATTGTTGCACATGGATAAACTGCTGGGCATCATCAGGGCCAAGAACGAAGATTTGGAGGCCAGGTCTCGGAGAAACAACCTCCGGATTACAGGTATTCCGGAAACCACCGCCATTTCCAAGATGGAGACCTTTGTGACGGAACTCTTACACGAACTCTTTGACCCCCATCTATCGTCGGTGTTCGTGGTGGAGAGAGCACATAGATCTCTAGGGCCGAAACCCCCGATTGGCGCAACACCTAGACCAATCCTGGCAAAATTATTGAACTATCAGGACAGAGATCTTATATTGCGCTTGGCTAGGGACAAAGGCCAGATCTCCCATAAAGGCAATACCATCTCCTTTTATCCCGATTTCACCCCAGCAGTGCAGGCGGCCCGTAGGGAATTCCTCCCCGCAAAGCGTATTCTTCTGCAGGCGCAGATCCCATACTCCCTGCTATATCCTGCCAAGCTGAAAGTTTCATATGACGGCACTGCTCACCTCTTCACTGATGCGAAATCCGCCTTGAAGTTTGCCAAACATGTTGGTGGGAAACAAGTCAAGCAATCTGGAACTGCTGAGGGTACTCGAGAGGGCCATCTAAGTGATAATGACTGATCCGGTACCTCGCCTTTGTTCACTGTACTAAAATGTTGCCATGGGGCGAGATGGGGCTAAATATGAGTACCTGCTCTAATATGATTTTTCTGTAATGATCCTTAAAGTTGATGTAGGGTATCCTGGGACCCCGTAGCCTGTGAGTTCTTGGGTGGTCCATTATATTAGTTTTTAGCTACCTGCTTCTCTGCAGTACTCCCGGCCACCCTGTGCAAACAGGGGAAGTTCGCCGGCGATACCTCGCCCTCATGGGAAACTTCCCCTTCTCGAGTTGTGGTTTTTTGTATGTTAGGACTGTGATGGGTATTCTGCAACCTGTTTGGGGGGTTGGAGTGGGTGGGGGTGGTGGATAGGGGATGTTTTCTTGTTTACAGCCAGTACACCTACACAATGTCAGTTAGGACGTGTGACTGCTTTTTGGCGTTGGCACGCTCTCATCACCAGTATTGGTTGGGTGACTACCCTTTGTAAAACTGCACGCTAAGACCTTAAATTTTCTCATGTGGAACATTAGGGGGCTGAACGATTACAGGAAGGCTAGGTTAGTACATGCCTATCTATCCAGGCACAATATTGACATATGTTTATTGCAGGAGACACATTTAAATGTTAAGCCTTCGCAAAGGCTGAGTAATAACAGATGGGGTAACGTGTATTCATCCATCTTTTCCAACTACGCTCGGGGAGTTGCGGTGTTGATAAGGAGGGGAATGGACTGGCGGGAGGAACATGCCGTTGTTGACCCAGAGGGGAGGTATCTTCTCATACATGGTGCTCTGGGAGGCGTACCCTTGGTTTTAGTGGCAGTATACGGCCCCAATGTAGATTCACTAGAATTTTTTCGTCATATCTGGACTCAGATCAGATCGACTGGCTGTAGCACGATATTATGGGGCGGGGATTTTAATGCCATCTTAGATGATGTCATGGACAGGCACGGTGCGGCTCGTCCCTTACACCCACATACTAGTGCCGCCTTACAAGCTATTATATCTGATGGTGACCTAGTTGATGTTTGGCGGAGTCACCATCGCCAGACGTTGGAGGGTACATGCATTTCCAGTCACCATAGTGCCTGGTCTCGGCTGGATTTCTGGCTGGCCTCACGGGATGTGACGACTTGGACTGCGGAGGTCCTGCACCTGGCGCGCTCCCTATCCGACCATGCTCCCTGTCTGCTTAAATTGCAACTCCCAGATGCGATACCTCGTGCCTTCACCTGGCGCCTTCCCCCGCATGCGCTCCTGGACGAGGCTTTCAAGGAAGAAATACGTTCGGATATAAAAGACTATTTTACCCTTAATACAGGCTCTGTAGACACTGAGGCTTCCGTATGGGAGGCGTTTAAAGTTGTTATTAGAGGACAGTGTATTGCTCGGCAAGCGGGGGTATTGAAAGCTATCAGGGGTACATTAGCATCGATAGAAACCCAGATTAAGGATCTTGAAACTCACTTCTATTCCTCAAATGTACCGGGAACAGCCGCCCTCCTGAAAGCCAAACTACTGGAATTTGCCGAAGAGTCACAACGCGAGGTGAAATTCCTGGGTAAATATGCTGAGGCCCGCAGGTATGGCAAGGGCGATAGGCCTGGCCACAGTCTGGCTGGCATGATCCGCCCGTCTAGATCCGCCATGTTTATACACGAACTCCATTCCACAAGTGGTGACGTTATTAGGGGCCCGGTAGATATCTTGTACGCCTTCTCGTCATTTTACTCCCAGCTATACACTGCTACCCAACGGACATGCCCGGATGGGTTGCAGGAATTCTTGGACTCACTTGCCCTAGTCTGGTTCAATAATTTACATAGGGAGTATATGGATCTCCCCATCACGGTGGCGGATGTTGCCCAGGTTATAAGGAGCCTACCGCTTGACAAGGCCCCAGGGCCTGATGGCCTGACTACTTCGTTCTACAAAACATATGTGGAGGAGTTGGCGCCCCGGTTAATGGTGGTCTATGAGGAAGCTCTACAGGTGGGAGTCCTACCCCCATCCATGAGGGAAGCAATAATCATTACCCTATTAAAACCCGGGAAATCTGCAACAGACATAGACTCCTACAGGCCACTATCGTTGATCAATGTGGATGTTAAGATCCTCGCCAAATTGATTGCTAACAGGCTACAACCCTTACTTCCCAGGATTGCCCTCCCAGACCAATCTGGGTTTATACCCGGGAGGTCGACTGCCCATAAGTTGTGAACCATTTTTTCAGTGTTACACTATCTCCACCCAGAGGTGCGTGCTGCCGCCATATTTTTAGATGCCACAAAGGCATTTGATACACTTGAGTGGCCATATTTATTTACGATATTGACCCGTATGGGATTGAGCCCGATCTTTATCAGCCGCATCCGGTTATTATACAATTTGCAGGTTGCCCGGATTCGGGTGAACGGCTTACTCTCTGATTCATTCACCATATCGCGTGGGACGAGACAGGGGTGTCCACTTTCGCCCCTGCTCTTTGCCATTGCAATGGAGCCTCTGGCCGCCCGTATCAGGCAACACCATACGGCCCGGGGCATTGGCTTCAGCACCCGAAGCTGCTCATCTCACTTTATGCGGATGATGTGACCTTGTACATTACTAACCCCGAGGTAAATTTAGATCCTGTTCTTAGAGAGTTCATTCGCTTCGGGGGCCTTGCTGGCATAACAGTCAACTGGGCGAAATCGGTGGTATTTCCCTTGACGGATGGCACACCTCAGGTGCTGTCTGAGTTCCCATTGCGGTGGGAGGCTGACGCAGTTAAATATCTAGGTGTGTGGCTGAGTCGGAACACGCAGGAGATTTGGAACCTGAATTTTGGGAGGGCGGTCACTTGGTTGGAAGAGAAGGTTCAACTCTGGTCCAAATTGCCCCTATCGATGGCTGGGAAAATCGCTCTGGCCAAGATGGTGATACTACCGAAGTTCCTTTATTTATTTGTCAACATCCCACTCCCTCTTACGCAACATTTTTTCTCCACCCTCAGATCACAGTTGATATCACTGGTCTGGGCCGGAGGTCAGGCCAGGGTGTGCTGGGATCTCCTGACCCTCCCGTTGTGGCAGGGGGGCCTGGGGGCGCCGGATATGCATTTATATGCTTTATGTGCTCAGGCCCAATTTCTGCACTTTTGGGTCCATCCAACGCCCTATCAGCCCCATGTGGTGGTGGAGTTGGACGCCGTGTACCCTATCCCGCTTAAGGTGGTGCTATATCAGGCTACGCAATGTCCCCGGGCGGATGTGGATACTGCTGGGACCCTGCGGTGGGCATGGGGAGAGCTGCGGAGGCGGGCTGGCATCCCGTTACTTTATGCTCCTTCCATCCCGCTGGTGCGGAATCCTATGCTGCCTTGTATTCGGGACGGAGTCAGCCGATCTCTTACCCAAACTATGAACTTACACTCATTTGCGGATCTGTATCCGGCTGACACGTTTCGGCCCCCCGCGGTGGGTGACGAACAGACGGTCCCCTTCGCTGCGCTCTTCCTATATCACAAACTACGCGTGGCGTGCCGTGCCCTGTGGGACGGATTTCCTGTGGCTCCCCCATCATTGCCAGCGTTGGAGAACGTGTTACGGTCACCTTCCCCCCGCAAACTCGTCACGGGTCTTTACACCCAAATGCAAAGCTCCAGCCCGGTGGTGACGCCTAAGTCCTTTCAATGCTGGAATGGCGAGCTTCCCATTCCATTGACTGAGGCCCAATGGGACTTCTGCTGCGGGCAGCTCACTGTGCTCTCCCCAAACTACAGGCTCCGCCTGATCCATTTTAAATACTTACATCGGTATTACAGGACGCCGATGGGGCTGTATCGCATGAAGCTTAGGGAAGATGAATGCTGTTGGCGCTGTAGATACTCTCCGGCTTCGTTTTTACATATTGGTTGAGACTGCCCGCCGATAGCTGAGTTCTGGTTTGAAATTTTTGAAGTAGTGAACCAAATCATTGGTAGGACGGATGCTCCTTCCCCAGCCCCGGGTTTATTGGGGTACATAAAGGACACACTGCCCAAGCACCGCAAGTTGCATGCCCTCCTCCTACTTTATGCCAAAAGGCAGGTTGCTCTCCACTGGGGTCGGAAGAGGGTGCCCTCACTAAAAGCCTGAATGAAGGACGTTATGTATGGCCATACACAGCTGAACACTTTTTGGGAGCTTATGCCCGCGTCCTCGAGGCCCCGGGACATATGGGAACCGTTTCTGGCCTGGGCCCGGAGCCGGTCGGGGTCTCCTACACCTGCACACACTGATGATGCCTAGGGGTGATCTGAGTCTTTGCGCTGCCTACGCCAGTTCATGGTATTGTCTCCTCCTTTGCATCTCCACTGTTCATATGATGGGCATGTGTATACCTTTCTACATCAATCACTCTCATGTACCTATGTAGGCATTCTACGATCTAGGTTCCAGATCCCTGCCTGTAATTTTGTAATCTGTAAAGTGTTTGCGGTGATGTATATGTGCCTCATTCAATGCCATTTACTGCCTTTTGAAATGCACTGTCCTTGTCTGCGATATCATTTGTGCTGCTGTACCAACATGCTGGCTGTATGTGTTGTTATTGTTGGATTGTTTTCTTACTTGAAAATATCAATAAAATATTTAAAAAAAAAAAAAGTATGGGAAGTGGAGACAGCTATTGATATGTTGCCAATTGTGTCCTCAACTTCGACTGCTGCTCACCTGGATTATGCCTTGCCGCCACTGGAGCCCTCTGAGGCTGTTCCTGATGCTGCACCACAGTCGTCCTTTAATCCTGATCAACCCCCGATGTTCCGCCTGGGTTTGAGTGGTTATTATATAGACAGAGATATCTTTTCTTCTTCTTCGTCTTCTTCGATTTCCACGATGGAGGATCCCCCAAGCAGAATTTGCATTTTCTTTTCTTGGTTTCGAAAAGTGTACTTGGTGCCTCCTTGGACTAACGTTTGGATGACACTTACGATGATTTTTCTCCTTATGTGGCTTGGCTTTGTGACTGTCTTTTTTCTTTTGATAAATGGCCATTATTTACCTGGACGCTCTGCTGTCCATTTGGTAGATGGAGGTCTTGCCCCTCACACTTCATCGCATAAAATGAAACGGGATGGAACTCACTTTAACATTTCTGCTTTTCCCGCCATTGATGGCATTGTATGGAACAAGGTAGCTTACGAAATTTATGGTCCGACTGAGACCATCAGGATGCCATACGTCTTTCGGGTTTCACTGGATGATGTAATCACACCCGAATTGCATTCTGATGACTGGGATGTTAATGCTGTTCATTCACTGTTTTCAGATCTTAAGTGTTATACTGCTTTCGAAACTGAGGATTTGTATTTAAATTCTGCAAATTACTCTGATTTATTCTGTTATCAACACTATGGTCATCATTTTTTGCATAAATCAAACACTATTAGAAATCATGTTAATTGTACCCAATGGGAGCATTGTCCAGCACCATTTCAGGGAAGTTCCCAAACACAGAAAAATAAGTTTGTTTATTTTTCAGGCTCCAATCTGTCTGACCCTAGGTCTTACTTTTACAAATTGAATGCACCAGCCAGCACGAAGTTCATGCTGACTCAAACTAAGTTGATTTATTCTTCCAAATTCATAACAGATTTGGCAATAAAAGGTTTTGATTTCTGGAAGGACCAGGTGGAATTAAAATCTATCTGGGGAACAAAAGATTGGCATGTGCAGGGTACTGAATCCTTGCATCGGGCATGTTTGATACCGTCTCAGTTGATCTTTCTTAATCAATCTGTTCAACAGACTACATGTTATGGTTTGGCAACAGCCAAAAATGTATATTCCCCATCAATTCCCTCGTTGGCTGCTTATGAAACTTGGCAGCAATACACAAATTATACTCTTGAAAACTTAAATTCAATGGTGCAGAATGGTTCCCTTAACACATCCACTATGGATCCATTAGGCTGGTTGATTTGGCCCCTACATACTAACACCTGTCAAAAAATGGTTTTTGAATGCTTTTACTGGATTTACACTCAGTAGACCTGACCCTCGCTTCCCTCAATCACATTTGGTGACTACTTATTCTGTGGGTAAATTGTGTCAACAGTGGTTACAACATTCAACATTGTCATCTGTAAAACAACATCTTGCTCTTTTGTCTAGTGACATCAATCTGTCTATGTTTCTTCTGGGTCCTAGATCCCCACGTCCTAAACGTTTTATATACAAGGCAAACACAATGAATTTTGGAAACTTTCCCAGATGGAAGCGGCTTTCCGCTTGCATCAAATTGATCGAGATAATTTAAGAAAAGTCCTTGATGTTGTAGATAATAGTATTAACACGTTGTCTTCTCGAATTTATACTTTAGATAGTATTGTATCATCCTTCATTGACATTGTACAATCTGATTTTTCTGTTTTGTATCATGGTCAAAATCAACTATGGTCTGTAATGCAGTTTGGTTGGACTTTGCAAACGTTAAAAAGTGGTAAAGTTCCATGGGATTATTCAAATACAACTGCCCTGTTTTTGCCTTTCAACCTCACAGATAAACAGAAACTAATGTCTATGAAGGATTCCACATACACTATGTTGCACATTGAGAAATTAGAACAGTTACCGTTTTCTATAGCGGAAACTGATTCCTCTGTATGGCTCATACACAGGGTTATTTCTTTGCCTATCTCTCTCTTTCAATTCACTGCATGCATAAAACATTACCCAATCGGTATATTTGAACCCCTCGGTAGTAATTTCCTTCACGAAGTGTGGTCTTTACCTTTCACTTTCCGCTGTTTATGTGAGGATAAGGAGGTTTTCCTAACTGGGGAGGACTGTGATGCCACAGTGGGACACGCTTTAGTTTGCCATCAAGTTAAATTGCATGGCGCTTGCAACGTTTCGGCACCTAATTTGGCCTGTTTTCTAAAAGGAACTCCGGTCCCTTCCATAATTCCCACACTGACGTTACTTTCTAATGGAAGTTATCTTATCCTTAATAACCACAACTGCTGTGGCTTACGGACAGGCATACCATACATTGTAACTGTTTCCGAACGAGTTACTTGTTGCAGCAATGTTCTTTTTCCGCCCCCGCATGGGATTGTAGATAATTCGCTGTGGCCTTCCATTCCCACTTTGAAAACAGATTTCAATAAACTAAGCAGACTCAAAGCACTACTATTCCAACAAAAAGTGACTCTCACTTTGGATCAACCTTCGAATTGCAGGTGGCCAGGACTTCTAGTGACATCCAGTCATTGTTAAACACGAATCTCCCACTACATTTTGGAGAACTAATTCATCAAATATTTAATGCCTCTGATACTGAAGGCTTTGCACATTTTTTTAAACTGGTGGGCTCTGGCCTTGTTTCATCTTTTCAGACGATATTTGGTGTAATACCAGCTTTTATACATTCTATATTTTCCAGCGCATTTGGTGGTTTGCCGTTAATCCTATTGCTTGTTGGGGCAGTCCTGGTGCTTCTACTGCTACTTCGCAATGGCTGCCCGTCATGTGGTACTCGACCATCCGGTCCAGTTACGGCTGTACCGTAGACGGATGCAGGAACTTTTTGGGTGCTTGCCTCTGGCTGTCATAAGTGCCGCTTATGGACTCACCTTCCGTTATGCCTACTTTACTTGCGTCCAACCTGTGTTCTGGTGCAGAACGTGCTCATTTACATGGGCTGTGGATCTCTGCCTCTCCAACATAGCGCGGCCTGTCCTGGATTATGAACTGTTGATGGGTCCTTTGTTGGCTCATGAACAGGCCTGTTCCAGTGGGAACCGCATACTGCTTGCTGCCATGCTGGCATGCTGGAATACCTGTAAGGCTGCATTGCGCCTCTTGCAACAAAGTTTCATTGAATATGACGAAAGTTGATGCAACGGATTATGATGAGCACGTCTGCTCCTTCGATCTGCTCAACTGGATGGCGTCCCAGTTTGCTTTCAACGACAAGGATTGCTTTTTGGAACATCTTGCCTTCCAAGGATCTAGCGAATTGGTGCATTTTTTTAGACGCACCTTGAGCATTTTTTAAATGTATAAATTGCCACAACATTTCCCATCGCTTCACTGTATTTGGATTTTTCCACGATGCTTAGACTCTGCTTACCTCTGAGATTTGGTTTCGCTATTTGCTACAAACTGGCCAGGGGGAGGGTGTCACATGGTTGCAAGGGGCACTGTAGACATCTTCAAGTTAGCATGAGCCCGGGAGACATGATGCTGCTTTTGCGCACGTTACTAGACGCTTTCTCTTATACAAGACCATTTAGACTTTTCACATGAGAACTGTCTGCTGTGATCGTTCTCCACTTATTCCTGGAGTTTAGTCTGACCATTGTAAACAAGGTCAATCAACAATGCCCCTTTTTATTCTGTTCTGGTCAGGACCTAGCACATAGACAAAACATACCCTGCAGCTGCTGTTTGCGGAACACTTGTATTTTGATATTACGGGACTGCATGTTTAACACAGACACACTTAGAGAGAGACCTTTCCAGGGAGAAGAGCAATATGCACCTGTGATGTAGAAATACGATCTATGTCCTAAAGGTATGGGGTCTGCTGACAAAGCCCGGAGATCTTCTATTATATAATACTTCATATTCAGTCCATGGGGAGGGAGCTTGGGCACTGTAGTCCCGTTTCCAATGTCTTTGTAAGGTGACATCTCCCTTCATAATATATGGAATTGCTGCTATGCTGACAATTTTTGTATTATGCATTATTACGCTAGTAATGGCATGCATACTGCATTTTAGAGCACGTTAGTTGAAATAAATTTTTAAACTACTTCCGTGACTCTGTCAGATCTTGTTATGGACAGGTACGAGAGAAGTGAGCAAAAGGGGTGTCTTTTTACCGCGATTCCTGAGAGATGCGGGAGTGTTATGTTCTGGGTTGTCTAATCATTTGTTTCTCCATTTGTGAGTAGGAGAGCGAGTGAGACACTATAGCTAGTTGGTCCTGGGCTCGTGTGTACTAAGGCGGTAGGAAGGCATAGCCCCTATACACCGAGGTCCCATAATCCTGTGCATAGTTCTGTGTATGTGCAGAATCCCTACAACAATAGCACTGAAGTGGCAAATAAATGACTATCAGAAGCATTTCAGGTGGAGGTCAGGGGAAGTTGAATGCACCAGCTCTTGATTTAGAGCACAACAGCAGTTGAGTGCAATACAGGGACTGCTGATTGTCAGGTCAGTGGTAGAGTGCAGTGAAGCAGTTCAGTGGCGATGTAGCAGCAGATGAGTGCAGGAACTGCTTATTGGAGCCTTGTGCAGTTAGACACTGACAGAAACTAGAATTAACTGATGTAGCAATGCAGTGGGCTTGTAGTAGATTTTCAGTGACAAGGCAGCAGCGGGAGCAATGCAGCAAAATCAGCTGGGTGCAGTGCAGCAGAATCAGCTGGATGCAGTGCAGCAGTATCAGCCGGGTGCAGTGCAGCAGTATCAGCTGAGTGCAGTGCAGCAGTATCAGCTGGGGCAATGCAGCAGTATCAGCAGGGGCAATGCAGCAGTATCAGGTGGGTGCAGTGCAGCAATATCAGCTGGGTGCAGTGCAGCAGTATCAGCAGGGTGCAGTGTGGAAGTATCAGCGGGGCAATGCAGCAGTATCAGCTGGGTGCAGTGCAGCAGTATCAGGCGGGTCCAGTGCAGCAGTATCAGCTGGTTGCAGTGCAGCAGTATCAGCTGGATGCAGTGCTGCAGTATCAGCTGGGTGCAGTGTGGCAGAATGAGCTCGGGCGGTGCAGCAGTATCAGCTGGGTGCAGTGCAGCAGTATCAGCTGGGTACACTGCAGCAGTATCAGCTGGGTGCAGTGCAGCAGTATCAGTGGGAGCAATACAGCAGTATCAGCTCGGTGCAGTGCAGCAGTATCAGCTGGGGTGGTGCAGCAGTATCAGTTGGGGGCGGTGCAGCAGTATTAGCTGGGTGCAGTGTGACAGTATCAGCTGGGGGAGGGGCAGCAGTATCAGCAGGGTGCAGCGCTGCAGTATCAGCTGGGTGCAGTGCAGCAGTATGAGCTGGGGGCAGTGCAGCAGTATCAGCTGGGTTCAGTGCAGCAGTATCAGCTGGGGCGATGCGGCAATATCAACTGGGGCAGTGCAGCAGTATCAGCTGGGGCGGTGCAGCAGTATCAGCTGGGTGCTGTGCGGCAGTATCAGCTGGGTGCAGTGCATCAGTATCAGCTGGGTGCAGCTCTGCAGTCTCAGCTGGGACAGTGCAGCAGTATGAGCTGGGTTCAGTGCAGCAGTATCAGCTGAGTACGATGCAGCAATATCAACTGGGGCGGTGCAGCAGTATCAGCTGGGTGCAGTGCGGCACTATCAGGGGCTGTGCGGCAGTATCATCTGGGTGCAGTGCAGCAGTATCAGCTGGGTGCAGCACTGCAGTCTCAGCTGGGACAGTGCAGCAGTATCTGCTGGGGTGGTGCAGCAGTATCAGCTGGGTGCAGTGTGGCACTATCAGCTAGGTGCAGTGCGGAAGTATCAGCTGGATGCAGAGCAGCAGTATCAGCTGGATGCAGCACTGCAGTATCAGCTGGAGCAGTGCAGCAGTATCAGCTGGGTGCAGCGCTGCAGTATCAGATGGAGTGGTGCAGCAGTATCAGCTGGGTGCAGCGCTGCAGTATCAGCTGGAGTGGTGCAGCAGTATCAGGTTGATTGGCAGTGCAGCAGCGCTTGAGGGGCCGTCTGGGATGCCAGTGCAGCGGCAGGTTAGTACCAAGTAAAGAGAGCTGAGACTCATGACATTATAGTCATAATAATGCAGTCCTTACTACTGGAAGTGTGGCCATTTCTGACACTGTAAATGAGTGCTCATTTTATTGAAATAAACATCACCCCAACCAGCAACTAAACCTGCACAACAGAAACTGTGTTCAGTGCAGCAATATATGAGGGTAGTTCAGTAGCATCTGAGAGGCAGTGCAGCAGCACATAAGACGCAATACAGTGGAAGATGAGGGCAGGCTAGCAGCAGTGGAACAGTAGACCATTTGCAGTTGAGTGGCAGTGCAAACAGTAACATTTGCGAGCTGTGCAGCAACACTTTAGTGATAACACAGCAGCATCTGTGTGTGCTACTCGGTTGTAGTTTTGTAATAATAAAGTAAAAATATAGTGGTGTTTAGTAGTGCATAGCCAGGGGTGTTATCAAACATTTTAGATGAAGGTGAAGGGTGTCTACGGGTAGGGCTGAGGGCCCAGGGCTTAGGCCGCTGATCAGATTTTAAATTAGCAGGATGCTGAGAGTCCCTTCCTAACATTCATTCCACCCCTATGTGCTGCCTGAGATGATGATATGACAGTGTCAGAGTTTTGTACCCCTGTCAGCCTTAGGTATGGTGCTCGGACATTGTGGCACAATGCCCCAGCAGTTAAGGTTGGGACTCCATTCAGTGCACTATGATACCCTACAGTCAAAACAGCCCAGCACACTTCCAAATATTAAATGTATTAAATATAGAGTAATATAGATTTACAACAAACTGTTGTTTTCCCAAGAAAGAAGGCGATCTTGTGTGGCATATAACTATGATACCCTATGCTGAGAATTGCAGTGCAAACAGTTGCAGGCACTCACAGCTCCTTAGCACACAGATAATTAGATCTTATAGCGCATTATGCTATGTCATTTCTAAGCACTGTAAATAATTGATAACTGATCACTTGGTTAACACACTTGTTAGAGCCACAGTTGTGTGTAATCAATCTTAGAACTGGAATGTACATGTCAGCCCCTCTATTTTCAGTGCCACCGCATGTTATACCTAATTCTGAGATGGCTCACTTCTTGGAATGTGCATGTCGCCACATTATTTTCAGTGCCACTGCTTGTCATACCTCATTCCGAGATGGCTCACTTCTTGGAATGTGTATGCCAACCCCTTTATTTTCAGTGCCATTGTATGTTATACCTCATTCTGAGATGGCTCACTTCTTGGAATGTGCAAGTCACACTTTATTTCAGTGCTACCATATGTTATGCCTCATTAAGAGATGGCACACTTCTTGCAATGTGCATGTCACACCTTTTCTACCAATGCTAAATCATTTTATACCTAATTCTGAAAAGGCTCACTTCTTGGAATGTGCATGTCACCTCCTTTGTTACCAGTCCTACCCAGTGTTACACCTCATTCTGAAATGGCTCCCTTTTTGGAATGTGCATGCCCCCCCTTTATTTCAGTGCTACCATATGTTATATCTCATTCTGAGATTGCTCATTTCTTGGAATGTGTATGTCACCTTCTTTGTTACCAGTGCTACCATATTTTATTCCTCATTCTGTGCTGGCTCACTTGTAGGGATATGCATGTCACCCCCTTTGTTAACAGTGCTATCATATGGTATACCTTATTCCCAGATGGCTTACTTCTTGGAAGAGGCATTTCAACACTTTATTTTCAGTGCTACTGTGTGTTATACCTCATTCTGTGGTGGCTCACTTGGAATATGCATGTCACCCCTTTAATTCAGTGCTATCCCATTCTGAGATGGATCACCTCATGAAATGTGCATGTCACCCTCTTTGTTAACAGTCCTACCACATGTTACACCTCATTCTGAGACGGCTCACTTCTTGGAATGTGCATGTGATCCCTTTATTTCAGTGCTGCAGCATGTTATACCTCATTCTGATATGGCTCACCTTTTGGAAAGTGCATGTGACTCCCTTTGTTACCAATGCTATCACACATTATTCTGCAATGGCTCATTTCTAGGAATATGCATGCCACCCCTTTATTTCACTGCTACTGCATATAATACCTCATTCTGAGATGGCTCACTACTTGGAATGTGCATGTCATCTTTTTAGTTCAATGCTGCAGCATGTTATACTTTATTCTGATATGGGTCACCTCTTGGAATGTGCATGTCACCCCCTTTGTTACCAGTGCAACCACATGGTATACCTCATTCTGTGATGGCTCACTTCTAGGAAGATGCATGTCACCCCTTTATTTCACTGCTACCTCATATCATACCTCTTTCTGAGATGGCTCACTTCTTGGAATGTGTGTGCCAACCCTTTAATTTTCAGTGCCATCGCATGTTATACTGCATTCTGAGATGGCTCACTTCTTTGTATGTGCATGCCATCACCATATTTCAGTGCCACCGCATGTTGAACCTCATTCTGATGTGGTTTACTTCTTGGAACGTCCATCTAACCTCTTTTGTTACCAGCACCACACCATGTTATGCCTCAATCCAAGATGGCTCCCTCCTTGTAATGTGCACGTCAACACCGTTATTTCAATGCCACTGCATGTAATACCTAATTTTAAGATGGCTCACTTCTTGAAATGTGCATGTCCCTCAATTTCTTACCAGTCCTACTGCATGTTACACCTCATTCTGATATGGCTCACTTCTTGGAATGTGCATGTCATCCCCTTTGTTACCAATACTAACACATGTTATACCTCACTCTCAGATCGCTCACTTGTTGGAATGTACTTGTCACCACTTTATTTCAGTGCTACCACATATTATACTGAATTCTAAGACAGCTCTCTTCTTACAATGTGCATGTCACCCACTTTATTATCGATGCTACCACATGTTGTACCTCACTCTGATACGGCTCACTTCTTCAAATGTGAATGTCACCCTCTTTGTTACCAGTGCTACCACATGTTATACCTCATTCTGAGATGGATCACTTCTATGCTTTAACTTATGAGCTTTTCTGTAATCTCTCTATCTTAACAGCCTGCAGTATCAGAGTCACAGCGTCATATGAAAGAGATCATGTTTGTTGTTTTCAGAATCTTCTAAACCAGGAGTATGAGACATAGGAGAACAAAAGCCAGCACCATAGTCATTTTGTAGTATCAGGATTCCCAATGGTATTAGATGGTGTTGTTGTCCCATCACAATGAATCACAGTGTTTTGTTTTCCAGCATGGAGCTATAAGTGCCCTGCAAGGTCACAAGCCCTTTTTTCAGCTAACCATATGTGAAGGAGAGCAGTTCCAAGCACAGTAGCATCAAGGTACATGGATCCATCTGCACACGCATACACATGATCTATTCACACATACATACACCCACAAACCATAGACATATACCTCATACAAAAAGTGATCTTTAATAACCCATAAACACGCAACATGCCCATCAATCACTTTTGCACAAATACCCATAAATCCACAGAAATCATCTTGTAACATGCATTCTTCATCTACAGACATCTACTCATCCATCTATCCATCCACACAAATTCAACATTCTTCCAAACATAAATTCATGAGCCATCACACCTCTGAATCCCTCAAACTGACAACCAACACACTCCACCATCCTACCACCCACTCCTCCATTGACTCACACATCAATACAGCCATTCACCCCTCACTTACCCATCCACATTTAGCCATTTACACACTCAAACATCCATACACATACTACACCACACAACCATAGTGAAGCATACACATCAAATAGGTAAGGATGCTTTCATATTTGAGGCAGGCTTTGCATTAACTGTTATATAAAGGAAGCTTGTTTTACTGAGGTAATGCTAGAACTTTTCAGTCAGGGAGTAATGGTTGTACTGCTGTTATCATGCTGTACCTGTTTTTGAGAGAGACAAGCTTGAACTGCTGATGCTCAGTTGTACCTATTTTGTGAGGGCTGCTTGCACTGATCATGGTGTACTGTACCTGTTCTGTGAGGGGGAAGCTTGAACTTCTGCTGGGCAGCTGTATCTATTTTGTGAGGTTTGAATTCTGAAACTGCAGATAGTGTGCTGTACTTTTTTGTAAGCGAGTAAAGCTTACACTCAATCTGCTGTGTTGTACTTGTTCTGTGAAAGAAGGAAACTTGCACTGTTTATGCCCAGCTGTATCTGTTATATGAGGGATGCTTACGCCGCGGATGGTGTGCTGTAATTATTATGTGAGGTAGAGAACTTTGCAACTGCCCTTCCATTGTTTTAAAAGCATAAGGCACACACGCTATGGTGTACCTAGCAGTTGGTGCCCAAGATGTGTATCTGAGTATGGGGTCTATGCAGGTGACCTTTACTGTGAGCCTCCGGTGCATGTCCCCATATTCTTTGAAGATCTGCAGGACTCGCCTCATGGGTTACTACTATATTAATACTAGCCCAGCTCTCACTTCGCTCCCCAAGAATGTTCCGCCCATGTTAGGCCTGAGCTGGTGTCAGGCCTGCTCTCCTTGGCCTCCGTCCTCTACATTGCTGTGCGGAGGAACTGGACTGGAGCAGACCAAGAAGTGGCCCTGTGCTGACTCACCCTACTGATCTAAATAATTCAAAACTAATGTTTCTAACCCTGGCCGCTAACCCGGCCAGCGGCCCCAGCCTGACCTATTTTAGTTGGGTACACCATGTTGCTTGTTGTGAAATCTCAGACTGACAGCCCCCTAACATTATTAACTATGCTACACCCCTCATAACGTGTCATAGCACTTGAGTGACAGCCCTGTAATGGTTGTGCAATAACGGTTGACTGCAACAAGAGGTGAATGCAACTTCAGCACTCACTACTTACATGCATATTCCGTTTCGAAGCAGCATGATTGTAGCGCAGAGGCAGAACTGATTGCAGTGCAGTCGGGCTTAAGTGCAGTATTTATGCTTTTGTTAGTTACTGGCTTATGTGGATAGAAAGTTGCTTCTAAACGATTACAGCAAGACAATTACCAGCTGAGCAGAGAACAGAGGCTGAGAGAGAAAACAGGAGAGAAGGGTGAGGGTTGGAAGGAAGGCTTCATCAGGCTGCATCACATTCAATGTGATGCAGCCTGGATATAGGATATGCCATAGGAAATTCATCACACAAATCATGCCCTTAACGATACGCTTTTTATATGATTTTTTTTGGAGGCAGAAGCCTGAAATGAGCCTCCTGTCCAATGGCAGAAGTTCCACATGAGTGTTTTATTGTAAATAAAGGTGGGGCTTCAATCTTTGGTGTTTTCATTCTTAGCAAGTGACACTAGGACTCTGCTTTCAGATTGTAGGTACTTGGGAGGTTCTTGAACCAGAGGTCTTGTGAGGACACGGCCCTGATTCATGTTGTGTTCCCCCTCAGGACAGGGTCCATGCTGTGGATACATGTGCTCACTTCAACAGCCTTTCACAAATTAGGAAGACTGATTAGAAGATAATTATAGTAGTCCAGCATAGACATTATTGTGGCCTATCCAGGGTCATGTTGAGCAGAATGGTAGGCATTTGACAGTTCCCATTGCTTTTCTAAACTCAGATATGGCACTTTTGATGACTTACTAACCCCCTCCCCCACTGATTGAAGGGGTGGTCTTGATGTAAGATTACCCCGAGGCCTTTGATTTAAACTCTTGTGTATTATGACATTGCAGTGGGAGTTGGGGGCTATGCTGTTGAAGCTAAGTGAGACAGCTTAAGACTGAGTCTTCTAAGGCGTTTTCTCAGTCATTCATATACTCGCTGACTAGAGTCAAGTTAAGGCAGCACCACCGTCTCGCCCTTTGTTTCTGTTGTCTGTCCTTGTGTTTTTTACTGTCACACTGCGTTCTATCTGTGAGTACATTCATTTGACTCTTCATACGCATTCTTCCAAATGATGGCCTGAAATCATTAAAACATGAAAGTAACTTACCTTCATGTACTCTGTGGGTGGGTGACCAGTGCCCAGCAAACAAATACTTTTCTGTAGGATCCCTAAGGAGTTCTTACTGAGTTGTGATTACCGCACTCAGCAAATGCCCTTACCGGGGAGTAGGATCTAGACTGAGTGCAGTAATTACTCCCTGTTGCAATTTCTGGACTTCTTAATGAGGTGTAACACATAGAATAGGTCTTCACAGAAACGATTTTCACAAAATGAGCGTTTTATTTTCTAAGGGCCAGATGTAGCAAGCAAAATAGCGATCGCAAACGCTGAAATTCGCAGAATATCAGCGTTTGCGATCGCAATTAGCTGTGTGCTATGTAGGTAGGCAAATACCTACTTGCAAAATAAGGAATTGCAAAAATTGCGATTCCTTATTTTGCACAAGCATTTAGAGAATCGCAATTTGCGATTCCCTAAATGCTATGCTAGTAGGCATCGCAAATTGTGATATTGCCTTAAGGAATCGCAAATTACCACCAACTTGAAATTGGTGGTAAGTTGCAATTTCCTTTAAAAAAGCCCTTTTTTGCTTATTTCAAAGTGCCATGTGGCACACATACATGCCCTTAGGGCATGTATGTGCGCCACAAGTGCACACATGCACAATTCAGGGGTGCAACAGGGTGTCCTTTTGGAACCCTTGCACCCTTGAAATTGCGCGCGCAATTCCCATTCATTCCTATGGGCCTCTTGGCCCATAGGAATGAATGGGAAGCCATTCCTTATTTGCGAGTCGCAATTTGCGAGTCGCAAATAAGGAATGTGTAGGAATCGCTAAAAATATTGAGATTCCTACCTACATAGCATTTTGCGAGTCCTTAATAGCGATTCCCTAAAAATCGCTATTAAGGACTCGCTAAACTGATTTTACCTACATCTGGCAAATAATAATTGTCAATTCTGCCAGTTAGGGTGGTCCAGGATTTTGCCAATGCATAAGCTTGTTTAATTATTGGGACCTACGCACTCTCTTTTTGCGTATATAGTTTGAGAAGCCAGTTAAAATAGTCAACTACGATGATTGTAGCTCCGTGTAGGTGTCGATGCAATACTTTTATTATACAAATAATTGTGCCTGGCTTAAGTGCATTGCATAGTTTTAGATTTTCCAGTGGCACCTGTAGCTCTTTCATTCTCACGTGCTCTTTACAATTTTTGAGCTTTCTGACATTATTTAACCTATTCTTTGTGGGTTGATGAGATGTCAGGACTTAGCAAAGATTCAAGAAATTCAGTGTCGCCCATGATAATAACCTTTTATGACTCCTCTCTTGTGACCAGATTCCTCTATTTTACTCTAGAAGATGTTTTCTCAAAGGCCTCCTCTTATTTCATGGAGTTTTATTCTGTCTTCGGGATTGTTTTATTTCCCCATCAGGGCCTTCAATCAATTGGGATGCCCTTTATTGATTGATTTAGCTGTTTTTTTTTAAATTTTTGTTCAGCATAATGTAGACTCACACACATCGAGGAACAGAACAGGTGCCAAGGAGCAGCAAGAGGATGCAGACTTTAACAAAAACACAGTATTTCAGCTCATGTCCAAGGAACCAGAAAAGACTAAGGGGCCGATTCCGATTCGGGCCGGAAAACGTACCGACCGACTCGGAGCCGGAATTTATTCCGACCGACACGTACCGGTGCAGCCCGACCCGCAAAGTACGATGAAAAGCGTGCAAAATCCGACCGACTCGTACGGAACACAATACGAACGACCGAACCGCGCGGAAAACAGCTATCCGGCCGGAAAAGCACGCGAATCGAACCGACCGACACGCACCAGGAAGAATCCCGAACGAAACGTACCCGCGAACTCCGACCCGCCAAGTACGATGCAACGCGTGGAAAACACGACCGAGTCGCACGGAGCTCAAGCCGTATGACTGACACGCATACAAAACAGTGAGCCGAAACAACTCAATACACCGCGACCGACGCGTACGCAGCACATAAAACAGCACAAACACAGCGTGAACGACTCGGAGAAGCTCGCACGAGACAACTGCAGGGTCCGACTCGGTCAGAAGAACGTCTCCTACATGCACAAAAAGTACAAAGGGAAAAACACACAAAAAAAGGCCAAACAAGCAATTACAAAGCCAATAAATACTGGGGGAAACAGGGAACAAAGACACACCCACAACTCCACCTATATAAAGGACACAAATCTCTACCATGATCCTTTGCAAATTCAAATTACCTGCCAGCACAGAACACCAACAGACAGCAACCACACACACACTCACAGCTCATCCATCACACAAGCCACACACCATCAGCACCTCAACAAATAGCACCCTCACATACACCCAGCAAAACACACACTCACACACCCTCACTTGCACACCAACACACATCACTCACCACCACCACCCATCACCATGCCCCCCAAGAAGAATCCAAAGTTCCTAGATAGTGAATTGGAAGTCCTGGTAGATGAGATCCTCAGGGTAGAGCCACAGCTGTTTGGTACACTGGTCCAACAGACCCCCATGTCGCAGAAAACCAAGATGTGGGCGAGGATCGTCGACAGAGTGAACGCACAATCACCATGTTTGCGCACAAAGGAAGACATCCAGAACAGGTGGTATGATGTGCGCAGGAGGGTCAGGGACCTACTGAAGAAGGATTACATCTTGAGCCAACACACCGGCAGTGGCCCTCCTGCCAAACCACTATACCTCAGGCCCTGGGAGGAGAAGGTGCGGGCCATCCTACCCCCAGTGAGCGTATATGGACTAGAAAACATCCCAGAGCCTGGTGAGTACGCAACCAATATACCCAATATTGTGTGACAATACACACACATCACTGTCAAGGAGATAGTCAAACCATGCACCCTTAGCAAATACACAGCAACAAAAACAGAATCATCCCAAGATGTGTATGTCAGTCAGATAAACACAATACATGCCATCTCATAGTGATATGTAACTGTGTCATGACATGTACAAACCCTACAACAAATAAAGCTAGGCAGTGGCACAAATATAACCAACAAACACTGTCAGATATGTAGCCACCACTACAAAACCACCACACAGGGAATCCCACAGAAAGGAAGGAATTCTGTGTATGCAGGTCAAGTCAGTGTAGCCAATAGCATCATGGGAGTTGTAGTCACAGATATTGCCCACCCTCACAATACGCCCATCAACACCACTCTGAACCATGCTCACATCACAGGGAGTGGAAAACAACTGACAAGATGGCTGACACTGGCTACTGCTGTGGGGAGCACAAGGCCCTGCTGGGAACTGGGCACCAACCAACAGCAGGACACCACTGACTGACATCCTGAAAGACAACTTGCACTCCCTGCAATGGAAGCACGTTCCATGGTGGGATATCTGGCTGGGTGGGAAGGAGGACTGACAGCTATGACCATAGTTACCAGCAGCTCTTCCCACACACACCCCTAACACAAACTACACACAACACACCTGGGAAAATGCATTGCCTCACACTAAAATCAATTATCCCACAAAGAACCACCACCCTGGGTCATGCTGTGGGAAGCACAGTGACACACATGGGACTTGTAGCCAAACAAACGCCAGGACAACACTGTCAGCCATCCATTCAGCACAGGCACACTACCCCACAGGGAAGCAGAGTCAGAAGGAAGGAAGTATGGGCAAGCTGGGAAGGGGGTGGAGGCAATAGCATGATGGGAGTGGTAGTCACAGATATTGCTCACCCTCACAATTGGCCCATCAACACCACTCTGAACCATGCTCACATCACAGGGAGTGGAAAACAACTGACAAGATGGCTGACACTGGGTACTGCTGTGGGGAGCACAAGGCCCTGCTGGGAACTGGGCACCAACAAACAGAAGGACACCACTGTCAGCCACCTTGCCATTGCTGTCACACCCACACACAGTGAAGTACACTCAAAAGGAAGGAAGTATGGGCATGCTGGGAAGGGGGTGGAGGCAATAGCATGATGGGAGTGGTAGTCACAGCTCAACATCCCCAAACCACATGGCCCAGCAAGCTCACACTGAAGCATGCACACCTCACAGAGAGTGGAAAGCCCCATCAAAGATGTCTGACACCGGTGCTCTGTTGTGGGGAGCACAAGGCCCTGCTGGGAACTGGCCACCAACCAACAGCAGGACACCACTGTCAGCCATCTTGCCATTGCTGTCACACCCACACACAGTGAAGTACACTCAAAAGGAAGGAAGTATGGGCATGCTGGGAAGGGGGTGGAGGCAATAGCATGATGGGAGTGGTAGTCACAGCTCAACATCCCCAAACCACATGGCCCAGCAAGCTCACACTGAATCATGCACACCTCACAGAGAGTGGAAAGCCCCATCAAAGATGTCTGACACCGGTGCTCTGTTGTGGGGAGCACAAGGCCCTGCTGGGAACTGGCCACCAACCAACAGCAGGACACCACTGTCAGCCATCTTGCCATTGCTGTCACACCCACACACAGTGAAGTACACTCAAAAGGAAGGAAGTATGGGCATGCTGGGAAGGGGGGTGGAGGCAATAGCATGATGGGAGTGGTAGTCACAGCTCAACATCCCCAAACCACATGGCCCAGCAAGCTCACACTGAAGCATGCACACCTCACAGAGAGTGGAAAGCCCCATCAAAGATGTCTGACACCGGTGCTCTGTTGTGGGGAGCACAAGGCCCTGCTGGGAACTGGCCACCAACTAACAGCAGGACACCACTATCAGCCATCTTGCCATTGCTGTCACACCCACACACAGTGAAGTACACTCAAAATGAAGGAAGTATGGGCATGCTGGGAAGGGGGGTGGAGGCAATAGCATGATGGGAGTGGTAGTCACAGCTCAACATCCCCAAACCACATGGCCCAGCAAGCTCACACTGAAGCATGCACACCTCACAGAGAGTGGAAAGCCCCATCAAAGATGTCTGACACTGATGCTCTGTTGTGGGGAGCACAAGGCCCTGCTGGGAACTGGCCACCAACCAACAGCAGGACACCATTGTCAGCCATCTTGCCATTGCTGTCACACCCACACACAGTGAAGTACACTCAAAGGGAAGGAAGTATGGTCATGCTGGGAAGGGGGGTGGAGGCAATAGCATGATGGGAGTGGTAGTCACAGCTCAACATCCCCAAACCACATGGCCCAGCAAGCTCACACTGAAGCATGCACACCTCACAGAGAGTGGAAAGCCCCATCAAAGATGTCTGACACTGGTGCTCTGTTGTGGGGAGCACAAGGCCCTGCTGGGAACTGGCCACCAACCAACAGCAGGACACCACTGTCAGCCATCTTGCCATTGCTGTCACACCCACACACAGTGAAGTACACTCAAAAGGAAGGAAGTATGGGCATGCTGGGAAGGGGGGGTGCAGGCAATAGCATGATGGGATTGGTAGTCACAGATATTGCTCACCCTCACAATTGGCCCATCAACACCACTCTGAACCATGCTCACATCACAGGGAGTGGAAAACAACTGATAAGATGGCTGACACTGGGTACTGCTGTGGGGAGCACAAGGCCCTGATGGGAACTGGGCACCAACAAACAGCAGGACACCACTGACTGACATCCTGAGAGTCAACCTGCATGCACTGCAAGGGTGGCATGCTTCATGGTGGGATAACTGGGCTGGAGGGAGAAGGATGTCCGGATGTCAACCAAATACCACCAATGCTGGCCATGCACACACCTCAACATTCACATTGAAATGCTTCATGTTGTCAGGACAATGCGCTACACCAATATCAACAGCTGACTGTGACAACTTAGGACAATGCAATGTACAGGCTCGCATCCAGAGGTACAGTCACAACTGTCAGGTGTTTGAACCATTGATGCCTGTAGAAACATTACATACATTGTGTGTCTCTTCCAAATACAGGTGATGATGGGACACAGCAGCAGACGCTGAGGAGTCCCTGTCCCAGGCTCCGGGGGACACTGAGCTCACTGGTGTGGAACAGCCTCTGCCCACCTCGGATGACGAAGACCTACCTGGCACCTCCGCAGTGAGTCATCATGCAGCACCAGCAGGACCACCAGCTGCACCCCCTGCACCCACCCCTCCAACAACTGCCAACACACAGACCACCCCTGCCGACACGGACAGACCAAGGACCACCACCACCAACAGCACACGGACCCCGGCCCAACGTGGAGCTACGGACAACAACACCAGCAACAACCCCCAAGGAGGCCCAGGGTCACCTGTGCGTGCCACCGCAGGTCCTTCACGTGTTGCCAGGGGTGGTAGACATAGGTCGCTGCTTGCAGAGGGGTCTGGACTGCATGATGACCCACAACTGGTACGCATAGCTGATGCGTACCAGACTAGCACCGGAGAGTTTAGCCAGGTAGTGGGGATCCTCAGGGACATTCAACAGCAACAGGCTGCCCATCATGCCCGCTTGGACTTACACATGTCCCGCATGGAGTCCAAGTGGGACACAGTGCAAGAACAGACAGCGGTGCATAGGGACATATTGCAATGCCTCCGCCAGATTTGCACCAACATGTCAACACCTCTCTGTGTGCCCACAACATCTGGTGCTGCAACAACTGCAACTGCCACAGGGAGGGAGGATGACTCTGGCGGAGAGTCCCCTGCACCGCAGCATCCTGCACTTGAGGGTCCCCCCCCAAAGAAGAGGGGTCGTCCGAGGAAGGACAACTGAGAGGCTGATGGCCATGCACAACCCCCAGGAAGCCAACACCTGTTCTGGAAAATCACCTTTGTGCCCAAACTCTTCACCCTGTCGAATGCAACACAACTCTCCCACATGACATGGGGAGCTCAAGTTGGACCAATGTATCAGATGACTGTGGACTTTACTCTGGACATTTCTGCTACCAGGACTTCCAAATCATCTAGGAACTTTGGATTACAATCACAATGTACAGCACCCACCATCCTGTGCACTATACTCACACATGTATGTCAATAAACTCACTAATACACCATACTTGCCTCTGTTGTGATTCCAACGTTGTTTCTGAAGTGGAGATGATGATCTGTGAAATGACACTGTGCATGCTAACTGCTACAGCAAGTACAACACCGGCATGTGAGTCATGGCGACGTGACACATATGAGGGAGACACACCACCAGGGCTACACAACACATACACACCAGGGCCATCTGACTCATCGCCTACACTGATGTTGCCAGGAAATACGGTGCAATGCACAGACCCAACACCTATTCACAGTCTGTGTTAACTAGCCCACTGGTGCAGTAAGCAAATGTCAGTCAGATGTGTGACCACAGACAACGCACATCACAAAGTGAAGCACAGGTTTATTACACATTTGCAACATGTTGTAACCACTACAGATGCAAGGTAATCCCACCTGGCAGTGGGCACACAGTCAACAAGTGTAGAAGAAAGGAAGTCCATGGGTGTGGCGCACATCACCTGTAGGGAAACAACAGCTACCACCCTGGAAGTTGATTCACGGTGTCGGGGATCACAGTTGACCAAACAACTCTGAAAGTACCCTGTGAAGGACAGAAATGACACACAGTCAAAA
This sequence comes from Calotriton arnoldi, assembly GCA_963921515.1. Taxonomy (NCBI): domain Eukaryota; kingdom Metazoa; phylum Chordata; class Amphibia; order Caudata; family Salamandridae; genus Calotriton; species Calotriton arnoldi. Next base: position 1,837,364 of record CAWUFW010003059.1, read on the forward strand.
GCACTGAAGAACAGGACAGAACTGCAATACTCATGCCCAATACATGTCACAAGAAACCCACCCAGAACCAAGTTAGCATGCCAACACTGTTGGGGAGTACAGACTACCTGTAAGGACACATCGCTGCACGCATCCAGTCAAGTAGCACATGGACACACTCAAACAGCACCAGAGCACCACCAACACATATCATGCAAAATCACATCATTGACATAACATCCCTGGATACTCACATTCAGCTGAAGAAGTTGGTGATGAGCTGTGTGCGGACATCACCCTCATCATCATCATCATCACTGGCATCGTGGTCCAGCCCAGGATCCTCCACAGGTGGCGGATGTTGGTCATCGTCATCCAGGATGAGAGGCAACTCCTTCCGCACTGCCAGGTTGTGTAGCATGCAGCAGACGATGACAATCTTGCACACCTTTGCTGGGGCATATGGGTGGGCCCCTCCTGTCTTATCTAGGCAGCGGAAGCGGCTCTTCAGGAGACCAAATGTCCGCTCAATCACTCTCCTGGTCTGACCATGTGCCTCATTGTAGCGCATCTGGGCTGGTGTCACAGGGTTCCTGAGGGGCGTCAGCAACGACGGCATGTTGGGGTATCCGGAGTCACCTACATACAGACAATTGCACATTAGCTGAGTTGGAAAAGAGGGTGGAACACTACATTGCAGAACACACACAATGGTACAAAGTCAGTACACACCAACAAGCCAGTCACGCTGGTTCCGCATCTGTGACATCATCCTCGGGATGCGACTACTCCTCATCACGTAGGCATCGTGTGCAGAACCGGGGAAACGGGCACACACGTGTGAGATGCTCATATCTGCAAGACATACCACCAGTGCATTGACCGAATGGTAGTGTTTGCGGTTCCTGTATTCCTGCTCTTGGGCCTGTGGTGGTACCAAAGCCACGTGTGTCCCATCAATGGAGCCAATGACATGCGGCATCCTCCCCAGGGCATAGAAGTCACTCTTCACGTCAGTGAGTTGTTGAAGTCTAGGGAAATAGATGTACTGGTTCAAGTATCTCAACATAGCCTCCAAAACATCGCGGAGCACACGGCTGAACATGGTCTGTGACATCCCACCAGCAGACGCCACAGTGTGTTGAAAGGTACCGGTGGCAAAGAAGTGTAGGGCTGCCATCACCTTCACCTTGGGGGTCAGCGCTGTAGGGTATGTCCGGCCAGGATGCAAATGTGGGGCCAACCGCACCGTCAATTCCTCAATCAGTGGCCTGGTGAAGCGGTACCGTCGGATGCAGTCCCATTCAACCACTGTTGCAAGGTCAGGGAATGGCCAATGGACAGCTGGTGCCCTGCAGTGCATAGGTGAAGAAAGAAAGATTGTCAGTCACCCCACATATGTGGCATAGACCAGACTCAATATCACATGATACATCATTACGAGACACAAGTACATGATGCGTGTGCCGTTCCGTAAGGACATGTATGGTACCTACATGGCTAACATCTAACATCACAGTTCAACATGTGCCCTCAACAAGTCCCAGGTTGTGCTATGGGATATCATTAGGCTGTGTCACAGTACCCATGTACTGCTGTCACGTTCCAAACACACACCACAGTGACATGTGAGGACAGATGTGCCCCAGGCATCACAGCTCATCGACAGGTAGATTCCCAGGGACCCTGTATTGCCACATGGACACTGGCATGACATGGTGCATCATGAATAAACCACAGCTAAACAACCATGACCCCCACAGGTAGTGGTCCCTGTTGCCTCAGCAGGACAGACATGGACGTCTGTGACACACACACGCACAACATCAAAGTCCATGCACAAACAACGTGGATGTGGAGACTGTCTCCCATTGTGCACATGGAATCAGAGACATTGTAAACACAACATGCACACAGACTGTGGAGGGCCATCACAATTGTGGCAATGGGTCACCCTGGGACATACATACCGTCCCACATGGGACTCAGGGGGTATGTGACATGACATACACATACACAACCGTGAAATGTGACCATGCCACATGCCCTGAAATGAACAGTTGCACACCACAGTGTTCATGTGCACAACACACCAAGGATTCTGTCCCCATGAACACGGGCACAGCCTGGGAGTGGCTGCCCCCAAGTGCCACCCAAAAAACAACATGTTGACCCCCATACACGGAACAGGTAATGCAGCCTTACATGCCTTAGGATACAGTGTGGACAGGCTGTGATGTTGTAGGTGTGCCCCTCACTCCCTGGGAAGTATATGTGGCTGGCATATGTTCACCTGTGACAGGCATGGTGACATATGCCAGTGACTTGTACAGGGACGCGTTGAACAGCAATGGACCGATCGGTGTGCCCGGCCGGCCCATTGCATTCAATGTGAGCGGGTATGCGTTGAACAGCAATGGACCGATCGGTGTGCCCGGCCGGCCCATTGCATTCAATGTGAGCGGGTACGCGTTGAACAGCAATGGACCGATCGGTGTGCCCGGCCGTCCCATTGCATTCAATGTGAGCGGGTACGCGTTGTATCCCGGGTACGCGTTGTAGAGCAATGGACCGATCGGTGTGCCCGGCCGGCCCATTGCATTCAATGTGAGCGGATACGCGTTGAACAGCAATGGACCGATCGGTGTGCCCGGCCGGCCTATTGCATTCAATGTGAGCGGGTACGCGTTGTATGCCGGGTACACGTTGTAGAGCAATGGACCGATCGGTGTGCCCGGCCGGCCCATTGCATTCAATGTGAGCGGGTACGCGTTGAACAGCAATGGACCGATCGGTGTGCCCGGCCGGCCCATTGCATTCAATGTGAGCGTGTATGCGTTGAACAGCAATGGACCGATCGGTGTGCCCGGCCGGCCCATTGCATTCAATGTGAGCGGGTACGCGTTGAACAGCAATGGACCGATCGGTGTGCCTGGCCGGCCCATTGCATTCAATGTGAGCGGGTACGCGTTGTATCTCGGTACGCGTTGAACAGCAATGGACCGATCGGTGTGCCCGGCCGGCCCATTGCATTCAATGTGAGCGGGTACGCGTTGTATCCCGGTGCAGCGTTGTAGAGCAATGGACCGATCGGTGTGCCCGGCCGGCCCATTGCATTCAATGTGAGCGGGTACGCGTTGAACAGCAATGGACCGATCGGTGTGCCCGGCCGGCCCATTGCATTCAATGTGAGCAGGTACGCGTTGAACAGCAATGGACCGATCGGTGTGCCCGGCCGGCCCATTGCATTCAATGTGAGAGGGTATGCGTTGTATCCCGGGTACGCGTTGAACAGCAATGGACCGATCGGTGCGCCCGGCCGGCCCATTGCATTCAATGTGAGCGGGTACGCGTTGAACAGCAATGGACCGATCGGTGTGCCCGGCCGGCCCATTGCATTCAATGTGAGCGGGTAAGCGTTGAACAGCAATGGACCGATCGGTGTGCCCGGGGCCGGCCCATTGCATTCAATGTGAGCGGGTACGCGTTGTATCCCGGGTACGCGTTGAACAGCAATGGACCGTTCGGTGTGCCCGGCCGGCCCATTGCATTCAATGTGAGCGGGTACGAGTTGAACAGCAATGGACCGATCGGTGCGCACACATTGGCTGGGGCCTGGCATGGCAACGGACGCGTTTTCGAAGCTCCAACGAGTCTGATGCAGTGAATTCAGTTGGCCAGCCACAACAATGTTGCAAAATCATGGGTGTCATGAAGTTGAAGATTTGAAGGATGCTGTGGGCGTGTATTAGTGCTGCTATTCCATGGATTGGTCAGATTCAGAAGATGCAAACGACTTAGACCTATCACTTTGGACACATGGGACAGTATCTGCCTCTGCAGCACACATATAATGCTGGCTGTTCCCCTGAGAGCTCACTTGCCTGCACTACATGCTCCAGGACGACATCTGCCACCAACACTGCTGCTGTTTATGCATCCTCTGGCTCCTGCAATGGCACGTACTGTGGAGAGAGCCCCAGCCTTCAGCCTTGAGGAGAACCAGGCCCTGCTGGACATCCTCCTTCCACAGTACAGCAAGCTGTATGGGAAACCAGGGGAGCAGGTGAGTGTGCTGTCCACTGCATCACTAATTGTGCATGTTGTCTGACTAGCAGGACTTTCAGTGTGCACACCACTGGCTAGTATGCCCACTGAGTAGTTGTCACACCCCAAAGTGTGTAGTTACATGCACTGAACTGGTACAGTGCAATGACAGTGCATTCCAACTAGGTTTACTTCCCATGCAATGATACCATGTAGTGACTGCTGGCAAACTGTTCATAGCCATTGTTGCACTGCCTGTGTACATCATATGCCCCTGTGATTGAGACATGTATATCTAACTGTGTGATGCACGTATATGTTGCATGTGTAGTAATGGCCTTTTCACTTTGTCATCCTCACAGGTTGATGCCCACCAGAAGCAGGACATCTGGCTGACCATCGCCCGGAAAGTAAGATCCGTGGGGGTCTACAGGCGCAGGATCCGCAACTGCCAAAAGAGGTGGCAGGACCTTCGTGGCTGGACCCGGAGGATCGCAAGGGTCCAGCTGAAGCTGTCGCCTCCTCGCAGGAGGGGCGGACACCGGACCCTGACCCCCACATGCTCCGGATCCTGGCAGTGGTCTTCCCTGACCTGGATGGGCAGCTGAAGGACAGACAGCAGCAAGGAGGGGGTGAGTCCATGACTGAACTTTGCACTTTGTCTGACATGCTATGTGCCCTCCTCTGGCCTGGTTAAACTTCCACAGTACATCAGTCATGTGGTCCAGGACCCATGTCCCTCATTTGTGACATGCCCACTTCTCCTCTGATACGCATATGTGTGGCCCTTATAGTCAGGAAATTGTGTCATTTGGGGACTGTGTCATTGCATTTTGCTTTGCTCAAGGTGGGGGACAGCATTTGTTCCCGTGACTATGTTGTGCGATTCATGGGTGGGTCAATTGCTTACACAATGCCTAAGTTCTGACATGTGATCTGGGTGTAACTTTGATATGTGGTCCGCTTGCTGCTCTGACTCACCACATGTCCCTGGGGAATTTGGCACACACCCATGCTGCTGGTGGGAACAATGTTTGGGCCTCAGGAGTATGTGTATCCAGTGTGTCACACATGCTTAGCCACCTGCCTACTGTCCAGGACTCATCCCTCTTACAGGTGGAGCTGGACAGTCATGCCTACTCCAGGGCTTACAATACACTCTGTACTCCCACTCCCGTGTATCATCTGGCATGTTGTGATCAGTGAAATGTACCCTCAGGTGTCTGCCTCTGTCTCATTGTGCTGTGTCTTCGTTGTCAGGACTACTGGTATGTTTATCGGTTAGGGCTCAGCATGCCATCTGAGATGTGACCATGATAGACGATACTTCTGTGACTTATAGGTGTCTGATCACTTGACTGTGCACACAGGTGTTTGCGACTGTGACTTTCAGGCAGCTGTATTTTCATTCACAGCACACTGTGAGGTGCTCATGTTCAGAGAGTTGTGTTTCATGTCCCCCATATGTCCAGTTGGTATGACGTGGACAAATAGTAGTACAGATGATATGGTTTTTGGGGGATGGACATGTGCACTTGTCAGTCACCTAACTTGCATTCCCCATGCCCTCGGATTGTGACACAGTGCAGACTGTTGTTGGCTGGCTGCCATGGCCATGTGACTTGAGACAGTAATGTATGACTTTGCACGCATTCCTGTGTCATGGCATTAAACTTCCTGGGACTGATCCTGCAGGGGAGTGACATGTGCAACATGCACCCCATTGTGGCATTGACTATCCGGACATGGGTGCATCATGGTGTCTGGTGCTGGTATGCATCACATGCATTTCTAATTAGACTCTGGCCATCCCTTTATCCGGACACCTGCACTGACTCAGTGGCAAGAGATGTGATGTGTGCATGTTCACATACTTCACCGTGTTCCCTGCAATGTCCAACAACTGTGTAGGTGGTGCATGTGTACACACTGGGGTCTTACCATCAGACAGGCACCAGACAGATGGGTGCAAGGGAAGGAGGGGTGTGAGTCCCATGGTTGACCATCAGACTGACAAGTGGCTTCCCCGAATCTGTGTGAGGACTTTAGGCAATGTTCAACTAAGGATGCCAGGGCTTGCTCTGTAATGTGCTGTACTTACTGTGGTGTGTGCGGTCAGTGCAGGTGACTGATGTTTGTCTGTTTCCCTAATTGTTTGCAGATACAACCACGGCCACAGGAGGGGACAGCTCCACGGACCAGGAGGAGCAGCGGAGCCAGACTGGGTCAGCATCGGACGAGTGGTCAGAGGGACCCAGTGGCACGGAGGGCGAGGGGAGCCACACCGAGGAGTCCTCAGCACCATCCACCTCAGCTGGGGACCACAGCAGCTTGGAGGATGACTCCCTTGTGGAGGCGGGTCTCAGCAGCCACCAAAGGCCAGCTAGTCTGTCTGGCCCCGCCACCACCACTACCACCACCGCCCTCCCATTGACTCCCATTCCTGAGGTCCGTGGAGGCTCCCGTGCTCGGGAGCGTGTCTCCTTCGTGCCAGGCACCGCAGCCCCTGCCCCTGTGTCCCCTGCTGCCCTGAGTGAGGAGTCTGTGTACCTCCTTCGGCAGCTCCATGTAGGGCAGACAGCAATGCTGAGTGTCCTCCATGCATACACCCCTCTGTTGACACAGCTGGTGTCATTCATGGAGGGCATCTCGACGGGTATGTCTGCCCTACAGAGGAGCAATAGGTCCATGGACTCCTCCCTGACGGCAGCAGTGTCCCTCCTCCAACAGTCCCTCACCCCTCCCACCTCTGCCCCATCCACACTTCCTGCCCCCCTACCTGTCCAAAGCACATGCACACCTGCACAGTCAACCAAACACACAGACACGAGCAGCACAGACACACCCAAGAGTAAGGCAAGATGTGCACACAAGCATCCTCAGGGGACTGATACCACAGACACAGGGGATGGGGAACACACAAACACACAGGCATCCACATTCACTCCGCAGTCCTCCAAATCCTCTCCCTCCAAGACCCCTTCCCTTGCCTCGCCTGCTACCCCACCTACACAGCAGATCTTCCTGTGTGACCTCGGCCTCTTCCCCTCCATTCCTGCTGATCCAGCATACCAGGGGAAGAGGAAGTCCACCCACACAGAGAGGAGTGCCCCTCGCCCCCGGACACCCTCCCCCAGGCGCAGGCAGACACAGGAGCCCATTAGGAAGTCCCCCGGAGCAGGAAGAGCAAGACCCCACCACCACCACCACGCAGCTCCAGTGCCCAGTCTCTCTCCTCCATCCCCCAGGCCACCACTGCACAGGTTCCCCCGCCACACCCTGCCCCAGGTTCCCCCACACACCGATACCACATCCCCAGACTGCTTAGGCCCTCCCCCTGCCACTTGCTCTTCCATCCCCAACCCAGACGCTCTGCCTGTTAGTGGCACTGTTGTGGGGACCGGGTCCCCCTTCTGTCCTGCCCACCTCATCTGCCCACCCTTCCACTCCCTTGGAGTCATGCACTGCAGTGGAGTCCACAACCACCACGTCTGACTCGGGCACTGCAGTGGGTACCCAGTCCACTACATCAGTCCAGCCCACTGCAGTGGTTGCAGCACCCACACCAACTGACTTGTGTACCACAGTGGTGCCGGCCCCCCTGAGTCAGACACCTCCACTGCAGTTGCCGGTGACACTCCTGCACCCACCACCCCTTCACTGCCTCACTCTGCCATCCCCTGATCCTGTCCCTGCGGAGCCTGGCCTGCCCCTTGTATGCCCCTCCAAGGGGATGTCCCCCAACCGTACCAGTGCAGGCAAGCAATGTGTGACCAGTTGTCACTTCTCACCCCGTTGGTACTGTGGTTTTGGACTGGCCATTGGCCTTAGTTTCTTTTGGACTTCCGTGTTTACCCTGACATTTGCTGAATAAAGCCCCTTTTTGTTTACTTTTGGGTTTTCTTTGGATGTACATGATGTGGATGAGTAGCATCCTGCATTTGCAGTTGTAATAGTGTTCACATCAGGACGAAGAAGTGTTGCAGTGATGGACTCCATGTGGTCCAATGGGATATATGTCCTGTTGTAGTCTGGATCTATGGCATCCTTTGCTACAGTCTGAGGGTGTAATGTTCAGCATTTGACACAGGGATGTCCTTTTTGCATTTGTAAATGAACATCTTTGTCTTACACTGATGCACATCTGGTGGGCTTACCCCTGTTCAATGTTCCGATTTCCCTGACTGTGTGCCCAGCTCCACTGGACATGCAGTTTTGCACATCAATGTCGAAGGACTCATCTGTGTATACAGTGCAACTTGCTTGACACGTGTTTGGTGTGTGTGCAGATGACTGACGTGACACTCCCGTACCCAGGCTGATGTGAGCAGAGCCTTCTGTGTGTTGTGGTTGTTGACTCACTGACGGAGTGTTCTGCTGACATGTTTGGGTCGTGCACAGACAAGGTTTGGCACAGCGGACCTTCCACAGGAGTGGAGTGCCCTCATGGCAGTGTGTAATCTGGTGACATTGCGTGGGCCTGTGTTGTGTAAGCATGTCTGTGCGTGTTCCCTTCCCTTTTCCTACACAGGCTGTGTCCCTAGGGATGTTCCTGTTTGTGATGCTTGCTGAGTTGTTCTGTGTTCATCCAGCATCTTGGACCTGGTTTCTCTGTGATGTGGGTGCATGGCAAACGAATGTTCATGAGGTTGTCATCCCAGGTTGTCTTTGTTGTCAGTGCTGGGGATGTGGGCAAACGCAGTTGGGACACATTCAGGATTCCCTTTGGCACTTGTTGTTTACACGAGTCATGTGATTTACAGTTTGTGTTAGCTTTCAGTGATTGTGACACGTTGTGTGTGTGACTGCTGCCACTGCTCAGGGTCAGAGCTGCAATGTTGGTAGTTGTGTACGTGTGTTCTTCGTGTGTCACCTTGGCTTCTTCATTGGTGTGTGACTATGGCCAGGATCCCATTGATTGTGGTGGATTTCACATCATGCCCATGTACGGCATACTGTGCTGTGTCTCAGACATTGACGAGTCTTGTTAACTGGCCATGTGTGATGGGTTTCTGCACCTTAGTTCCCACCACCACCCCTGGTATTGTCATGGGTGCATGTGCAATGTCACCAGTCCATGTGAGCTTCACTGCTGCACATTGGTGGAGATCAGGGTGTGTGGTGTTGAGTGTGTGCAAAAGTGAGTTGTTGCACGGCCAGACCCCTACCTCCATATTGGCCTTGGCTGGCAGGCCGTGCTGATTGATTGGCGCTTGTGTAGGTGTGATGGTAGTTAGTTGCTCAGGACACATGGCTGGGGTTCACAGTGTGAACGACATCTAACATTGTCATCACAGTGGGATTATCATGCAGGCTAGTGTCAGCACAATATGGGGTCCCTGGGGGTAGTGCTGTGGTGGGTCTGTCTCTTGCTGTGTTAGTTGCTGTTCCTACAAGCTTGTGTGACATGTGTAATTTGTGCTCCCTCTCATCTAACAATGCCTGATTGCCCACATAGGGGATTTGGATCCATGAGTTACTTTTGTGTGGCACTGTATGTGCATCTGTGTAATTGGTATTCAGGCCTCATCATGTGTTGTGTGGTTGCCTGGGGACACTGGCACCCCCCTCACCTGTTGTGTTTGATGTGCAGTGTGGGTCTGCCTGTTTGTGTTTGTGCATCTGCACCACTGCATTGGCATATCTTTAGTGTGCCATTGGCTGTATGTTGTTTGTTGGGTTTCACCTGCTGTCCCTGGGACTCCTAGGTCATCAGTCAGCACAATGATCATTGTTTGTGTGTCCCATTGCTGCCATGGTATGTTATTTGTTAACCTCACATCTACAGTCTCCACAGGGTATCTACATTTGTGTGCCCATTGGTGCAAATATGTGGGTCTTCATTATGATGGTCACTTCTGTCATTGTGTCATTGATGGATGTTGACAGTGTCAGCCCCATGGGTGATGTTTGTCTGCACATGGCCAAAGGTATGTCTTATTTGCACTGCACTGTTTGCCTCCCCCAATCCATGTTGCTATGGGACACAAGCACTACTTTGCCACTGATGTGTTTGTTGTTCTGTGACCAGGAATCATCCATGCAGTTTGGCAGTTGCAGCTTTTTCAATGTCAACACTTACATTTTGGTCACTGTGATGATGGGGGTTTAGACCCCATTGCCACAATGTTCAAAATGTGCTTCAGCTATGGACCCCACACTTACCTTTTGGTCACTGTGATGATGGGGGTTGGACCCCGTTGCCACAATGTTCAAAATGTGCTTCAGCTATGGACCCCACACTTACCTTTTGGTCACTGTGATGATGGGGGTTGGACCCCATTGCCACAATGTTCAAAATGTGCTTCAGCTATGGACCCCACACTTACCTTTTGGTCACTGTGATGATGGGGGTTGGACCCCATTGCCACAATGTTCAAAATGTGCTTCAGCTATGGACCCCACACTTACCTTTTGGTCACTGTGATGATGGGGGTTGGACCCCATTGCCACAATGTTCAAGATGTGCTTCAGCTATGGGCCCCACACTTACATTTTGGTCACTGTGATGATGGGGGTTTAGACCCCATTGCCACAATGTTCAAAATGTGCTTCAGCTATGGACCCCACACTTACCTTTTGGTCACTGTGATGATGGGGGTTGGACCCCATTGCCACAATGTTCAAATTTGCTTCAGCTATGGACCCCACTCTTACCTTTTGGTCACTGTGATGATGGGGGTTGGACCCCATTGCCACAATGTTCAAAATGTGCTTCAGCTATGGACCCCACACTTACCTTTTGGTCACTTTGATGATGGGGGTTGGACCCCATTGCCACAATGTTCAAGATGTGCTTCAGCTATGGACCCCACACTTACCTTTTGGACACTGTGATGATGGGGGTTGGACCCCATTGCCACAATGTTCAAAATGTGCTTCAGCTATGGACCCCACACTTACCTTTTGGTCACTTTGATGATGGGGGTTTAGACCCCATTGCCACAATGTTCAAAATGTGCTTCAGCTCTGGACCCCACACTTACCTTTTGGTCACTGTGATGATGGGGGTTGGTCCCCATTGCCACAATGTTCAAAATGTGCTTCAGCTATGGACCCCACACTTACCTTTTGGTCACTGTGATGATGGGGGTTGGACCCCATTGCCACAGTGGTCATGGTCTGCTTGCATTGTGGGGTCCACACACATTTATGTGTGACACATGTGATAGGGGGTCACATTGTATGTTCAAAGTCATGTTCAGTGTTGTAGGCATTTGACACAGTCTACACACGCTTGTCATGGTGTTGGGGGGAAGTCTTTTTGTTGCATTCCTTATGTTGGTGTGTGCTTGTTGTGTCATGCATTACCCATCCTATGAGTGGGGGTGTTGTTGGTGGTAGGCATCCTGCCCCCCATGGGTAGTGGTGGTGGTAGGGGTAGGCATCCAGCACCCCCTGGGTAGAGGTGGTTGTAGTGACAGGCATCTGGCACCCCCTGGGTAGGGGTGGTGGTAGTGGTAGGCATCTGGCACCCCCTGGGTAGGGGTGGTGGTAGTGGTAGGCATCTGGCACCCCCTGGGTAGGGGTGGTGGTAGTGGTAGGCATCTGGCACCCCCTGAGTAGGGGTGGTAGTGGTGGTAGGCATCCAGCCCCCCATGGGTAGAGGTGGTAGTAGTGACAGGCATCCTGCCCCCCATGGGTAGGGGTGGTAGTAGTGGTAGGCATCTGGCACCCCCTGGGTAGGGGTGGTGGTAGTGGTAGGCATCTGGCACCCCCTGAGTAGGGGTGGTAGTGGTGGTAGGCATCCAGCACCCCCTGGGTAGAGGTGGTAGTAGTGACAGGCATCTAGCACCCCCTGGGTAGGGGTGATGGCAGGGGTAGGCATCTAGCACCCCCTGGGTAGGGGTGGTGGTAGTGGTAGGCATCTGGCACCCCCTGGGTAGGGGTGGTGGTAGTGGTAGGCATCTGGCACCCCCTGAGTAGGGGTGGTAGGCATCCAGCCCCCCATGGGTAGAGGTGGTAGTAGTGCCAGCATCCAGCACCCCCTGGGTAGAGGTGGTAGTAGTGACAGGCATCTGGCACCCCCTGGGTAGGGGTGGTGGTAGTGGTAGGCATCTGGCACCCCCTGGGTAGGGGTGGTGGTAGTGGTAGGCATCTGGAACCCCCTGGGTAGGGGTGGTGGTAGTGGTAGGCATCTGGCACCCCCTGAGTAGGGGTGGTAGTAGTGGTAGGCATCCACCCCCATGGGTAGAGGTGGTAGTAGTGACAGGCATCCTGCCCCCCATGGGTAGGGGTGGTAGTAGTGGTAGGCATCTGGCACCCCCTGGGTAGGGGTGGTGGTAGTGGTAGGCATCTGGCACCCCTGAGTAGGGGTGGTAGTGGTGGTAGGCATCCAGCCCCCCATGGGTAGAGGTGGTAGAAGTGACAGGCATCTAGCACCCCCTGGGTAGGGGTGGTAGTAGTGGTAGGCATCTGGCACCCCCTGGGTAGGGGTGGTGGTAGTGGTAGGCATCTGGCACCCCCTGAGTAGGGGTGGTAGTGGTGGTAGGCATCCAGCCCCCCATGGGTAGAGGTGGTAGTAGTGACAGGCATCCAGCACCCCCTGGGTAGAGGTGGTAGTAGTGACAGGCATCTGGCACCCCCTGGGTAGGGGTGGTGGTAGTGTTAGGCATCTGGCACCCCCTGGGTAGGGATGGTGGTAGTGGTAGGCATCTGGCACCCCCTGGGTAGGGTGGTGGTAGGCATCTGGCACCCCCTGGGTAGGGATGGTAGTGGTGGTAGGCATCCAGCCCCCCATGGGTAGAGGTGGTAGTAGTGACAGGCATCCAGCACCCCCTGGGTAGAGGTGGTAGTAGTGACAGGCATCCAGCACCCCCTGGGTAGAGGTGGTAGTAGTGACAGGCATCTAGCACCCCCTGGGTAGGGGTGATGGTAGGGGTAGGCATCTAGCACCCCCTGGGTAGGCGTGGTGGTAGTGGTAGGCATCTGGCACCGCCTGGGTAGGGGTGGTGGTAGTGGTAGGCATCTGGCACCCCCTGGGTGGGGTGGTGGTAGTGGTAGGCATCTGGCACCCCCTGAGTAGGGGTGGTAGTGGTGGTAGGCTTCCAGCCCCCCATGGGTAGAGGTGGTAGTAGTGACAGGCATCCAGCACCCCCTGGGTAGAGGTGGTAATAGTGACAGGCATCCAGCACCCCCTGGGTAGAGGTGGTAGTAGTGACAGGCATCTAGCACCCCCTGGGTAGGGGTGATGGTAGGGGTAGGCATCTAACACCCCCTGGGTAGGGGTGGTGGTAGTGGTAGGCATCTGGCACCCCTGGGTAGGGGTGGTGGTAGTGGTAGGCATCCAGCCCCCATGGGTAGAGGTGGTAGTAGTGACAGGCATCTAGCACCCCCTGGGTAGGGGTGGTAGTAGTGGTAGGCATCTGGCACCCCCTGGGTAGGGGTGGTAGTGGTGGTAGGCATCCAGCCCCCCATGGGTAGAGGTGGTAGTAGTGACAGGCATCCAGCACCCCCTGGGTAGAGGTGGTAGTAGTGACAGGCATCCAGCACACCCTGGGTAGAGGTGGTAGTAGTGACAGGCATCTAGCACCCCCTGGGTAGGGGTAGGCATCTAGCACCTCCTGGGTAGGGGTGGTGGTAGTGGTAGGCATCTGGCACCCCCTGGGTAGGGGTGGTGGTAGTGGTAGGCATCTGGCACCCCCTGGGTAGGGGTGGTGGTAGGCATCTGGCACCCCCTGGGTAGGGGTGGTAGTGGTGGTAGGCATCCAGCCCCCCATGGGTAGAGGTGGTAGTAGTGACAGGCATCCAGCACCCCCTGGGTAGAGGTGGTAGTAGTGACAGGCATCCAGCACCCCCTGGGTAGAGGTGGTAGTAGTGACAGGCATCTAGCACCCCCTGGGTAGGGGTAGGCATCTAGCACCTCCTGGGTAGGGGTGGTGGTAGTGGTAGGCATCTGGCACCCCCTGGGTAGGGGTGGTGGTAGTGGTAGGCATCTGGCACCCCCTGAGTAGGGATGGTAGTGGTGGTAGGCATCCAGCCCCCCATGCGTAGAGGTGGTAGTAGTGACAGGCATCCAGCACCCCCTGGGTAGAGGTGGTAGTAGTGACAGGCATCCAGCACCCCCTGGGTAGAGGTGGTAGTAGTGACAGGCATCTAGCACCCCCTGGGTAGGGGTGATGGTAGGGGTAGCCATCTAGCACCCCCTGGGTAGGGGTGGTGGTAGTGGTAGGCATCTGGCACCCCCTGGGTAGGGGTGGTGGTAGTGGTAGGCATCCAGCCCCCCATGGGTAGAGGTGGTAGTAGTGACAGGCATCTAGCATCCCTGGGTAGGGGTGGTAGTAGTGGTAGGCATCTGGCACCCCCTGGGTAGGGGTGGTGGTAGTGGTAGGCATCTGGCACCCCCTGGGTAGGGGTGGTGGTAGGCATCTGGCACCCCCTGGGTAGGGGTGGTAGTGGTGGTAGGCATCCAGCCCCCCATGCGTAGAGGTGGTAGTAGTGACAGGCATCCAGCACCCCTGGGTAGAGGTGGTAGTAGTGACAGGCATCCAGCACCCCCTGGGTAGAGGTGGTAGTAGTGACAGGCATCTAGCACCCCCTGGGTAGGGGTGATGGTAGGGGTAGGCATCTAGCACCCCTGGGTAGGGGTGGTGGTAGTGGTAGGCATCTGGCACCCCCTGGGTAGGGGTGGTGGTAGTGGTAGGCATCCAGCCCCCATGGGAAGAGGTGGTAGTAGTGACAGGCATCTAGCACCCCCTGGGTAGGGGTGGTAGTAGTGGTAGGCATCTGGCACCCCCTGGGTAGGGGTGGTGGTAGTGGTAGGCATCTGGCACCCCCTGAGTAGAGGTGGTAGTGGTGGTAGGCATCCAGACCCCATGGGTAGAGGTGGTAGTAGTGACAGGCATCTAGCACCCCCTGGGCAGGGGTGATGGTAGGGGTAGGCATCTAGCACCCCCTGGGTAGGGGTGGTGGTAGTGGTAGGCATCTGGCACCCCTGGGTAGGGGTGGTGGTAGTGGTAGGCATCCGGCACCCCCTGGGTAGGGGTGGTGGTAGTGGTAGGCATCTGGCACCCCCTGAGTAGGGGTGGTAGTGGTGGTAGGCATCCAGCCCCCCATGGGTAGAGGTGGTAGTAGTGACAGGCATCCAGCACCCCCTGGGTAGAGGTGGTAGTAGTGACAGGCATCTGGCACCCCCTGGGTAGGGGTGGTGGTAGTGGTAGGCATCTGGCACCCCCTGGGTAGGGGTGGTAGTGGTGGTAGGCATCCAGCCCCCCATGGGTAGAGGTGGTAGTAGTGACAGGCATCCAGCACCCATTGGGTAGAGGTGGTAGTAGTGACAGGCATCTAGCACCCCCTGGGCAGGGGTGATGGTAGGGGTAGGCATCTAGCACCCCCTGGGTAGGGGTGGTGGTAGTGGTAGGCATCTGGCACCCCCTGGGTAGGGGTGGTGGTAGTGATAGGCATCTGGCACCCCCTGAGTAGGGGTGGTAGTGGTGGTAGGCATCCAGCCCCCCATGGGTAGAGGTGGTAGTAGTGACAGGCATCCAGCACCCCCTGGGACGAGGTCGTAGTAGTGACAGGCATCTGGCACCCCCTGGGTAGGGGTGGTGGTAGTGGTAGGCATCTGGCACCCCCTGGGTAGGGGTGGTGGTAGTGGTAGGCATCTGGCACCCCTGGGTAGGGGTGATGGTAGTGGTAGGCATCTGGCACCCCTGAGTAGGGGTGGTAGTGGTGGTAGGCATCCAGCCCCCCATGGGTAGAGGTGGTAGTAGTGACAGGCATCTGGCACCCCTGGGTAGGGGTGGTGGTAGTGGTAGGCATCTGGCACCCCCTGGGTAGGGGTGGTGGTAGTGGTAGGCATCTGGCACCCCCTGAGTAGGGGTGGTAGTGGTGGTAGGCATCCAGCCCCCCATGGGTAGAGGTGGTAGTAGTGACAGGCATCTAGCACCCCCTGGGTAGGGGTGGTTTTAGTGGTTGGCATCCAGGCCCCTATGTGTATATGTGGCATTGGTGATAGACAACCCGCCCCTATGGTGCTGCTGTTGCTGGTGTAAGTAATTTCTGCATCCCTATGTGTGTGTGTGATATGTCGGGTACGTGTGGTTTGTTTGTGTGGTGGGTGTCTGACTTACCTTCTGCGTCGTACGCGTCCGTGCCAGTTCCGGTAATAGATGTAGAATATTGGTAGGATCGGCATGATGGTATTCATGGTTGTTTCGTCTCGTTCGTCTTTCTCTTTGCTTCGCCTCGTCCTCGTCGCTGGCGTGTTCGTCTCGTAGCCGTGGATCGCCTTGTGGCGCGAATCGGAGCTTATGTGCGCCTCTCCCGGATGCTTTGACGTGCCGTGCGTAGCGACGGGTTCGGCGCGTACGGAGGGCGCATCGTACTTGTCCGGCCGGACGGGGCTGCATTTTGGCTTCCGTGCGACTCGATTCTGCGTTTCCGGATCCGCCTCGGTCGGAGAACAGGACCTGTATTGGGTGAGTACGACTGGGTCGGGATTTGGGCAGTTGTGCGCATCGTACTTGCTCGTTCGGACGTATGTGCGAATCGGTCGGGAAACAGGCATTCGCCTGGCTTTTTTCCCGGCCGAATGGTATTAGTTGCGCCTCCGACCGGGATCGGAATCGACCCCTAAATATGGCAAATGATGACAGGTAAGTGTTTCAGGCCTTTGGACCGAGACCTTGACATTTCGACCCCTGTGGCTATTATATTTCTTCTGATGAATCACAAACAGGAGCAGATCTTCAGGACACGGAGCAGAAAGGTAGATACTCGATCAATTTGATGTAGAATATCCAGTTTTAAATATTGTGCTACTAAAATACTGTAGCAAGAATTTCGACTGACAAAATATCGTGAAAGTAGGTATATAAAGGCAAGGATAGATTTAACATACCTAACTCCACATATATGCACCTTGTCAATGTATATATTTTCCAGCTACGTAAAATAAGAGTTATGGATGGTAAATCTATGCTTATTTATTGATATTTACCTTCACAATATTATGGTAGTGTGCATTCTGGAGACAATATTTTGGTAGCACAGTATGTTTCTGCTTGATTATTAGACCTGGCTTGTCCATCGGGTTTATCCCCAGACTTTTTGCTTTTTGGCCTTCTGTTTCTGACTTGTTTTTGTTGGTTTTATGACTCTGGGCACTTTACCACTGCTGATCAGTGCTAAAGTGCATGTGCTCTCCCTGTATATTCTGTTTATGGATTGGTGATTCCATGATTGGCATATTTGATTTACTAATCAGTCACTAGTACAATGCACTGTGTGTGCCCAGGGCTTGTAAATCAAATGCTGCTAGTGGGCCTGCAGCACTGATTGTGCCACCCACATTAGCAGCCTGTAAATGTAACTCAGACCTGCCACTGCAGTGTCTGTGCGTAGTTTGGTACTGCTATGTCGACCTGGCAAGTGCACCCACTTGCCAGGCACTAACCTTTCCTTTTCTTACACGTGAGTCGCCCCTAAGGTAGGCCCAAGGTACCCCTGTGGGCAGGGTGCAGTGTATGTGAAAGGTAGGACATGCCCTGATGTGTGTGGCATGTCCTTTTTTTAAGTTTAGAATGCTTTATTGAGATAATATACAAAGTAAAACATCAGTATAAAATATACAAGCAAAGTTCAAACAGTACCATAACCCTAATTTGAGTACAGTAAATAAAAGAAAGAAACAAATCAAACCCCAAATGGGTATGAGCAATGTTAAGAAATATATGATCAAAACCAATTTGAACCTTCTAAACCTGTACATAAGCATATGCAATTTAGCATTTTAAAATAAGGGTAAAAAAGGGAGGAAGGGAGGAGAAGGGGAAATAATAAGAAGCAGCTGAACAGTAATGCAGAAATAGCAGTAACAACTTACTAAACATACTATCATTAAGAAGGTTCATGACTAAGTACATACGAAGGAGGTCAAACAGCCATCCTAGATAGAAATGTCGTGAGTGGTGACCAAAGTAAATCTTTTTTAATCAATAAGGGCATAGAGGTGGCGTGTGCACGATCTAGTCTGTGATGATGGCATAACAGGTTCCACCAGGCTTGGTACGAGATTTTAGCAGTATCCTTCCAATTCGTGGTAATAATCTGAAATAGCTATAAACAAGTCAATACATTTACCCACGCTTCCCTGGGTACTCCCTATAGGGGAGGAGCCACCCAGAAAAACGTGCATAATATCAAATGGAACATTGGTGGATAAACTTTCATACAAGTTCTTCCAAAGGAGTAACCAAAAACTCTTAACCAGAGGGCAGAAAAAAAACATATGAAGTAAATCACTATTTTCATGAGGAAAAGACCAGCATTTCGAAACATCCAACAACTTGAACTTATGGAGATCTGTAGGGGTAAGAAAAAGCCTAATATAAAAATAATATGGAGTCTGCGTTGTACTTGCTGATCATGAGGAGGTGTGAATTTGTTCCCAAATGGAGCCCCAGGTCTAAAGCGAGAGATCTTGTGCCAAATCCTTTTCCCATAAAATTTCTATACTGGATTTGGTTCTCATATCAGTAGGGCGAGACAATATCTTGTAAATAGCGGATGCCTTAAACTGGGTAGAGAAATCCAGAGAGAGAGTGGGTGTCTGATTGTGCGAATCCAAGGAAGAGTTCTGGGATTGGATTTGAATTATAGATGATCTGAGGTGAGAGTAATGAGGAGCATGTAGAGGGGATATATCATACTTCTCTTGGATCTCCATAAAGTTCATAAGCGACCCGTCAATAATCAAGTGCTCAAATGTAATAATGCCTTTATCAATCCATTCTTTCCAAAATAGGGCTCTGTTATTAATCTTTAAGTGTTTGTTGTACCAAACAGGAGTATGTGTAAAGTTATCTGATTGAGAGAGATGGACTTTAAACAAAGAAGTGGCAACTGCAGTAGAATGAGTGAGAGTAGGAGATAAGAAACCTCTAGGGGGCTGAGATAAACGAGTGGCCGCAGAAAACGAGAATGGTGCATATTGGGATTGTTCTAGTGTGCTCCAGGCCGTTAATGGTGTATATGAGGAGTCAGAGAGAAAGGTCCAAACTTGTTTCAGGGTAAATGCAGAATGGTAACATCTAAGATTGGGAAAATTAACCCCTCCTGGGTCTTTGGGCTGCTGAAGTCAAATTAGTGAAATACTGGTCTTGCGATTATTCCGTAGGGATTTGGTCAAGGAACGATTAATGGTTTTGAAGAAAGAAAGTGGAAGAGTGATTGGGAGCATGGAGAGATAAAAATTAATGATCGGAAGCAGCATCATTTTAATTGTAGCTAATCTACCCCACCAAGACAAAAATAGTGGGGGCAACTATCAATGAGTGGCGAAAGTTTTTTAAGTATATCTGCAAGGTTAATTTTAATGGTTTCTTTGATATTATTAGTGTACGGGATACCTAAGCATTTAATACTTTTTGAGTTCCATTTGAACCCTGTATCTTTAAACATATCAGAAAAGCAATATTTATTTAATGGCAAAACCTTGGATTTATCAATATTGAGTGTATAACCCGTGACTAGAGAGTACTCCTTTAGCAAAGAGAAAAACGCCGTCAAAGAGGTAGTGGAGTTGGATAGGTATAATAAAATGTCTGTATGTTTAAATTGGAATCCCGTAAACTGTGGAGAACGGCGAAGTTTTTCCAAAAAGGGTTCTAGGGCAAGAATAAATAAGAGTGGGGATAAAGGGCACCCTTGTCTAGTTCCTCTGTGGAGTGAAAAGTATTTGGATTGACAACCGTTCAGCCAAATGGAGGTGGAGGGTGCAGAGTATATCAACTGGATGTATCAAAGGATGGGGGGCTAAAACCTTGCCATTTTAATGCTCTGAAAATGAATACTCTTTCGAAGGCCTTTTAGGCATCTAACGTAATTGCAGCAACTGGTGAATCTGCCTTGGAAGCTAAATTAATAATGTTTAGGAAAGTCCTGGAGTTATCTATAATCGATCGCCCCTTTACAAACCCTAATTGATATATATTAATTAAGTCCGGGATGACCTGATTTATACGAAGGGCTAATAATTTGGCAAAGATCTTACAATCTGTATTAATTAGGGAAATGGGTCTGTAATACTTACAATAAGAGGGGTCTTTGTCTTTTTTAGGGATCAGACAGAGCATCGCTTGAGTGAAGGAACCTTGCGTTTTACCAGAGGTTAAGAAATGATTTATGAGGAATAACAACTGAGGAACAAGAAATGTCTTGAAATGAAAAAATAAAACGTACCGGACCAGGTATTTTATCTTTGGGAAGTTGGTTAATAGCATTTGTGATTTCTTGTTCTAATATTGGACTATACAGGGATGTTAGATCAACGTGGTTATCAGAGGGTTTGGGAATGGTTTGAAAGAATGAATCAATTTGGTCAACAGAAGGGTTTCGACCCGGGAGTGTAGAGAGAAGTGTAATATTCAGTGAAACACTCAAGGATCTTAAAATCTGTGATATGTCTGATTCCTGCGCTATCTGTGATGGCAACGATCTTGGATTTCGTTTTTTAATTTTAAGATAGTTAGCTAGGGATTTGCCAGCTTTATTACGGCCGCCACACATTTTAGCATTAAACTTAAGGAGATTGCTGCAAGCATTATCCCAGGATTGTTTATTGTATTGTCTTTTAGCTTTAATGAGATTGGATAAAGTATCAGAACAGTTTGAGGTAAAATATTCATGCTCTAGGACCTTAATTTGTTTTAAAATCAATGTTGCATCATTAAATGCCTTCTTTTTTTTCCGGGAAAAAACATCTATTATAAATCCTCTGACGGTAGCTTTGAAAGCATCCCAAATAAAATTAAACTGTGAATCAGAGGAAAGATTATTACTGAAAAATTCCTGTATGAACAGTGAAAATTGTTCAAAAAATTGAGTGTCTAATAAAAGGGCATTGTTAAAACGCCATTGGCGTGAGATGGGTGCGGATGTGGGATAGTCCATGCCTAAAATGACGGGGGTGTGATCAGAGTTGAGAATGGAGCCAATCTCCGCATTTGTCATGAATTGAAGAGATGATTGGGTGAGAAATATATAATCTATTCGTGAATGAGAACTATGAGCAGGGGAGAAGAAGGAAAATTCCAAGACATCAGGGTGGGAAATTCTCCATGCATCGAACAACCCTCTAGATGTAATAGCTTTGTGGAAAGTCTTTTGCATTCTATTGGGGATGAATTTGGATTGGGATTTCCGGTCTAAAAAGGATCCATAAGTTGATTGCAATCACCTCCCAAAATCAAGTTTTCTGAGGCATGAGAAGAAAGGAGAGTAGAGAAATCATTCCAAAATACTAAATCAATACCATTAGTGCCATATACATTACAGATAGAGAATTGAGTATTGTTAACCTTAGCATTCATTAAAAGCCATCTACCATTATTGTCTTTGACCTTGTTTTGCAAAAGAATATTTAGTGACTTGTGAAACAGGATTACTACACCATTCTTATTATTAACTGCTGGGGAACAAAAAACACTTCCAACCCATAATTTGCGCAAGGAAAGCAAATCTTGCTCCTTAAGATGCGTTTCTTGCAATAACGCTATGTGGCATTTCAATTTAGCAAGATGGGATAATACACGTTGTTTTTTAACTGGATTACGGATACCCTTAACATTCCATGAAATAATACGTAATCCACTCATCGAAAGTACTTATTCAAAATTATGCACAAAAATACATGAAACTTAAAATAAATAAAATAGTTGAGTTGCAAAAGCCAGAATGTCATAAAGTGATACAAGTCCTGAAAGGAAGATATTCTAAAAAAGAAAGAAACAGACAGATATAGGCCAGAGAATAAGAGGAAATAAGAAAATAGACATAGGAAGGGAAATAAAACAGACAGCCTGATGTACCCAATTAAACATATCAGGTAGGAAATAGTAATAAACCACAAGAACAGATACATAAAGACAAAGAGAAGCTGCAATAAACTGGGATGCATAGAGGAAAGGTAAAAAGTGGAGAAAAGGGAAGGGAAATAGGGAATAGGCAGGAGGAGCAAAGGAGAACACAGTCTCCCTCGAAACATAACCGGAGAGAAGATGACAGAAAGCCAAAAGACGTTAGCCATAATAATCACAAACAAAAAGAACATTGATGTAGGAGGGGGGCGAGAAGGACAGAGGGCGACCCAAAGAGGGACACCGAGAAAGAACAAATTTAATGACAACAAAAAATCAGAAAACTGTAATCATGAAACATAAATATAAGCAACACAATGGAAGGGAACTTACCGAACATTGAGGGAGACAACGCAATGGATTGAAGCATAGACAACAAAACAGATGGACAACACGAATAAGGACATCAGCGTCTAACAAGATACGAAAGGGAAACCTGTGGAACAAAAGAGAGAACATGTGAGAAAGCGATTAAGTTTTGCTCAGTTCCATAGCTTTTCCTTTGTGAACGTGGATACATTTCCTAAGCTCTGCAGGATCCTCAAAAGTGAAAGTTCTGTCCTTGTAGGTTACTTTGAAAAAGCAGGGATGAATAAGGCCACAACGGGCATTCATGGATCGTAGCGTTGCTCTGAGGTCTAGAAACTCTTTTCGGCGATTGGCAGTAGGCTTAGAGACATCTTGACTGAAGAAGATTTTTTGGCCAGACCAAAGCATCTGTTTATGTTGCTTAGCAGCATTGAGAATCGCCATGAGATCAGAATGTAATAGGAAATATGCAATGATTTCCCGAGATTTGTTTGAAGATGAAGCATTCTGGGGGCCTATACTGTGAGCCCTTTGAATGTTGAGATCTGTAGATTTCAGCAAACCAACTGTCTGAGGAACGTGAATCTTCAAAAAAGAGATCATATCATAACCTTTGGAGCCTTCCGGCATTCCATAAACTCGTAGGTTGTTACGCCTATTTCGATTTTCAAAATCTTCCGTAGTTTTCTTCAGTTGCGCAACCTCTCGGGAAAGAATGTCCACTTTGGCAACAACATCTTGTGCATCACTAATCTTTTGTTCTACATCCGAAAGCCTTGAGTCCAAACCAGACCATTTCTCCTCAATTCTCTGAAGTGTCCCGGTTGTCTCCGTCATAAAAGGTCGAATGTTTCGCAATTCAGCCATAATGTCCTCTAAAGTCAGATGAAGAGGTGATTTCGTTGGGGAGGACGGATCTTTTTTGACTCGTTTGTTGGTATTGCCAACCGAGTCTTTGCAACCATTTGTATTAGAGCCAGCAGCCCCTTGGGGCTTGTTTAGGTGCATTGAATCCATGTTCGAATCAATGTATTTCCACAAGACTAAATAAATAACTCTCTCAAGGCACAGGAATCTGAGTCCACAAATACTACTATATGACTGGAAAGTGCGCTAATAATTCAGGTGAGGACCATGACTGCAGATGCCTGCATAAGTAGCCTTATTACATATGAGGAGAAGGTAAAGGCATTTAATGAAGAGAAGAATTATCCATTGTTAATTAAACATTTTTGGTGCAAAATATCATTAGCAGTGGTGAAAGTAGCCCAATTAGCCAAAAAAACACTGACCACAAGGGTATTTCTGCCACGCTGACGTCTGAGGAAATTGCGAGTGTCAGACTCACAAAATGGCAGCTGCAATGCAAGGCGCCACAGAAGCAGAGGAAAAAGGAAAAATAAAAAAGTGTCCAAATAGACCGTTTAGAGGTCTAAAAAACTTGCCTCAGCGCTCCACACTGCTTCCGATGTGGGATTCCATAGTTTCGCTGGTGCACCGCAGTCAGGAAGCAAGCCCTTCAGCTCCGGCCATTTCTCGGTGTCGCGGAATGGCTCTAAGGAGCGGCCATCTTGTCTTGCCACCGCCGCGCACCTTGTGTGGCATGTCCTGATAGTGAAATACTGCCAATTTCGTTTTTCACTACTGAAAGGCTATCTGTCCCATAGGATAGAATGGGGAGTTTACTTATAACATTTTATAAGTATAACTGCCCATGGGAACAAGATAACTGCCCATGGGAACAAGATAGGAAAATAGAGTTTAGTATGCCTGAACTCAGAATATAAAAATGCATCTTTTATTAAAGATGATTTATATATTGTGTGTTTGAAAATTCCACTTTTAGAAAGTGAGTATTTTCTTGCTTAGCCATCCTGTGTGCCTCTGCTGGTTTGTGTATTGACTGTCTGGCTTTGGAGTGACAGGGGCTGGGGAGGTGCATTTTCTCAGACAGCCACCAGGGGGGGTTGATGTGTGTCCTGCCTTTACTGAATGAGTCAGGGCTGGGCTAAATAGACCTGGGCTGCATTAAGAGTAGGGGGAGGTGTTCTCACTAGCACCTGAATAGGCCCGGTCTGTATTTAGAGTGGTGGGAGGAGATTTCCCTTGCACCTGAATAGGCCCTGTCTGCCTTATGCAATGCTGTCTCCACCTCCTGCCAGGGAGAGGCACCAGATAGGACAGAACTGGTTTTGGCTGGGCAAAGAGCTTCTCTGCCACTAGAGAACAAATAATTTGTGCTATTAAAAGTGGGGCCCAGACCCCTGAATTTTAGATCACTTCTGGGAATCAAGAGGAACCTTTGCCAAGGAAAAGAACTGGAGAGACTGAGGTGGTGTACTGCCCCTGTGCTTTTTGCTGTCTGGGGTTGGCCTGCAGTGGCTGTTTCTGCCAAGGGAAGGACAAGGACTTTGCTATTTGCTGTGTCCCCTGCTTGAGGAAGATCTCCAAGGGCTTGAAACTGAGCTAGCCTCCTGTTCTGAAGTATCAGGGACACAAAAACTTCACCCCCAGCTCCCCTGAACTTATTTTCTGGGAGTTCTGACCTGCTAAGAGGTGCCTGCTGTTGTTTTGGACCTCTGGAGGTCGTTTGCCGCTGGGAGCTGGAAAAAGTAATGCAACTTCGAGAAGCATGACACATCCGCACCTGCTTCTGAATCATCATTAAAGAAATCGTAGCAGCGCCTGCCCGCAACTCGAGAAATTGCCGCACGCCGCATCGAGTGCAGCGATCTCCGAAGTCCGAAATCACTGCACCGATTCCGACACAAGGCCTGCTTGCGGCTGCAGGACCCACGCATTGAGGCACCAAGTCTGTAGCATCAATGGGGGACGCAGTAAGAAACCGACGCATCACCTCCCCACGCAATAACAAACTGACGCATCACCTCCTCTCCGGTAAGGAACCAACGCATCACCTCCCCTGCGCAGCAGTAAGGAACCGACATATCACCTCCCCCGGAGCAAGGAACCGACGCATCACCTTCCCTGAGTGTAAGGAACTGACGCATCACCTTCCCTGCGACCCATTTTGTTGTGTGCGTGACGCATCCAAGGTACTTGGTGAGAAAAGTGTTGCATCTGCAATTTGCTTTGAACTGAACTTTTTCTACCATTTGAAAGTCATATTTTTATTACTGTTGTGGATTTTTGTCGTTTTGGTCTTGTTTGGTTTAGATAAAGATTACTTATTTTTCTAAACTGGTGTGGTGTCCATTTGTAGTGTTTTCACTGTATTACTGTATGTGTTCACAAATGGTTTACACACTGCCTCTGAGATAAGCCTGTCTGCTCGTGCCAAGATACCAAGGGGGTGAGCAGGGGTTATTTTAGAAGTGTATCCTCCATACCCTGACTAGGAAGAAGGGTCTCTAATTGGACAAAGGTACCTACCTCTGCCAACTAGAGACCCCCATTTCTAACATTGGTTGTCAGCGGTGAGGATCTGGACTTGCATTTGTGTCTTACATACAGTGATTGGTGTACTCTACTAGTATA
The DNA here is from genome assembly GCA_963921515.1 of Calotriton arnoldi. Lineage (NCBI taxonomy): Eukaryota > Metazoa > Chordata > Amphibia > Caudata > Salamandridae > Calotriton > Calotriton arnoldi. The sequence goes on from CAWUFW010003059.1 coordinate 1,863,055, forward strand.
GCGATACAAAAGGAGATGATGGACGGAACGTTTGAGCCAATCAAACACTCACCCCCAGTCAACTGATCTGGGTTTAATCCATCATCATTCTTTAGCTCACTCCACCACCCCAGTTCAGACATGGCCATATGCAAATCAGTCTGACCCTGTGCCTCATGGGAACAGTCCAGCCCGAACTGCCAAGCCATGTCTTCCCTGGACCGGAAACAAGCATCCTAGGACCGGTTTCTGGCATTTCAGCCATCATCAGCCAGGCTTGCTTGAATCCAGTGGCAAAGTGAGCAAGGGACCCACGTCTGGGCATACCCCCGCCAACTTAGGGCGAACAAAGCGATACAAAAGGAGATGATGGACGGAACGTTTGAGCCAATCAAACACTCACCCCCAGTCAACTGATCTGGGTTTAATCCATCATCATTCTTTAGCTCACTCCACCACCCCAGTTCAGACATGGCCATATGCAAATCAGTCTGACCCTGTGCCTCATGGGAACAGTCCAGCCCGAACTGCCAAGTCATGTCTTCCCTGGACCGGAAACAAGCATCCTAGGACCGGTTTCTGGCATTTCAGCCATCATCAGCCAGGCTTGCTTGAATCCAGTGGCAAAGTGAGCAAGGGACCCACGTCTGGGCATACCCCCGCCAACTGAGGGCGAACAAAGCGATACAAAAGGAGATGATGGACGGAACGTTTGAGCCAATCAAACACTCACCCCCAGTCAACTGATCTGGGTTTAATCCATCATCATTCTTTAGCTCACTCCACCACCCCAGTTCAGACATGGCCATATGCAAATCAGTCTGACCCTGTGCCTCATGGGAACAGTCCAGCCCGAACTGCCAAGCCATGTCTTCCCTGGACCGGAAACAAGCATCCTAGGACCGGTTTCTGCACTAGTATAGTGCAGACCATCACGCGACCACATACTATTTTTCCCTGTTTCCCTTTGAAATTTGGTTGTTGGAACTCTGGTTAGTTGTTGCACCTGTTGGGCCTTGTCAAAATGGAAGTCAACTTTTGGCACCTGCACATCTACAAGATGAGGGAACTAAAAGTCTTTTGCAAGGAGAGGGGGCAACCTGTGAAGAGGGGGCTACCTGTGAAGAGGAGATCCACAAGGCAGGATCTTGAGGCAGCCCTGCATAGCTATGAGGTGCTACGCTGGGAAGCAACACTATCAGATGACTCTGAGGAGGAATCTGAGGAGGAGGATCCCCAGCCAGAATACCAAGAGGGCAGTGGCCCTGAGGAGGATACAATTTGGGAACGATTTGGCTATTGAGGAGAGGAATCGGATTCGTGCTCGTGACCGGAGGCTGAGGCAGCTAGACTGGGAGTGCGAAGAGATAGAGCGAGCCTCAGCTTAAAAAGAAATGTGTGTAGCTCAGAAAGTGAATTTGGCTGGGCTGGAGGTAGAGTCCAGCTCAGATGGTGGCAGCAAAAAGGTGTTATCTAGTGCTGAGGGAAAAGTACACACACCCAGAGATGTGGCGCCTGACTTGAAGGAGGGGGTTAACATACATCACAGGGTTCAGGTTTATGAGGTAGCTCCAGTGGTGCGCAGTGTCCCTGAAGTGAATTGGGGAACTGTTACAAGGGATCATATTCCTAGTGGTGGGAGGGACACTCTCCTGACTCTAGAAGAGAGGTGCAGGGAGAGGGGTTCCCCCATGGTAGAAGTCCTGGTATGTGAGTGTGGAGATTGCCCAGAAGAGTGTGGGTTGCGTGACAGAGACAGTCAGATACTGTCTTTCCATCTCAGGAGAGTGATGTGGGGTACTTGTGTGAGGCACTGGGGTTCGCCTGCAGTGGCTCTTTCTGCCAAGGAAAGTACAAGGACTTTGCTATTTGCTGTGTCCCCTGCTTGAGGAAGATCTCCAAGGGCTTGAAACTGAGCTTGCCTCCTGTTCTGAAGTCTCAGGGACACAAAGACTTCACCTCCAGCACCCCTGAACTTCCTTTCTGGGTGTTCTGACCTGCTAAAATGTGTCTGCTGTTGTTTTGGACCTCTTGAGGCTGTTTGCCGCTGGGAGCTGGAAAAAGTAACGCAATTTCGAGAAGCGTGATGCATCCGCACCTGTTTCCAACTCATCGCCGAAGAAATCATCGCAGCGCCTGCCCACGGCTCGAGAAATCGCCGCACGCCGCATCGAGTGCACCGATCTCTGAAGTCCGAGATCACTGCACTGATTCCAACGCAAGCAATGCTGTGTGGCTGCAAGAACCTACGCATGGAGGTGCCAAGTCTGTCGCATCATTGGGGGATGCAGTAAGAAACCGACGCATCACCTCCCAATGCAGTAAGAAACCGACGCATCACCTCCTCTCCGGTAGGAACCGACGCATCACCTCCGCTGCGCAGCTATAAGGAACCGATGCATCACCTCCCCCGGAGCAAGGAACCGATGCATCACCTTGCTCACCTTGCCTGCGACCCTGCGACCCTTTTTGTTGTGTGCGCGTTGCATCCAAGGTACTTTGTTTGAAAAGTGTTGCATCTGCAATTTGCTTTGAACTGAACTATTTCTACCATTTGAAAGTCATATTTTTATTACTGTATTGTGGATTTTTGGTCATTTTGGTCGTGTTTGGTTTAGATAAAGATTACTTATTTTTCTGTACTGGTGTGGTGTCCATTTGTAGTGTTTTCACTGTATTACTGTATGTGTTCACAAATGCTTTAGACACTGCCTCTGAGATAAGCCTGTCTGCTCGTGCCAAGCTCCCAAGGGGGTGAGCAGGGATTATTTTAGAAGGGTATCCCCCTTACCCTGACTAGGATGAATGGTCTCTACTTGGACAAAGGTACCTACCTCTGCCAACCAGAGACCCCCATTTCTAGCATTGATATTCTGACATAGAACCATTAATTTACAGGGCACCTAACAGGATACGAAACCGAGGATACATATGAAAACCTAAGTCGACAATCTAAAAGTAGGTTTAAAAATCCCTCAGTGATTCATTCTGTACTCACTGAAGTAACGACTGTGGCAGTTCACCTGAGAGGATCTTGCCATATTCTGTTTTGGAATTTACTAAGGACCCCTCCACAGTTTTATGACATTCTGGAGCAGGAACGTAATACTTGTAGCAAACGTACACAATTTAAAATAACACTCTTTGACCACACCAACAGCTTTTAAATTTAGACTGAGCTAAGAGTTCCTAATAAAATCAAGGTGTAATAATCAATCTGCTTAGATATTTGACAAGCAAACAAAGCATGTGTCCCTTTAAGTGGATACCTAGTTCTCAGTTTTTCATTAAATAATTCCCTCAACTCAGTGTAAAATGAGTTGTAGTCTGAGTCAAACTAAGGGGCTTATTTACTAGAAAATGGCGTGGTGCTGCAAACCATCTTGCTGGGCCGAGCTGCGTCATTAGGAAAGTGCATGGATGCGTTGTATTTACAGCAATACGACGCATCCCTGTGCTTTCCTCTGCGCTGGCGCACAATTAGCTACCTAGCATCAATGCAGGCACCCCTGCAATATGGTGCAAGGGTGCCTACGTTGCAGGGATGATTGTTTTTGTGCAGAAAGGGACACCTTCCTGTACAAAAACAATCATTGATGGCGTTTTCCTCCTTCTATGTGTGCTGCAGAATGTAGCACACAATGAAAGAGCAAAAAATGAGGAGAAATAAAAGTATTTCTCCTTGTTGCACCAGTTTAACACCTCCCCAGGGTAGGCGTTAGAATCTGATGCATTACCAGGTTTACGAAACCTTTTAAATCTGGGAATGCGTCAGAATCCATGGGCATTGCATGGGAACACCCACAGCAACACCCATGGAATGCCCCTTCCATGCTGAATAATGCATGAAAGGGGGCCATATTTACAAGGCCATGAAAAGCCATGCAGGGTGGCTTTGCGTGGCCTTGTAAATGTGGCTCAGCATTGTGCGCCCTCGAGCATCAAAAAAAGGGATGCTCCAATGGCACAGGGTCCTTGTAAATATGCCCCTAAGTGCACTCTGGATTCTTGTGTTTTCCTCTTCTTGGCTTTTTTGCTCCTAATGATGAGCTGAAGACTTTATTACGTGAGCCTTTGCTGTCCATAGTGGCTTGTTTTGTCAAGATGTCTGCAAACATTTTTTTGTTATGATAGGTAGCTAAGTTTTGCCAAGCTCCTGGCTTTTGCCGTTTGTGATGGTAATCCAGCTTTTCAATGTCTCTTCGCCTGAGCATAGCTTTTTTACGCATAATGCAGTCATTTTCATTGTAATGAAACCCAGTCATGCTGGAAAATATAGGCATGATATTTTTCAGCAAATTTACCTTTTGCAAGGTGTTCCATGCACATCGGCACATGTTAGCAGAATTTTCCAGTATAGGTTTACCTTTAGCAGATTTTTCTCTTTAAAGAATATCATTGAGTAGGAAAAGTACATTTACGATGACTCATTCTGAATTGTGCACAAATTTTCGGTGAAAATGCTCCACACATAATTTGCTATGTTGTGTAGCTTTTACCGTCACTATTACTACTACTTGCCTGTGCTTTACCCCTTCCCATTCCAAGGTGTGCAAAATCTGAATGCACAGTGCTTGTGTGCACAATATTACTTATTTTTTCCTCCCCAAATGATGCATCTATCATGAGGTTATCTTATGCTACAAAGTTTGCTTGCATAAGTGGAAAGCGAAAAACCTTTCAACCTTCCTAAGTTTTCCCTAGAACACTTCCCGCATACGCACTATGGGCCCTATTCACAAAGGCAATCTGAGACAAAAGACCATGTCATGAGTGATGTAATATATGAGGTCATTAGCAGTGTATTCCAGGGTCGCGAGTTATAGTTAGCTCACTAACTATAATGGCTGAATTTCACTGGTTTTGTACGAGTGAAACATAAGACTAAAGATAACGTCCCTGTAACCTTTGGTTTTTTCAGTGAATTTATACGTTTTTTTAAATTCCATTTCCTAACTATAACACCCCTGTAACCTTTGTTTTTCAATGAACTTCTAAGGCTTTTAAATGCTAATTCCTAACTATAACGTCCCTGTAACCTTTGGCTTTTTTCAGTGAATTTCGGTGGTTTTTTAAGTAGTAGTCGGGTTTGCAGTGTGGTGGAGAAAGGGGGTGGGGCCTCCGACCAGCTCCAGGAATCCCGCTGTGTAGGACTTACAGGAAGTACCAGGAGGGCTTCTTGGGCCACAAGGTCCCTCAGGAGTAAAGTTCACTTCATCCCCCAACCAGTACTGCACCAGGAGCTTCGTTTGCAGAGTGGTAGAAGTGTTGGCAGACAATCAAATTTCAGTAGGGTTTCAGTAGGCTGTTGGGCTCCCAGATATCTATATTTGTTTTAATTAAATATCTCTGGAACTATTGAATAGATTTACACCAACATCTATGTTTCTGCCAAATTTGGTGTAATTCCGTTCAACGGTTCGGGCTGCAGTCATGTTCAAAAAATTAAAAATCCCCATATACATAACATGGGGAAACGTGTTTTGGGACCCCCCTTTTTTCGGCCTCCGCTTGACGGTTCAACACAAAACTTTCAACACAGCAGCTGAACCAAAATGTTTTGTGAAAATTTTGTGAAGATTCGTCAACCAGCGCCATAGTTATTGGCAAAACAAAAACTCTTTTTCTATGGAAACTTTGATCCTAACTATAACTACCTACTGGCGACTGACAGTAGGTAATCTATATATATATTCCTACCGACCGTATATATATATATACATACTACCTACTGTCGGCCACCAGTAGGTAGTTATAGTGAGGACCATGTTTACATAGGAAAACCATTTTTGACTTGCCTATATATCTTTGCCGCTGTTTGATGAATCTTCATGAAATTTTCCCAGAAGAGTGCCACAGTGAATCTTGTTGTGCATGGAAAGTTTCGGGGTGATAAGTTAAGCGGAGGTCGAGAAAAAAGGAGGTTAAAAAAAAGTGTGTTTGCCATCTTAATGCCTATAGGAGCTTTGAACACAACTACAGCCCAAACTGCTAGACGGAATTACACCAAAATTGGCAGATAGGTAAATTTGGTTATGCAGATCACGATTTCAGTTATTTGGTGTAAATCTGTTCAGTAGATCATGAGAAATTAAAGGAAATCCAAATTTGTATATCTACGACCGCGAGACCTTAGCAAATAATAAAGAGTTCATGTAGAGATCTGCAGAGCCCTGATTTGCTGCCAACCCTTCAACCAGGAAGTGTTGGCAGCCATCTTGGGACTCAGCTTCAGAAGATTACCAAACAAAATGGGAAAAAAAGAAAAGGAGGCAGGGTAGAAATACCCTGACCCCCTTCGCTCTTGTCTTGGGGTCCCAGAGGGACCCTGCCAATGCAAAAAGCACTTTTTAAAAAGTAGATTGCCGTGGAATTGTGATGAATTCATGAATTTGCAGCAAAAATGACAAAAAAACCCAAGCGCTGTCCCACACGCTTGTTTTTAATTAAGCCCCCAGGTGGGCCAGGTCCCTCCTTTATTAAATTAAAGGAGGGGGCATACGTGGCCCACTTCCATGGGCATATTTATGCCCCGGCGACCACCACCTCCCCAGGGCTTATGTTAAAGTTAATGCGGGGGGCTGTATGGACCCCCGTGGGCCCCATGGACCACCATCTCCCTGGGCTATAAATTAAATTATTAGAGGGGACTGTGCGGACCCCCCTGAGCACCAGGGACCACCACCTCCCCAGTGCATATGTGAAATGCAATACGGGGGCCGTGTGGACCCTCCCAGGGACCACCACCTCCCTGTAGCTATAAATGAAATGACTAGGGTGCCGCGCTGACCCCCGACCACCACCTCCCCTGAAATACAATCAACAATAAAGAGGGGTCCATGCAAACTCCCGTGGGTCACCACTTCACAGAGGCCAAATGCAAGAAAGGAAGGGGACTGCGCAGCCCCATTCCTGGAGTCATTTATGGCTCTGGGGAACTCCACCCCTCAGGGCCGGCTCCTGCTCTGTCCCGGGGTGGCCACCCCAGGACATAGCTGTTAGCTGTTGCTTGAAAGTCCAGTTCCAGCAGGCGGAAGCTGTCAAAGTGCTCCCACCTGCTAGAAGCAGAGGTTTCATCACTTTCCCTGCCCGCAGACAAGCATTTCCAGCAGCTCTCTGTGTGCAATAGCAATGCAGGCTCCCGCAGGAGATGCAGTGCCAGCTGGTATGGCGAGGGCCTTGATGCTCCCCCACGGTCCCATGGTACACTGGGTACGCTGGGTAGGCTCTAGGGCCCCCAGGGAAGATGGTCAGGCACTGGGGGATGGGGTTTCCGGGGCTGAATTCAGGGAGGGGGGCAGCGCAACCCCGCATCCCCATTCAAATGTGGCAAGGCCCCTGGGGATGGGGTCACCCGGGGCCCAAATTGGCCTGGGGAGGGAGGCTGCATGGACCCCCTCCCCTATTGAAACTATGCTGCCCGCTCCCCCACTTTAGAGGGAAAACAAAGGGCAGAAAAACATGCAGAAAGGCAAAACAGAGGGCAGAAAAACAAGTAGAAGAGGCAAAACAGAGGGCAGAACAAAGAGCAGAAAAGGCAAAACATAGCAGAAGTGGGAAAAACAGAGAGCCCTCAGACACCGATTCAGACACTCTTGCACCCACTCACAGACTCACTTAGACACTCACGCACCCACTCACAGACCCACTCAGAGACTCACACACCCACTCACAGACCCACTCAGGCTCATGCATCCACTCACAAACCCACTCAGATACTCATCCACTCTCTCACAGACCCACTCAGAAACTCATGCACTCACTCACAGACCCACTTAGAAACTCATGCACTGACTCACAGACCCACTCAGAGACTGGTGCATCCACTCACAGACCCACTCAGACACTCACTCACCTACAGACAGATCACTCAGACACTCATGCACTCACATACCCACTCAGACACTCATGCACCAACTCACAGACCCACTTAGACACTCACATACCCACTCAGAGAATTGAGCACCCTGAGACCGACCTACTCAGACACACACCCACTGACAGACCCACTCAGAGACTCACACACCCACTAACAAACCCACTCAGACACTCATGTACCCACTCACAGAAGCACTCAGACACTCATGTACCCACTGACAGACCCACTCATATGCTCATGCACCCACTCATAGACCCACTCAGACACTCATGCACCCACTCACAGACCCCTGCAGTGACTCATGCACCTTCTCACAGATGCACTCATAGACTTAAGCACCCATTCACAGACCCATTCAGTTACTCATGCACTCACTCACAAAACCACTCAGAGACTCATGTACTCACTCACAGACCCACTCAGACATTCATGCACCAACTCACAGATTCGCTTAGACACTCACATACCCACTCAGAGAATTGAACACCCTGCGACAGACCTACTCAGACACACACACCCACTGACAGACCCACTCAGACACTCTCAAACCCACTCACAAACCTACTGAGACACTCATGAGCTCACTCAGAGAACAACTCAGAGACTGATGTACTCAGTCCCAGACCCACTCAGACACTCACGTACCCACTCAAAGACCCATTTAGACATTCATCCACCCACTCAGAGACTCATGCACCCACTGACTGACCTACACAGACAATCCCACGCCCACTGACAGACCCACTCAGACACTCTCACACCCACTCACAGACCTACTGACACACTCATGCACTCACTCACAAACTCACTATCAAAGGTTAGTGCTTTAAGTTAGGAAATAACTTTTTAAAAACCTTACAAATCCTCTTAAAAAACCAAAGGTTACAGGGACATTGTAGTTAGAAAACAACATTTAAAAAATCTTAGAAAGTCACTGAAAAAAACAAAGGATACAGGGAAATTAAAGTTAGGAAATGGAATTAAAAACACTTTTGAAATAGTTAGGTTCAGATTTCACTCATACAAAACCAGTAGTATAATTCAGCAGTTATAGTTAGCTGAGCCAACTATAAGTTATGCCCCCAAATCACTGCTTATGACCTCACATATTACATCACTCATGACATGGTCAGTAACATCACTCATAACATCACTCATAACATCACTGATGACATCTCAAATGACATCACTGATGACATCATACACAGAAGCACTTACACACCCACTCACACCCTTATGCATCCTCTCATACACCCACTCAAACACCCACACAACCACTCACATAACCATTCACAGACCTGCACAAGTACTCACACAACCATTCACTCATCCATAGAGCCACTCACACACCCACTCACTCATTCATACAGCTACTCATATAACCAGTCACTTACCCATAGAGCCACTCATGCAGCCACACACTCATCCATACAGCTACTCACACATCCATTTATTCACCTATACCTCCACTCACATACTCACTCACCCATACATACAGCCTATTAACACAACCACTCACTCACCCATTTGAGCTCTCACACACTCACACACTGACACGACCACTTACATACCCATTCATACATCCATACAAGCACTCACACATCCACTCACTCACCCATCCATCCATTCATGCAGACACTTACTCTACAATACAGCCACTTGCACAGCAACTCACTTAAGCAAACCACCACTCAAACAGTCGCTCACTCACCCATACAGTCACGCACATAGCCAGTCACTCACTCATACAGCTATTCAGACACCCATTCACTTACCCATATAGTCACTTACACACCCACTCAACCACCCATACAGCCACTTATAGAGCCACTCACTCACCCATACAGCCACTGACACACCCACTCACACAGCCACTAAGTCACCCACACAGCTACTCACACACCCACATATACACCCATACAGCCACTTAGACACCCACTCACACACAGATACCCACAGTCACACAGCCACTCACATAATCTATGTTAAAAAATTTAACAACCCATTAGTAGTACAGAAAGTATATTCTTTTAACTTTTGTAGTACCTTGGTATATATGTTTAACACTCATAAACTTTTAAAAATACTCACTGGGTGATGTCATTTGAGACGTCATTGGTGATGTTATCAGTGATGTCACTGACCATGTCATGAGTGATGTAATATGTGAGGTCATAAGCAGTGCATTGCGTTCATAAATATAGTTAGCTCAGCTAACGATAACTGCTGAAGTTCACTGATTTTGTGCGAGTGAAATCTGAGCCTAACTATAATGTCCCACATTCCTGTCACCTTTATTTTTTTCAGTGAATATAATATTATATATATATATTATCTACTGGCGGTCGCCAGTAGATAGTTATAGTTACAACCTATTATCCATAGGAAATCCGCGACATTCTATTTGAAATAACTCTCTTGCCGGTTGACGTATCTTCGCAAAATTTTCAAACTTTGTGGAGCGCTCCGGTCCGCTCCTACCCTGAAAGTCTCGGGGGGATTCGTCAAGCGGGGGCCGAGAAAAAAGGGGGGTCCCAAAACGCGTTTTCCCCATGCAATTTTCCATAGGAAACTTTAGACACGGCTACAGCCCGAACTGCTGAACGGAATTACACCAAATTTGGCAAAGAGGTAGTTCCTGGTTCAGAAAGAACCCTTTTTGTTAAATGGTGTAAATCCGTTCAGTAGTTGCTGAGAAAATCAAAAGTACATATATATCTATGGCCGCGTCGGATTCGCGCACCCTCCCGATCACGAGCTGCATGCTAATTGGCTGTCAACACTCCAAATCAGGAAGTGTTGGCAGCCATTTTGTCCCTCAGTAGAACCGAGGGACAGAAACAAGTGCGCAAAGCGCACAAAGGGGCAGGGTAGAAACACCCTGGCCCCCTAGGTCTGCTCAGGGGTCCCACAAGGACCCCTGGGCAAAAAATTTTTTTTTAAATCGGCAGGATGCGCTCAGGGTGCGCGAATCCTGCTGAAAAAAAAAATCGAAGCGCGGTCTCCCGCGCTCGATTGCATTTTGCCCCCGGGTGGCCCAAGTCCCAGGGGCATGGTGGGGAGTGTTCAATTTATGTATGGGGGCCTCAAAGGGCCCCCAAGCCCCGGGACCGCCACCCCCGGGGCTTTCTTTTACAAATGGTGCGGGAGGGCTCTGAGCCCTCCTGCAGCCCCGGGACCACCACCTCCCCGGGGCTTCTTTTTTAAATTAAAAAACCTGTGTGGGGGGCTCCAGCCTCCCCACACGCCCCGAGACCGCCACCTCCCCGGGGCACTAAACATTTAAATATGGGGGTCCGTTACGGACTCCAAGCCCCGGGACCACCACCTCCCCGGGGCTGTGCACTGAATGGGAGGGGGCCGCGCGGCCCCCCTCCTGGAGCCCTTGATGGCCCTGGGGACCGCCACCCCCGGGCCGGCTCCTGCAGTGTCCCGGGGTGCCTACCCCGGGACACTGCTGTTTGCTATGACAGGACGGGAGCCTCGCGGCTCCCGTCCTGTCATAGCAAACTTGGTTTGCATTTTGAAAGAGAGAGCAGGAAACCTGCTCTCTCTTTCAAAATGCAAACCAATTGCTTTTCCACATGGGGAGCAGCATGTTAGCTGCTCCCCATGTGGAAAAGCAATGCCGGCTTCCGCAGGAGGCGGGGAGCCGGCTGGGACTGTGGGGGGATTGGGGACCCCCCACAGTCTCCAACGTGAGGCCAGGCCCCGGGGATGGGGTCCCCGGGGCCATAAGTGGCCCGGGAGGGGGCCACGCAACCCCTCCCCAAAGTTTAAAAAAAATAAAAAAAAATAAGGTCAAGGCCGGCCCCGGGGATGGGGTCCCCGGGGCCTTAAATGGCCTGAGGAGGGGGCCACGCAGCCCCCTCCAAATAAAAATATAAAAAATCGAGGCCATGCCCCGGGGATGGGGTCCCCGGGGCCAATACAGGCCCAGGGAAGGGGGCCACGCGGCCCCTTCCCGTTTTTTATTTTTATTTTAATAAAAAAAAAAGGGGTAAGGCCCTGGGGGATGGGGTCCCCAGGGCCTAAAAATAGGAAAAAGGAAGGGGGCCACACAGCCCCCTTCAGGGACAAAAACAAAAAAAAACGATCGGGCCCGCAGGCCCCGCCCCTTCCTTCACCACTCTGCAAACGAGCCCCTGGCGCGTTTGCAGATGGGGAAGTAATTCCCCTTCAATACTGGGGTCCCTGGGGCCAACTAGCCCACCAGGAACCTCCAGTATGCGCCAGGGGCTGCCTTGCAGAGAGGTGTACAGAGGCCACGCCCCTTTTACACCTCTCTGCAACGCAGCTCTGTGGAGCTTAATGGAGGTAGCTGGTGGGCTAGTTGCACCCCAGGGACCCTCAGGATTCAAGGGGAGTTAATCCCCCGACTTAAAACGCGCCACGGGCGCGTTTGCACAGTGGTGAAGGGAGGGGCGGGGCTTCAGGTGACATGTGTGCAAACAGGACCCGTGGTGCGTTTTAAGATGGGGAATTAAATCCCCTTCAATCCTGAGGGTCCCTGGGGGCCAACTAGCCCAACAGGTACATCCAGAAAGCGCCACAGAGCTGCGTTGCAGAGAGGTGTAAAAGGGGTGTGGCCTCTCTACACATCTCTGCAACGCAGCCCCCTGGCGCATACTGGAGGTTCCTGGTGGGCTAGTTGGCCCATAGGGACCCTCATGATTCAAGGGGACTTAATCCCCCAACTTAAAACGCACCACGGGCGCGTTTGCACAGATGTCACCTCAGGCCCCGCCCCTCCCTTCACCATTGTGCAAATATTCCTCTAAAATCTGCCGAACTACGAATTCCGATTTACTCACCTGTTATCAGGAGAGACCTCAGTGCTGTATCTTTCAGCCCAGTACTGGTCCTGAAAAGTAATTTTAACCGTACTTACCAGTAACTTGAATTTCCTTCCATAGGCTAACATTGACTGGTTTCACTTGGAAATTCTTCTAAGTGTGGAGTTTTGGAACTTTAAAATATTCCTCTAAAATCAGCCGAAATACGAATTCCGATTTACTCACCTGTTATCAGGAGAGACCTCAGTGCTGCATCTTTCAGCCCAGTACTGATCCTCAAAAGTAATTTTAACCGTACTTACCAGTAACTTGAATTTCCTTCCATAGGATATCATTGCCTGCTTTTTGCTGAAAAAGTTTCTAAGTGTTGATTTTTGAAACATACAAATATTCCTCTAAAATCAGCCGAAATACGAATTTCGATTTACTCACCTGTTATCAGGAGAGACCTCAGTGCTGCATCTTTCAGCCCAGTACTGGTCCTGAAAAGTAATTTTAACCGTACTTACCAGTAACTTGAATTTCCTTCCATAGGCTAACATTGACTGGTTTCACTTGGAAATTCTTCTAAGTGTGGAGTTTTGGAACTTTATAATATTCCTCTAAAATCAGCCGAAATACGAATTCCGATTTACTCACCTGTTATCAGGAGAGACCTCAGTGCTGCATCTTTCAGCCCAGTACTGATCCTCAAAAGTAATTTTAACCGTACTTACCAGTAACTTGAATTTCCTTCCATAGGATATCATTGCCTGCTTTTTGCTGAAAAAGTTTCTAAGTGTCGATTTTTGAAACATACAAATATTCCTCTAAAATCAGCCGAAATACGAATTCCGATTTACTCACCTGTTATAAGGAGAGACCTCAGTGCTGTATCTTTCAGCCCAGTACTGGTCCTGAAAAGTAATTTTAACCGTACTTACCAGTAACTTATATTTTCTTCCATAGGAATCCATTGTCTGGTTTTCAGCAGAAAAGTTTCAGTGTCGATTTTCACAAACTACAAATATTCCTTAAAAATCGCCTGTATGACTTAAACGCATTCTTTCAACTGTTTACAGGAGATGCACCAGTGCTGGATCCAGGATCCAACACTGAGTAAGAAAAAGTAATGATAACAGTTTTTACCTGCTAAGTGAATTTCCTTCCATAGGATAACATTGGTGATTCTATGAGAAAAAGTTTCTAAGTGTCAACTTTTAAAATACAATAATATTCCTTAAAAATCACGACTGTAACCAAAACGCTTTTACTCAACTGTTTACAGGAGATGTAACAGGACTGAATCTAGGATCCAGTCCTGTGGTTAGAAAAGTAATCCATAAAGTAACTAATTGCATTTAACTAGAAATTCACATTGAGCTGAATGTTGCATTGTGTTTGAAAATGTGTTGCCCACTGCAACAACTGTAACTATTGTACTTAAAAGTCTATTGCCTATGTGCAAAGTATTTAAACTAAAGTAATTCATTCTGAGAAAGTATTTTTGTAATGTAATGTATAATGTAATTACAATGTAATTTAAAAAATAAAATATGTAAAAAATAATTGTTTCTAAAAATGTAGTAAATCAGTATGAAAAAAATTAATATAACAATTAATACATTTAAAAATTGTCATTTACAAAACCTTTGAAATTCACTGAAAAAACCGTAGGTTTCAGACATGTTATAGTTAGGAATTAGCATTTAAAAAACCTTTGAAATTCACTGAAAAAACCATAGGTTTCAGATATGTTATAGTTAGAAATTAGCATTTAAAAAACCTTTGAAATTCACTGAAAAAACCATAGGTTTTAGGGACAGTTATAGTTAGTTGGACATTTCACTCATAAAAAACCATAGAAATTCCCCTGTTATAGTTAGTTCAGTTAACTATAACTCGCGCCCCCGCAATGCACTGCTGATGACGTCACATATTACATCACTCATGACATGGTCAGTGACTGTAAGTATAAGTGACTGTACAGGTGAGTGAGTGGATGTGTGTGTGTAGACCTAAGAATCAGTGAGTGGGTATGTAGTTTTTGGTGTTGGAGTGTCTATGGTTTTGAGAATGGCAGTCTGTAATTTAGAGTGGGTGTATCAAAACTTATATTAGGGTGTGAGAAGATGCATTAAATTCTCACATGGATGATGTCATCAGTGATGTCATCAGTGATGTCATTTGAGATGTCATGAGTGATGTCATCAGTGATGTCACTGACCATGTCATGAGTGATGTAATATGTGACGTCATCAGCAGTGCATTGCGGGGGCGCGAGTTATAGTTACCTGAACTAAGTATAACGGGGGAATTTCTATGGTTTTGTACGAGTGAAATGTCCAACTAACTATAACTGTCCCTAAAACCTATGGTTTTTTCAGTGAATTTCAAAGGTTTTTTAAATGCTAATTTCTAACTATAACATATCTGAAACCTATGGTTTTTTCAGTGAATTTCAAAGGTTTTTTAAATGCTAATTCCTAACTATAACATGTCTGAAACCTACGGTTTTTTCAGTGAATATATATATATATATATATATATATATATATATATATATATATTTATATATATGTACATATATATATATATTTTTTTTTTCCATTTAATCCAAAAATGAGGACGCATTCCACAGCAGTTGATTCTACCGAATCTTTATTAGCAGGGGGAAACCGGCATTTAACAGTTCCGATTTCTCTTGTGCGTGACGAGTTTCGGAGCCCTCAGCTCCTTAATCATATACTTTACTGAAATTTTGCAGACGTTCCAAACACACCTTTTTGTTGTTATGCCGATTACATAATTTCCCTCCGGTGCGCCTCACCGGTGAGTGTTATTCCTGAAGCATGCTGGAATTTGTAGTGTCTGGAAATTAATTCTTCCCCTTTTGGTGGGTTCTGCTTAATGACAGTGTATTTTAGTCCATATTTACAGCCCTCCAGTGGGCCTCAGAAAGGAAAATGCACAATTTGAATTGCAAAACTGCTGTGCCACTATGGGGTTTGCATAATTCAAGCCCCTGCGGCCGCATACTTATTCCAAAGGTGGTGCAGTCCTCCACGGCTAGGCTGCCGTGAAAAATGCTTCCATTGTACACACACACAAAACAACACCCTTTCAAGCTTGGAGTGCTGCACAAAGTATGCTTGATTCCCATGTTCTACGGTAGAAAATAGGTCCTTTATATGGAACACTCAACAATACCACCAACACTCCAAATCTGCTCACCTCAATTGTCTGCTTTTCTAACAGAGGTCTTAATCATATGATTTTATTAAGGAACACAAGCTGCTTAAAAAAGGTTTCCCATTTGGTAATGCAAACGGTGGTCTGATGTTCTTTGCAGGCCATTATCCCTGTGGTTTTCACACAGGAGGTCTCAAATAGCGATCTGAATAATGAATATTCATTAGGCAGATCAACCTATGACCTCTGCATTGGGGAGATTCTGTGATGCACCCCGTTAGTACAGAGGTGCCATCGCAAAATCAGAGACAGGTTTAAAAATATTGGTGCACAATGTGTGACCACTTGTTGCTGCTTGTCTCTTAGTGTATCAGGTCCTATATTTCCTAACATTCCTGCGGAATTTAGTGGGACAGTTGCCCTCAATACCAAATTCAAAAAGATTAATGACTAGAAATAGAAGAAGCATAACGCAAGCCACAAGAACCCCAAGATGATTTGGGAAAATTGAAATTCCTGACTACTGAAGAACAACATGTACAAATGAGAACTCTTGTTTGCAAACCACCATTACAACATTACATTCTGTTCTGTTCATTTTTAAACAAGATTAGTTAATATGAAGTATGACACAGTACAGTTAACAATTTATCTTTTCTAGCCTGCACATCATCATCTCTGCATGTACAGTGAGAAATTAGATGAACATCTCAACAAGCTAATTATAACAGAGATGTTTTTGGTTAATCGCCATTATTTTCTCACTTCTTGAGTCTTTTTTTCCGGGGGCTCTGTTATCTCTTAATAGGAACGGAGTGTGGTTTCTATTAACGTTTCGTGTTTAGCACTCTGCTCCCTCCCAGGTCTGGTGGGCACCTCATCTATATAAATATTTCTAAAATCATCCTTCTTCAGCATGTTAATTTCCTCCCTCTAGACATTCCACCATTTCACAGTTTATATTGCCCCATGCTCTAGAATGCTCTTGTTTTCTTGTTCCCTATTTGACTCTAATATGCAGTATCATGTCTTTATATTCAGTCTGTTTTATTTCCTTTTGTCTACACATATTCAGAGTGGTCCCCTCTTTTTATCCAAGTCTTCAGTCTTTGCTTTTGTTAGCAAGTATTAGTGCTAGGCCTGCCCATTTGCTAATAACCTTGTTACTCTTCATTCGAGGGAAAGTCTTATTAGTCATCCTTCTTGTGAATGTGCTATGATCAAGGCAGTAGCTGCATTGATGTTGATAGAGGTTTTTTAAAGTTCATATTTTAGTGTCACATGCAAGTATTAATGATTTTTTGGTTCCGATTATGCATTATGTATGCAGTTAAAATGAGTTTAATATGAGGATTAGAAGTGCGTTTATTAACATGAGTTAGTTATGCCACAGTTTGGTGAAAACACCATGGGGGATATTCTCAAGAACGTGCGACAATCATCGTCAAAAAAGGCTAACGCACGTTTTCATATCGCCGTCTATCGCGGTAAAATAACTCCGTGTTAACGTTGTGTTCACAACACGGCGGTAACATGCGAAAGTCTCCCAATAACGCGTCAAATGTCCGCGATACAACTACCGCAACGGCGATAAAAAAGGAAACCCGAACGTGAAAAAAGTTGCGATGGGCTCAACCGCGATAGAAAAATCTGCGACAAGCAACGCCAGGCCTGCAATTCACACACGTCAGGTGGGAAAAATCACTACAAAAGCAGAAAAAAAACCCACAAACAAAAACCAAACAACTGCGAAGCACAATGGAGGCAGCCGGAGCAGGAACAGAGGACGAGCAGAACCCCACAAGCCCCCCGGAGGACCAGGCCGGGACCTCGGGGTCAGGGAAGGGCAAGGACAGGAAGAAGAGGAAGACACGGTTCAGTCCGCAGGAAAACAGGATCCTGATAACGGAGGTGATGAAATACCATCAACAACTGTTTTTCACCTCCAATGTGTCATTGGCAGCAAAAAATGGAATATGGCAGTCCATCGTGGACAAGGTGAATGCAATCGGAGTACTGAGGAGGACAATGGAAGAGGTCAAGAGGCGCTGGAATGATGTGAAGCGCAAAACCAAGCAGAAACTCGCCAACAACCAGAAGGCAGCAATGCAGACTGGAGGTGGGAGTTCAGCGCCACAGGAGGAGCTGGACAAGATGGAGGAAATGGTCTCCACAGTCATCAGTGTGGAGACGGTGGCAGGAGTTGGGGGACCGGACACTGCTCGACAGGAGCCAACACAACAGCAAGAGGGTGAGTAACGACCAGGGACTGGGGGGACAGGGGGAGATGGGCACAATGGCACACATGCACAATTAAGCATAGCACAGTGCACATCCAAGATTACTCTGGAGCATGTCCCTGATCCCCTTGGCACACTTCAGCACACCTAGAAACTGCAAGTAGGCCCCTGTCGACTATGTGCCCAGAGGGCGCCCTCCCCACACATCACTAATCTCACAACAAACCCATGCACAAGTACAAACACACATCCGTGATGTTGTCGAAATGTCCACTGTCCCGCATCAAATAGGCAGCTCCTCCCAAACAGTCACAATGTACATTGTCATGCAGTTTGTATGTAAACCTGTACAATGCGTCAACATACATGTGAAAACAATGTTAAACTGCATCTCTCCTTTACATTGCAGAGGGTGAATCAACACCTCCTGCAGAGCAGACGGTACACCTCTTCACTGATGATGAAGAGGACCTCCCTCCATCGACACCGACGCCCTCCAACGGCTCATGGACAGCTTCGGCACCCCACCTCCAGGAGCAGGGCAGCCCAGCTGCATCGAGGAAACCCCACCCCCTGCACAGACCACACAGCAGGAAGCACCCACCACCACGGCTGCCTCCCAGGACCACCACGAACTACACATGGCCTTCCAACACCGTGTGTTAGTGTCCCAGGAGAAGATGGCTGATCAGGTGCAGGTGGGGTTCGACCTCATGGCAGCCAAACTAGATGCCATACGTGGGTGTCTAAGTCCCATCAGGGACCACTTACAGTCCCTAACGGACACCCGCAGTCCGCTCCATGCTCTCCAACGGTCCATGGCTGACATCGCTGTAGTCCTGACTCTGAGACAAGAACAACTGTCTAGTCAGAGTGGCTCCAGTGATGTCAGCCGGGAGTTGGGACACATGCAGAGGATCATGGAGAACAGGGAGCGGATGGAGGCGGAAATAATGTCTGCCAACGCTGCACACCAGCGAGATGTAGCTGGGATCTACAATGCCCTGCGGATCCTCGTCATGGCATTGCTGCCACAAGGCCTGGCGCAGATGAATGCTGCTGCTGCCTCTACATCCACATCTCCACCCCCTGATGTGTCAGTGCCTCACAGTGCGGCAGAGAAAACACCACCACCCACATGTGAGGCACATAAGACATCAGAGGACGAAGATGCGGATGAATCTGCCTTACTGGTAGTAAGGAAGCGGTATCATTCTTCTCCGCCATATGACCTGTTTCTGCTTGGTTCTGCCCTCTGCATCATCACCTTACACTGTCCCCCGATGCACTCTGTGACACTCACCTTGGACCTCGACATGGACTGCCATATTCTGTTTGGTCACCAATGACACAGCTATCAGACTGCGGACTGAAATCCTCCTCATCCGATGTACTTGTCATTCCCTGAAGGACTCTGGCTGGCCCTCCACGGGCCAACAATGTATAGTGGGGTTTGCATGGCCCTGTACTGCTCCAGCTACAACACTCCACTGAATGTGCATTAAACAATCAAATTCACACAGATGTGTCATGTCTATGATCATTCAAGTACGGAAGTATGGATGAATGTCGGGTCAGTGATTCCCCCTTACGTCCATGTTGCACATGTTGTGGGACTTGAGTCACAGGGTGCAACATTACCGATTGCGGACCGGGTGGCGCCGACACCACATCGAGACACACGCATTAGTCACCTTCTTGTCCAACCCAGAATGGAACCACGCCCGAGCGCCGGGGTCATCGTTCACACCCCTACGCTGGACTGGCATACGACAGGCCAGCCCACTCCACTTACGTTACAGGGGTGTACGACAACGCTACATGTCCCAGGTCTTCCCTGCTGATCACAGGTCTAGTTGTCAGCATGCCACAGCCACTCCCTGAGGGCTGGTTCATACCCACACCACACCCATCCAGCACATGCGTCACAGGACATGTGACCCTGCCAATAAAAGGGGCCGGGCGCACGTGCCTGAGGCCATTTCCACTATCTAGCTGAGTGTGTCCGTGTGGTCATTATTAATGCATGAGGGCCTCGGGCCCTACCACATCACATTCCCCACTGCCGGAGGTGACATGATGGCGTCCACACGACGAGACTCAATCATAAAGGGCCCATGACTTGAGGTGCACATAGTTGGTGGCATCCGGGCACTTTGGCCGGCACGGGCCTACCGCCACGTGGCGATGACTTGAGGTGCACTGAGTTAGTGGCACCTGAAGAGCTGAGCGGGTGTGCAACCTGCGATGATGCGTAGGCCTCGATACGACGTCCTGCCAATCAAGATTCGATATAAATTGTGAACCCAGCTGGACCGCAGTGTACGCCGAGGGCAGCAGGCTGCACAGACATGACTCCGCGGCGCGGTACTGCAGGGTGCGCTGGGGGCCTGTGGCGTGGAATCCAGCGATCGGCTGACGAGGTTGCACCGGCACGTGGTGGGCCCTCTTGGAGACACGCCGGTGGCGGCAGGTGAACATTGAGGCCTGGGTGCGCAGGGGCGGGCACTCATCGCTGGTTGGTGGACTGGTCTGGGGACCAGGGCTGGGGGGCAGCAGGCACACAGGATCGCGTAGGCACCACCGGTCATGGCGGCGCCCTCGTGGCTGGGTGGGGGAGTGAAGGTGCAGGGGTATCAAGCTGATACAAACCGTGATGCTTACAGGAATGGGTAATCCTGCATCATGAGACCGTAACAGAAGTTGGTGTGACCGTAACCTTCCTTTTCTATCCTACGAAGGTTATGACCACACATACTTCTGTTACGGTCTTTTTGTGCAGGATTTGTCTTTCCTGTGAGCATTCCGGTTTGTCCAAGTGCTATACACTGTACCAGATTAGGTTTGTGACTATACGGACGCCTGACCATTGTCACCATTTGTCCAACAGGTTTCTGGATACTGACCTCCGGAGTATGGAATGGTACTGGGGAGTTCCCGCGGCTTATGCAGTTACTTGAATCCACACGTTGCCCTGATGAAGTTCCCCGTTGGGTGTTGGCTGTGCTTTTCGTATTGTTTATTGTTGTATTTGTAATAAAGGACTGTTTGTACACTACTGTTGACTACTGGACTTCATGACCGTGCGCACCCCCATTTCAGTTACTACAGTTTTGGATCTGGGGCACAGTGGCGTCTGGCAACAGCTGGCGTTGGGGTTGGTTGTGCAGGAACACTATGAATTGGAACAGTCGTGTGGTGCGGTGACCGGGGCCCGCCGTTGCTTTTGTGGACATGCATCCATGACATGGGTGAGGACGTATGATAGGGCTGGCCGTGAGACTCTTCCGACTCTGGCAGTTGTTGTTTGGGAGGTACCAGGGGCCAACAGGTGCAGCACAGCCAGCAGCTTAGTCTGCGGAGGGATGGTGGTTGTCCGCCGTGTTGGTACCGTCAGCCTGTGGGCAATGTGGGTCAGGATGCAGAGGATGGTTGTCCTTTTGTGCCTGTAGTGGGCAATGACTTCCTCTGGCGTTGAGTCTCTGAGGCTGGTGGGTTTTGGGAGCATCCGCTGTCCTGTTCTGCGCTGCCTCTGTGGTAGTCAGGAGGGGGGTGGTCCGGGGGGGGGGGCCTGGGGGTGGTTGCGGTGGGTGTTGTGGCTTTCTTGGATCTCCAGGCTGCACGCTCATTGTCTCCATGGCATCTGTTGGTCTTCAGATGTGGCTCTGGGCTGGGCTCCCTTTCTGCTGCAGTTTGTCGTCCTGCTTAACACCAGTAAAAGGCAGGTGTTAAATCCCTACTGCTAACGCGCCTTATCGCCTGTTTTTGGTTCGCATCGCAGATCTGGCTGGAAGCTGAGAATATCGCGAAGTGGTTTTTTCGTGTGTTTTTGCACGGGAACGCCTTCTCTGCATATCATTAGCGTTAGTTGTCTCTCTCATCCGTGGCGATGTTTTTAGCGGCAGCTATCGCTGGTAAACTGGCGATGTGGGCAGTTTGCACCAGCTTGGAAATGGGGCGATAATTCTTTTGCCACTTTTGCTGCGCTAAAGTGCCGATAACTCAGCGATAAGTCCTTGAGAATATGCCCCCATGTTTGATAAAATGGATGCTCTTTCTGTCTCTATTTTCCACTCCTGCATTTAACCCCTCCCATCAGGTTGACCAGCACATTTTCTCTCCCCACAGGCTTTGCAGAAGTGAAAAAAAGTTGATGTAATGTTTTTCTAACAGTGATAAATAGAAAGGCTTATTAATGAAACTTTTAGTATAATAGATATGTTGAAACATTCAAAGTTCTTTCTGCTGTGTTTCCATAGGTCAGTTCAGTTTTGCACATTCATGAATTGCCTTAGTTTAATGTTGCATATTTTGTTCAAAATACCTCCGATGACAGTGACGCAGAGAAGAAGGATGTTTTCTTGAAAGTGGGATAGTGCTAACATACATTGTCACTGACATGAATTGCTCTGATTCACAACAGAAATGTTACATTGGATCATACTATGCTGCATCTGTGTTTTTAGCTAATTTTCTGTGCAAAGATTGTGTATAAGAACCCCTTGGTTTTGGGGGTGAGCCAGAAAATGTTTGAGCCTTCTTTGATGCTAATAAGGATGCTGTCCAATTATTCTCTGATTTTACTGTTTATTTGGGACTTAAAATAGTTTCTGATTTTGACTACTCTACAGTAACTTTGCATTTTGAACTTTCATTGCATTTATTTTGTACCGCTTGATTTTGAGATTTCGCTAATAAAACGCTTTAACATTCCTCTGATCTAGAACTCAGTTATTGAGTGGTCCTAGCTACTTATTTTCATACTCTGCTAAGCAAGATCAACCTAGAGTGGAACCTCCTGAGGTACATTGTAGAACTCTGAACATTTTGGGGTGTCAAGATTATTGGGTACAGATCTAATTATTGAGGTATGGGGATCCACTTCCCCAGTGCCGTTTATGACTCTGCTCCAGTAACCTGTCAGCTTTTTACACTTCCACATCATGTGAAAGAAACCAGCATCTAGCTTCTCACAACTAGTGCACCTCACCCATACTCCTATGTAGTATTTATTAATCCACTGGGGACGATGTAAATATAATTTAAGAGTATCAATTTAAATCAAAGGTTTCAAGAAACACTCCTAGACTTGGTTAGTATCCATGTCTAATCCTTAAAACTAATTGGTTTACCTTCCCCTTCTACTAATTGTTCTCTATGTTGGTCTTAGACCCTGGATTGATCTGAGAGCACTCTATACAGTTAAGTCACTGCGCTAATTTTTCCTGATATTGACCATACAATTTGTAATGCCTTGTGTGTTGGTGGTTCATGGTCCCTGTTCTCCATTCCATCCTGATTTTGGCACATGCCATGCCGTCTATCAGGAATTGTTCCCTTGGTATCTCATACACTACTGATAAATCCTTGAAACTCATGAGTGTCACAGCCACATAGAGATCCCCTATTTTCGTTACTCCTTTGCTAACATATTTGTAAATCTCCCACAAGATTTGAGATCTGTAGGCTTTCTATCATCAGCTTTGGGGCGCAAGGAACCAGTGTGTGAGTTTTTGAAGACCCAAGCACAACAATAGTTAAAATCTTGGATTAACTGCGACACTCCTGCCGTTCCATCTTTGGTGTATAACAGCAATTAAAGTAATTCTGATATGCTTGGAGTTTCCGCAGGGCTCATTTCAGTCCCATTTATTTGCTTGAGTGTCCTTACAGCTCCCCACTGCAGCTGTGGTGCTGTGTATTACAAGTCTAAGGGCCAGATTTAGATTTCAGTGGATGGGCTACTCAGTCACAATGGACACGGATATCTCGTCCGCCAAAATATA
The DNA here is from genome assembly GCA_963921515.1 of Calotriton arnoldi. Classification (NCBI taxonomy): domain Eukaryota; kingdom Metazoa; phylum Chordata; class Amphibia; order Caudata; family Salamandridae; genus Calotriton; species Calotriton arnoldi. The sequence goes on from CAWUFW010003059.1 coordinate 1,886,906, forward strand.
AATCCATAGGATATTATGGGATTTATATTTTGGTCACACTGCTAGCTCTCCCTCTTTCGCTGGCAGTTACAGTTTAGTGAGCGCAACTCTACACCTGCCTTTCTCCCACATGAAGTCCCATCGAATTTAATCTGTTTCAGGATAAAGGGCTTGTTCTTTGTTTGCTTGTCTCTCATCTGTTGCATTCTTTCCTGTGTATGTGTGCATTTTTCAAACATCTTTCATAGACCACAGCAGTTTACCTTCTACAATTTCCCTATCCCCAAGAATTAAAAGCAGCAACCTCCTATCCAAACTCAAAAACATTATTTATTTAATGCTCCTTTCCTCATATGGTTGAGGGTGTCATATCTTTTTGACTCTTGGTTTTAATATTAATCATTGTAGGAGATTATCTGCTTCTATGGGTGTTAGGCTTGTCAGGATTTGTTTGTCTGTTGAGTGCTGTCGCTGCTCCAAGTTGGAGTTTGTCTCCTCTTCATGAACTCCTCGAGGTTGTGTTCCATATATTAATTGCCAGTGCCATTGCACTTTCTGTTGCTGTGGCTGTTGGCATGTGGATCTATTTACACACATCCTCTTCTTTCTGGGATATCTTTGCTTCTGCCATCTGGTCTTTTCTGCATCTGATTTTTCTTGCCGCCGCCTCGAAAAGGCCTGGCGGAACACCAGATCCACAGAAGCCCACAACAACTTCAAAGCCACCACCAACGCCCACCACCAACTCATCAGAGAAACGAGGAAAAAAGCGATTGAAGACAGAATCTCCACCCACGCGCACAACAACAAGGAACTCTTCAGCATCATCAAGGAGTTCGCCCAACCCACCAGCGAGTCTACTGACATCCCTCCCTCACAAGACTTCTGCGACAAACTCAGCACCTTTTTCCACCACAAAATCAAGAGCATCTACGACAACTTCGACGAAGACAACCAACACACTGAACCCTCACCAACCACCCCGACACCCGGAAACCAGCGATTGACAACTGGACAGCCCTCACCACCGAAGACACACTGAAGACAATGAAGTCAATCCACTCAGGGGCCCCCACGGACCCCTGCCCCCACCACATCTTCAACAGAGCTGCTGACACCATCGCACCCATGCTCCGCCACACCATCAACCGCTCCCTGGCGACCGCCTCGTTCCCCGATGACTGGAAACACGCCGAGGTCAACCCCCTCCTGAAGAAACCCTCAGCGGACCCCACCAACCTCAAAAACTACAGACCCATCTCCCTGCTCCTGTTCCCAGCGAAAGTCATCGAGAAAGCCATCAACAGCCAACTCGCCACATTCATCGAAGAACACAACATCCTCGACTCCTCCCAATCCGGATTCAGAAAAAACCACAGAACGTAAACCGCCCTCCTCGCCGCAACAGACGACATCTGCACCCTACTGGACAAAGGAGAAACAGTAGCCCTCATCCTCCTCGACCTCTCAGCGGCGTTCGACACAGTCTCTCACTGCACCCTAATATGCAGACTCTACGACGCAGGAATCCAGGACAAGGCCCTCGACTGGATCCGCTCCTTCCTCTTCGGCAGAACGCAGCGGGTCAGACTCCCCCCTTTCCTCTCGGACCCTACACCTACCACATGCGGAGTCCCCCAGGGCTCCTCCCTCAGCCCGATGCTCTTCAACGTCTACATGGCTCAACTCGCCCCCATCGTCAGAACCTACGGACTCAACATTGTGTCATACGCAGACGACACCCAACTCATCCTCTCCCTATCCAACGAACCCAACACCACCAGAAACAACTTTCGAGAAGGCAAGGAAGCCGTCGCCAAATGGATGAAAAACAGCTGCCTACAACTAAACACAAACAAAACAGAAGTACTCATCATGGGCCCAAACCCCGATGACTGGAGCGACACCTGGTGGCCCCCCGCCCTCGGAAACCCGCCAACCCCCACGGACCACGCACGCAACCTGGGAATCATACTGGACTCCGAGCTCAAAATGGACCGCCAGATCAACTCCGTCTCGTCTTCCTGCTTCCACACCCTCCACCTCCTTCATAAGACCTTCAAATGGATCCCCCTCGAACCCCTGAAAGACCGTCACTCACGCCCTGGTCACCAGCAGACTCGACTACAGCAACGCACTCTACGCCGGAATAAACAAAAACCTCACCCGCAAGCTACAGAACATCCAGAACGCCTCCGCAAGACTGGTCCTCAGCCTGCCAAAACAGTGCCACATCTCCCAGCACCTGCGCACACTCCACTGGCTCCCCGTCGAGTCGAGAATCACCTTCAAGATACTCACCCACACACACAAGGCCCTCCATGGCACCGGACCAGCATACCTGAACAGCCGACTCAAATTCCACGCACCCCAAAGGACCCAACAATCAGCCCAGCTCTCCTACGCCGTGGTCCCCCGCACCAGAAAGACCAGATCGGGAGACCGCTCCTTCTCCTTCCTCGCGGCCAAAGCATGGAACGCCCTTCCGCTCCACCTCAGACAGGCAACATTGCTCCCCATCTTCGCAAGAAACCTCAAAACCTGGCTCTTCAACAGACTCCCTCCTTGATGGAATGGAACCTGCACCCCCTCCCACCCTTAGCGCCTTGAGACCCTTACAGGTGAGTAGTCGCACTTTAACAAAACCCTGATTGATTGATTGATTGGGTTCTCTTCATGTCTTGATGGAATCAAGCCAGTCCCAAACCTCCTGTGGGTCACCGAAGAATCTTGTCTTGTTGTCTGACATTACTTTGGACTTTGCGGGGAATAGCAGAGAGTATTTGTGCCTGACCTACACAGCCATATTTTAACTTTTTTAAATCAGGTCTTTGCTGCTGCACCACCTCAGTCAAATCTGGGGAAATCAATACTTTGCAGTTTTCTACTCTGCTTTTCATGCTATGTGATCTCTATAGCTTATATTTATGCTCCACTTTCCTTAGCAGTGGGGTATTTGCTTTTCATGCCCCCATTTAGCCAGTCCTTCACTCCGCAGCTTTTGCTCCAAGTGTTGTCCTTATTTGATCAGGATTGCATTGACTGGCTGGTCAGGTCCAACCTGTTAATGCATTCTGGGTCCATCTATCCACCCATGTCTTTTCCATTGCTTTATTTTCTATATTTTGCGGGGTTTCAAATATGGCTCCCAGATCTCAACTGCTGGTGTTTTGCTAGTTACAGATAACAACTTGACTTTGGTACTCCCGTTCAGTGTGCAGTTAGGGAGAGGATGTGGCCTAAAAGCTAGAGCGGTTGACATCGAAGCTGGGGAACCGGGTTCGAGTCTCGGCAGGGACGCTCAACATCCTGTGATTGTGGTCAAATCACTTAATCTCCCCGTGCCTAACAAAATTAATATGCACGTCTGTAATGCAACTGGTGCTCATGTAAAGCGCTCTGATACCTTTGGGTCGAGTTTGCGCTTTATAAAACAAAAAAAGGCAGCTTGCTCGCCATGTGCTCCCAGGTACAGTGTTTACTAGTGTAGTTATTATTCCCCCTCCCTGTTTCTGCCACTTCTGGGTATCTTGACAACCATTTTTCACCCCAACCCAGTCTTTCTGTATTTTGCAGGAGGTTGCTAACTCATATTCCTCTGTCTGCTTCGCCTCGCATACAGGATCATTTGCACTTTTGCTTTATTATTCTAACTACAACCCTACCAACAATGGAAAAAGTGTTAAGTTTTGGGACGTGTAGATTTACTATTTTCACTCCAACTGAACAACCAGTGGGAAATTGTTTCATTTTGGAGAGTGTAAATTTACTATTCTATCTCCAACTCAGCTGCAATTGTTGAAATTGTATAATTTTGTAGAGTATAGAATTATTATTCTAACTCTAAGCCCACACCTTTGGACAAATACTTTAATTTTGGAAAAATGACTATTATTCTTTTTTAAATACTTAAACCTAACAGGTTCACTAATAGTTTAAAATTAAATTAATCTTGCATTTGTATTTATATTTATAAATTAAAATTAAGATATGATTATTTAATATATAACCTTTTCAAAATTGCATGGTTTTTGTACATAATGTTTTTAGAATAAAAGCATTCACACCCTAGTTCTTTAATAATACACCAGTCCTCATATTTAATTAATAGAATAACGGCACTTAATTCAATATTAAATCTAAAAACATAGATAGTTTCATAAATAAATAATTAAAAACTTACATAATCTATTTTTAAAACAAAGTCAAACACTTTTCTCCTTTAACTGAAAAATCCTCATGTTTACAAGCTAAAGTATTTAGCATTGTATCTTTTTAATAAGAACTATAACATAAAATAGTTTAATAATTTGGAAGATACATTTATTTTATCTAAAAAACATGATGCTCCTATGAAAAACTGTTTTAATTTACAAATATATTAATTAATTATTCCAAATAATAAATCAATTAATTAACAAGAATAATTTATTTATAACTTGAGTTAAACCTTGAAAAAATTCATACAAAATCCGAACAAATTAAAAATTACCTCAATTAAGAAAAACATAGATACATTTAAATAAAACTAAACAAAATCCATACAAAATTCAACTTAAAAAAATAAATCAAAAACATTACTTATACAAATATTAAAGTAAAAGTCATTAAAAACCTTGATATTTTTAAAAAATTTGAAAAATTACATTTGTACCTAAATTATGTCTGACGATGTTCTTGACACCACAATAATTCAGAAACAATATTATTGTCCAACCATAATCATGAGTCGATTTTAAGGTGGAACATCTTCTTTCTGCCACATCCTCTGTTTCCTATTAGCCTTTTCAATCAATGTGTCTTTCACACTAACACTAATTTTATTGTGATGTACATCTCTCGCTTTGTATTCCTCTGTGCTATTCATCAGGTGTTCTGCCTTTCCTCAAATTTCCCCTCACTTGCCAGCTGATATTGGTAATTCTTGGTTATGTTTCTCTTTTTTATCCCTTTCTATAACTTTACCCATTTATATCGATCATATTCTCTATTCTCTATCATCTCTCTCTCACTCTCTCTTTCTCTGATCTCCTGTACTCTCTCCTCTTTATACATCCTAATCTTTCAGGGACCAATTCACACAATTTATTTCTGTATTTAATTCAAAACGTTGAAGTTTGAAAGCATGGAATTCTGCAGAAAAAGCCACTTTTGCATGCAGAGATGTCCCTTACACAGGTTGAAATGTTGCTGTGTGTGCACATTTTCCATATTCCTTCGTACTACCTACCGGAGTAGGTCTGAGTTGTCCCTGGGGGATCTTTAGGAGAGAACAAGAAAATGTAAGGCTAATGAGATAAACGCCAACGCAGTCACAGGTTTGTGGGTATTTAGATACATTTTCACCGGGTGGGTAGAAATAAGAATGCCTTTACGTGGAAAATCGATTTCAGGGAAAAGAAAAATGGGGCATATTAGCAAGACCCACGTTAAAATTATCGCCGTTTTAGCGGCAGGAAACTACCGCTAAAACGGCGATAATGGGCTTGCTAACATGCGTTATGGAATTCCAATAGAAGCCCAGGTTAGATGTCCTGCACATCTAAGCTGGGCTTCTATTGGAATTCTATAACGCATATTAGCAAGCCCATTATCGCCGTTTTAGCGGCAGTTTCCTGCCGCTAAAACGGCGATAATTTTAACGTGGGTCTTGCTAATATGCCCCAATGTATTTCTAAATTGTCTCTAATTTCCAAATGATATACATACTGACTGTCCATAATGCAGCAATTCCACAAAAGTAGGGTTAGAAAAAACAGCTACGCCAAAAGTGTATATCGTACGTTTATATATGTACAAGCTAAAGTCCACTGAACATTTATGTGAATGACTGGAACTTCTATGAAACAGGCAAACAATCATACCCTTCTCCAGTGCATAGGCATTCGTCAAACAGGAAGAGATTTACAACTTTCTTTCTGAATCAGTCCTTTAGTGCATTGGCTGTTCTTTCTCTATCTCCCATCCCTGTTTTCCTTTGTCAGTTTCTACTTCACTCTTCTCCCTTTACTGCATTTTTACTTTATTACATTGCTCTCGCTCCTTTTCCCGTGTTGCTCACCTTCCACTTTTATCCTGTCTCTATTATCATTTGTCAAAACCTGTGTCTGTCTTCCCTTTTCCCACTTTCATTCTCTCTGATTTACTTTGTGCTACCTGGGACTTTACATCATGTCTAAATGTGATTTCCTTTTATCTCCAGCTGTGCCCTCTTGTCCTTAAGTCCAGCTGAGCTGTTTGTAGTTAATTGCATGTACTGTGTATCTCGATCATTTAAGATTTCTCATACTCTAAGAAATCCTGGTGGCTTAACTCGGTCTGTTTTTTTCCAATACTTCGCCATCTCACGGTATGTACAGGGGGGCAGATTTACGTTGAACTAACGCAGCACGGCGCAGCAAGTCATTTTGCTGCGCTGCGCTGCGTTAGTTTTGAAGCACAGGGATGCAACATATTTACAACAATATCTCGCATCTCTGTCCTTCCCCCTGCGCTGGCGCACAAACTGCAGCCATGCGCCGGCGCAGGCACCCTTGCACCATGGTGCAAGGATGCCTGCGTCATGGGGAGATTGTTTTTGTGCAGGAATGGGCACCTTCCTACACAAAAGCAATCACTACAGGCATTTTCCTCTTTCAATGCGTGCTGTAGAAGGCAGCACGCATTGAAAGAGGAAAAAAACGAGGAGAAATGAAAACATTTCTCCTCGATGCGCCTCGCTACGCCACCTCTAGGGTGGCGTAGCTCAGACGCATCTCCAGAGTTACGATTTCTCGTAATTCTGGAGATGTGTCTTGTTCCATGGGGTTGCGTGGGAACACCCACAGCAACACCCATGGAACGCCCTTCACCGCAAAGTGCTGCGTGTGAAGGGGCCGTATTTACAAGGAGAGGAAAAGTCACGCAGGGTGGCTTTTCCTCTCCTTGTAAATATGGAGCAGCCCCCTGCGCCACCAGTACATCAGGAAAAGTGACGTACTGGTGGCGCAGGGGGCTCGTAAATCTGCCCCAATATGTCTCTCCTTGAGCCCCTTCCAGTGGCGATGAGTTGAATTCTGTAACTTATATAATGCCTTTTGATCAAAAATGTTTTACAGTCTGGTACACTAATATCCAGTGATCAACATTGCTTTTCTAATTTTACTGAGAAAGACAGGTTTGAGAAATCTTGCACAGACCTGATGGACAACATTATAATAGAATCAATCAATCAATCAATCATGTCACTTATAAAGCGCACTACATACCCGCGAGGGTCTCAAGGCGCTGGGGGAAGAGGGGGGTGGTGCTGCTACTGATCGAAGAGCCAGGTCTTGAGGAGTCTTCTGAAGGCCAGTAGGTCTTGGGTCTGTCGGAGGTTGGTGGGGAGGGTGTTCCAGGTCTTGGCGGCGAGGTGGGAGAAGAATCAGGTTGAATCAGTGGTGTATTAAGGGGAAGTGGGAAGAGGAGGTGCAGATTGTTACTAGTGAGGCAGTATGGTCAGCTGGGCAGAAGGTGGTGATAATTTATTTTCAGGATACGTTTCCTAGAGAAGGGGTATTGCCAAGGGGGCTCACACTCTAATGTGGTAGTGAGGTAAGTCCAGTGTTAAGGTGTGTTCTAGTTTAGAAAAACATACTCTTGCATGGTGTCTGCTCTAGCAGAAAGTTGAGCCTTGCTTTATATTAAGGATGTAATGAACCATAGAGCAGATCTGGTCAGTTAGAGGTAGTGTGTGGTTTAATTTGCAAGTGGTATGGTGTACCATTCATGAGTTGTGATCTAATAGGAGGGAGAGTGTTCAAATGTAGAGCAGCTGTTGCATGACAAGACAAGTGTCATCTGATTAAAAGATGATTTTTGGAAGGATCTAGAAGAGGGTGTATGCATACATGGAGAAAGTGTCATCTAATGGCATGAAGTGTGGTCCTGTGGGAAGAAGTGTACCTTGTGTGGTAGTATGACTCAGTGGAGGAAGATGTGATCTAATCAGGTGAAATATGATGAAGTGGAGGAGATGTAGTCTAGTGGAGAAATGCTTGTTGGAAGAAAGTGGTATCTAGTGGCAGGGGTGTTGCATAGTGTGAGAATCATTGGTCTAGTTGAATGAGATGTGCTCTTCTGTGAGTTGTAGCCTGGCCTGAGTGTGATGTTTGAGTCGAGTTGTTGTTTAACAAGAGTGGGTCTGCCCTGTTGAGGGGTAATAACTAGTAAGAAAAGGTGTGATGTGGTTGGAAGAGATATAATATCATAATTATACATGTCCGCTAACAGCCTGGGGAAAGAGCTAATGGGTGGTGTGTTTTAATAGATGTTAGGAGGGCTGTTGAGAGAAGGTGCATTCTAGTCAGAGGACATATGCTCAAGTTTGGGGAAATTAATGAGAATTATGATCTAGCGGCTTAGGACTTGTACCAGGGGCAGGAGTTTTGGATTAGAATGAGGAGGTAAAGAAGAATGACTGGTGATGTAGAATGTACAGAGAAGCTGTGATCTAATGATGAGGAGTTCCTCTGAAATCAGAGAAGATTTGGGGGCATATTATCAAGGGCCCATCGCCGCTTTAGCGGCACTTTTTTGCCACTAAAGCGCCAATATTTTTATCGCACAGGGTTCACGGTTCGATCCCCGGCGGCAGCTCAGCTCAGCTCAGCACCATGTGACTCTGGGCAATAGCTCACTTAATTTCCACGACGGCCCCCAGCGCCTTGAGACCCATAAGGGTGAGTAGCTGCGCTATATAAAAACGGACTTAGCTGTCGCTAACAGCCGTTAACGACAGCTTACTGGCGATAGCGACCGTTTTTTTATCGCCTTGCATGCCAGCGATATTTATCACTAATGACATGCAAGGTAGGCGTTCTGTCTCTAAACTTCACAAAAACTCCCGCTAACCGCACTTCGCCCTATTAGCAAGGATGGCCCGGACCCACGAAGCGATAAAAAAAGTGACGCTAAGGCCTGTTAGCTGCAGGAATTTAAGACCAGAAAAAAGCAGGTCTTAAAAATGTGGACAAGACTTGGGCCCACACCTATGCATGTTTTTGGTGCTGGACCGCGCTGCAAGCAATGTTGCAGAGCTGCCCTGCGACAAAAATATAGGGGCAGATTAACAATCCCCTTGCGACATCTTTACGACCCAGTTGCGCCACTTATGTGACATGTGACATATGCGTCGTAAACAATGCGCCACTATGCGACAGATTTACAACATGACGCATCTAGTGAGATGCGTCACGTTGTAAAGCCCTGCACTACATCATACCTGCGTCAGGTATAATGTATGCAGGGTGGGCGTTCCGTCGCAAGGAAGCCCTGTAAAAGTGACGCAGTGAAATCTGCAAGATTTCACAGAGTCACTTTTACGTCCCCGCTGCGTCAAAACCTTACTCCTGCTTGTAGCAGGCGTAAGGAGTGACACGGCATTGCAAGTATAGGATGCCCCTGAGCAGTGCTGGAGTAGCGTCGCGCTTGCGACACGCCTCCAGCACTGCGTCACCTATACGCTGACAGATGCGTCACGCATCTGTCTCTCCTTGCGCCACGGTGCGCTGCATTGTAAATGCAGCGCATCCATGGTGGCGCAAGGGGTTCCTAACGTCACGCAAAATAACTGGCACATCCCTGCTGATCTGCAGGGATGCGCCAGTTATTGTAAATCTGCCCCATAGTGCAGGAATGCGCCCCATTACTAAGATAGTGCGCATTCCTGTGCCTCAGTCATGAAAAGTGTTTATGCGCTGCGATAAGACAGCGTTGCAACACTTCTCATCACGCCCTCCTTGCAACAGCATGGATGCGCTGTACTCACTGGACAGCGCTCCATGACGCAAGTAACGACAGATACGTCAGGAATCCTGACATATCTGTCTGCGCTAAAGTCATGCATTGCTGCAGTCGTGTCACAACCATGACGCAACTCCAGCAGTGCATGGGGCCAGCCCATCCCTGTGGCACAGCATCACCCTCATGCCTGCCATCAGGCAGGCGGAAGGTACTGACGCAGTTCCGTTCATGAGGGGTGCCCGAATGTCTGCAATGTTGGAGATCCATTGGTGGTGGTTGCGCGCTGTGGTGTAATCATTTGGAAGCATTGGTGAAGTGTTGGTGCGGAGGGAGTCGACGAGAAGTTCTGCGGTGGCCTGGATCCAGCTGCGACGGGGTGCGATGTTGGCGCTGGCGTCCGGTGGGCAAGGTGAAGACGTCATTCATCCAATGATGGTAGTGCAGGAGAGTCCTGTGTTGTGGCTGTAGTTGAAGTACCCGCTGGCGGAGGTGACGTGCCCGACTGTGTGTCCTGCTATGTGGCCTGTTGAGGTGACTTGCTGCTTGCGTCTGATGTCGGTGACCTTCCCCAGAACGGGGTGGTGCTCTGGTCACTGGGGTTGCCCGGGTGGAACTTGAGTGCACCAAGTTGGATGTCGTTGGTGGATGGGAGACCCTGGGGTGCAATGAGGTCCTAAATGGGATTGGAGAATGGGGGTCCACGGCCCGGGGGGCCTGCACATGAGGGTGCCGCAGAGGATGTTCTTGGGCTTGGTCCAGATCTGGGAGTTGACGTGGTCCATGGTCACCCTTGGCACTTTAGAGTGCCTGGTCAGTCGGAGTGTGCCCCTGTAGGTGACGGCAATGCCTCCTCCTTGACTGTCGGGGTGCTCCTTGTGGGTGATACTGCAGCCATCTGTGATGGCGAAGGTGCGGAGCAGAGGTAGGTCCTGGCAGGCGAGCTGGAGTCCAGGGTTGAGGTTGAGGAGGGTGCAGGCGTCGTAGCAGTGGAGTGGCCAAGAGGAGTGCTCCTTGGTGCTGAGCGCGGTCCAGGGGCTGACGGACGCAAACGGCGTAGCCTAAGGGTTGCCTTTGGCACGGGAGACGACCATTACAATGCAGGCAGTACATCGTGAACAACGCAACCTCGACAATGCGGGTGCCTTAACATCGCATTCGATTACAATGCATTGTGAGGTCAGTTATGGGGTAATTTTAACTTTTTCATGTGTGAATGTGTTTTGGATGTCAAAAATGAAAATTGTTGTTTTTCTGGGGGTCAGATTTGAAAAATGGGGTGTGCTTTTGGGGTAAAATATGAAATTTGGGGTGTATTTTGGGGTAAAATATGAAATTTGGGGTGTGTTTTGGGGTAAAATATGAAATTTGGGGTGTATTTTGGGATAAAATATGAAATTTGGGGTATATTTTGGGGTAAAATATGAGATTTGGGATGTATTTGGGGATAAGATATGAAATTTGGGGTGTGTTGTGGGATACAAATATGAAAAATGGGGTGTGCATTTGTCTCAAATGTGATTTTCGGTGTGTTCTGGGGGTTCTAAAAGGGATTCAAGGGTTCATGTTAGGTTTTGTTGTGCAAAGGTTAGTGTTGGGTTGCACTCACTGAAGTGGGAACAGTGATCTTGATGTCTCCGCCATGCAACACCTACCCTACTGTTGCAATGTGCCTAGTATTAGTATGCATTGGAATGGAATGCGAGGTCATGGCATGCGTCGCAACTACGTATGTGCCTTTGGCACACGAGTGGTATGCCCGCAGTGCATGGGCGCACAGCGGACAACAGTGAGAAGTGCGGGGGGTCGGGACAGCTGTGGGGTGGTAAACGCCGGAAAGAACACTGGATGGTGCATGGACGCGGGGATGTGTGTGTGAGCGGGTGTTGTGAAAATTTATTGAGGGAAGTCTTACCTCCAAGCCGGGTCCCATGTCTTCTTAGCTCCTGCTCTCCTGCGTCTGCTTCCAGGAATAGGAAGTAGCCAGCCAGGCTCCCTCCCCAGAGTCAATCACAACTCTGCAATGCAGTTGTGGGATTGGTAATTGGCAACGGGACAAGTGATGCAGCCCGGTACCGGAGGGGTGGGCATGTTCTCCATGCAGGCTGCAATTCAGCCTGTATTGCGAACAGGGAAGTGTGCATGACTGCATTGGGCAGCCTGAGTGGGCCGAACAAACAGTCGTTGCGCACTTGAGTGGGCATGCCAATCCGCCCATGCCCTGCTTCGTGTTTGGAGCAGTCCTACCCACCCTCCCCCCGAGGATACATAGCATGATTACATCAGTTAGTTAGCCCTTGTGTTCCCCCTTTATAAATCATTTTTTGGCTTCTCTGAATCCGCACTTCCCGCTTCCCGCCGCTGCTGCCCCTGCGGCCCCGCACCCCTGTCCTCGCCCATTCCCGCCTCCCAGCTGATCGGTCCTCCACCCTCCCCTCATACATGGCGGATGCTGCGCGATTGCGCAGTGGACACGCGCCGCAGACGCACAGATGGCACGCCTAATACAAGCCCGTCTGTGCCCGTCCGCAACCCAACCACGACCAGCGCCAGGGACCCTGGATCACGAGCCACCCACTGCTACAACACAGCCACCCTTCATGCACTCAACCCTGGAAAAGTCAGAGACTGACAACAGGCCTCGGCTAACACGACCCACGGCCAGTTCTCCTGCCTCCACTGCCGCCAGAGCGTAATCACCACCCCGGACTCAAACACAGCCGACGCCAGCACCGGCGACACCCTAAGATGCATCCTTCTCAACGTGTGCTCCGTGCACAAACAAGACCGTGGAAATCTGGAACCTACTCGACTCTCTCTCGCCCGACATCGCCTTCTTCACAGAGACCTGGACCAACGCCTCCTCCGCACCCGACATCAACCTCGCCATCCCGAACGGATACAAGATCCAGAGGAAGGACCGCCACAACCACCCGGGAGTTGGCCTCGCATTGGCTCCCAAAACCACCCTCCGCCTCACCACCTCCAGCAAATCCTTCCCCACCGCCGAACACCTGCACTTCCAGATCCAGACCAACCACAACTCCACACTCCCAGGAACCCTCGTCTACAGACACCCCGGCCCACGGACACACCAGCCAGTCCACCATCTCCACCTGGCCGCCAGTCACAGCCAAAGACACCGCCTCAACCATGAAAGGCATCCACTCAGGGGCACCCACCAATCCATGCATTCTGCAGCACACATAGAAAGACAAATCGCCTTTCAATATGATTTATCTGCAGGAAGGTGCCCCTTGCTGTGCATAAATAATCGCCCCTGCAGCGCAGGCACCCTTACAACATGGCACAAGGGTGGCTGCACTGGCACTAGGCAGCTTTATTAGTGCCAGCGCTAGGGGAAACACATGGGTGCGCCGTATTTTATAAACATAGCAGGGACATAGCAGCAGCTGGCCCTGGGGGGTGGTGGCTCCCAGGGCCATCTATGGCTCCAGGAGGGGGTCATGCAGCCCCCCTCCTTTGTGTGATTTTACCTTATGAGCCCCCTTCCTTTATTATAATAACCCCATATACCCCCGGGATTTGGCCCACTCAGGGGCTTCCTGAGAAGATGTCATATCTGGGGGGGGGGTCAGGGTATTCCTATCCTGCCCCCTTTTATTTATTTTCAAAACTTTTTGTGGGACTCGGCTTCAAGCCCAGTCCCAAGATGGCAGCCAACACTTCCTGGTTGAAGTTTTGGCAGGCAACCAAATTTCAGCACGGGGACTATGGATCCGCGAGTCCATTGCAAGGATCCGCGTTCCCAGATATCTATATTTTTAAAACTTAAATATTTCTAAAACTACTTAGCAAATTTACAACAAGTCACAAAAAGCTGTAATTGTGTTCAAAACCCTTGTTGTAAAATATGCATGGAGAAAACGCATTTTGGGAGCCCCCTTTTTGTTCAGCTCTTGCTTGACGGATTACCCCAAAACTTTAAACACAGCAGCTGAACCGACTGAAGGAAAATTTTGAAAATTTTGGGAAGATTCGCCAAGCGGCGCCAAAGTTATTGGCAAAACAAAAAACACTTTTCATATGGAAACATGGTCCTAACTATAACTGCCTACTGGCGGACTTTATGGGCACATCAAGATTCACTGAGTCAGTTGCAGGAGAATGAGGATAAATGCGCTATTCTTAGGTGAGGAAAAAACCACCGCTAAAACTGGATCTTGGCTCTTCAGAAAAGACCATGGTTTTCCTCAGTATAAAACTCTCTGCTTTTAAACAATTACTTAGAGCTTTGCACTAGGATGAAATGGCTCAGCTAAGGGGTAATTTACGTGGTGACTTTTGGTGAGAAAAGACCAAGAACATTCTACTTCGCCTTGTATGCAGTGTAACGGGATATTGAGGTGTGTAGGTATTTTACCTTTGTTGCACAAGTGACTGCTTATGGTAGACTACCTTCAGTGGTGGCTACCACGTTATGTAGGTATGTGTGACGCATTAAAAGTTCAGCATTCTTTACTTTTAATGGCACAATTTACAAGCACATAACTGACTAAATGGAGGCTGATTCAGAGAATCAAACTGCCTGATCAACGTTTCTTGTTCTGTTATATTTTCAAGTCAATCAACCAGAGTTGGAGGGTCTAAGATCCTCAAATCTACACAAAAGATAAGATGTATACTGTCATTATTTCTTTGTTTTGACTCCTACCACCTCATATCTAATGCCCATGACCTAGAGTGGAATGGAAAAGGCAGAAACATCTTGACTGTACCATAGCGGTTCATAATATCACCTCTGGTTCTAATCATTTGAAAGGGAGATGGAAATTAAATTAATCTAATAGATTCTATCCTCCACACATTTTAACAAGGTTCCTGAAAGTAACTTCACCAGTTGGTAGGACGTAAATACAATTTCACTTATGTTCAGGGTGAAGTGTGACCTAAATTACTGGAGACACTTCTAACCCTCCTTTAGGAGTCCAAAAGGAGCCCACCACGAGCTGATATACGGTCTGGCTGAAGAGGAACCCGATGATGAAGCATGCCTTAGGATGAGGCTGACAGTTTTCTGACTTTAAAAAAAAAAAAAATCTCTAAATAGGTCTAGAGCTACTTACAGGATAATGGAACGGAAATTAGGTTTGCGGTTCTCCCCAACTTGTATTAGGTGAGCCCGTCTCCCTTTTGATCTAAAAAAAAAAGAAAGCTCTAGGAATCTTTTTTTCCAGTCATGTTCAGTAGGGGACACATACACCAAGGACCATCTTTGGTGATTATATTTCATTTTGCTGCACTCAGTTTTTGCTATGTTAGTTTTTACTTGTCCTTTCTGTTCCTGTTACATTTCCAATAAATACATCTTTTTTCCTTGGACATGTTAATATCTTATGTTATTATTTCTTGGTGAAAATTACATGAAATGTGCTTGTAGGGGGTGGGAGTAACTCATGTAATTCAGTGTAGTTAATTACCTAAGAATTATGTAAGATTACACATAACTATGCGAGGAGAGTAATTCTGCCTTTAGTGCTATTTCTTAGCGCAAAAATGACCCCTTTCGTCCAAAATGGGAGCAAGAATGCATTTTGCGCTACAAAATAGAACTACATGCAACTGAATAGGAATAGCGATTGGGCGTTTGCACTTGCCTAATGTTCTCTTGCATTGAGATTCTGTTTTTAAAACATCAGTGGCCCCTGTCATTCAATTGCTCATCTGTTCGCAAATGCTGGTTTCTGCTGGTGACAACTGTGGAAGCACACCCTCGCGATGTTGTGGGTGCTCACAGACATTTTGCAGCTAGTATTTGAGTACTTCCTGTTTGCATTCTTACCCAATTAATCTTTTTCTCAAGTGGACCCTGCTGTGTAGCAAAATTAATTTACAACACTTAAGACAACATTAAACTTAGAAATCCTTTCTGTGTCCCTTTACTGCTGAAAAACTAATGGGCGATAAGAACAAGCTTATGTACACTTTAATACTGGGTTTATCTGTCCCATTACTTTACAGATGACTTCAAGGTACATTTAGCCATAAAACTTGATTGTTCTTTACATCATTTCATTACCCTCAGTACTTGCAGTATAAAAAACACATGGCACTTGATAATGCCATTAATCTGCACCCGCAATGTTACACTATTGCTTGGGGGCAGTTATGACATGAAATTCACAAAGCCTTCCAGACATACACTATTCACAAGTTTATAGCTATGCTTCAAGAACTACAATTTTCACCTTTGCCTAGGCAATTCTGCCTGCATAACTGTACGAGCTGTTCGGGATGCAAACACCTTTGTGCAATACGTGTTTCCATGAAGAAACATCTACCCACTATGCCCGAACTAAATTGGCGAATTCCCATCTCTTTCCCACCCTGGAAAGTGATAGGCGACTGCCTTTGGCCAGAGTAAACCTCCCAAAAAATTTCCAGATTGGACGGCGTCAGAGAGAAGTTTTGTAATATCTGCAAATTCTCATGGTGGTCAGTGTCTGAGAGAAACCCTGCCTGGGAACACCCACTCCCCCTTCTCAGAGTAAGATTTACTAATGTACAATTGTTGGAAAGTGGGTTATTAGTAGTGGCCAATATGCATCTGTCACTGGCAATCAGGCCACTACCACAGTCTAGGGCTCAGAATAGGTCTCAGAAAATTATTCTCATGCTGAACCCTTGGTAGCTTGGCTGCGAGCAGGCAGGCTTAACTTCAGAGACAGGTATGTAAAGCATTTAAAAACACCAATTCAGTAAATAATTAAGACACAACACAATAAAAATCCAACACCAAATTATAAAAGGGAGCCAGAGATATGAATTTTTAAAGATTAAACACTTTCCAGTGCTTAGAAACCAATAGTGCCACTTCTGGATATTTGGCCGCCTCTGACCAGGACAAAGTCAAAGTTTGAGACTGACCGCTATGGAGCCCTGGTTGGATACACTAAGCGCGAGGCCCTGGTCAAGATTTTACCTTCATACTAAGAAACTTTTCTGGAGGATTTCCCACCAGACGTCGTGCAGCCTCCTCCAGCAGGCCAGATTCAGTGAGGGTTCGCCGGATTGCCTTTCTGTGAGAGTCCGGTCACCCTCTGGAGCTTTTTCACAAAAGTTCACCAAACTTTCCAAAACTTCTGGAACTTCTTCCTGAACTTCCTCTTGAGGGTCCAAAGTATCTGAAACACAATCCAAGGGTCTGGAATCACAATGATGGTCCTTGAAAGGTTGGGACCACAATTCACACAATGCACCTAGACAACACCCTTAAAAGTCCACTGGATACACTCCAGGCAGGGGACTCTTGGAAGAGTTGATGCAGGTGAGCTCTGTTAACCTATAGCTTGCAGGGAGCCCACTCTTTATTCCCTCTTGAAACAAGGTACATCCAAAGGGCTGTAGTTCCAGATAATGCAGCAGACGCAGTCAGTCAGAATGCCGGCCCTGATGGTGCAATTCAGGTTTCCAGCTTGGGGTCCACTTTTTATTCCTCTTGAAGCAAGGTACATCCAAAGTGCTGTAGTTCCAGATAATGCAACAGGCACAGTCTTTTCAGACTGAAGGGCCTGATGGTGTAAATCGAGTTTCTAGCTTGGCAATCCTTCTTCTCAGTTTCTAGCAGCAGATCACATCCCAGAGAGAGCTCCTCTTTCTGCTCAAAACCTTTTAAAGAGGGGCGGAGGGTGGTGGCAGGAATGCACCTCTGGCCTATCCTGCAGTGCCATCTCACCTCTCTGCCCCTAATCCCACCTTCCTACACAGGCCTCTGGGATTCTTCAATATGGCGTCGTCCAGGGGTCCCATGCCACATGGTCTCTGAAAAGCTCACTTCCCCCACTCGCTGATGTCACAGCCCGGGCCTGGAACAGGCCTGGTGCCTGGCACCAGATGACAGCTGCTGGTTAATGCCCTACAGCTTCACCACATCTCTTCCTCATGGAGAGAAGATCTCTGCCCTGGGGAATGGTTACAGTTAAGGGCTAGTCCTCTGATGCTACAGCTTGGGGAGGAAGGAAATTAGTCCAGCCTGGCAGTCACATAATGCTGGGCTCTGGCTCTGAGCTGAGTCAGAGGAATATGACATTTCTAGATGACCCATAAGTGGTACAGATATGTTTTTGGACATAGCTGAATGGTTCTTTTCACACAATTTACAGTGTGCGTTTGTGCGTGTCTGGAGTTTTTAGGCCCAAGGGAACTGAAACTACCCCGTGAGGCCTCCTTTTCCATAGGAATATAACGGAGTGCTCCTACAGTGAAACAGTAAAGCACACTGACTATCCCTTACATGTGTACCTCCACATTATAAGGACTACTCCATGTCACCACCGAACTCTGCAGAAGCCCTTCTGCACCAGTCTATCTGTACACAGCTCTTGGGCTGCGCACATCAGGAATCTCCCTCACACAGCCCTTACATAGGTGCACACACATGTGCACACTTGTCCATATGTAACCAGCCAAGGTTGGATGCATCTAGGTCACTCCCCCCCCCCCTGACCACGGGATGCCCGGGTGGGACCAGGCCCCCCAGAAAAAGTAAAAGTGCAGCGAGAGGCCGCTTACCTGCCAAGGAATCCGGGACGGCTCTCCCCCGGGTAGCCGCTGCTAGCATATGCATGCATCTGAGAAGCCCCATAATGCCCTGCAGGGCTTGGAGCCGTTAGTTACTGGAAATGGCTCGTTTTCAGCTTGTGGTTACCCCAGGAAGATGGGGTCACCACCATCATGAAGCAGATGTGCAGGTGGGCCTGCAGGAGCAGCGCACACCCCTCCATCTAAGAATTGGAAAGTCCCCACACTAAGGGGCCGATTGAGATGCCGTAGTAAACGGCTCCGACCCTCAGTCGGAGCCATTCCTACGGCATTGTAATGAGCTGTTTGGATTCATTTCCGACCTACCCATTTGGATGGAGTCGGTCGGAAAGGAATCCAAACTGGATTTCCGAATGGCTTCCGACGGGCTCGGAGAGCCCGTCTGCCATTCGGAAAGCCTCCAGTAACCCCAAGGGCGGCTCTTTCCGCCCAAGGGATTACAATGTCGGATTCCGACAGCCTTTCTGTGCCGGCCATCCCGACACAGAAAGGCTGCCGTAAGTTGACTTTGGGGGCACCCAGCAGGGCCCCCATGGGTGCCCGGGCTCCGGTTGGAGGCCTAGGGGCCACCTATGGTGCCACACTGTTGATCCCTGCACCCCGTGGCAGGCATCTTGAGGCGCCTTCCATAGGGTGCACGGATGAACTGCACCTCTTCTCTTTACAATGAGAGCATGCATTCCGGTCGGAATGCATGCTCCCATTGTAAAGAATAGGATTGCGACCGAACAGTGTTCGGTCGCATCCTAATTGCTGGGTTGGGACCGCCGACAGGAGGACGGTCGGTCCCAGTACCGAATCGATGTCGAATGACTCAGGTCCGTCCGACATCGAAATCGGGCCCTAAGTGTCTGGTAACTTTAAGGAAATAACCCCTTAAGGGATTTCTTGGGTGCTTTGAAAGCTTTTTCCAGACTTCAACTTTTGTTCTACAGTGGAAAGGTTGCATCTACTATTGATGAAGAGGATGGCTGCTCCTAGCTGAGTCCTGAAGTGGTTGGATCAAGTTTTTTTTATATTGTGAGACATTCTCTAGGGGTAGAAAGTGGTAATTGCATGGTGTGCAAATACAAAAGTGAATCACATGCATTATGTTATGCTAAATCTGATCTCCAAGTGAATTTAGTAAGCATCCTTTATGAGGGTTGAATTTATACTTGCACAGTGATGTAGATATAGCTGTGATGCTCTTAAGGGGCTGTGATTGAATTGCATTATTCATGTTATCAGTTATGATAAGTATACCAGTTATCAGGTATGCTCCCACACACACCCAAGTCATGCTAGGGCATTTATTCTTGCAAATGCTTTAATTGAATAAGGAGACTGTCAGCCACTGTGATTAAAGTTTGAATACTTTATTGTCAGTATTAGGTGCTCTTGGTCAGGGCTATATGTAACTGTTGCATGTGGTCCCATTATGAAATTCTTGTTGAAATAATATGGCGGGCAGCCACTCGCTTGGTGTCAGTGGTCAGGGCCCTCACTCCAAGTTATAGACAACCCTTGACATTTAGGGATGAGATAATGTTTTACACATGTGAGTAGTGGGACTAGACCCCCCTCCAGAGGGAGGGGTGAGAATGTTTACGCAATGTCATCAAGAAGTATTTCCATCAGCTCATGTATATTTATGAATTATTGCATAGTATTGAGTAGTGCGTGTCTAATACATGTACTTTTCCTTTTTCTAAAGAAAAGCACAGACTGGACAATCATTTATTGAATGTTATGATGCGTAACGGTGAATGGTGATTACTAGCCCATACCACCTCCCTTAAGTAGGCCTTGGACTGCTCTTCAACTCTACTCTATGAGAGTCAAGCGGTACAAAGTGGTGTTTGGTTCCCAGAGAAGGATAAATGTAGATCCATTACTTGTGCAGGCCACACAACTAATGCCTTGTTTTCCCAAAGAAATATTATGTCAACTTGCGTAATATTGCACAAAAGCAACAAATAATGCAAGGTCACCTTTTAAGAATATTTTACACTCAGGAATTCAAATATTTGAGCATTTAAATTAGACTTACATGTGCAAATGGCTTGTTAAATGGGCCATGTAGTTTTGCTTCTTCATTACCCGCCATTTAATGCCAAAACAAGTGCTTACCTTGTAAAAGAATGAGTGTCTCTGCCCAGGCTCTGTTATGTTTCGTATAGAGGCCCTAATATAGAAACGTTTATATAACCCGTATATGGTCATAATCGTATATGCCCTATTATGGTCATAATCGTATATGCCCTATTATGGTCATAATCGTCTATGCCCTATTATAGTCATGATCTCCTATGCCCTAATATAGGCATGATCTTTCACCTACATTAGTTCCCTACGGTACACAACGAACTCTGAGGGTTGAATGTTATCTAGTCTGTGGTTGAACACTGAAGGGTTTTTCCCGAACACAGGCCTACAATGTACTCATAAATTATGCATGAGCATTCACCAGCTACATCTCCTGCATAATATGTATCTACAAAGTTCACCCCTGACGTCTTCCTCATGTCCAACAAAGACCAATACAAACCATACTAAGGGACGAGACACTTTAGGGTATAAATACACCACATCTTGCTACGGTAAGATAGAGGGAACCGAGAGTTCCATGCCGACACACTGACCAGAGATGCTGAGGCTCCTGCATGCAGTCGCTCCAGCTGACAGCGGTCTAACACAGCCCTTGCGGGGTGTCCAACTCGAGACCAGGACGGGGTCCCACACTCTCTCTATTCAGGTAATGGGGTTCGACTAAATCCTAGAGGGATTCTTGACTCTTAGGCTTTTAGACCTACACCCATGCTAGGTACACTTAGGTACATCTAGTTAGGCATCGTAGGAGTACGCGCACTTTTATAAGGCATTTCATATATTCATGTATGTAACCATCATTATTGCAATATGGTAGAACTGTACTATCCTTTCACTTTTATCGTACTGCTGATAATATATCTCTGCTATTGTCTGCTGGTTGTTGCAGCACATATATTCCACACTAGAATAACAACTGTTCAATAAATACTTATTGATACGCCCAGACTGTTTATTCTGTGTAACTCTCTGAGACAAACCGAGCAAGTAAGCACGAATGACTGAGCAAAAAGTAGTACATTGTTTCCACGATTCTGAGGGATCAGGGTTGTCATGATCTAAGGTTGCCAGGAACTAATCTCTCCCCGATAAGAGGAGATTCTAGTGGCACTGTGAGCTAGCTAATGCAAATCAGTCTAACATACGCGGTGGGGGTGCACAGAGCCAGTCTGCCACCAAGCCCACAGTTTATGTTATCCAAACGCGCAGGTCCTGCAGGGGTACTATAGGAACTACACGACATGGCGCCACCAACGTTGTTTGGGTACTTATTTAACAGTAGAATCTGAGTAGTTCAGTCGTGCTATTCTCAGAGAACCTTCTCACAAAACCCCAGAGACGTCTGGAGTGGGTGAGCACAAAATCCGCCGCAGCTGAGTAGTACAAAAATACTATTTATTGGTTGTTGTTTATACAAGCTTGAAAGGACAAAGTGTTCCTAAAATTGTGCATAACACCTTATCTTAGTTCCCTTGGAACACCTATTCCTCTAAACATGACTGATGCCGAGGTAAGGGCAGAGAGAGTTGAGCTGAATTTTTCAGAAGAAGGAGAAGAACCTACGGATGCAATACAGATTGCACCAAAATTCGGAAGCAGTCACCCTAAGACTATTAGAAAATGGTTTACAAGCTAGGGGTGGCATTGTAGTTTTCATGATTGAGGCACACGAATAAAAAAAAAACAGAGGTATTCTATTCATGGGTTACATTCCCGGCAGCAAATGCAATAACAAATACATTTCACTACTATATAGAAGGAGATGCACCACCGGAATATTGTCCGTTTGAGGACATAGAGATTCCACTCACTTACCAGGAACATTATTACTGGTTTAATGGTGCCCTACCCCACGTACGAAAAAGAGTAAGGTTAGGCCCACTCGGAGGAGAAGGAGCCACATGGCCTTTATTAGCAGCCTACACACCACATCCTGACATTGCCACAATGCCACCAGGAGACTTACTCGTACAACACACAGATTTAATTAAAATCTACAGAAACCTGACACAATTCGTCATGAGGACTTTAACAATCCAACCTGCACCAGGTGCAGCAAATAGTACTCCAGCTCAGGGTACAGGAAATAAAATGACTCCTCAAACATTACACGCAATATTGGGCAAAATGCCCGCAAAATACGAACAAATACCATTCTGGATAGCTCAGAAAATAACTCAGCTTGAGGCAGTATTCCCGAATACTACCACCTGTGATAAACACAGAATACTAATTCAATCTGCTGGCCCATGGGGATCACACAACAAATAGAGGACTGCACCTCTTGGGGTACAGTCTTTGCTGCCATATATACCAGAACGCATGGTATCCCGTCATTAGCAGTAGTACCTGACATATTGAGACAGATACAAAATGAGTACGGAGCAGAGCCTGCCCTTAACTTAGGGATGAAGTTACTAGGTAACTACGAACAGGTATCAGCCATAATACTAGCTAATATTAAGGGGGAAGCAGCTTCAGTGGCGATCCGCCAACGCCTAAGGGAGTTCAGTCCAGTAGATCAACAACACGAACTACCCAAAATAATTGAAACTGCATATGCAGAATTAGGCAGGGACAGTTTAGGTGGGAAAGCATTAAAACCACAACTAGTGGGCAGTTCTGAAAAGGACACTACGAAGCAGACAGCTAGTTCTTCTAAAAAGAAATGGGAGAATAAAAAGCAACAAAAGTCTAAAGACAGCAGATCTCAATCCCGAGGCAGGTCTCCTCAACAGGAGCCCTCTGAAAGGAGGTATAACCTCTGGAATAGGGATATTAGGAAACCTGACAGGTATTAGGATACTGATACACGTTCCTCTTGTTCCTTTCAGGGTTCATCAAAAAACTCCGAGAGGGAAGGACGGTCAGAACAAAGACAAGAGGAGCGTACAAAGTCCAGAGACAAGCCACGCGCTGCGGACTACGCACCTAAAAAAGAAGTTTAAAAAAAAAAAAAAACTTCAGTTCAAAAAGAAGAAGGTAGCAGGTCTGAAGATCAGACATGCCCAGAATTCTGAGGACACAGCTTCTGAATGGGGAATGGGCTCTGACGATGCTAGACAGCGCTACAGAAGTAACAATAGCTCGCCAGAACCTGATGGAATTTCTGGTGACAGCGGAGTTGAGTGAGTATATCACGGTGGAAACACCTGATACTCGGGTAAGTGTCCCACATAAGTTACATGAGATAACACTCCGGATGGAGGGGGACAAGCCCAGGAAAGTTAAAGGTCTATTTTGGAAAAATCTGTCATCTGGATATGACATCCTATTAGCAGAACAAGACTGTGCGCCAGCATTCGTCATGGAGTGCCCTAAGGGAGAAACGGTAATTTTCCCAGCATTTTCCGACCTTGTTCCCATACATTTAAAACATGCATATGTGCAGGAGTGGGCGGCTGCCCTAGCTCCAGCATTGTACAAAAGTCATGCTGGTTGGGATGAGGATTCAACTCACCACATGATCCCGTTAAAAGTTTCCCCAAATGCTCAAAGGCAATACCCTATAAAGCAGGAAGCAAAAAAACAGGTCAGGGAGATCTTAGATCAACTTGAATACCAGGGGGTGATTGAAAATTGCACCTCACCAATGAACAATCCTTTGTTCCCCGTATCAAAACCTGACAACACATATCGTTTAGTTTTGGATTACAGACATTTAAACACTTGCACAAAGTCATTTGCAGTTCAAAATGCACACAGTGCCGCATTAATGAATAACATTGTGCGGAAAAAATACAAAACTACACTTGATATCTCAAATGGATTTTTCTGCCAAAATATAGCGCCTGAAAACAGGTATTTGACCGCATTCTCAGCGCTAGGGTCCCATCGGCAATTTTGTCGACTCCCCCAAGGGTATAAGAATAGCCCGGGGTTGTTTTCAGCGAGGGTAACAGAGTTACTCCAAAATTTGGATGAAGAAGCATTGTCCTATGTGGATGATACTTATCTGACGGACGATGACTTACCGAGGCACTTGAGCAGGGTGAGCACCATTATTATGGGATTCGCCTCTGAGGGCTATACATTTAATTTCAAAAAATCTAAAATTGCACATCTCAATGTCCTGTTCTTAGGGTATGAGCTGTCAAGTGAAGGAAAAAGCCTAGCAGCTAACTTTTTAGAAAAGTGTGCGCTGCTCCAACCTCCAAAATCGTTAAAGAATTTACAATCAATTCTGGGATCCTAAATTTTAGTCGAACATACATTTTCGATTACGCAGAAAGAGTAAAACCTTTCTACGACTTAATAAAACCTGATTTTTCAGTCAGACAATGGACACAGGAACATACAAACATCCTACGTTCACTACAAGAAGACATGATAGCTTCAAAACACTTACAGACACGCGTAAATGTACGCAACTTAGTGATCCGAGTAATAGCGGGTCAATGCGGGTACACTTACTTAACCTTCAATGAAGGTGAAACGGTACCAATCGCATAAAAATCACACCTGTACACAACAGCAAAAATCCTGACAGCAGTGCAGACCGCTGTAGCAAGAGAAAGAGCTGTGGCTCAGGGAAAGCGCATAATAGTCGTGACCCCAGTACCAGCCTTAGAGGCTGTTACAAAGGCTAGCATTCCAAATGCGAAAGCCTTACATCCCAAATGGATACAATGGGCTAATTCTCTTACTGCAACGGATCTTGAATACAGATTTGATCCAAGTTTAAAAACACAAGCATTTCTGCAATCCGAACAGGAATATCCTCTACCAAATGAGATTTTGCCTCTAGATCAGTATGAATACATTATTTACACTGACGGATCTGCTCAACCGGCCATAGGGAGTAAGCAAGCTTACAGCGCAGCGTGTGCAATCGTTAAAGTGCAAGTTCCATCCAAGTTGCACTAAAACACAATCTCTAGGAGACTGCACCGCTCAGTTGGCAGAATTAAAAGCACTGATACTGGCACTTGTAAATACGGATCACAAATTCCCCACATTAATTGTGTGTGATTCCTTTTACTGTGTACAGTCATACAATGAATACTTGTATCATTGGGAACAAAACGGGTTTAAAGATGCAAAAGGTGGCACAATTAAGCATAAAATGCTATGGGAACAGGTAGTGGAGTTGAAAAACGACCTACCAAGGGCTCACGTGATACATACACTGAGTCATCAGCGTGATGGCGTTCACGTTGAAGGGAATTCATTGGCTGATGAAGCCGCAAAGAGGGCTGTACACACAGCGTCCGTAGCTGCAATCACTCGTTCAAAAACGAGAATAGACGGCGAGATTATGGTAGCTGCCATTGCTTCACGCAAAGGCAGCACAGCAGTACCTAAAAAATTTCCACTCAAATACTCCTACAAGTTAGATGCACACAACATTCCATATGCTCAGATTCCTGGAGTGGGGGATAGAGTAATGCCAAATATGGATCGTAGGCAAGGCTTAATTCTAGCAGCACACGAGGGTTTGGGCTCTGCGTTTCTTTACTGAATCAGCGCTACTGGTGGCCAGGGTTAACAAAGCAGACCAAAGACTATGGGGCCGATTCCGATTCAGGCCGGAAATCTCCCCGACCGAGCCGGACCCGGAGAGATTTCCGACCGAATCGGACCCTAGCAGTCCGACCGAACGAGTACGATGTGCACGTATGCTATCGGAATCGATTCGGTCGGACTCCCATTGGAGTCAATGGGAGCCAGTGGTACGACGCGTACACAAGCTCCCATTGACTCAATGGGCACGACGCGAACAAGGGCGCCCCCTACAGCGTGTTCGCGTCGATGCGGGTCACACCGTACATGCACGTGTAGGGGGGACCCATGGGTCCCCCCTGTGTGCGACTCCCACGCCTATGCTTCCAGGGGGGTCCGACACGGACCCCTAAAGTGCGGCTCCGACAGCTCCTTGGAGCAGGGCTGCGCGAGTCGGTCGGAGCGGTCGAGGTGCGCATCGTACTTACCCGGCCGGGGAACGTCTCCATTGCGAGGTGCGCGTCGTCCCCGTGCGAGTCGGTCAGAGCGGTCGGGTCCTGCGAACGAGTCGGTCGGAGATTTCGCGAGCGCACGCATCGTACTCGCTCGCCAGGACGCACGTACGACTCGGTCGGGAAATAGGGCTCCGAATCGGATCCGGTTAAGCCGAATCCGATTCGGTGCCCTACCGGCCGAGATCGGAATCGGCCCCTATGTCTTAAAGTGCGACATCTGTCAGCAGATGAAAGGCTACACCGTAGCACACCCAGCGCAGACACCATTACTAAAATCAGACAAACCTCTCGCATGTGTGTATTTGGACCACTGTGGACCCCTACAATCTGATGGGGCCAAGAAATATATCATGGTTGCAGTGGATTCCAGCTCTAGATTCCTATGGGTCTGGCCTCAGCACTCGGCTGACGCTCGAACTGTTATAAAAGATTTGCGAGTCTTTATCGGCACATACGCAGTTGGCACATTACATTCTGACCGTGGCCCGGCGTTTAGCTCTCGGGCTTATAAAGAGGCCATGGAAGGAATGGGCGTAGCCTTGCGGTACTCCTCTCCGTACCATCCTGAGGGAAATTCGGTTGTGGAGAGGAAAAACCATGACTTAAAGCAATCTTTAACAGCTAGGGTATTAGGCAAGGGCGGTAGTTGGGTCAGTCACCTTTATGGGGTTCAAAGAGCAATTAACAACAAGCCAAGAAGCTCTCTAGGGGGTGTCACTCCTTACGAGGTCCTATTTGGGACAAGAATGTGGGTACCTGATCTTGATTGTGAAGGCGCAGTGGCGGATGGAAAGCAATTTGATATCCATGATCATTTGGCTGTTTTACAGGATCTAAATGAATCCAGGACACAACAAAGCAACGTCCACTTAAAACAGACCGCCACTGAGGAAGTCAAGGCAGTAACGGCAAGACCTGTCTGGATCCCAAAAGTCAGGGATCTGGTCAGAGAGAAGATTGCAGACAAGAAAGAATTTGGGCCATCTTACAGAACAGCTGTACCGGTCCTAGCAATCCAAGGCACAAGAACTGAACTTCTGCCGCCTCTTGCCGGGAAAAAGGAGAAAAGATTTGTCTCAATCGACTTAATCAAACCACACTATGTGGCCGATACTAAACAGTAGGCCTCGTGGACTCCACAGTAGCTGACGCCCTCCTCTCGCTACAATCCAAGAAGTTCAAACAGAAAGACTCATCACGTTTGAAGAGCCACCTGTACGGAATGAAGGACTAATCAACAATGCTATGGAACTCGTTCCACTTCAACAAGAAGTTCAACTTCAAGAAGAAAATCAAATTAACAACCAAGTTGCAATCAGACCGACTACAGACGTCTACGTCAACATGCCTCGTCAAGAGCAAAATCCAATTTCAACAAATCCCGATGCGATTCCAACAATTGATCGAACTGCTTCTGGCTACTTCATGAACTTTGATACATTTTCACTGGATCCAAGCGAGCCGGAAATGACGCCAGCCAAAAAATCACACAAACAAAAACTCATTGACTTTCTGAACTTTTTTAAAAAGACTTACCTAGTGTCACCTTGGATAGAACTATGGTATATCACTGGGATTCTATTTTTCATCTTCTGACTAGGTTTAATTATAACTTTTAGTATGCTTATTAATGAACGATACCTTCAACAGAGCTCTACAGCCCAAAAGGTTAATTTAATTTTAAAGCCACACCAATCTTCACATCGTGAACAAAGAGTCTTGTCTTCAGTGAAAATCACAGCAGTTCCTATACCGGACGGTATAGTATGGGACAAGATTGATTTCGATATTTTCGGTCCGACTGAACTTTTAAAGCTTAAACATGTATTTAAAATTTCTTTAAGTGATATCATTACCTCCAGTACATTTTCTGATGATTGGGACACTGAAACTGTAAATAATATGATGTCTGATTTGGAAAAAACTGCAGCATTTCCGAACAATGAAATGTTAGAAGGTACTTCAGACTATGATACATTGTACTGTTATCAACATTATGGTCATCATTTCTTGCACAAATCTATAACACCTAGAAATGTATTTGAATACCACCAGTGGGAACACTGCCCAACACCTCCAAAAGGTAGTTCGCAAACTTTTGCACAGATATTCACATACTTTGCAGGGTTTAATACATCTGACCCAAAGTCATTTTATTACAAAGTGGCAACAACATCAGCACATAAAATTATGTTGACTAACACCAAACAGATTTACTCTGCTTCCTTTATGGCCCAGTTGTCTGCACAGGGTTTCGACCTATGGAAGGACACTATAGATTTAAAATCAATCTGGGGTTCTAGGGACTGGCAGGTCCAGGGAACAGACGCGCTTTTTAGAGCATGCCTCATTTCACAGCAGATGATATTTCTAAATGAAACTGTGCAACAGCCATCCTGTCTTGGACTAGCCAAGAACAAGGACATGAACACACCTGGGTTTCCAGCACCATCACAGATGGGTGGGGAGCAGAATTCAACTACACATGGGGTAGGATTAGATGACATTCTCCAGTACAACAGGTCAGATCCCAATTGGACAGAATGGCTGATTTGGCCCGTTGACACGAACACATGTCAACAGAGATTCCTAGGTATAACCTAGGGGTTTAGTATCAGTAGGCCTGACGAAGCAGATGGAGCAGCCTGCAGCTCTCCCCGGTTGAATCACTCATCCGTAAGATGCAGAATCAGCGCGCGCTGCACTTTGGCCAAGGGCTCGCTATAAATACCAGGAGGAGCTCGGCCCCGCTGCACTCCGGTGCTGGGATCAGGACACGCGCACACCATGGACAGCAGCAGCAGCAGCAGTAGCAGCAGGGCCGCGGCCAGCTCGGCGCTGAAGAAGGTGTTTTCTAGATCAAGAGAGGAGTGCCCAGAGCCCCTGAAAGCATGGGTGCAAGGTAATTTGCCACCCTGGCTGAAAGGAACCCTCCTCAGAAATAGCCCGGGCAAGCACTTCGTGGGGGAGACCTCCTATAACCACTGGTTTGATGGTCTGGCCTTGCTGCACAGTTTTACGATAAAAGATGGCGAAGTTCACTACAGGAGTAAATACCTTCGCAGTGACACATACAACTGCAATATGGAGGCAGACCGGATAGTGATTTCAGAGTTTGGCACCATGGCGTATCCAGATCCTTGTAAAAATATATTCTCCAAGGCTGCCACTTATTTGTCACATGCCATCCCTGATTTCACTGATAACTGCTTGATCAATATCATAAGATGCGGTGAAGATTTCTACGCTACCACAGAGACAAACTACATACGGAAGATTGACCCGCATACTCTGGAGACTCTGGAGAAGAGAAAGAAAAGAAGAAATCCTGTGTGAAGTACGCTGAAGTGATGTGCTCTATTCCTTCGCAAGGGCTTATAAGCCCCAGCTACTACCACAGCTTTGGAATGACCGAAAACTACATCATCTTTTTGGAGCAGCCTTTCAAACTTGACATTCTGAAACTGGCCACGGCGTATTTCAGAGGGGTTAACTGGGCTTCCTGCCTTAGTTTCCACAACGACGAGAAGACAAATCCTCGAGTCTCCTTGAAAAATAAATGTCTCTGAGTTTACATAGAGGTAGCTTTACATAATAATCTGGATTCCTTGTTCATCCAGTCACTCTTATCTTGACCTCCCTCTAACTGAGGTTGAAAACACCTTGATAGTATCATCTTATTAGGGTGGGATGAGGTAGCCTATGATGAAGCATGCCACAAAAATGTGGATGAAGCTTCCTCATCCCTTTCCTGCTGGCACTGAGCGGAGGAGAGAAGTGGAGACACGGGAGGAGCGGCGCAACTGACGGAGGTTTTCGAGCGCCGGAACATGAGGCGCCCTACTGGAGAAGGTAGTGTGTGGCAGCGACTTGAGGGCCCAGAGGAGCAAGAATGTAGCGGAATCCACCGGGAACCAAGTAAGGGGGAATTAACACTCACCCGGTGACGTGAACCCATGAGGGAGGCCCCTGACAAGAGTTACTGCCTGGGAGAGCTGTGGCCTGGCAGTGAATGTTTGACTGATGCATGCCGGAGTGGCGGGCCCCCTGATGACTGCCCGTGTGTTGATTCCAGGCCTGCGGCTGGCAGCACGCTCTGGAGAGGAGAGAGGCAATCAAAGATCAATGCCTGACCCTAAGATGGCGGCTGCGGTCGAAGGCGGCACCATCTAAGTATAATCGCTGGAGCCACCCAAGGAATTAACCTTAGCCTAGCGTGACCGGAAAAGTTCCACAAATTAACTATCTGCAGACTAGGGCAGCTACCCAGATGAGGCCTTGAGTACAATCAGGGGCGGTGCGTAGGCACGGGATCTTGTGAGTTTATGGAATAGAGGGCCCTACTAGCAATGTCCTGTTTGGACGAGTGATTGCAGTGCACACAGCTGAATAGGGGCTGCCCCCGAGAGGTACAGAGGGATTCGTTGCTCAGCTGCCTGCTAAGCCACTCTGACCCACTACTGTTTTTGACCATTTTTGCTCACCGAGAAGCTCTCTCTGGGCTGTGCCTGACCTCAAGATGGCGGCGAGGACCATTCCTGATTACGACCGCGGAGGGCTCCCGAGTCTTCGAGGCACTCCCAAACCTACGCCCTTGCACAACAAACCCCCCACAACAAACCCCCCTCGAGTGAAAGAATAAAATGTGAACCGGCTGTTACTAAAGTATCCCTTGCCTGACCCCAAGATGGCTGTCACAGTGTTCCCTACCATGTCGTGCTACTCCTCTGAGAAAAAACTGACTTTGACCAGAACTCGACCACATCCCCCATCCGACCTACCCTTCAGGATACCGTATCTGTGAACCTACCTCTGTCCGTGGAGACCTAGCTTTTTGGCCGATGCCTGGTGGAGCTACTTGATAGCTATAGAGGAGATGGGCTGCGGACTACCCCTTTGGCCCTCACCTACCCAGCCAGACACTGGACAAGACCCTATTTCGTCTCTCCGTCGTACTCTCCCTCCTACCCCTTTACTCCACCCACTCTCTCCTTTACGCTCCATTTATCCCTCCTCTTTGCTCTCTAATTGTTTTCTCATTGAGACCTAGCCGCTTGACTGATGCCCGTTGGAGCTACCTGATAGCTATAGAGGAGATGGGCTGTGGACTTACCCCTCGGCCGTCACCTACCCAGCCGTACTTTGGCAGACTCTCCTTCGTCTATCCATCCATCCTATCTACATCCTTTCTCCCTCCTACTCCTTTCTCCCCACCCCCTTCCCCTTTCTAATCTCCATTTACTTCGTCTCCCAATGCTCTTGAAATGTTTTCCTGTAACTGATGTAACTTGTAACTGATGTAATCTGTGTTGGATCCTTATGTAAAGCGCTCTGATACCTCCGGGTCTAGCCAGCGCTATATAAAACTCAAAAAAATAAATAAACAAATAAATAAGTAGACCAGATACACGCTATGTACAGAGACAACACCCAGGGGTAGTGCCATCCTATAGTGTTGGGAAGTTGTGCCTTGATTGGCTAGAAACCTCAACACTCACAGAAGTGAAACATCACTTGACCTTACTCACACCTGAGGTAGACCTTAGGGATTTTTTGCTAGGCCCAAGGAAAACACGTCAGAAACGTTTCATATATGCTGGCATTTATGCCTACTAAAATGAAAACTGGAAAATATCCCAACAGGAGGCCGCAGAAAGAATACGGGAAATAGACCGTATTAACTTAGAGAAGGCATTAGCTGTAGTGGATAATGGGTTAACAACCTTGACCTCCAGGATTTACTCCTTAGGCAACATTGTATCTTCGGCAATTGACGTATTAGAACAAGACTTGGCCATGTTACAACACGGGCAATCTCAGTTACTTTCTATTATGATGTTAAGCTGGACGCTGCAATCTTTGCGTGCTGGCTACGTGCCCTGGCATTTTATAAACACCACGTCTCTGTTTTCAGGATACAATCTGACTGATAAACAGACAGAAATGGCACAAAGGGGAGCCAAATATACAATGCTGCATATTGAGAAACTGGAAAGGTTACCATTCACTGTAGCCGAATCACCATCAACCGAATGGCTAATTCATGGCCAAATCACCCTGCCGGTCACTACGTTTCAGTTTCAATATTGCCTTGAGCAAAGGCAGGCAGGCAGATATGAAAAAATGGGTAAGGGATTCATTAAGGAAACGTGGGAGTTACCATATAGATTTCGATGCCGAAATGGGGATCGAGAAGAGTTTCTGAGTGGTACAAACTGCAAGAACGCTTTAAGCGATTCTCTCATGTGTCAGGATATTTCTCTGCACGGAGCATGTAGTGGTTCGGTAGCGAATCTATCTTGTCACATGTCAGGGACCCCAGGCGCCATGATCACGCCGGTTTTCCAGCTGCTCTCGAATGGGAGTTACTTGATGCTAAACAATCAAGGTTGCTGTGGGATGCTTCCGGGCGTCGCCTATCTGGTCACTGTTAACTCCAGGGTTACTTGCTGTATGCAAGTATAGTTTCCGCCACTGAACACAGTCAGGGAGGCGCTGCTATGGCCTTCGTTGAATGTTTCCTTTTTACAATTTGATACTTTGAGCAGACTGAAAGCCATTCTTTTGCAGCAACCCGTGCCCTTAACCTCCGCTCGAGAAACCTTTGAACTTCAAGTTGCAAGGACCTCGACTGAGATACAAGCGCTTATACGTATGAACTGCCCCTTTCATTTCGCAGAAATGGTGGGTAGTATCTTTAACATGTCTGATACGAGCGGTATTGTACACCTATTTAAGAACATAGGGTCAGGACTATTAAGCACCTTTCAGACAGTCCTCGGAGTAATCCCAAATTTTATACACTCCGTATTGGGAAGCCTCTTTGGAGGTCTCCCGCTTATCCTGTTCCTAATTGCAGGAGTCCTGATTGTAATCTCACTGGTACGCAATGGACGGCCCAGTTTCCGAGGAAATGGCGAACATACTCATGGAGCAGAAATACCGTGAACGCATGGTGCAGCTTCTGGGTATACCTTGCCTAAGAGAACTGAACGCCTCTTGGTTTCTATCGTTTAGACCAGTCTGGGTGGACTACATCTTACCTGTCCTTCGATGCCTGTTTTGCGGAGAAGAATGCACGTTGGATCTCTGTCTAAAGTTTCCATCAGATACGCCTCCGGACATGGATGCTATGCTGGACCCCCTAAGTGCCCATGCTCTGCGTTGTCCCCAGCTTCTTCCAATTCTGATGAATGCATTCCTTGGGAATCCACAGGTGCCGTTTGCTCCTGCTGGGTTAGGTGACTCCTCCACAGGAACCCAGGTAACAACTGCCGCACAAGCTGCCGCAGCACCGACAGTCTGCAGTGCTACATTCCATCTATGTGCGATTGACGTTCTCTGTGAGGCGTTGGATTTGTCGTCTGCAGTAGCTAACACTGATAATGCTGTTTCTCCCAGCCAGGACACTTAATCTTGAATTGGCTCATCGCGTCCTGGGAAAGAATTCGGCTTCTCCACTTCGTATCATAAATAAACGAACAAAATTTGGAACATTTCCTAAATTGACACTTTCGCTTGAAAAGCATGGCCTTAATTGGCTTGTAGTGATGCAATTTTTATAAGTGGGACAGAATTGACTTTTTCAAGTGGCAAGAAAGCATAGCCTATCTTAACATTTTTAATATTTTTTAACGTCTTTTTAAAGTCATGTTTTTAGCTGGTTTTAAGTATATTTTTAAGTTGTCCAGATTTTAAGTATGATCATTGTCATCCAATTCGAAAGAGGAGTGGGTGTTATGTTTCGCATAGAGGCCCTAATATAGACACGTTTATATATACCGTATATGGTCATAATCGTTTATGCCCTATTATGGTCATAATCGTATATGCCCTATTATGGTCATAATCATCTATGCCCTATTATAGTCATGATCTCCTATGCCCTAATATAGGCATGATCTTTCACCTACACTAGTTCCCTACAGTACACAACAAACTCTGAGGGTTGAATGTTATCTAGTCTGTGGTTTGAACACTGAAGGGTTTTTCCCGAACACAGGCCTACAATGTACTCATAAATTATGCATGAGCATTCACCAGCTACATCTCCTGCATAATATGTATCTACAAAGTTCACCCCTGACGTCTTCCTCATGTCCAACAAAGACCAATACAAACCATACTAAGGGACGAAACACTTTAGGGTATAAAAACACCACATCTTGCCACAGTAAGATAGAGGGAACCGAGACTTCCGTGCTGACACACTGACCAGAGACGCTGAGGCTCCTGCATACAGTCGTTCCAGCTGACAGCGGTCTAACACAGCCCTTGCGGGGTGTCGACTCAAGATCAGGACGGGGTCCCACACTCTCTCTATTCAGGTAATGGGGTTCGACTAAATCCTAGAGGGATTCTTGGCTCTTAGGCTTTTAGACCTACACCCATGCTAGGTACACTTAGGTACATCTAGT
Organism: Calotriton arnoldi; assembly: GCA_963921515.1. Taxonomy (NCBI): domain Eukaryota; kingdom Metazoa; phylum Chordata; class Amphibia; order Caudata; family Salamandridae; genus Calotriton; species Calotriton arnoldi. The sequence goes on from CAWUFW010003059.1 coordinate 1,921,674, forward strand.
TAGGCATCGTAGGAGTATGCGCACTTTTATAATGCATTTCATATATTCATGTATGTAACCATCATTATTGCAATATGGTAGAACTGTACTATCCTTTCACTTTTATCGTACTGCTGATAATATATCTCTGCTATTGTCTGCTGGTTGTTGCAGCACATATATTCCACACTAGAATAACAACTGTTCAATAAATACTTATTGAAACGCCCAAACTGTTTATTCTGTGTAACTCTCTGAGACAAACCGAACAAGTAAGCACGAGTGACTGAGCGAAAAGTAGTACATTGTTTCCACGATTCTGAGGGATCAGGGTTATCATGATCTAAGATTGCCAGGAACTAATCTCTCCCGATAAGAGGAGATTCTAGTGGCACTGTGAGCTAGCTAATGCAAATCAGGCTAACATACGCGGTGGGGGTGCACAGAGCCAGTCTGCCACCAAGCCCACAGTTTATGTTATCCAAATGCGCAGGTCCTGCAGGGGTACTATAGGAACTACACGACAGCACTGCTCAGAATCCAGCGGCCAGTGCAATTGAATATCGGCCGAATACCAAGCCTTCCTTGTCCTAAAGCAGCTCAAGCCTCTTTAATCCACTACCAGAGACTCCCCGCCCCATTATCTCACTTTTGCTGGTCCCTGCTTTCTCCCTTGCTGACGTTCTTTCCCGTGTTTCTCTTCCTCCGTTTTAAGGTTTTCTGAGGTTTTCTCTCTCTTGCTCTCCTAAATGTCTGATGCTGAAAAATAAGTGCCAGCCCTCAAACATTAATGTCAGTGGCCCCCACCGATAACCACCAAGTCAAATTAAGCACTGGCAGAAAAAAGCATTGTTGGTTCAAATTGTGTTGCAATCCCTACACAAGAAATTGGATTCTCAGATGATAGGAGCGTGTGGACTCATTCCTAGCCAAGCTGTAGCTGAGCTTCAACGCATTCAAACAATCTACTGCAGAAAAGTAAATACAGGTTTCATCGAATGATCCCTAGCTTAATTTTAGCATCTTGGCAAAACCAGCAAGTCTTTCCACAGAAAAAGGTGTTGTTGTTAATTGTTATTGCTAAATATCAATGTGCTGTGCACCAAATTATCATTACAGATAATAAATAAATTCACAATCCAATGAAGTTAAAAAAAATTAAATATAATTAATACACAGACAAAAAAGGATGAAGGGATCAGTAGTTATAAAAATATTAAAAACCTTCTGTTTGATAAAAGTCACTGTTATCCTATGGGAAGTGGCTGACTGTGTCCTAGGCACACTCACAGTACACTAGTAATGGAAGGAAGTAAGGCAAGACCTAGCCTTGCACCCTGGTCAAGGGTCTTACCTTGGGACTAAACCATTTTCATTCAATTAAAAAACCTACAGAGGGCCAACGCAGACAGCCATGGTGAACATGCACTAGTGGATTGATTTTGTGATCCCACTGAAACCCTGAGGCATGCTGCAAAAAGCCCCAAGTTGAACAATAATTGAAATTTTATCCACCACGATCATGCCATTGTCGAGTAACTTTGTCACATTTTTTCCTGTTTTTCTATCTTACCTTAATATTGAAAAAATCTTCTGGAGGTCACAGTATGATGGCAGGACGCGGCCAGAGTTTTCTGTGGGGCACAGGTCCATGAGGTTGGATACACCTGTTCATGACATCCCCCTGAATGTAAATGTCATGAACTTGCGGTAAAAAGTGGGGTAGGGCGTAACTCACAAAACTTGCTGTAACCTGGCCTTCAGCAAATGAAAAAGTTTCAAATTCCCAACTTTCGGAACTTTAGGGAAAATGTTTACTCCTGTTCTGGTGCTCCAAAAGTCCCCATACAGGGATAGCTGCTTGGACAATAGGCTATGTGTTCAATTGAGAAATACTCTTTTGTCCACTTCTAGTGAGAATCATAGTCAAAACTCCAATTCCAAAGGGCCTGTTTCTTCTTCTAGGAAAGTCTTGAATCCTCTCTCCTTTTCTGTCAATGGGAGACAAGCATCCTTGACATTGACAGTAATTTTCAGAGATGTCAGAGATTGAAATGCAACAAGAATAACATTCTTCTCTCATTTCTCCGACAGACAGAAATTTTGCAAGAGGCTATTTTCTCAGTGCCTTCACTGTTGCAAGAAACACTCTGACTGAGAGGGTTGGGAGTATTGTTTAACCACAAGTGACGGGTTGAATTTCCAAAATTAATCACAGCAGCATTTCCACAGGGCAGGATTCACAGTTTTCCAAACTGTCAGGAACTTGAGACCAAAGGCTGTGACAGGACAGTCAATAAAATGGACATATGCTAGTCTAGTCAGCAGGGAGTAGAAGTATGACATAGCCAAGAGTAATGTGGATAGAGAAGGTGATGACCAGAGACTATGAAGGCCGAAAAGGAATAGGGACTTCCAAGTCATGAGAAGGAAGGCCTATGAAGGAACAGGTGGAGCCTGATGGGTGCTTCCAGGTTAGCCTATGTAGAGGCTTCAGAACAAAAGAAGATGCCTCACAACTTCATTAGCTATAGGGTTTTTTACAGCCATTCGCCTGCTCACCATTGGCGTTCCCCTGAGCATTTGTTGTGTTTCTCTTCTCTTTGTCCCAGTTTATCTCTCTCCTCTTAAGTATTTGTTGCTTGAAGGAGTTGATCTCTATCTGATGATCAGTTGCTTATGCTCCCAAATCTGGGGAGTGTTCCTGGAACTCTCTGGGATCGTCAACTGCACCTTCACCAGAGCATCAGGTATTAAGGGGGTTCAGAAAACTAATAATAGCATGCTCACAGTTTGTGAATTATATAATTATTATGTGTTCGTTCGTATTTCTAAAGAGTTGACATATATGAGTCAATGTGGGAGGAGTTACTTCATAACTGCTTTGCAACCATTAGTAGGTCTAAACCTCTATTTTCAAAAAGATGACTTGCACGTGACGTCAACACTCTTAAATTCAATTTTTACGCAATTAATAAAGTGTTTGACAGCCATAATTTTTGCATTTCATTGTGACTATTATACTATGCTTGTATTGTTAAAAATTAGTGGCAAGGTAGATATATACATTGATTCCTAATACCAAATCTAATCTATTAAACATTTCTACCTAAAATTCAGTCACTCTCCTACAGCTCTATAACATTGGCTCCAGTGTTCTTTTAACAAAAGTCAGATTCACACAGTACCACGGCTGACCAAATGTCCGCCATACAATAAAGTCTGAATATTATTTTCTGCTGGACAAGCTATAGATCTTGGGTTAAGCTAGTTTGAAACCACTGAAAAGAGACTTGGACTGTAGATCTTTCAGCCTGCATTTTTCCCCTTTTCCTATGCATATTAAATGTACATTCTTTTGTATTTGAGTGAAAATCGAGCTATTTTTCAAAAACGATTCGGAAACTGTCTGGATCCAGTTGCATAATGGTTGAATGCCAACTGTCTCCCTTTTAACTATTCCAAACTTGAAGTGCTAGTCTTTGATCACTCTACTTCCTGAGGTACTGACTGGTGGTCACTCCATCTCTTGTGTCTTCTGTATGAAAACTTGGCATTATCTTTCGCTAGCAATTGTCCTTTACAGAACCTATTTGTAAACTTACCCCGTCTTTCTTGTAAACAGGCTCCTAAAGATTCTATGCTTTCTGCTGCCTTAGTTTTGCAAGGCACTAGTTAAGTCCCTGGTCTTGTTGCATCTAGACTAATACAACTTGTTTTTCTTGGACTTCCAAAATATTTGTTGCACCATCTACAACTTATTCAAAATTTGGCAGCAGAACTTATTCTGGGTAAGTCCGTTTTTATATAGCGCAGCTACTCACCCTTACGGGTCTCAAGGCGCTGGGGGCCGTAGTGGAAATTAAGTGAGCTATTGCCCAGAGTCACATGGTGCTGAGCTGAGCTGCCGCCGGAGCCGGGGATCGAACCGTGAACCCTGTGCTCCGAAGTCAGCTGCCCTGGCCGCTGCACCAGGGTATACCTTCATCTCCTCTCATCTCAAGTCCCTTAATTGGCTGTCCATCGCAAAATGCTGTTTGTTCAAATTACTATGTGGTTAAACTTTTTCAGGACTCACTACAAAAGATCTCTGTAATGTCATGGAGGAATCCTGCAATTCACATTGCTGTCTGGGGCTCCCTCCAACCCTCCACATTTGGTGCCAATGGGATTAAGAAAAACAAAATGGAATCCAATGCTGTTGCAGGGGGACTCTCAGACCAATTTAAAACTCAGCAGAGACTCTAGGAGACTCTCTCTGAAGAGAACAAAATGCCCTGTCATACCACTATAATCTTATTGCTGCCACCACTATTGATCTTCTACAGCCTAGTGAGCTGGCACCAGTCACATTTGGTAAGAAGGGTGCACATAGGGGCATATTCTCAAGAACGTGTGATAACCATCGCAAAAGTGACTTAACGCAACCCTCAACATCGCAGTCTATCGCGGGACATTTACGCCGTGTTAACCAAGTATTCACAACACAGCGGTACCATGCGATAGTCTCCAGATAACGCGTCAACTGACCGCGTTAAAATCAATGCCACGCAGCAAAAATGCGAAACACGAACGCCAAAAAAGCTGCGATAAAGCCGAACGCGATACAAAAAGCAGCGAAAACCAGCGGCAGGCCTGTAAATCCCACACGTCTGGCGGGAAAATGCACTATAGAAGCAACAAAAACAACACACCAGAAACAATCCAAAGTGCGTAGCAACATGGATGCACCCTGACCCAGCGCAGAGGCCAACGCGAACCCCACAAGCCCCACAGACCACCAGCAAGGACCAACGGGGTCGGGGAAGGCCAAGGAGAAGAGGGAGAGGAAGACGGGGTGCAGTCCGTAGGAAAACAAGACCAGCGTCACGGATGTGACAGAACACTACCAGCAACTGACCCACGTTCAGACCACCTTGAATGCAGCTGGTGTGCCGAGGAGGCCAATGGAGGAGGCCAAGAGGCGCTGGCATGACGTGAAAACCTAAACCAGGCCCAAAGCCGCTACCAACAGGAAGGCAGCTACGGCGACAGGAGGTGGGAGTCCTGCGCCACAGGAGGAGCTGGAGGAAATGGAGGCCAGCCATCAGTGTGGAGACGGTGCAAGGAGGTGGGAGTACGGACACAGCTCAAGAGGACCTGACACAACAACAACAGGGTGAGTAACGAACAGGTCCTGGGGGGACGGGGGGAGATGGGCACAATGGCACACATGCACAACGACGTGTAGCACAGTGCACACCCACAATAACCCAGGGTCATGTCCCCCATCCCCGTGGCACACTGCAGCACACACACATGGCAATCACAGCACATCCCATGACAATGTGGCACAAAGTGCAATACCGACACTGCAGAACAGGGGACACAACTGGGTCCGCCCATGCGCAGAAACAGGCCAATCACATTTGACAGAGCAGGGAACTGTGAGATGCATATGTACGGGTACAACCTCACAACAGTCATGTAGTCCAAATGTCCACTGTCCCCCCTCAAATTGCCAGCACTGCCCAAACAGTCACAATGTACATTGTCACACAGTTTGCATGTCTACAAGAACAATGTGCCAACATAAATGCCAACACAATGTCAACATGCATCTCCCCTTCACATTGCAGAGGGACAAACAACACCTCCAGCAGGTCAGACCAGACAACCCATCAGTGATGCAGGACATGACCAACACACCTTTGACACCGACGCCCTACAACAGCCCATGGACATCCCACGCAACCCACCACCAAGACCCGGGCAGACAAGCTACTTAGAGGAGAACCCAGCCCCTGCAACAGACCACACAGCATGAAGCACACGCAAGCACGTCTGGCCCACAACACTTCACCGACCCACACATGGCACCCCAATGCCAGGTGTCAGAATGCCAAAAGGAGCTGGCCGAACAGGGGCGTGTGTGGTCCGAACCCATGGAAGGGGAACTAGATCACATACGTGGGTGTCAATTACCCTTCAGGGACCACCTACACCCCACAAAGGAGACCCACACTGCCAAAGAGACACACGCAGATATTATGTTGAACTGGCTACGGGCACGTGCGCCCGGCCCCTTTATTGGCAGGGCCACATGTACAGTGACGCCTGTGCTGGATGTGTGTGGGGTGAGCATAAGCCAGCCCGCACGGAGTGCTCGGTGCTGGCAACAACTTGAACAGTGGACACCAGTGCAATGGAAACAGAAAACACATGCATAACAGAGTCAACTGCTGAGCAACATGGAGGGAGCCGGAGCAAGTACAGAGGTCACCCAACATACAAACAGAAGTGTCCGTGAGTTGCAGTGCACTGAGGTTGGGGCACTAGAGCTGTGTGCGCTCATGTGATGAAAATAACTTGGATTGTGTCCAATCGGAATATTCCTGATGCAGATGCAGCGGGGTGTGTTAGACCTGCAGCAACTTCCTCATCAACGTCCCAGGTCTCCCACACTGCCTGAGGTGACATTGCTGCGCAACATCTCCACATCACAAAACTCAATCAGTAACGGTCCATTGGTTGCGGTGCACTGAGTCAGTGGCACCTGGAGTGCTGAGCAGGGGATCAGGCAGATGATGGCATCCACGACAGGTCTGAGCAACTCCGTCAGTCTGCCAGTACCACTGTCTCGACTCTGGCAGATGGTGGTTGGAGTTGGCCCTGGCGATGGTGGCATGTGCCTCCTGTGGTGATGCGACGTCCAGGCCGGTCAGGACTCGATTTGATGTGTGAGCCCTGGTGGTCCGCAGTTGAGGCCGGAGGCAGCGGACAGCGCAGGGCCACATGCACATGGCGTCGATGACCCCAAGACCACCGTCACAGAGGTCATCCAATATTCATTTAGACAGGGTCCCGGACTTGAGCTGCACAGAGTTAGTGTCCCCGGGTGCACAGCAGCAGGCACAGGCACACCGCCACGGGACGGTGATTTGCCGTCCAATGAGGTAGGGCCACGCAGACTGAGCGGGTCCTCGTCGATGTCGGAGGTGAATGTCGCGGAGTGTTTCGGGGGTCAGTGGAAGGTGTTCTTCCAGGGCATGATGCAGAGGGCAGAAGCTATCCGGAAGCAGCAAATGGAGGAGTGGAAAGCGACTGCCTCGTTGCCACCACCAATTCGGTATCAGCTGCATGAGGATGAAAACTACCCCCTAGTCCATAGACTCAAACGCCACCAATGTACGACCAGAGAGTGTCCATGAATGTCGGGGAACAGACTTAGTGGCACCGGGGCTGAGAGGGGATGCAGTCTGCGATGATGCCGGTACACTGATATGAACTCCGGCATTGACGATTCAATACTCTGTGACCTACTGGACCGCAGTGTAGGCCGGAGGCAACGGTCAGCAGTGGGCCACAGCCACGTGTCGTAGGCTCGCGATGCACAGAGTTAGTGACATCAGGGCAGTTGTCGGTAGTGTTCGATCACCTCCGTAATGATGATCCTTTTTTCCTCCCAACTGCAACACGTCATCCTCGTATGCCTCTCCTTGCGTGCAATGATTCCTACTCTGCCTTTGAATAATCGATGTTCAGTTCCAATTCTGTGACCTACTCGAGCGCAGCTTAGGCCGAGAGCAGTAGTCTGCGTGGGCCCACAGAATCTTGCGGCTGTGATGTAACACTAAGACCTGTTGGCACCACATCGAAGGGTGTATAGTGACATACACTCAGCCATGATTTATGTGCTCTGCCATGGTGTAATCAAGACTCAGTTCCAAATGTGTGACCTACTTGTCCGCTGTGCATGCCGGTGGAGTACGTCAATGTGAAAGGAATACTGCGGGCCTGTGTTGCGGAGGCCGTGATGGTCTGAGGAGGCTGCCAAGGTCGCAGGCCTCGGGCTTGGAGATTGCACCGGCACGTGGTGGGTCCTCATCGACACACGCCGGTGTCGGAAGGTGGGCATTGAGGCCTGGGTGCGCAGGGGAGGGCAGGACTGATTCGGGGACCAGCGTCCCGGGTGCAGCAGGCGCACAGGATCGCTGGCAACACCGCTCATGGCATTGGCCTCGTGGCGGGGTGAGGGGCACCGCCCTGCCAGAGATGTTGGGCATTCCGGAAGAGGACCATGCCCAGGGTTACGTCCCTTTTATTCACATGCCTACGCTGGCCTGGCGTACGCTGGGCCAGCCCACTCCACTCACGCTTACGGGGGGACGTCACAAGCTACATTTCCGCGATTTCCCCACTGGCTGTGGTAACATGGTTGCGTCCACTGTCCACTACACTCCAAACACCAGCGGTGTGTGTCGATATGGATATGTGTGTGGTCTGCATACTGCAGTCTGGCCAGCACATCCACGCCACACTTGGCATTGTGTACATTCTCCTTCATCAGTCCCTTGCCTCCTTCGCACATGCCTGGTCCCCACCTCTTCCAACATTCTGCTATTGTGTGTCCGAGGTGCCATGCCGTAGATGGCTCATGTCCATGGCTGGCCCAGGTTCCCACAGTGAGTTGTGCTGTCATGTCTGGTGGGTGTGCATGTTGTATGTGAGCTTGTGACGTGTGCATTTCCTGTGTTGTGTGTTGCATGATTGTGGAGTTGAGGTGTGTGGTGTGTGCATTTGGTATTGGCCAATGAGCAGTGAATGTCTGTGGGTGCCATCCTGGTGGCGCAGGTTGATGATGGACTGTCGGGAGGTGCAGGTATCATGCACACTGCCTGGGTGGTTGGCGACGTCTTTGGCGGAGATTCACGGTGGTCCACTATTGCCTGCACATTGGTGGGATCCGTGCGCTTTCTGTTGCGCTTATTGTGTGCAGTGTCACCAGGGGCCACTAGTAGGACATGTGTGCAATCACTTGCCCCCTGACACGTGACGAAAAGCCAGCTGTGGCGTACAGGCCTTGCTTGGTCTCCGGCTGTTCCTGCGCAGTGCGTGTGAGGTATGGATAGTGGGGTACCAAGCTGATGGTGTCATCCATGACCGTTGTGGGGGACTTGGATTGGCCAGGCTGTGTGACTCCTTCGTCTCAGGCGGAGGTTGGTTGGAGGGTACCAGAAGCCAACAAGTGCAGCACGGCCAGCAGCTTTGTCTGCGGTGGGATGTTGGTTGTCCGCTGTGTTGGTACCATCAGCCTGTGGGCTATGGTGGTCAGGATGCGGAGGAGGGTTGTCCCTTTGGGCATATAGTGGGCAATGACATTCTCTGGTGTTGGGTCTGTGGGGTTGGTGCATTTTCAGAGGGTCGCTGTCTTTGTCTGCGCTGCCTCAGTGTTGGTCCGGGGGGGGTGGTGGCGGTGGGTGTTGTTGCCCTCTCGGGGCTCCGGGATGCATGGTGAGTAGCTCCATGGCATCTGTTGTTCTTCATGTGTGGCTCTGGGCTGGGCTCCCTTTGATGGTGCAGCTTGTCGTCCGACTTTACACCAGGTCAGAGCAGGTGTTAGATTCCTGCTGCTAACGCGCCTTATCGCCTGTTTTGTGATCTTATCGCTGATCGGGCTGGTCGTTGAGAATGTTAAGGTGTGGTGTTGTTGTGGCTTTTTGCTCTGGAATGCCTACTCTGCTTCTCATTAGCGATAGTTGCAGGGGTCATCTGTGGCGATGTTTTTTGAGGATGCTTTCGCAGGTAAACTGGTGTTATCGGCTGTTAGCACCAGCTTGTGAATGGGGCGATAAATTTATCTCAACTTTGGCTGCGGTAAAGTACAGTTAACTCGGCGATAGCTCCTTGAGAATATGCCCCATAGTGTGCTCCTAAAGACCACAGAACCACAATCTGAGTTGCAATTCATGTCACAGAAAGGGCCTTCAGCAAACATGAGTGACTGTTGTGTGTGTTAAGGCAGAATCAAAAGTCTACTCAGCTAATTATGATCTTGATGCTGCGGCCAAAGCTCTCCAGAGCAGTGCAGCAGATCTTTCTCTGTCCCATTCTATGCCATTCGTGTACTGTTCGCTCCCTTGAATCTTTATCAGGTTCATCAAAATTTAGGGTATGAGATGCAGTGGATAATCGTTTGCCTAATTAACAGCCAATTAAGCCTGGAACTCACTACCTCTAAACTTTCTCATTAATACTTCTCTCCTGCCATTCAGGCATTTATACAAGCACTTCTGTTGTCTTCATTTTGTTAATTCTGTTCTTTCCTCCTCATTAGGTCAGTGCCAGGGCACTAGGTTCTCAGGTAATAGTGTGTTTCATGTAAATCAATCAATCCATGAAAAATGGTAGAACATCATTATATTTTTTGAGATTCTGAAATCCTGACTCACTCAACTGTGTTTTTAGGTCTAGCCTTTGAGACAGCTATAGATGTTTCTCCAGACTATTATTTTTCCCCAAAATAATATATATTATACATACAGAGAGTTGTTTTTGGTCAATGTGTATCATCCACTGGTCTGGCAAATTTTCAGTCACAATTTTCTTCCACTCACCACAGTATACATCATAGGACAGTGGTGCACCCCACTTTACCCATTGGCCCTCTTCACTCAGCGTGAATGCACAAAGCCTTGCACAATGTTCACAGCCACTTAAAAGTAGTTAATTTATTTAGTTACAAAGCAGATTCAAAGTTGTATTTTAAAAGACTGACTATTTATGTTTCCTACAGTCCCTTTGAAAGTTTATGTTATGTTTAAATGACAGTGTAACATTGTAGATGCTTGTGAACTGAGGGGCAGATTTACAATTAACTAACGCAGCACGGCGCAGCAAGTCATTTTGCTGCGCCATGCTGCGTTAGTTTGGAAAGCACAGGGATGCGACATATTTACAAGAATATGTCGCATCCTTGTGCTTCTCCTGCGCTGGCGCACAAACTGCAGCCATAGCTGAGCGCAGGGCACCCTTGCACCATGGTGCAAGGATGCTCATGTCGTGGGGAGATTAGCTTTAGTGCAGGAAGGGGAACCTTCCTGCACAAAAACAATCACTACACCATTTTCCTCTTCAATGCGTGCTGCAGAATGCAGCACGCATTGAAAGAGGAAAACGAGGAGAAATGAAAACATTTCTCCTCGGTGAAGCTCCCTACGCCACCTCTAGGGTGGCGTAGCTTTCAAACGCATCTCCAGAGTTACGATTTCTCGTAATTCTGGAGATGTGTCTTGTTCCATGGGTGCTGCGTGGGAACACCCACAGCAACACCCATGGAACGCCCCTTCACCGCAAAGTGCTGCGTGTGAAGGGGCCGTATTTACAAGGAGAGGAAAAGTCACGCAGGGTGGCTTTTCCTCTCCTTGTAAATATGGAGTAGCCTCTGCGCCACCAGTACGTCACAAAAAGTGACGTACTGGTGGCGCAGGGGGCTTGTAAATCTGCCCCTGAGTGTTTTGCTCTGTGGTGATATATTCCTGTCTCCTTCAATAATAATAATAAAATAAATGGCTCCACTGAATAGCTTATTTAAAAAAACATCACTACTAAAATAGTTGCATCGTTGAATGTTTTTTTAAATTGCAAATTATTATTGCAAGCATGGGATAGCCATGTTTAAATGTTTTTTTCTTTTTGTGGCATATGCTTGTAGTAAAAAAAGGAAAAAAGAAATACATAGGGGCAGATTTACAAGCCCCTTGCGCCATTTTTGCGCCGCTGTTGCGTCACTTTTTGTGACGCAGCGGCAGCGTAAGAATGTGGCCCATTTACAACATGATGCATCTAGGGAGATGCGTCACGTTGTAAAGCCCTGCGTCACATTATACCTGCGTCAGGTATAATGTATGCAGGGTGGGCGTTCCAACGCAAAAAGCCTCAGAGAAGTGACGCAGTGAAATCTACAGGATTACACTGCGCCACTTCTAGGACGCCAGTGCTATAAACTCTACGCCTGCTTGAAGCAGGCGTAAGGAGTGACGTAGCACAATGAGGATAGGCCTCCCCATGCATTGCTGGAGCTGCGTCGTGCTTGCGACACGACTCCAGCAATGCGTGACTTTATGCCAACAGATGCGTCAGAATTTCTGACGCATCTGTCAATCCTTGCGCCATTGTGCGCCGTATTGTAAATACGGCGCATCAATAGTGGCGCAAGGGTATCTCAGGGTGGCGCAGGGAAAGTGTCTCATCTTTACAGATGCGTCACTTTCTTGTAAATCTGCCCCCCAATGTCCTACCCTCCCAAAGGCAGACAATAAATGCATGCAGAGTGACAATTACATTTTTTTATCATCTCCTTCACAAAACGTTTCAAACATTTGTTGATTGTTTTTGACATGCCTAATGAAGACGATGGTAGCTCATTAAACTGATAATGGCCTGACCTGCAGTGTGCATTGGCTGCTTTTTATCATGTACGAGGCGTTGCTCCACATTTGAGTGATGAAAGACCTTGCTGGGGTTCACATGTGGTATTTCGCATTTAGTGGCTAGCATCTGACATACTTTGCTAGTGTCGTCTGTTGCACAACTGTTCTGTATATTACTGGTAAATCTTTGAGGCATTTCAAATAACACGTTCTCTTTTCTTCTTTGTTAAATGAATTTTATTCATTATAGATTTTCTCATCATTCACTCGAATTTTATTAATTTATTTTTTAACTATTCACCAAATGTGTGTTAAGTCCTCTGTGTGTTTGCATGTCATACCCAAAAGCATTTTGAGTATTGTAGTACACTTCTCATCACACTATAACATATTCCCTGAGCATGCTGGCCCGCATTATCTTCAAGAACTCCTGTATCACACACAAGGGCCCTCATTACTGTAACGTCTTTCCCAGCCCGGGAGCATGTAAATGAAACACGCCACACACGGAGCTCTGTAATAGACGTCTTTATTCTTCAGCATAGGATCACACAACTCCCTAATAGTACGCATTACGTTATGATTTCAATAATTACACCTAAACATCTCCCAGCAGCTTACGTAATTCCTGTTTGAAGTCCTCTCAGAACCACAAGGGTTTAATGCTCATAACATCATGGCTCTACATCTCCCCCTTTTTTAACTAAAAAGTACAAACAAAATCAACATCATATTTCCTCAATGAGTCTTCGAGATGCTTGCTCTGGTCTGCTAGATCGAGTAGCTTGAGGTGGTTGAGTGGTACATGCACTATTTGCCGATAACATAGGCTCAGATGTTTGATCTCGACATTCAGGCATGTTTACCTCACTCACACTCTCAGGAGTAGACAAACACAGAGTCAAATGTCTAAAGTGTGGAGAGTCCCTTGTGATGGACTTTCCAGGATGACTTGCAGTCACCGTGTGTCCTTTGGTCTTTACAAATCTGAATGTCCCAGTATTTCACTGCTCTTTTTCTCCAGTAAATATCAACAGGTTTGACCATCTACAATTTATTCAGGGATGCAAATCTTGCTATGCCAGATATTTACTGGGTGAGATACAATACGCACAAATCACATTTCCAACATGCACAGGAACAAGAATTACAATGATGTTGTCCCATGAAGGAAGATAATCTTAATAATCACATCATCAAAGAGTTTCACTTGTGCCATTGGTGTCCTCCAAATGTTAATTAAATCAGAGCGTTCAGTATCTTTATGGCTGCAGGGGAGCCCACACCAGCCAGCACTCTCAGTACTTGTTGCGTATGACACCATCATGCGTGAAGCGTTATTGTGCTGGTTGGGGCTCATGGGAGGTGCGGTTTGTTCATCACTCGAAGGGGCAATGAGTCGCCGGTTAGAAAGAATGCTAAAGACATTAAGCAAAAAATGCCCTTATAGGTTTCAGTAGGAGGGAGATGGCTGAAGGCCAGCTATGACATGGGCATGCAACGCATTGCATATTCATTTTCTAATGGAAATTTGGGCTTTTGCGGGGTTTGCAAGCTCAATCTTAGAGGAAGAGCTGTTAGCAGAGTGGCTCTGACAGGATTTTTGAATGCGCACAGAGATGCGCTCAAGATAGTAACCTGATTAAAGTTCTTGTAGCTAAAAGAGAATTTTAGTTATGAGGTCTTTGTTCCAGTGTGTTTAAAGAAGCATTTTGGGCCAGTATATTTGGTACTGTTCTATAGCAGGAATGACAGAGATTGTCGGTAGCCAGGAGTTTGAGAAAGTTAGAGGTATTGTAAGAGAGGAACTAAACGGCACAGTAAGGGAGACTGTGCAATCTCTCTTGATGAGTGATAGGAACAGAAGGGCCACAAATACTGAAGTCGAGGAGTTTTGGTCCTTGTCTGATGAAGAAGAGGGGTCTAATAGAGGACCAGGTGGTAAATGTTTAAGAAAGAAGAGACATTTAATGATAGAGGAAGTGTCTGGCTCTTCGGCATCGGGATCCCTATGCGGCTCACAGAGGACAGGTGCTGGTAGCGGCACTGGGAAGAGGCAGGTTGACCCTGCAAATGATTGGACATTTGGACATGCCAGTACAGATTTAAGAGAGCAAGACTGGGGTGAGCATGTGTTGGATCTTGATTATAATAATTATTCATGTAATGAATTTGGAGATTTAGATGAGGTGAATTCCTGAAAGGACGATTAAGGATCCAATGGATTAGAAATTCTTTGATCCCAAGGATACGAGACACCTTAGAAGCTCAGAGTGCTAACCTTTGAACCATGCTGCAGATTATATTAAGCAAAGAATCAGAAAGCTTCTGGAGAGGGGTGAAAGAAATGTTATGAGAGCTGAATATTCTAGACCTGTTGTTGGAGAGAAGGAGACAATGACTCCAAATTTGGACCCAGAGCTCATCACTGATTTATTTAAACTAGGAAGAGATTCTAGAAAAGGATTAGAACATGCTTTAAAGCACTGTGATGGTACGCTGTTAGATGTATTTGGCCCTTTGGCACATATTTTTGATTTGGTTAAAGAGGCTTATTTGAGAGGGAGTGATATCAACATTGACCTTCTAATATGATGGAGTCAAAGAGTTATTTGCTTTCTAGGTAACACGAATGTTAGTTTGATTCAGGGGTGGTTCCTCCGCTGGAGCGGAGGAGCATCACCTCCACAAGCCCCCCAAAGCCCCCCAAAGCCCCAGAAATGAAAAATAAAATGGTAATTTCCAGTTCCTGCCAAAGAAGTGGTCCTGACCGGAGGACGCCATGCTCATGTAAGGTAAGTGGGCATTTTTTATATATTATTTGCGTGCATGTTTTTTTTAATATGTTATGTGCGCGCCCGCTGCCCCCTTCCCCCGTAGATGTGAGCCACCACTGGTTTGATTGCTGAAAGAGGGAAGGCTGTTTTGATGTGGATAAGTCCAAAATTAGCCAATATGACCAGAAAGGAATCCTCAGAAGAAGTAAAGGGCCTATTGTTTGGTGAGGGGATGATAAAGTCCCTTGGGAAATTTGTGTCTACATTTACAGTGTTAGACAAGGTGCAAAATTCAATAAGGAAGGTGTTTGGAGGAAGTAGTTTTTATGGCAGGGTCAGAAGCAGATGTCAAACTTTAGGCTGCTGATTCTTCAAGCCCTAGTATTGTCAAGGAAGAGGGGCAGGCAGAGGTGACCAATCCGGAGGCAAATTCTTTTCCCAAAGAAGTAGAGGCGGAAAGAGGAGAGCCTCAAGACAAAGAGGTCAGCAGTCCTCTTTTATGCAAGGTGAGTACGAAGATTATTCTTGGTTCTTTCCATCAAAAGCTGGGAGGAAGATTGAGGCATTTTGTGTAGGAGTGGAAGTTATTCACTCAGGACAATGGGTGGTTGCGGCAGTTAGAGGTTACGTAATAGAATTTGTGGAGGTTCCTATATAAGAGAAGGAACCAAGAGAGTTACATTTCAGCATGGAACAGAAAGAAGTTTCAGCAAAGGAAATTCAATAATTGTTAGACAAAGAGGCTATTTTGTTGGTAGCCGAAAGACAAAGGAATTATGGCAGTACTTTGTTTTTAATAGAGAAGAAGGACCAAGGTTGGAGACCACTGATAAATCTGAGATCCTTAAATCGTTTTGTGGTTGATCATCATTTCAAGGTGGATGGAGTACATATGTTAAGAGACATTTTTAAGTAATCAAATTGGATAGTGAAGTTGGATCTGAAGAATGCTTACTTTACTGTACCAAAAGACAAGGAAAGTCAAGGGTTTCTACAGTTCAAATGGGAAGGACGTTCGTACCAGTCCAGTGTCTTTCTTTTGGGCTTTCTTCTGCTCCATGGTGTTTCACGAAGATTTTGAAGCCAGTTGTGGGTCATTTATGAGAGCAAGGCATGAGACTGTTATATATTTGGACAATACCCTTATCATGAGTCGGGAAAAAGAGATTTTGGAGAAACAAGTTGGTGTTGGTGAAGCATCTGTTGGAGGGATTAGGTTTTATTGTGAATCAGGAGAAGTTGTAGCCCAATCTATGGAGTTTTTAGGTTTTACGATAGACACTGTGAAAGTTCAACTGTTGTCGCTGGACAAGAAAATAAAGTTAATATAGAGAGAGGTGGATCATTTGAGAGAAAAAGGGGAAGTCTCTTTGAGGGTGTTGGCTCATTATGGTTGGTCTGCTTTCATCATCTATTCCAGCAGTTTTTCCACAACCCTTCCATTAAAGACAATGTTTAGAAGCATCAGGGCTATCAAGGAGATTATGGTATGGAGACATGGTCTAAATGATGGAAGAAGTGAGGAAGGAGGTGACCTGGTGGCTGGGGAATCTGGAGGCTTGGAATGGTTGAGCTATTTTTGGAATGGTGCCAGGTTTAGTATTAGAGTTGGATGCAAGCAATTACGGAGGGGGAGCTTTATGTCTTGTTCGAGCAACTGGAGGTAGATGGAATTGGAAAGACAGGAGGAGCATATCAATTCTCTAGAAAGGACAAACGGATTGTTTGCTCTTCGCAGTTTCAGGAGTCAGTTACAGGGAAATTCAGTGTTGTTAAGGATGGACAATGAAATACCAGTGACTTATATAAATAGATAGGGATCGAAAAAGCTGTCAGAAATTGGGAAAGAAATATGGGAGTTTTGTCAAGCGTACAAAATTCATGTGATAGCGCAGTATTTGCAGGGAAAGAGAATTTGGTGGTGGATTGGAATTCATGTAGATTAAGGGATTGCAGCGACTGGAGGCCTGGAGTGCACTTTTTAAAAAAATAGGGTTGAATTTGAGTCCAATAGAAGTAAATTTGTTTGCTTCATGTTTAACATTCCTGAAGGAGAGGCACTTAAGTTGGGGTCCGGATCCAGGAGCAATGGGTGTGGATGCATTCACTCAGAATTGGAAGGAGCTCAAAGATTATGCTTTCCGCTCCTTTTGCAATGATTCAGAGAGCGTTGGTCCAGGTGAGAGGGGCAGAGATTTCATATAATATTGGTAACGCCTTTTTGGGTAACTAAGATTTGATTTTGGTCGGTCATGGAGTTGGCAATAGAAGTACTGTTTCAGGTTCAGTGTTGCCAAGAGGTGCTGGAAAGTTTAGAAGAGGACGAGCACCTTTTGGTGGAGTCGGGTATGCTCAACCTTCTAGTTTGGAAGATATCAGGAATTCTGGAAGATTTGTGGGCCTTTCTGGAGAGGCTTCAGAGCTTCTAAATGAATCTTGGGCACCAGGAACTAGAATCGGTGGGTTCATGGAAAACCTGGTTTTGTTGGTGCATGGAAAGGGATTTGAATCCAGTTGAGGCTGAAGTAGAGGTTGCAAATTTTTGGGCAGCATTGTTTTCTAGGGGTTTCTCATATCCAACGGTTAACTATCATAGGTCAGCTACTGCTGCTGGGCATTCTTTGTTTAATGGTTTTTCAAATGGAAGAAAATTTGTAGGGTGATGAAGGAGTTCGGTTAAAAAGGCCATCAAGATCTCGCTATGACAGTATTTGGGATGTGAAGCTGGTGTTGAGATTGTATGAGACTTGGCCTGGGAATAAGTTCTTACTGTTAAGGGAACTGTCTTGGAAATTTGAGACTTTGCTTTGTTTAGTTTCATTTAGTAGGGTGTCAGCTGTTCAAGCTTTAGAAATTTCAGGTAGGTTATATCATCCAAATGGAATGTTATTTGAGATATGGAGAAGGACCAAGACACTTTCAAAAAGTGGTGGGACCTACACATTCTGCTGGCCACACACTTGATGGCATTTTTGCCAATAATACTGACGTCTTGCTGATCAAAACGGCCCCTCTTCCATGGACTGACCATATGGTGATCTATTTTAACATTAAGTTTACACAGCCGGTTCAGCCTGTCACAAATAAATCAAAAAATTAGACGTTGGAATAAAATCCAAGGAACTGAGTTAGAGCAGGCCCTAAACAGCTGTCCTCCACTACAGGTCCCTGACAACAATGAGGCGGCCAGCCAGTTTAATAACTGGATAGCTATGGCAGTAAATAAGGTGGCACCCGAGAAAGTCATCAAAGTAAGAAGATCGCAGGCGACATCGCCATGGTATGGCTCTGAGCTGAAAAGACTGAAAGCTATATGTAGGAAATCTGAACGTGTATGGAGAACGGAGTATAGTAGAGAGCTCAAGACATCCTATAATATAGCGCTAAAACAATATAAAGAAGCAATCATACAAGCAAAAACTACTTACTATACCGCAAAAATAGAGGAGGCCAACAACTACGCAAAGTAGCTCTTTAAAAATATCCAAGTGTTATCAAAACCACGACAGAACACTCTATTCAGCCCAGACTCCGCATTTTGTAACAAAATGGCGAATGTTTTTCAGACTAAGGTCCAAACGATCTATGACGACCTTCGGAACAATTGGCAGGTAAATGAAAACGGTCTGATTACCACAATGGAGGACAAGACGCTGCACTGTTATTTTAACACTTTCAGCAGGCTTACTCCTAATGAAGTCAAAAAGATCCTGCTATCCACTAAGTCAGGGTCCCTGAAGGATCCGTGCCCACTGACTGTTATGCATGTGGTTTCCGGGTCTATTAGCAGACATTTAACTCCCATTCTAAATCAAGTAATTGAATCAGGGAGTTATCCGTCGGTCTGGAAAAAAGCATGCATCAGACCAATCTTGAAAAAGCCGGCGCTTGACCCATTGGAGGTCAAGAACTATCGACCTATCTCGTGTCTGCCGATTGCTGCCAAAATTCTTGAAAGGTCAATAAACCAGGAGCTGACATCATATCTGGACGTTAATAACCTGTTGGATTCAAGCCAGCATGGCTTTCGGTTGTGTCATTCGACAGAGACTGCGCTTGTCATGGCAACAGAGGCGATTCGGAGACAGGTGGATGGGGGGGAAGAGCTATCCTCATACTCCTGGACCTATCAGCAGCATTTGACACTGTGAATCACACGGTGTTAGTGCGGCGGCTGAAGGCGGTGGGGATTGGGGATGCGGCTCTGTCCCTCCTCTCCTCATTTTTAGAGGATAGGGAGCAGGCCATACATTGGGAAAATCTACAATCTGAACCCTTCCTTCTCCCATGTGGAGTGCCATAGGGATCGGCACTGTCACCAACTCTGTTTAACATTTATGTCACCCCACTCGCCAGTCTCATCAGACAGCATGGTTTCTCATTTGTGTCTTACGCGGACGACTCACAGATTATCATCTCTGTATCTAAACAGTCTGAGCCTGTCGCCACGAGTTTCCATGCTTGTCTGACTTACATCATGAGCTGGATGAGCAATAACTATCTTAAAATCAACACGGATAAGATGGAGGTGATGGAGTTTGGTAACGGACCGTCCCTGTGGAACCACACCTGGTGTCTCACAGATGCAGGCGTTTGTCCAGCTCCATCTACTAAAGTTAAGAATTTGGGGATTATTTTTGATGACCAACTTAGCTTCTCGGCTCAGATAAACCGTGTAACCTCCACTTGTTTTTTCATACTGAAGCTTCTTCGGAAGGTGTTTCCTTTCATTCCGCAGGAGTTAAGAAAAACAGTGGTAGTGGCCCTAGTCCTATCACGCCTAGATTACTGCAATGCACTATTTATAGGCATTGATAAGGCGCAGAAGGCCAAATTGCAGTCTATACAAAATGCCGCTGCGCGGTTATTATTGAATATCCCAAAAGGTCACTCTACCGCCGCTGCCATTAAATCATTGCATTGGCTCCCAATACAGCAGCGTTTGGAATTCAAGGCTTTATGCTTGGTTCACAAGACACTTTATGGTGGAGGGGCAGCCGACCTTCGTAAACTTTTCCACTGGTACATTCCTACGAGAAGCCTCACATCCTCAAACATGGGCCGCATCTGCGCCACCAAAGTCTGTAGAGCCAGATGGGGAGGGAAGAGTCTATCGCACTGTGCAGTTAGGCTATGGAACCAACTGCCTACCACTGTGAGACTCCAACCGAACAGGCTAATGTTCAGGAAGTTGATAAAAACGTGTCTGTTCCCCAGGGCATAAAACGGTACAGCTGTTTGCATTCCCTCTCTTTTCTCACTTAGCGCCAAGACGCCTCGGCATTCGAGCGCTCTATAAACTTTAATCCTATCCTATCCTATTTCAGAGTCCATTTTTGTGTGGTGAGTTGTGTAAAGGAGTATGAATCAAGGGTGAAGGAGTTCAGCTGTGATGGAGTTAATTAGTTGTTGATTTCATATGCAAAACCTTATAAGACTTTCAGCGGCTACTAGAGCTAGATGGGTGAAGGCAGTTTTGTAAGAGCCTGGAGTGAATATGGATATGTTTAAGACACATTCTGTGAGAAAAGCAAAGCAGCAGATTGGTTGATGGCTTGAAGTTTTAGACAGTTTCATTTTAAGCTTGTATGTAGAACATGTTTCGAGAATCGTTTTTAGAGGTTTTGAGCATGCATAACGCTAGCCTTAAGTCTAGGCCTAAAATGCTGATTTTCAAAGCTTTGGTGTATAGAGAATTGCTATTTTATTAAAGACTCAGGGCCTCATTATGATGGCGGAGGGTCCGCCAGCCGTGCAGTGATGGTTCCTCCGTCATCGGACAGCACTTTTCCCCCGCCAAATTAGGATGGCGGGGGGAATCGGACCGCGACCATGGCGGGCGCAAAGACCGCCCGCCACGGATCCGCCACAGGCAATCGTTCCAATTGCCTGGCGGAGTGGTCAGCATCTGTGAAATGGTGGCGGTGCCTAGCAGGCACCGTCTGCCAAATTACAATGCTGCAGCCCTGCCAGCCGGTGTACGGTGGTGGAACCGCCATTCACAGGCTGGCGGGGATCTGTGAGGCCCACTATGGCCCCGCTTGTATTGGGTGGAAGGGTGCACTGGGGGTACCCATGGTACTTCTACATTTCCCTGCACCTAAGCGGCAGGCACCACATGGTGCCTGCCACGTAGTGCAGGGAAATGCATTACATGGTTGTTTAAGCATCGGGCGGGTGCTGCAGCCAGCAGCACCGCCGCAATGTTAAACGGCCTGGATGCGACCGCCATGGTGGCGGTCGCATCGTGATCTGTGGTGGGACCGCCGCCTTACAGGCGGGCAGTCCCAGTCACCGCAACAATGGCGGGCGGACTCAAGTCCGCCCGCCATCGTAATCACCCTCAAAGTGTCTACCGTTATCCCTCCCTCCCTTCCAAATCTGCGATATAAGTGAAAAATTTAGGAGAAAAGTAACAAGCAAGGAGGAGAATATGTGTTTCTTTGAAGTTCTTTACTGTCAACCTGGTTAAATTATTGTGTTGGAACAATATTGTTTTCATGTGGTTTTTTCCTCAGACATGGGATGTCTAATGTTAAGTGCTAAGATAGTTTGGTTTTCTTTTGCAGACAGTCAATGAGCCTCATTGGACTCATATTAGAGACAAACAGGCTGGTTGATGAGAGACCAGTGCCAAAAGATGAGGATTTGTTTGTTTATGAGTTCATTCAGTGTTGTTTTTTTGGAACTTTGAATAATTCCTGCTTGGAGGTGGTAAATAAAAGTCTTATGCTTATTGCTAGCATCCTTGTCTTTAGTAAAATTGTGATTCTCCATACACCAAAGCTTTGAGAATCGGCATTTACTTCTTCATATATGTCAATATCTTGTTCATTCTGCAAGTGGTGTGCATGATGTAGTGGGGTCTGCGAGCCCTCTGTATGTTCTCCCAGGTGTGAGGTACAAGAGTGAGGGTGCAAACAGTGAAGATTTTGGGTAGCAATGTTAGTGAATGGTGTGGGCCCATAGGGGAAGACAGTGGGCAGTCAAGATATTGGGGCTGGGATCAGATCTTTGCCAGGGAGTGAGGCCCTTGATCTTGGATGGTGGACTATCCCCAAGTTACCAAGCAGCTATTGCCTGGGTGAACACATATTATTCAGGTAATGAAATAAGCAATACTGCATGCTCTCCAAACTAATTATTCAATCTCTTCCAAGAAAGTTGTGACCGTGAAGGAACTGAGGAGTCAGACATCAGCTTAAAGCCACCTTGTGTAGACCTTAAACAGAAGGAGGGAATAGCAAAGAACAGTCAAACTTCATAGCCCTTCTCCAGATAATTCCTAGACCTACTACCTAATTCATGTGTCTTCCAAATAAGGAAATATATTCCAGCCATTTATTTAGTATCAAAACGTATTCTTAAAACAATTCATGACACTCCTATTCAGAAATATATCACAATTAATTCTACCACTCTCACAGGCAATATCACAGATCTGATCAATGTATCTGTTAGACCTGTCAACCTTAGGGTGGTCTTCCCCTCAACGTTTTGCCTCACTCCTCTTGTTTTTGCCAAATTTGTTTTTGTTGGTCTTAGGACTCTGCATACTTTGCCACTGATAAAGTGCTTGTGCTCTCTCCTTTAAACATGGTAAAATGGGCTTACACCCAATTGGCCCAATTGGGGCCTCAGTTACGAAGTTTTGGCGCAGGGCAGCACCACAAGGAATCTTTCTGCGCTGCCCTGCATCAAAAGAAAATGGTAAAAATGTGCTGTATCTATGAGATATGGTTCATTCCTGTTCTTTTCGCCTGCGCTGGTCAACGCAGGCACCCTTGCGCCATGGTTCAACTTCTTGCCCAAAAACAATCACAAGAGGTATTTTCCTCTTTCTATGTGTGCTGCAGAATGCAGCACACATAGAAAAAGGAAAAACGAGAAGAAATAAAGGTATTTTTCCTTGTTGCACCTCCCTTACACCTCCCTTGGGATGGCATAGGAATCTGATGCATTCCCAGATTCATGAAACCTTGTAAATCTGGGAATGCATCAGATTCCATGGATGTTGTGTGGGAACACCCACAGCAACATCCATGGAATGCCCCTTTTATGCACAGGAATGCGTGAAAGGGGGCCATATTTACAAGACCATGAAAAGCCATGCAGGGTGGCTTTACATGGCCTTGTAAATAGGGGCAAGTACCCTGCGCTGCCAGTGCGTCCAAAACAGTGACACACTGGCGGCGCAATGGATTTGCAAATAAGTCCCGTAGTTTACCTGTAAGTGCCTAGTAAAGTGGTACTACCTTTACCCAGGGTCTGTAAATTAAATGCTACTAGTGAGTCTTTCGCACAGATTGTGCACCTAATTAAGTAAAAAAGAGAAATCCCTTGGTGTAAATATATGCTATTGCTGGGTCTCTAAATTCCCAGTATAAAGTTACTAGCCCATATGTTAGAAAGATATTGAGTTAAGGATATTCCTACACAATTGTGAGTTATATTAAAGTATTGTTTTATTTAAAATTCATCACTCAATATATTGAGAACTCATTACACTGAAAGGTGACATCAAATTCATATACCATTAAAAAAAACCTTTGTTGCAAACATTCAAGTAAAAGCACAAACTGATAAAAACAACACAATTATTCAACACAGAAATTATTTAAAAAGCTTTAAATCTCTAATACAAACTAACAAACACTCAACAGAGAGACAAATATAGACAATACATTTTGTCATTTAAAAAAACACATCCAATCGGAATGATTCCAATACAGATCCTAGATACAATCTATACTTTTTATCTATAGGATGAGCTATTTCCAAGGATTGTGTTAAAATGGAGCGTCGACGCGTTTCGATGGTTGTTATTTCCCATCTTTTTGTTACTCATACCGGAATACTGGCTAACAAACACTATTCTATCAAGTGTGTTTTTATTCTTCCTTCCTTTATTAGTATTCAAAAGATAATCCCTGTCATAAAATCTGGCGCGTTTAAAAGAATGTTTTATTAGTTTTTTAGGGTAACCCCTATCTTTCAGTTTATTTTTCATAATTTCCGAGTGGTGATAAAAGTCAGTGAGATTGCAGTGCAATTACGCCGTAGCCTCAAGAATTCACCAAACAGAATATTATCCTTCTGGGATCGGGGGTGGTTGCTTTCATACCTCAACAAAGTGTTTTTATTAGTAGGTTTTGAAAACAACTCAACCTCCAATATACCTTGCACGTCTTTACTCGAATGTCTAAAAATCCACACTAGTTTCACTATATTTGGCTGTAAATTCTAGATTGTGGTCACCCAAATTGAGCCATTCTAAAAACAACATCAACTCATTGCTGGCACCGTTCCAGATAAAAATAATATCATCTATGAATCGGTGCCAGCAAGAGACGTTCTCGTAGTATGGTGCCACCTCGTTGTAAATATGTTTCTCTTCAAAGTTACTCACGTAAAGACAGGCCATACTGGGGGCACAGGTCGCCCTCATACTGGTCCCCTTAATTTGTTTATAGAGTTCATCCTTGAAGAGAAAAAGATTATTCTTTAAAGCCATCCTGATACAGCACAACATACATTCTTTATGTCCTCCATTAAG